>HG995369.1:638009-1276018 GCA_905333075.3 Atethmia centrago
TGATTGATTGTAAAAAATCCGAAACTGACAATTATAGAGGTCAGGGCGGCAAAAATTTGACAGCCTGTTCTTGAAAAATATGCAAATCTGCCACGAATCAGTATAAAAATATTGTCCAATTCCGAGCCGGTTTCAACGGAGGCTACGTTAGGTCTCTGTTCTAATAGGTAGGTGTGATTATAATATGACTGTGAGGGTACGTGCGGCTCGCACAGGACAGCACACGGTAGCACTCGCCAGACTCGCTGCAGACACTACAACTTGTAATGTCTCTCCGCGAGTACACACAACTCCGCCGACTTCTGTTGGAGTGCGGCGCTATTAATAAGTATTCTCCTTTGTTCCGAACCGAATATCTCGGTGGTTCTAGATGTTTCATTCTACTACTATTTATTATAATGTGACATACGCTTTTATTTAGTTAGCCTAGTTTCGTATTTGAGCGTTTGGGAAATCCTTCAAGTGATTTATTTTAGCATCAGATTCTCGTAGGTGTAGTGTAACACATAGTATGATTACAACCGACGCAAATTCAGCTGAGCAAGCTCTAGTCACGGATGAAACTTATTCACTAACTAACGTCTGCCCGCGACTTCGTTCGCGTGGTCCTAAGACCCCACAATATTGACGCCCGTCACTGCGGCTGTCTATTTGTCTGTATTATTTGTAAGTCTACAACTATAAAAAAATATTAAACATAATCACGAAAACAGAAAATTTGTTGTGGGTTGAAGCTACACGGAAAAATAGATGTCTTAAATTAAGACAATATCCTTTTGGTCAAGACAAATATTGATTCATATATGAGGAAAACAATATATTCTTGAATGAAGTAAAATTTTGTCTTAGTTTTATTGTCTTCTTCGAAGACATTATACTTAAATGAAGAATTATTAAGTTTAATTTTAAGAATATTATTTCTCTCTTAGAATATTTTCTTCAATTAAGATTATTATAGTCTTGAATCAAAAATATTTGCTTAAGTCAAGAATAAAAACCAAGTATTTATTATTCTTAATTTGAGTAAACAGGTTTTCTTGGACTGATTATATTTAATTTAGTTGGATTGAAACAATTTTTCTGAGAATATTGATATTCTTCGCTGAAGAGATCCTTTTTTTCCGTGTACGAACCGTGGCTTGCAGGGTCGTGGAACCGATATGCTGTTTACTTCGCTGACAATTTGACTAAAATAGCCGTTCTTATAGTAAAAATAAATAATAACTCCACCGCCGTATCTCTACGTTGACGTCGGGGTAGGGCTTGCGCGCTCCGAACTCTAGGTCTATGCCGGTAGAGTTTACTTTGACGGAACGGGTCTAGGGTAAGGAGTCAGACCAAGAGAGATACAGAAACCCGCAGAACAGCATGTCGGGCAGTAGCTCACGGGCCCTATCTCCCGGGAGAGTCTTGTTGGCCGGCTGGAGTGAACACTGACGAGGAATAGGGGTCCCACCTCAGTCTTGCCTTTAGTGGTCGAGTGGAGATTCGCCAGAGCAAACGTGCTAGGAGGAAGGAAGTATTCCAGTAAGTGCTGGTAGGGATCTTGGCCATCTTCCGGGCTCTGGGATTGTTCTAATACCCGTGGAATATCTTTCCACTCCTCAAGCACCTCAGCAAGTGTTGTCCCCTTGCCACTACGTCACTACCTATGTGATAGCGACCGTTTTCAGGGGCCCATTATTGAGTGAGCAAGTCACCCCCTGCCGTTTTATCCGTGTATTACATAACATTGATCAGGCAGAGGACATAGCCTTTCCATAGTTTTAGGGTACCAATCCACTATAGCCATCCAAACCCGTACCCAAATAAGTTTTGTTTCCATGCTCTGCAATAGTCCTGCACCAACCGGGGGTTGTCCGGGGGTGCACTTGCATAGTGTCCTGAGATATGTAACACATATATAATAATGAAAATCTTTATTACCACATGACCCATAAAATAAAACAATTAAAAAAAAGTTAATATGAACAAAAAAAATCTACAATAAACTGGCATACAAACAAACTCTGTCCTTTCTTAACATTTACGCGGCTATCTCTAACTATCGCTTGTAGTTCTTGGTAACATACATCCTATCTTGCTGTTATATACATAACAGCAAAATCCTTAACTATACTGTTTCTACACGTACCGCCCCAGGACAATGATGCAATATACATGTCATGATTGACTGCTTAGTTCTCTGTAGGTATAGCATGATGATATTTATTCCAGAAGTTAATTCCAATGTATCTGTACATTTTCACATGTTTACTAAATTGTTGAACGTATTCTTTACATAATGCAATATTGCTACTCCCCCATCGCAAATAGCGTGATTATATATGTATGTTAATCATACTTTTGTGGAATATTTATGCAAAATTTGAACAGAATCTATTCAGTAGTTTTTGCGTCAATCCGAAACATACATCCAGACCAACAGACACCGGGGTCGCGTGAAGGTACAAAAGGGTTGCCGAGGCCCTTGGCAACGCAGGCAACGGAAGGGACACGGGTAGGTTTTAGTCAATAAGAGTCTGACACACCCTCCCGCTCCGCCCAGAGCGGGAGAAGTTATTTGATGATTAACCACCCAAAAAAAAAAGACCAACGGACTTACGATCAAAAATTCTACAAACTATATTTTCGGCATCAGAATCGTTTACTGGTCTCGTAATTTTTTTTCAAATTACTTATTTTGACTTCGCTACGAGCTTAATCATTCTCCTGCCCTTATCTCAATTTATTTGGGTCGGCGCAACATGTCGCTTTCTTCCATACTTCTCTATTAGTTGTCATCTCGGTAGTCATCCCCTTTCTAGCCATATCATCTTTTACACAGTCCATCCATCGTTTCTTTGGTCTTCCTCTACTCTTATAACCATCGACATTCATACTCAAGACTTTCCTCACGACATTTTCCTCATTCCTTTGCATCACATGCCCATACCATGACAACCGATTTCCGCACAACTTTTCAGTCACCGGTGACACTTTCAGACTTCCTCTTATGTACTGAATCAGAAGACTAATATATATTTTTAAAGAACTCAGGCACTCCACCAATTCTGAAACTCTGACTCTTGTGTACCTCAGCCTTTGTCAGTCTATTATTATGTACTGCATCCGTACGTGTGGGGCGGTACTTACAAAACCACAATGGTCCCTGCAGAACGCGCACAACGAGCGATTCTTAAAGTGATGCTTTTTAAACCTAGAGACTACCCTACTGATCAGTTATATTCTGAGGCCAAAGTTCTAACACAGTAAGGCAACTATATGTTCTTCGTTCAGTCCTGCGGAGACACTCCAACCATCCATTAGATAAAAATCTGCTTTTAAGACGCCACGGTTTCCTTATATGTAAAACAAACCCCTGTCGTTTTGCATTTACAAGTCGACAATTGTTGGCTCAAAGTTCACGCATGTATAATAAAATAAATAAAATTATTCCGTTGTATAGATATAACTTATATGGAATTAAAAATAAATTAAGAAAATGGCTCTTATCCTTAACTTACGAAGAAACAGAAAATATAATGGCAATAGAATCATAACTATATCAAACCTACCTTGAAATATAGCTTATCAAACACTCACATTTCACATATACACCCCCTACACATAAACTACATTCATATACACACTCCTTGATACACAACCACAAATCCACAATCATTCACTACATTTGCTGTATTAACAACCACTGTAAACAAACAGAAAAGTCACGGTTGTATTGTAACATAAATTGAAGCCACAAAATCTCCGACTCCTAAGATACAGGTCTGCGTACCTAGTTTAGGAGCCTGGAAAGCTGACAATAATTTTATACTTGGTAGTACAACCCACTCTTTCCATATGCTATGTACTGTGTTGTTGTTTTTTATGTAGGTACTAATAAACTTATTATTACTTATTTCTTATTCTATCCATTTGTGTCACACCACACATCGCTCTTAGCATTCTCATCTCAGCTGCATACAATTGCCTTTCATTCATCCCTTTTGTGGCCCAACATTCTGATCCATACAAGACAGCAGGTCTTACCATTGTTTTATATATCTTCCTATTAAGTGTAAGGGGAATGCGGGAGTCGCAGATTGTTCCCGTGACCTGCTGCCATTTCATCCATCCAGTGTTAACTCTATGCTTAACCGTCCGATCTACTTCGCCATCGCTTTGCACGAGTGAACCGAGATACCGAAATTCAGAACAGACTGGGAGTAGCGCGCCATCAAGCGCTATGACTCCAGAACTAGAGAGACCGCCGAAATAGCAAAACATATATTCAGTTTTGGATCTGCTGATTTTCAAGCCAACATTCTCCAGCTTCTGTTGCCATTTCTCCAATCTGCTTTGGATCTCAAGTCCATCTTCACCGACAAGAACAATGTCATCGGCGAACAGCATGCACCAGGGTGCCTCTTCCTGTATGTCAGACGTCAGGGCGTCCATAATCAACAAGAAGAGGTAAGGACTTAACGCCGACCCTTGGTGTAAGCCTACAGCCACACTGAACCCGTCGGTATTGCCAGCAGCCGACCGGACGTAGGTACAAAATTGGCTGTGCATAGCACGAATTAACTCCACATACTTCCCGGGCAAACCTTTCTCCTTTAAAGCCCACCACAACACATCACGAGGTACCCTATCATACGCTTTCTCCAGATCAATGAACACTATGTGCAAGTTCTTGTGTGCACGTCTGTACTTCTCGCACAATTGGCGGAGTGCAAAAGTGGCGTCCACTGTTCCTCGACATGGCATAAACCCAAACTGGTTCTGGGTAATCTCACTCCCCTCTCGCAGTCTTTTCTTTATTACTTTCTCCCATAGCTTCATACTATGTGACTTCGCTACGAGCTTATTATATGTATATGAGATACTGCTCCACCATTTTAATGAGTCCTTTAGAATTTACCCTTTAAACTGTTTTGTCGCCCTAGTAGCAGTAGTGGCAGTACAGCGACCGGCGAGCGCCCTACTCTGAGGGCCATAAGACTGACTGATCACCGTTTTAAACGGTCGCTAATTAAAAGACACGTTATATTACAGTCATTAAGAGGACTACAAGACCTAAGTGTCCTTGAAAAACGCAAGCACACATTTACACAATGGACGTGAACGACGTCTAACGACGACGCCCATATATCTAACGGCATAGCGAGGTTACGCCCGAGTATTCTAATAGATGGCGCAGCAACGACGCGCAAGTAAGATATAGATCTAACAAAAAAAGATAGGACAATGAAATTATTTTTACTTGAAAAATTAAGGATGTGTTCCTAACTAATATTATAAATGCGAAAGTGAGTTTTGTTTCTTATGCTTTCACGCTGAAACAGCTAAACGGACTTAGATAAAATTTTGGGACATGGGCAGACCATGATCTGGAGAAGGACATAGGCTACTTTTCATCCTGGATCGCGGGCAAAGGCTATTTTTAAATAAAACTGATTCAATTAAACTAAAAACATTTTTATTACAAATAAAAAATACCAAGTGGCGCCCTTTATACACCTTTATGGTTTACACTAAGCACTAAGGGTTTTTCAGATTTACATCATAATACATTTCAGTTTTACGCTCTTTTTCAGGTTAACGTTATGTGAAATTTAATTTCAAGCTTTTTGTTAGGTTTCTATCTAATGGTCCGTGATTTGAGATCTCATATAACTTTATAAAACATGGGAAACGTTAATAATCCTATGTCCAATTTGGATGTTCTTTTCAGGAGTACCTATAGTTTTCCATCTGAAAAAGAAATGAATACAAATATAGTTCCTTGATAGATAAGATACATTTTTATTCGTATAAATATAAAACATTGAAATATTAAACCTACAAGAATTCTAAGTAATCAATCTAAGTAAAATGTGTTTGCGGAAAAATCTTCTTCTATACTAATTTAAGTTTTCTATAATAATCTTTAATTTAACCTATCTGTTTCTCGGTTTTCACGCGGACATGATATTGCCTTACAAGCCACCTAAAATTCCATTATTATTTTTAAAACCAATTGAAACAAATCTAAACGTGTTTGTGGCAGGGTGATGTTATAAATATTACCTGTCTACTAAAGGCTTCTTCATGCTTAGATGAATATGTACTTTTATCAATAACTTCACAATCGTGATCTTTCTGTGGCACCTCTGTTTTCAATCTATGTATCAAAATATTGAAGATTTTCAATTACGTAGAAATGTCAATTCTAAATATTGTAGTTCTATGATTTATTGTAGTTCACAAGATAGGTAATTGAATTTCGTTTATTTTTGTATTTGACTTTGAAAAATTGTTAAGCTGCAAGTAAAAGATTAGGTAGGTACCTAAAATTCATAAGTAGGTACATAATTATAGTGCCTATGTATTATAAACAAAATCAATAAAATTAAATTCTTTCTTGTGACAAATAACATCGCATTTTTCAGATGAACAAGTTATTTCGTCATGCCTATTATCAAATAAGCCGAGGTCTTTTGAATAAACAAAAACATTTGGTATTTTTAGCTTCTATTTATTATTATTATAGCTTATATAAGGTGGACGTACATACGTATTGGAATATCTTCCGTGTTGATATTTTCGACCGATTTTCTACTGTAAAAATTTATTCGATTTTAAAGGTTTTTTTTTTAATTTATATATTTAATTAAGTATAGAAATGTATTTAATAAATATATGTACATCGTACTAGTTTAAATAAAAACAAAATTCCTGAGATTTGAACCCTGGCATTCTCGTCTGTAGATCCACACTTCTTTTAAATCCGCTACTGTATAATTTGAAAGATGTACCGAAAATACAGACCATATGAACTGATTGCACTTACTTAGACGTTTCCAAAATTCATAGTTTTATGGTTATAAAAATAAATATTTAGTAATAATAAAATGCTCTATCTTACCTTTTAATGTAGTTCATAAGTTCGGCATTTGATTTATATGAACGTTTTTTAATTTTTAGTCCTCGCAACGGTTTTCACTGTCTTTCCCATGACATTCCTTTCTTCTTTCATTTCTATCTTCTTTTTTTTTCTTTTTTTGTTGTTTTTTCTTTTACAAATGATACAATTTTATAACAAAACTAGTTTATTACGCTATTTTAACTTATAGTATTTTATATCTACACGAAATAAAAATATTTACGCAAAGATAATATGAAACAATGAATTCACAAACAAAACTTTACAAAAACATTAAACAATCGGGGCGGAAATAATGCGGCGAAAAGAACGACACGTCTGTATAGCATCAAGCCTCGGCCGGCACTGTCGGTAAACAGGCGTTTACGCACACATGCGTACGTATTATGCTCGGAAATAAGAAAACACGATTTACAATAAATCCATTGATTAGATCAAAAAATTAAAACACTATTATGCTAATATGCTGCTTGTACAATAATCTGACAAAAAATTAGAATGATTCAAGAAATAATATATTGTTTTCCCCATATTTGAATCAATATTTGTCTTGACCAAAAGGATATTGTCTTAATTTAAGACATCCTTTTTTTCCGTGCAGTTACCTACTTCAAGAAGTGAATACAGGGCCAATAGCAAGATGGTTAAGTTAAATTGCTCATCATCACAAAGCATGTTAGAACAACCTTATTGCTTGGCAACAACGACGGTAAAGTAGCCTCTTCACCATTTTCTTCTACTTATTTTTTCTAACTTAGCAAAGTCTTTCCACTATAGTTTATGTAGGCGACAATAATTACCTATCCACTTGCGGCTTTCCCGCAAGCTGCATTATCTATGTATTTTATTTATTGTTAATAATAATAAAAATATAATAATAAAATATATTCAAAAATATAAGGTACAGCGTTAAATAACAGTTTTTCTTAAATCTATGTCAAGTTCACCCATGATTTGTGCCTGAACTAGGAAATCCTGTGTTTCAGGCGATTGGAGGTAACATTAATTGAATAAATAATCACATATCATATTAATATTATTGGTACATAAATGTAAAATGGTGTCTAAAATATATATTAGATTGCATGTATATTAGTATGATTTTTACGCGTTAAAAGAATTTTTTAGAGGTAACTTCGTGATTTTTTTCTATCGTATCAAATTAGTTATATTATGTTTTCAACACACTATACTATACACCTAGGATATATCCTGAAGAATATCATATATTTTTCTGATTTTGTTTACTGCAGTGGATCATATACTTTTAGGCGTTATAAAACTTGCGTTTAGCTCCTGTAGGCCTACATCCTGATGGTTACAAGTGGAGCGAACATTACTCATACATTACGGTCGATGTGATCTTTAGCGGGACATCACTTTGAGCACATAGCTGAGCCCGTGACTTGTGCGACGTGGCACCCGTGAGCGATAGTGCCCTGCCAGTCCCACCAGTCTCGCCAGTGCCGCGCCGCCGCGGGCTCCGGAACGGTGCAGAGGGTGCGGCGTTATATACAATTTCTTGTGTACTCGTATATATGAAAACGTTTAATATCAAAGTTAATAAAACACTTTATAATATTCACTGAACATCGAGCATTGAATTAAAAAATAAGTAGTTCTTGCTACATAACTTCTTGAACGTATTCGTAGCACCAGGCTACGTGGCAGTGCTACGAGTGCTCGTAGATATAACTGCTACGCCGCTACGCTCTCACCTCTCAAGCCTCAACTAATATAGAGTTGCGGCGGCGTGCCAACTTGTGTGGCGCGCCACCATGACTGCGGTCGTGTGTGACGTCACGCCACATTAACTAACAATTCATCCGCGTCAGCGAGCTACACCTGCCCAACTGTACAACAACATGCGGTCGGTTTGACAATTAAATTGAACACGGTCAACTAGCCGCTCACTTGAACAGCCGAGCCGTCCGCCGCTCGCACCCACCAGAACCGATGTTCTGGTGGGTGCGGTCTGGTGGGTTCACGGAAGTACATAATAATATGGGTAATGTCGGGCGCACACTCGTAGCCATTATAACTCGTCGCTGCATGTCGATTCTGTAAAAATCTCACCGTGAAAACTTGCGTAGAGTGGGATGATCCCGCTGATGCTAGAAATTGACCAAGCATTACATTTACAATCTTAATTGAGATTTTAATAATATTTTATGCTAATTCTATTTACAGTTTTATATTATTTACTATTTCTATGGAGTTTCTTAGTAAAATAGCAAATTAAAGATTCAGTAAGAACCTCAATTGCCAATAATAAAATAATATACATAAAAAAAAATAATAATAATAATTTATTTAGCAAAAGAAGAAATACAATGCATGTTACGTTATTATGATAAAACATTTGTGCTCAATTTTTGTGAATAATGACCCCGATGCTAGGAAAATCCTATGTTATAGGGGCCATCATCTCGTCCAATAAGATTGTTTTACAAAATTAAGGAAGCTAAAACGTGTAACAGCAGCAATAGTGTGTGAGTAAGCGCGTGTAATGGTGTAATGGGGAAAGTGTATGAGTGTGTGATGTGTGTGTGAGTGTGTGATGTATGTGTGTGTGTGATGTGTGTGTGAGTATGTGGTGTGTGATGTGAGTATAACTGTGTGATGTATGTCGTGTGTGTGTAGAGAGGGAAGATGATTTTGGGGGTCTGTGGGTGTGTGTTCGTGATACTAATAATTATTTATTTGCATGGGGTTTCATCAGTGCTTCTGTTTCATCATAATCTAGGGTGAGGAGGAATTCTTTAGTTATTTATTTACATTTGTGTTTGTTTAGTGTATGTATGTTATGTTTTTGATGTATTTTATTGTATATAAGCGTGTTACGTGCCCTGCCTACACCAAATCAGCTGAGTAGCGACATGGTTAGCCGTTTACGTCAATCGGATGTTTGCACGTAAAACTGCAACATACCACCTGCTGAATCATCGTATCGCCGCCTCGTGTCGCCGAGTGTTCACCTGGTTCAAGAACTGCTGATGCCGCATCCACGTGTAGGAATCAGTAGAATTTGCAATATTAATAAGTTAATCGTTTTACCACACTTCGGTACTAGCATCGTCCGAATCTAGACTTATAAATTAGTATAAGCTTAAATGTAATTTTTATCTTATTAAAAACCTTAATAAATAATTTCGGTTTTTTTTAAGTACTCCGGCTGTCACCTTCGTAATTGGCGCAGTCGGTAGGATATTCGAGGCAGTGCGCGGCGCGGTAAAGATTTCCAGAAATCGTTAATCTGCTGACTCCGATAGTCGCTGTCGGTATTTCCAAGTACCTCGTCGAATATCCGAACTTAAGAAGACGCAGCTGAGGACGTATCCAGCCATCGATACACCAAGAAAAACCATGTATATGTAAGTCCTTGAAACATTCTTTGAGTGTTGCTCCCGATTCCTTTCTTTTAACTCCTATAAATAATATTAATTCAAAATTTTTCATCCAAGGGAAACAATCTGTCTCTTCCAGACAGATAAATAGGACCAGGGAAGTAGATTTAAATAGGTTTATAGATTCAGATAATTTAGGCTTAGACATATTATTTAATAGTGACGAAATGGCATTGACCCCCGATACTATCTTTAAGGCACTACGCCCAGTGCCAGACTTTGACGGCAATCCGAATGTTCTAACTCGTTTCATTAAAATATGTGATCAGCTCGTAATACAATACGTCAGAAATGACCTGAGCTACGAGTTAACTAATCTATGTGTAATAAACGGTATTTTAAACAAAATCACGGGATCTGCAGCTACAACTATAAATTCTAATGGTATACCTGAAAATTGGCAAGGGATTCGTGACGCTTTAATTAATAACTTTTCCGATCAGAGGGACGAGACCGCCCTTTACAATGACATGCCCTTACTAACGCAAGGAAGTAGTACTCCGCAGGAATTTTATGACAAATGCCAGACCCTTTTTAGCACTATAATGACTTATGTCACCTTACACGAAAATATAGCTACCACTATAGAAGCAAAACGCGACCTTTATAAAAAACTGACCTTACAATCCTATGTCAGAGGCCTTAAAGAACCTCTAGGATCCCGTATCCGATGTATGAGACCCGAAACTATAGAAAAGGCTCTGGAATTTGTACAGCAGGAATTGAATGTCATGTATCTACAGCAACGCAACGAAAATACTCCCGAGCGACGTAACCCGACACAGCAAGCGCATTCAACCCATAGAATGCCACCAGCGGTCCTTATGACCACATCCAGACCTTTTAGCTTTCCGAGTGCAGGAAGGAGCTGGCATAAGCCTATGCCCATGCCGCCGCAGCAGCAGCAGCAATGGAGGCCACCTTTCCAGCACAATCAGGTACCTCATCGTGCCCCTAACATGTTTAGTCGAACCCAGCAAGTGTTTCGTGCACCCCCGCCAAACTATCACCCCCAGAGTAACATATTTAAATTACCGAACGCAAATCCCCCAGCGCAATATACAGGTCCGAAACCGATGAGCGGTGTTAGTCACTACGTACCAAAACCAATAGGGTTACCAGGACATGATTGGCGTAGATCAGGAAACCCACCATCTAGTAATTACTTCAAGACACGTGAAATGAATTTTAACGAAATGACAGACTTTGAACTATTACTATGAACAACCTGACTATTCCTGTTACTATGACTATCCCGACTTTTATTACTACAATCAGACCGAGCCCGATTATCATTCACATGTACAAGAGAGCACGCAATCACAGAGTACTAACAACGCGAAGTGCTTAGAAGCACCACAGACTCCTACCTCTAGTGCTAACCCGGATTTTCCCAAGGAGAAGGATCAAAAAGGGTTAAAATAGAATTAAATATACAATCTAAAAGGGAATTACGTTACATTCAGATATCGGATCCACCACTTAAGTTATTAGTAGATACCGGGGCTAACCAGTCTTTCATTAGTCCTGAGGCAGTCGAACAATACTTTTCGCACATACCTTTGAACTTTGACCCCTGTGAAGTAACAAATGCTCGTGTAACTAGTACACACAACCATTCCATTACTATTCCGAACTTTTCTGAAATTAATAACCCTACGAATGTTAAGTTTTTCATTTATAAGTTCCATAATTACTTCGACGGACTAATATGCCTAGATTTACTTGACGGAGCACAGATTGATCTTAAAAATAATTATTTAATTACAGATTTTACAACCTTACCTATTCGGTTCTATCAATGTAAAAAGTCCTGTTATCAGGAAACCATTCCCGCGAACTCATCAAAATTATTAAATATTCCTATTTATAGCCCAGACGGTGACGTTTCCATAGCTCAGCAAACACATTGTAATTGCATTATTCATGAATGCATTACTCGCGTTACTGACAGTACGGGTATCGTAGAAATTGAAAACCCGACCGATTATGACTCACTCATTACATTTGAGCGCCCTTTAGAAGCAGAAATATTTAATAATGAGTGCATTAGCACTAAACAAGATCCTAGGCGCGTTAAAGAGGTTTTATCTCGATTGCGTACAGACCATTTAAATATTGAAGAAAAAACTAATTTAGAGACTTTATGCAGTCGTTTTGCTGACGTATTCTATGTAGAAGGAGAACCTTTGACTTTTACAAATAAAATAAAACACCGTATTAGAACGACCGATGAACTTCCCGTATATACGAAAAGTTATCGCTACCCATTTATTCACCGACAGGAAGTTAGAGACCAAATCACTAAGATGCTGGACCAAGGTATCATAAGACCTTCTGAATCAGCTTGGAGCTCACCTATTTGGGTAGTTCCTAAGAAGGCAGACGCGTCAGGCAAACAGAAGTGGAGAATCGTAGTTGACTTTCGTAAACTAAATGACAAGACTATAGACGACAAATACCCGATTCCTAACATAAGTGACATACTAGACAAGCTTGGTAAATGCCAGTATTTTACTACTTTAGACCTGGCATCTGGATTTTTCCAATGTGAGATGCACACTGATGACATTCCGAAGACAGCCTTTAATGTAGAACATGGGCACTTTGAATTTTTGCGCATGCCCATGGGTTTAAAGAACTCTCCATCTACTTTCCAAAGAGTGATGGATAATGTGCTCAGAGGATTACAAAATGACATCTGCCTCGTGTATCTTGATGACGTCATCATATTTAGTACGTCATTGCAAGAGCACATGATTAATTTAGAAAAAGTATTTAGTAGATTACAGGAATCTAACTTTAAGATTCAGATGGATAAGTCCGAATTTTTAAAGTTAGAAACGACATTTTTAGGTCATGTAATTAGTGGAGAAGGTGTTAAACCTAATCCTGATAAAATAGCAGCGATTGAAAAATACCCATTACCAAAAACTCCGAAAGAAATAAACAGTTTCTCGGATTACTAGGCTATTACAGAAAATTTATCCCGGACTTTGCCCGCATCGCTAAGCCCATGACAAAATGCCTTAAAAAGACTAACAAAATTACTTTTGATTCCGACTACATTGACTGTTTTTACAAATGTAAGACTTTACTTACAAATGACCCAGTCTTACAGTACCCCGACTTCACTAGAGAGTTTATATTAACCACTGACGCCTCTAACGTAGCTATTGGCGCTATACTCTCACAGGGTACCATTGGCTCAGATAAACCTGTCTGTTACGCCTCAAGAACCTTGAACGATAGTGAAACCAATTATAGTAATATCGAGAAGGAGCTTTTAGCCATAGTATGGGCTACAAAGTACTTCAGGCCTTACTTATTTGGTCGCAAATTCAAAATACTCACCGACCACAAGCCACTACAGTGGATAATGAACTTTAAGGAGCCTAACTCAAGACTGACTACATGGCGCCTTAAACTAAGTGAATACGACTACACTATAGTTTACAAAAAGGGAAAATATAACACCAATGCCGACGCTTTATCCCGAGTGGAAATTAACAATGGGGAGACCGAGTCAATGCTAGTTAACCCATCAGAGCGACCACCCTCGAGAACAGGTTCCACGACAGCCACTGCACTTACCAGCACTGAAAACCCTATTCTAGAAGTACCTATTACTGACGAACCTTTGAACAAATTTCACCGACAGTTATGCATTACTATAGTAGGGGATATTAAACGACGTACAACCGCTACCAAACCTTTTGATACACGCACACGTACATTTATTCAGGTTTCAGAATCAAACTTAGAACAAGACGTAGTAAATGCTATAAAAGAATATGTCAACCCCAAAGTTAAAACCGCCATGAAAATAACTCCACCCCTAGGCATGTATTCAATTATACCCATAATCCAGAATAATTTTAAAAGTTCAGCAATTAACTTAGTATTAGCCAAAACAGAATTAGAAGACGTCAAAGAGTATCTGAGACAGCAAGAAATTATAAAACACTATCATGAAGGAAAAACTAATCATAGAGGAATAAATGAGTGTCATCTTGCTCTTTCCCGGAAATATTATTGGCCTAAAATGAAGGAGGAAATAACTAAATACATTAACGAGTGTACCATTTGCGGACAAACGAAATACGACAGGAACCCAATTAGACCACAATTTAATGTAGTACCCCCAGCAACTAAACCCTTCGAACTAATACACATGGATCTCTTCACAGCTCAAAATGAAAAGTATTTGACAGTGGTAGACGTTTTCTCAAAGTATGGACAAGCATACTACTTAAGAGATGGTACAGCAATAAGCATACTTCGAGCAGTTTTAAATTATTGTACACATCATGGGTTACCGCTAACAATAGTGACCGATAATGGCACAGAATTCACAAACCAGTTATTCTCCGAATTTACAAGATTACATAAAATTAACCACCACAGAACATTAGCACACTCCCCTAACGATAACGGGATCATCGAACGATTTCACTCTACGTTATTAGAACACCTACGTATTTTACGATTACGTCAGAAGGACGAACCTGTAATCAACCTCATGCCTTACGCTTTATTAGCATATAATAGTTCAGTTCACAGCTTCACCAAGTGTAGACCACATGACATAGTTAGAGGACATTTTGACCCAAGAGATCCCCTCCACGTTGACATGACTGTACACCTAATGTAACAATATATCCTGACACACCGGGATCAGATGAAGACTGTATACGACCTTATCAATAACTTTACGCTTGCTGACCGAACAAATATCATACAAAATAGGAATAAAGACAGAGAGCCCGAAATAGAATACCAACCGGGGCAACAAATATTCATTTCTAACCCGGCAGCCAACCGACAAAAATTAGCACCACGTTACACACATGACACTGTTTTAGCTGACCTCCCGATTCATATACAGGTTGAAATTGAAAACTTGCGACAAACTGAAATGGGACATTGTATACATCATTATTAACAACTTTTACTAAGGGACCAAAACTGTAATCCCAAAAAAAAAAATCTGCTTTTCCTACATTTTGATGAGGTATTGCGAACATAAATGTAGGGGACAGCAGTTTTTTTTGGGATTGTAGCTTTGGTCCCTTAGTAAAAGTTGTTCATAATGATGAGTACAATCTTCCATTTCGATAAGTCGCATGTTTTCAATGTCACCCTGTATATACCTCCAAAAAGAAAGGTCCTGCTGTCTAGCGAATGTAGTTTTAGTATGCGTTGTGGGACAAGCCGGATTGGGTCTTCTTCTTATTGTCGGGCTATTATTTAAGCTGAATGGAAGAGTCGCGTGTTTTCGCATGACTGCGCGTAGTATGTAAAGTTGTCGAACCGTTGGTATTTTAAAGTCCCTGTAAAGTTGCCGCGTTGGGAATCTAAACGATCTTTTTAAAATTACTTTAATTACGGCTCTCTGGGCTCGTTCCACCTGTATAATGTCGGTCTTGGCGGCTCCTCCCCAGGCAGTGATGCAATAGGTCAGTACTGATTCGGCCAGTGCCGAGTAAACAATCTTAAGGATTTCGCTGTTTGCCCTTAGCTTCTTAAATAGAAAAATAAGTTTTCGTATTCGTGCGGACACTGTTTGTAAGTGCTTTTTCCAGGATAGGCAGGCATCTAATTGAAGGCCGAGATATCATACTACTGGTGCCCTAGTTACAACGGGGAATGTGCAAAGGAGGAGAGGGTCTGGACGTTTGTGGGCTTTAATAAGCAGTGAACCGTCTTGTGGTAGGTTGGAACGTCTTGAGCCAAAGGTCATAAAATTAGTTTTCGCAACGTTTAGTGTGAGACTGTTTTGCTCCAGCCATAACATCACTTCACCGAGTCCCTTTTCGGCTGTCTCTTTAGCTGAGGCCCAGTCACGGCCATAAGATAGAATTGCCGTGTCATCCGCGTAGGCTATTATTTTTGTGGATGGAAGAGATAGCTGACAAAGTTCGTTGACGTGGATCAGAAAAAGGAGAGGACTAAGTAAACTTCCCTGTGGGACTCCGACAGTCACAGGATTTGCTTCGCTTACGTACTCACCTATCCTAACGTACTGCATTCTATCAGTTAGAAAGTTTTTAAATAAGTCGTGAGCGATGCCTCGCACTCCGATGGATTCGAGCTTAGAAAGAAGCAGAGGGACAGACACTGTATCAAACGCCTTCGAAAGGTCTAGGAAGATTCCTAGACACTGGAACTTATTGTCGATTTTGTCAACTACAAAATCCAGTAAGGATGTCACCGCGTCCTCTGTGGATAATCCGCGTCTGAAACCGAACTGGTTTTGGGAGACAATTTTGTGTTTGTTGAGGTAGTTATTAAGGCGTTTGTACATTATTCTTTCCAGAATTTTGGAGATAGCTGGAAGGACTGAAATTGGACGATAGCTCGTGACCTTGTCTCTGTCACCCGACTTGAATATCGGATGTACGATGGCTTTTTTAGAGCGCTGGGAAATATACCTGTGGATATTGCCAGGTTGCATATACGTGTGATAGGTGGAACCAGAATATGGCTAGCGTGTTTTAGCAATTTTAGTGGGATGCCGTCCCAGCCCGTAGCACTGTCAATCCGGAGGCTGTTTATAACTGAATTGACCTCTTCTTCGTCTGTTTCCAGAAGAACCATTGAGTTGGCTGTTTTTTGTTGGTGGATGTCGACAGACTGAGGGAAATTTAAGTTAGGTATATTGTTTGCAAGATTTATACCAACGTTTGCAAAAAACGTATTTATTTTGTTGACGGACTTGGTGGGGCAGTTTTCAATTGATAGGAGTTTTGTTGGTGTCGAGCGCACGCTTTTGGTGTCAGTTACACTGCGTACAGTTTCCCACATTTTTTTAGGGTTGTATTTGGCTTTATGAAATTCCTTTTCTTCATACTCCGATTTTATCTTTTTTAATAAATCATTACAGAAGTTGCGATATCGTAAATAGGTTAATTTTAAGATATGGTTATTCGGCTCTTTATTTGTATTATAGTGCATTCTGTCCCTATTACGTATGCATCTCAAAAGACCTGTAGTTATCCAAGGCTTTATAATTCTTTGTTTGCATGGGATTGTTCTATAAATAGTATTTTTAATTAGTATGGGGGAGACTATATTCAGTAATTCATTAGTGGCGTGGTTGGGGTCATTCATTGTATCTAAAATTGAGAAGTTACAGTTTTTGATATCGGAGATAGCGCTTGAAAGATTAAGGAAAGATGTATGAACTTTATTCGTAATAGGTTTGGGTTTGTTATTTTCCAGATTTAGCAAGACTGCACTATGGTCTGTTATCGATGTTTTTATTATTAAAGTAGTCGCTTTGTTGTGGGTTTTTAACAGAATATGATCTATACAGTTATGTAGGCGAGTAGGAAGAAAGTAGGCTGGGAGAAATCCGTGAGACGCAGTCATGTTTAGGTACTGTAGAGAGCGTGGGTCATTGTTATCAGGGGTGATATTGATGTTTACGTCTCCGATAATTGTGATGTGATTGTGATTTTAAGGTCAAGAATAACGTTATTTAGTTGGTCTAGGAATGGGTCAATGTTTCTTTGTGATGGTGGTCTATATAAGGCAATGATAGTTAGGTTGTTCTCTATGGAGCAGGTTAGGCAGCTGGCGTCGGGGAAAATCGGTTCAGTTGTAGTGTGACGTAGATTATTCCTAATATATAAGACCAAGCCATCGCTTTGGTTAATTAAACTTTGGGCTTGGTGCGATAAGTATCCATCCAAAATAGGGATGTTTCCTGCTTTCTTAAGCCAGCATTCAGATAGCACAATTACGTCGCATGTTATGTTCATTGCGACTAGGAGACATCTAAGTTCGTCAAAATTTTTAGTGATACTTCTGATATCTAAGTGTAAAACAGTTAGAGCATTTGATGTGCTTAAATAATCTTTACAATGGTCTGGTTGACATGTGTATGACGTAGAAACTTCGATACGATCTAATTCGATGGATATGTTATTTAAAGCAGCCATTTATTAAACACAAGGCAACAACATGTGTTTATGGTTCGATATTAATTTAAGTATAAGTTTTGATATTAATGAGTTGGTCGTATAGATTATTGTGCAGCCATTCCGGTTATGTGAACGAAAGTAGATTATATTTTTATTTTATTTTTTATTTTATTTGTTAGGGACAAAAAACAGTTACATGCTAAGCTTAACTAAAGATTCTTAAATTAGCACAATACTTAGTAATACATAATCTATTCCATATGTGTGTTACTACACATGTAACCCACACCATTGTCCACGAATTCACAAAAAAGAAGTTAAAAGAAAACAGATATACAGTGTGTGCATCATAAAAGAATGTTAAGAAAAAGAGAAGTCAAATAAATATATATATAGAAAGATTATTCTTAAGAATTTAGTAATTCGATTGCTCTCGCCTTGAAACAATGTTTGGAGAGAGCAAATATGTCGAGCTCCATAAAGTGAGTGTTGTATGCATCAACGAGATGACGAAGAGGCACGCGCACACCAGCATTAGTTCTGCACGAGTTTGTGTGGAATAGTCGAGGCACACGTACCCCACGAAGCATGACACATCTAGGTACTATATAACGTAGACTATTAGATAAAGGAATGCAATCGAATCTATTATTACATATACCATGTAGCATCATTACACCCAGAAGTAATCGTCTCGATTCCAAGCTAAGGACATTATAACATATTAGCAATTGTTCATAGGAGACTTTAGGGCGATGACATTTATAATTCATAGTACGTAGATACTTTTTCTGAACAATTTCTAGTCTATCCTTGTACTTATCATATAGAGGGTCCCAAATTTGAACAGCGTATTCTAATTGCGGTCGAATCAGGCATTTATATAACATTAAGAATGTAGAGGGTCGTACAAAGTCACTTGAAAATCTCATCACCAGTCCATACATCTGAAAGGCTTTTTTAACAATATTGTCAATATGAGCATCAAAATGTAGACGAGAGTCAAGAGTAACACCCAAATCGCGGACAGATTGAACTTCATTAAGATTCATATTATTTATTGAGTAATTAAAATTGATTCGATTTATATTTTTGGTAAAAGAAATTGTGAAACATTTTGGAAGACTAAGAAAGAGTTTATTTTTAAGGCAGTACTCATAAAATCTATCAAGGTCCTGTTGTAAATAATAGCAGTCACGAATATTTTTACAAGTGCTATAAATTTTCATATCGTCTGCGTACATCAAGAAATGAGAGTTAACAAAACAATATTTAATGTCATTAATGAACAATACAAAAAGAAAAGGTCCTAATACTGATCCCTGAGGAACCCCGGATTCGACAACTATAGAGTCAGATTCATGCCCACTAATGACAATCTTCTGAGTTCTATTGATAATATATGAAGCAAACCATCTGAGTAAATTTCCCCGTATACCATTAAAGGCAATTTTTTCCATAAGCAGGGTGTGATCCACCTTGTCAAAGGCCTTCTGAAAATCTGTGTAAACAGCGTCAACCTGTACCCGGCGGTCCATATTTTCAAAGAGATAGTTCACAAAAGTCATAAGGTTAGTGGTAGTAGAGCGACGTTTGACAAAACCATGTTGTTCGGGTATGATAAGATGACGAATATGAGGGTATAGCGCACTGTGCACAAGACGTTCAAAGACCTTCGACAAAGTGGAGAGAATAGAGATTGGCCGGTAATTCTCGACATTATTTTTATCGCCACTCTTGTACACTGGGGTGATAGAGGCTCGTTTCCAAATAGTAGGAAAGACCCCTTCCTTCAAACATTTATTAAAAATTATATATAATGCGGAAGACAAGTGATCAGATGTTCTTATGAAGAAGGAAGGTGGTATGCCATCCGGTCCAGCTCCTTTAGAAGAATCAAGTGACTTCAATGCTGTATGTATTGATTCCTTTGGCAAGTAAATGTCAGAGATACATGGAGAATTATCTTCGTAGCAATTAGACGGTTGCCATTGGCCTGGGTCAAATGTAGAGGATTCATATACCGAGCTAAAGTAAGATGAAAATAAATTGCATATTATCTTGGGATCATCAGAACAGGCATTTTTGTAATACATATTAGCAGGATACTTAGCTTTGCCTTTCTTAGAAGAGACATAGGACCAAAAATATTTAACAGATTTAGGAATACTGTCTTCAACTGATGTCATATATCTCTTATAACATTTAGCGATCTCATCATGGAACAATTTGCGATAATTTGAAAAATGCAAATAGTCAGAGTGATTACCGTAATTCTTCCACTTAATCCAAGCATGTTCTTTAGTTTTAAATATTTTTATTAGAGAGGGTGTGAACCAGATCGGGAATTTTGAGGTTTTAGTATAAGTTAAAGGAATATGTGACCTAATAACTCTATAAATAGTTTCATAAAAAAATTCGACAGCAATCTCGGAAGGATAATGAGAGAGTAACTCTTCCCAGTCTACATTGCTCAGATCTTGTTTAATGCAATCGTAGTTAGCTTTGTAAAAGTTATACCTGCGAACCGGATGGCATTTCATCGGTTTGAAATGCACATCTAGGTGAGTTAATATAGAAAAAGGCGGATGGAGGCTATCGGGAGTCACTAGGATATTGCAAGGCACCATGTGAGGGACAGCGTTAGAGATTATCAAGTCCAGCACTCGACCTGAACTATTTTTTGTGTAGTTAAATTGTAAACCATTTATTATATTTATAAAATTAAGTAATATACGTCCCGTAGAGTCAGTGTGACGTGTAGTGGCATGGTTGCCTTGTTGCACCCAGTCAATCTCAGGTAAGTTATAGTCACCAAAGAAATGATATGAATTGCAATTGGAATTATTAGCTAAGCCTTGCAGCATGTCTAAGTATTGCTCATATACTTCTGCACTAGACGCTGGAGGCATATACACGACACCAAAGATATGACGTGTGTGCTGCTGGGTGGCGGGCGTCTGTACTAATACTTGTTCAATTTCAGAGTTAAATAATCGAGTTGGTAATATTGTCGCACGCAATTCACGAAGCACTGCAATCAGAACACCACCTCCATCTTTTTTCTTTGTCGCGACACGGTCACGGTCACATCTATAGACAACGTAGCGATCATCAATAAATTCACTATCACGGATATCAGGAATGAGCCAAGTTTCGGTCAGAACAATAACGTCATAAGAGTTACTCAATATGTTCATATAGAGCGATTGCAACTTTGTACGAGTACCTCTACAATTCTGATAGTAAAACGTAATATTATTAGTAGCCATTAATAACAGTAATATAATAAATCTGTATTATGTAGCGCTTACCTCCCAATAGACAATACTTAAACCCGATGTCCTCAATAATTATATGATAAGTTATAGATAAGCTAGAATTACAAATTAGTTTAATTTTGCAACAGTGAATCTTGTACTTCAAGGTAGTATTCAATATTGTACTTAGATGTGTGAATGGCACAATAAAATTAAATAGCATATAATACAGATAATCAAAAATTACAAGTAAGATTTTTTTTAATGTAAGTAATGACAACCAATGGCATAAGCTAGTGGGCAAGAGAATAAAATAGTATTTGAGACTGACATACCCAATAAATAAACTTATAAACCTATCAAATAAACATACAATAAAGGAATAAAGAAGATGCTTAATATAGTTATGCAAGCAAACCGTGTGAACATAGGTATTGCTATGAATCTGGGTTTTCGGTACACATTTTCGCACTGATGACAATCTTCTTAAGATCTTCTCTAGAACGTATAGCAATAGCTGACAATCCATCTCGCTCACGCACAAGCACCGTCCCATATTTGATCCAAACGTATTTAAAACCAATTTCATTGGCGATCTTCTTAGCTTCTCGAAATAATGTCTTATTGTTTAGGGTTAAATGCTCGTTGAAATAAACTTGTACCGGGGCACCAGAGACTCCTAGCTGATCAGACTTTAGGCACTTCTTTTGACGACAGGCGCTTAGAATGTTATCACGTATAATACGTGTTCTAAACTTTATTATAATATTCTTAGGTTTATTATCGTGTTGTTGCCCGCGTGGTACCCTGTGTATCGATACGATGTCATTATGAGACACAGGTAAGTTAATAGCGGAGCCTATGGAATCCAAGATGGCGAACAAATTTTCGTTACGCTTTTCTGGTAAATTACATATTTCAATGTTACATGAACGTGCCTGCTGCTCCATTGCATCAATCTTTGCCTCAAGTTTAGCCACAGCTTGTGCATTGACACCATTGGTCACGTCATTCAAGCGTTTAACATTCCCTTTATGTTCAACTTCCAGGCGATCCAGACGAGACTTCATCTCCTCAAAGCTCAGATTGAAAGATTGAATTGATTTTTCAATCTCAGAATATGACTTCTGGATACTGTGATTTTGTTTTTTCAATTCAGAGACTTCTGCAACTATTTTGTTGAGGACAACATCTTGATCATTTTTCCAAGACTGCAACATAATCTTCAAATCTTCAAATCTGTCATTCTCTGTGCAGTCGTCATCGCCTCTAAAGCGTTTCTTGCTCTGGCGCGTTGTGACGTTATCCATATTATCACCGGTATTCAAATTAGGAATAGATGTTGCAGAGGACAAATCAGGCTCTGAGCGAGTTTCAGGTAACATTAAGGTAGAATTCTGGGGTGGTGATCGCATCATGCGAGACATTGCTGCTCTGCGTAATTGTTACACAAGACGAGTAAAGTAAGCGGAGCTTCTAACAGTCGATATTGCTTGGTTATTTGACTCGTGCGGCCAGATGTTCAATTAGCCTTGCCCGCACATACGCCGCCTCCGACGCTCCGGCGACGCAGGTTCGAGCCCAGCGAAGTGCGAAACTTTTTACGTTTATTTAAATGAGTTTATCAAATTTAATTTGATCACACACTCAAAGTAGGAGCCGACAAAAATGTTCTATCCTGCTCAAACTCCTCCCAGTGGGCGTAGACCTCAGGTAATAACACCAAAGGAGCAACAAGGAATCGAAATTAGCAAAATCAACCAATCATAGAACCACAAATCACAAGAACTTCAATAAACACAGCGCGATGCGACACACGTCCGTCCTCTTCTAGTGATGAACGATACTGATTATATCTTTATATTGTATACATACATACAAACGAAACAGACCGTTGAGTTATAGGTGTTTTTATTATATTGTTATGCTTAATCAGTGTGGTGGTAGCATTAGTATTTTTGTTATGTAATGTCTGTGTGGTAGTTGTGTATAAGTTGTTGTGATGGGTATGTGATGGAGAGGTAGTTAGAAATGTACTGAAGTGTTTTAAATTTTCTGTAAATGTATAGTGGCTGAGAAGTAAAGAGATACATACAATGGCAAATACTGTTATGATGAGAAATAGTCATTGACTTGCTTGAGCTTGCAGTTCAGTTAGGGAATGTTCGGATTTAATAAGGTGATGTTTGGCTCCTTCCTCCTTACGCAGAAAGATGTTTCCGTTCGCTGTCCAGCAAAATTTGTACTCCATACGTTTTGAGAATTCCCTCGCCGCAAAGAAGAGCTTCCGAGAGCTGGCAGGAAGATATTCAGCAATATAGATCGGATGGCGGTCGCCGGGCAGACCGATACTGGTGGTACTTAAGCGCCCTTCGTTTGGGTGTTCCTGGTTAAAGTTCCGTACCGAGGTGATCATCTGGTTTTTTGTTTCCACATTGGTAAATTCAACAACTATTGGTCTGACCGCACCAGGCTTACCCGGCAGGCGGTAAATATCGCGTACAAGAGTTTTATCGACGGACAAGTTGACCGTGATGCCTAGTTTATTAATTACGGTGGTGAGATCGGCCGTGGATTCTTTCTCTTTATTGGGTACGTTGCGGATTTCTATGATGGATGACCGCGATAGTTGCTGGAGATCCTGTAATTTTGTTTCCAGGTGTAGTATACTGTCTCTGTAAGCCTTTTTTTCTTTTTGCGATGACTCAATTTGTTTTGATATATCGTCATATTGTTTGCTTATGAATGTGACCGTCTTATCAATTTCATGGAATGATTTATGCAAGGAACTGTTTTGCAATTTTAGCTCAGCTATTTCAGACATAAGAGTTTTCAGTTGGGAGCTTTGTTCGCTTGCGATTTTGGTAAGGTATTCCTGTTGTTCCTTTTTCCAAGTAGTAAGAAGCTGGCGTATCTCTTGTTTGAAATCCTGGAGTTCGCTGTTTTTGGGTGACGATTCCGAGCGTGGGCGCTTGCTACGCGAAGTTGTATAAACATTGTCGTATGGGCTATTCGATAATGATAACTGTGGAATATCTGAATCGGACTTCACTTGCATTAAGTTAGTAGTTGTTGCCGGGCGCGCCAGAGAGTTTGGTGGTGATCGTGTTACCGACATCACGAAGCTTGGGTGTTTAAAAATCAGTCGTAATGCACCACAGGTAGCTTACAAGTTGAGTGTAGCGATCGCAGCTACGGCACGTCACTTGACCTTGGTCAGCTTCAAAGTAGCGGTGCGCGAGCGGGAGGCAAATGATTGCCGATGTACTTTCACCACAGGCACTCCGCATGGCCGCGTGCAGCGATAAGCAGGATTGAGTTGCGATATAGTCCACTATTACTTTGTTGTTATGGGTTAGGATCGCTTACACACATTAAACTTAAATTATTTAAAAACAAGATACACGTCCACTCGCGAACAAGGTATCGGGCGAATAGCAAAAAAGACATTGACAGCTCACTCCACGCTCACTTCACCTAAATTTTTACGGTGAGATTGTTACAGAATAGCACTACGGATCGGTGCGCCCGCACTGCCCGCCCTACAGCATGTGGACCAGACAACGGCTCTGTTCTGGGAATTACTACAACAAGTACATACGTGAAGATATTGCCTATTTCTTTTAAATTATTTAATCGTGGTTTAGTTTATTGTGCTATGTCTTTTGTGTGCACCAAATAAACGATGTCTCTATCTATCTATCAACTTATCTTTAGAAATGTTGCTTTTATAAGCCGCAGCGGACTACAGCATTAAAATATAAAATACTAGCGACCCTCCCCTTCTTCACACGTCACGCGTCGGGGTACGAAGTGCCGTGTACAGTCACGAGCATAAACATATTACCATGAACAACTCGACAATAACATCTGATTTAATAATTCATTTATTAATATCTATCGTCAAGATGACGGCAAATATATTTGATCATTTGTGAAAGGCGGCAGCACAAATATTTGACATCGATGGAACACAGGCCGAAATATACAATGTTGAAAACTGAGCCAATGTCAACTATTCTGCCAGTATCAAAAACCCATCTTATAGTAGGTGAATATCAATTAAATACTTGATACTGACAGAATAGCAGAGCAGAATTTAACTGAGTAGGCAGTTAGGTGACACATCTTTTTGAAGCAGATACAGCATCCTATAAATTTGGTGTAGCTTGTCACGTCAGTTAGTTTTGGTGTTCCTACGACGTCACATATTTGTGCTGCCACTTGTTTATGCCTTCCACAAATGATCACATATATTTGCCGTCATCTTGATGACAGATATTGATGGATGAATCATGAAATCAGATACTATTGCCGAACTGTCCATAGTAATATATTTATGCTCGTGTACAGTCACGTATTATATGTAGTCTCATATTGTGACCACTCACCAAAACAAGATTTTTGTGCTTTATCTAAGTTAAATATGAATGTAATTATAAACAGAAGGCACAAGTCACGATGGGGTCGCTCCTAGTTATAAGTATTGATCTATGTAAGTATTGATAGATTACGGCTTTAGACATTAAATACTTATTACGAAGAAAACTCTTTTCTTGCTGATACTTTTATCCCGCACGACTGTACTCTTGCACAAACAAACGTCGACTGGTTTTGGACTACGTTTTACCATTTACACTGACTGTCGCCCCACCCAGAAAATAATAACGATAACATTATAACCGTTATTTCTAAGTGTTGCCAGAGTAAAATAATACATTCAGTTGCCATAATGGAAATACTGTACATTATTATTATTATTATTTATTTATTTATTTATTCACTCCAAACATACAAATAACCTTTTTTTTTTGAGGGTGGGAAATCATCAAATAACTTCTCCCGCTCTGGGCGGAGCGGGAGGGTGTGTCAGACTCTTACTGACTAAAACCCACCCGTATTCCTTCCTGTTGCCTGTGTTGCCAGGGGCCTCGGTGACCCATAAGTACCTTCCCGCGACCCCGGCAGGCATCGGCCCTAGTAGACCCCTACTTTTGTGCTGACGACATCTCTTTGAGGCGCGCGTGGAATACGACGCGCCGTCGACCCGGGCCTGGTCCTTACCGGACGACGGTGAGCTACCCATTGCTCACCGTCCGCAAGCCCGCGCCTACGGTGGCTGGAAATCCGCCCGAGATTCCCGACGCCCAGGGCGTCTCCTGCGGCGGCTAGGGGCGAGAGGGCGCGAAACGTGCCTTTCCCTCAACCGTCCCGCCTCCTCCTTCGCGAGCATTACTGCTTCGCAGAAGGAGGTGACGGCTGCACATGCCCTCTCGCTCCGTACCATGGCCTGAACCAGGGCCGGACGCGAGAGGTCACTGTCGCATACAAGTAACCTTACAGGCTAGACCCAATGCGATATTGTAGTACACTTAAAATTAAATAGTTCCACTACTGGTACCATAACAAATTCTATAGGTAGCTATCCTTTCAAATTCACCCAAAGCGCAACAGAATATGTCGACGTCATCAGCAATGAGGTTCAGAGTGCGGAGCGCGCTCGTCAGCGGCGCCTCACGCAGCAAGTTAAGGCCTATTCAAACCTGAGCGATATTCGCTGCCGCTGTGGGTAGAGGTACATACCGCGCGAGTTTCGCTCAGGTATTTAGTATCAAGTACCGCGGCTAGAGCGACCTGAGCGATATTCGCTGCCGCTGTGGGTAGAGGTACATACCGCGCGGGTTTCGCTCAAGTATTTAGTATCAAGTACCGTGGCTAGAGCGACCTGAGCGATATTCGCTGCCGCTGTGGGTAGAGGTACATACCGCGCGGGAGCCGCGCATGCATCCCGCCCCTCACTCCGCAAGCGGGGTTAACATGACATAACAGTTACGCACGATATTCCTTAGCGAAAGGACGCGTTTGCAACATGGCGTCATCGAAACGAACGAATTCATTTATTGAGATGGCGAAGTGCAATCCAGTTTTATATGATATGTCACTTACGGATTATAAAAATATATTCATAAAAAATAAAATATGGGATGAGATAGGAGAAAAATGTAACATATGTGGTAAGTTTTTATTTTTTAATATATTATTATATATTATCTTTCAATTGGGTACTAAATACGACTACCGCCATTAAAGAAGTTGACAAATTGTGTACGTACCCTATTGCCTGAAAGTTGCAAAGTTTCAAAACTTTGATATTCATTGTTCATTGCATTATTTTGTTGAGTAGTAAAATACATATTTTGCTTGTACGGGGTATTGCAAATTTTAGAGCGTAAATAATTATGGAGTACGCATGTTGCTTTTATCACTTTTTTAGCTGTAGACACTTTCAGGTGCATGGGTTTGAAATATATTCGCCATTTTTGAGCCAGTAATCCAAATGCATTTTCAACAACGCGTCTAGCTCGCTAGGCGCTTATTGTATTTTTCCTTTCTTCTATCAACGTTAGAAACTCTTTGATTGAATGGTTTCATTCCATGTGCTTGCAATCGGAATGCCTCATCTCCTATCAACACATGAGGTGTGACGTCATTAGTCCTCGGCAATAGTTTAGGCGTTGGAACATTCATAGTCCCATTATTAAGCCTCCTTCTCATGATAGAGTTTTAGAAAATTCCACCGTCGCTATTTTTTCCAAAACCTCCAACATCGATACATAAAAAATTGTAGTGTGGTCCTACTATTGCCATAAGGACGACAGAAAAATTTTTGAGGTAGCAAAAATAATTGCAGCCTGAATTAGGCGGACAAACGATAGTGACATGTTTTCCATCAATACTGCCGAGGCAATTGGGGAATTGCCACACATTATAAAACTCTTCAGATGTTAAGTTCCACATTTCTTCTGTAGGAGGCTTCAAGTATATGGGTTGTAATGTAGTCCAAATAACATCACGAACTTCATCAACAATTTCTGCGACAGTTGAGCAACCCACTCTATAACTGTTTGCAATACAGCGAAATGAACCTCCACTTGCTAAAAATCTGCAAAAAAAATATTTATTAAGCTTTTTTACTCAAGGTCTAAGCCATTTTTACTATAAATTTGGTTTCTAAGATTCCTCAGTATTTATCACCTTACTAACCTTAACAAATTCAGAGTTTTAAACTAGTCTAAGTATAACTAATGAATAAAAGTAATTGAATAGATTATAAATAAAATATATTTTTTACAGGCGATGAAGCCAAAGTGAAATGGAAAAATCTACGTGACACTTATGGTAAATATTTAAAAACCACTACAGGCCAAAGTGCGTTTAAATCTTACAGTCGTTACAGCAAATGGCAGTGGGCATCTTCAATGGAATTTTTAAAAGATCACATAGGATTTGCTCCAACTGATACTAATGTGGCAAGAGAAGAAGAAAGCGTATCTGATACCCAAAATATTACTGAACCCGAATCTAATAATGAAAATTCAACACAACGGTCAAGTTCAGTAGCATCATCCGAACGTTAAACTTCACGTTCTTGTATGTCTTCTTCACGTGATTTGTATTTCTACGACTTTCAATAGAATTGACATAAAGCTATTTGGTAGTGTAATTTATTTTATTTTATTCGGAAAACTTACAGCTAGAAAACAAGGAATGCTTGTAGTTGTTTTGTAGAATTAAAGCCAATTACTAGTTTCCACTTATAGTTTAATGCATAGCAATATTTTAGACAGTACTCGTAGGGCGGTAACACTAAAGATGCATTAGATGCTTATGAAATGAGCCCAAAAACATACTGCAGCGAGTCCTCTTCAATTGAAAAATAATTCCATTATGTCAGTCCAATTAATTTTTGACTTTCCCATCATAGTTATCGATGATAGAATGTCACTTTGTGTAGGCTTGCTGGTGTAGTGTATCAGCCGCTTGTGCCGGGCGGGTGTCTCACCCAAGTGACCCTATACAACAATTTGTAGTTCGCTAAATCCCGGCGCCGGGCGTGCAAATTACGACGTATGTGTGCGTGGAGGCGCAGGGGCGGCACAGGGGTGGCACGGGGTCGGCACGGTGGCCGTGCGGCGCCCTCTCGCCTGCGGAATCACTCGTGTTACAACCGCATTAAATTCGTCGAACAGATACAAAGTATCCGCTGCTAAAAGCGTTATATTTCATGCACCGACGCTAAAAATGTTTGACGCCTTTCGCACTAACGACCGCGCGACATTCCCACGACAGTTTACCTAACGCTGGAATTTATTGTAAATGTATTTTAGCTTAATAACGCGTATAGAAATAGTAGCGGCATTACAATACGCCACTATTGGAGCTGCACAAACACTCGTAACACAAGGCCGGCAGTCGGCGGTGCTATGTGCCGCATCTGTTGGACGCGGTCACCGGTCACTCACAACTACGCTACTAGAGTAGCCACACAAACATTCCATAAAGTCGTCCAGTGTTGAAATATGCGCACATATGTTATATAAAGCTAATCGCTGTATAGTGATCGTGTGACACGTAAGCGCGGCCGGCCCGGGCCGGGGGCACGCCGGGCGCCGCTCGTTAAATTACTTTAATATTCCGTTTACGAGCCCGGCCCGGCCCGGGGCACCGTCACAGGCGCGCACGGGTGGCGCCGGGACACCTCGCGCCCGCACCGGGTCTTTTTCAGGCACATGAACGTCTGTCGAGACTCTTAATGGTGTCAAGAGTGTCGAGTCGGTAAAGGTTTGCGATGGAGTTAAACATGGCATGTTAATTTCTAAAATCTATTGTTAAACGATGCAGTCGCACCATGCCACAGGTGTGTGTGAAGTGTTTCCGAGCCCGCCGTACAACTCGGTCTTACACAAACACTGTCAACAAGTACCTCGTTTAAGTTTTCAATCGGTTATGAACAGTTGTGGGGGTCTAGTCTCGAACCCTCCGCTCGTATATTTCCACGAGGGTATTATAGCTTGCCAAAGCATAAGTGCCGCGGAGTTCGAACGTGAACGTATTTAATTATCTCACGAGTCATGAGCAGACGAATGTTTTAAAGGCTCTACTATGCGACGCATTCTCGTGAGGCACATGACCACTACACTAAGTGAGCACCAGTCGTGGGTAGGTAAATATATTACTTATGTTGTATTCTGACAGTTATTAGCGACCTGGTGATTTGTTGGCTAGTAAAGTTAATCTTTTTCAGTGTTTTAATAAAAATATCTAGTGATGATAGATCTCCTCCGTCTTCTCTGAGGATTTAACTTGGGTGTTTATCTCGCGAGAAGAAGAGGAAGTTATCTTCACATGAAAAAAAGTTAAAACCAGAATCATCATCAAAAAACCAATTAAACAAGGGAGTACAGGCGACAAGAAGATATTTTGGATTGTGCTATACATAAAAGGGATCGGTGGGACTCTTCCGATGTGCGACCGCCATTGAACCTGTTTAAAAGATATACATTTGTGCTCAGAGCAGCAACCCAATGATCAAAGAAACAAAGAGTTTGCAAAATTGTTAGCTTTTGAGCTCGACCGTGTCCGTCAAGAAAAGCACACGATGACGTATTCAAAGATACTGGATTTGTTAGAAAATACGCCATGAAGATAGTTTGTGGAATATTAGTTTGCCAAGTTTTGATGATTCCGACAAAGACGATGAGTAGACAGACATAAGTTGTTTATACAGGTTACGTTCATAGTCATCGTCGTTCATCGAAGTAAAACTTTTTATCCAAGGTTCAACTTATACTGGTTTTTGTATTTTACTGTTAAATGTAGCAAAAATAAATTTTATTATTATTACTTTTGCTATATTTTGACAAATCATCTATAGTGTCAAATAATATTGTCCAACGAGATTGGCCTTTTGAACCATAGTGCGCTCCTACGCGCCTCCAATTGTTGACGGCCAGGCGACCCTGTTCACATTTTTACTTATTGTCCTAAAGAGAGCAGTGGTGGCCCAGTGGTAACGACCGCGACTTACAAGCTGTAGGTCGTGAGTTCGCACCCAGGCAGGCACTTTATTTTGTGTATTCAATTTCGTCATCACTGCTCTCAAAACGGTGATGGAAAACGTTGTGAGGAAACTGGCATGTCCTAGAACTAAAAATTCGAGGAAATGTGACAACTACCAACCCACACTGGGCCCACGTGGTGGATTACGGCCCAATCCCTCTCACAGACAGGAGGCCTGTGTCCCAGCAGTGGAAACATTGTAGGCTGATCATTTACATAATAAAGAGAAAATTTGTGAGTTTGTATGTGGGGGATACATTTCGGAAATACTGATCCAATTCCGAATATTTTATTTCACTAATGGGAAGCTACAGAATTGCCGAGTGTCAGGATATTTCATGTTGAAACAAGACATTTTACGCGGACGAAGTCGCGGGCAGAAGTACGCAGTATTTACAATACCTACAACATTATGTTAAGAGCAATGCTTTGGTGTCACAGTCAGTATGATGACCATAGGCCATCTTGGACACGCTGGACGTTCGTTCCCGGGTTGCTCAGTTTCGGCTTCAAGTTCCGGTTACGCCGTTCAAGTGCTGGCCACCTTCTCGCAATTCCGACTTTCATCCTGCTCTGTGCCGAGTGACCTACGCATATAACGGCCACAAAGTCGAGTACCATGCCCTGGAGAGTACCGTGCCACGTGCAGGGGCGTAAAATTATAGTGATCCATAGACGTGCCTCACTGTCGTCCTCATTTTATGAAAATATCAAATTGACAATATTTCTGTGGTCGTATTTTTTATCCACCACATAAACCTCTAACATCACAACTGACCACTCCATCACTACCCACAGCGCCCACAATGACTGCTAGTTCCCAGAAATTAGTAAGCTTCAAGTACACTCTGATGTTTATTGAGTGCGACCGCGACTCGCCACAGTTATTTAAGTTAGCTCAAGTTAATAATAAAATAGTTCAGAAGACCGCATTAACTTTTTAATTGGAAACGTTCATTACATAGATAAGGCTGCCCCGACAGTGGCGGCAGTGGCGGCACGCTGCACTGCTGCAGCGCTGCAGCGCCGCGCGCGAGCCGCTCCCGGCGCTGGAACGAAACCCGCTATTCTTCCATTGTGCTAGCACTAACTAGCTCTAATCGCTTTAGTGTTCACGTTTATTCATCCGGTTACTGACAACGCTTCGATCAGAACTGAGGACACAATAGCTCGCAATAGCTTTCACACTATGAACATTTCGTATCGAACACTAAAGCAGTTTTATTTGTGAGCCTGGAACACTTTTTGATGAACGTGTGTAGATAAGGCGGCCGCTATGCCTACAACTAGTTTACCCCGTAGATATAAGGCGGCCGCTATGCCTACAACTAGTTTACCCCGTAGATATAAGGCGGCCGCTATGCCTACAACTAGTTTACCCCGTAGATATAAGGCGGCCGCTATGCCTACAACTAGTTTACCCCGTAGATATAAGGCGGCCGCTATGCCTACAACTAGTTTACCCCGTAGATATAAGGCGGCCGCTATGCCTACAACTAGTTTGCCCCGTAGATATAAGGCGGCCGCTATGCCTACAACTAGTTTACCCCGTAGATATAAGGCGGCCGCTATGCCTACAACTAGTTTACCCCGTAGATATAAGGCGGCCGCTATGCCTACAACTAGTTTACCCCGTAGATATAAGGCGGCCGCTATGCCTACAACTAGTTTACCCCGTAGATATAAGGCGGCCGCTATGCCTACAACTAGTTTACCCCGTAGATATAAGGCGGCCGCTATGCCTACAACTAGTTTGCCCCGTAGATATAAGGCGGCCGCTATGCCTACAACTAGTTTGCCCCGTAGATATAAGGCGGCCGCTATGCCTACAACTAGTTTGCCCCGTAGATATAAGGCGGCCGCTATGTCTACAACTAGTTTGCCCCGTAGATATAAGGCGGCCGCTATGTCTACAACTAGTTTGCCCCGTAGATATAAGGCGGCCGCTATGCCTACAACTAGTTTACCCCGTAGATATAAGGCGGCCGCTATGCCTACAACTAGTTTACCCCGTAGATATAAGGCGGCCGCTATGCCTACAACTAGTTTACCCCGTAGATATAAGGCGGCCGCTATGCCTACAACTAGTTTACCCCGTAGATATAAGGCGGCCGCTATGCCTACAACTAGTTTACCCCGTAGATATAAGGCGGCCGCTATGCCTACAACTAGTTTACCCCGTAGATATAAGGCGGCCGCTATGCCTACAACTAGTTTACCCCGTAGATATAAGGCGGCCGCTATGCCTACAACTAGTTTACCCCGTAGATATAAGGCGGCCGCTATGCCTACAACTAGTTTACCCCGTAGATATAAGGCGGCCGCTATGCCTACAACTAGTTTACCCCGTAGATATAAGGCGGCCGCTATGCCTACAACTAGTTTGCCCCGTAGATATAAGGCGGCCGCTATGCCTACAACTAGTTTGCCCCGTAGATATAAGGCGGCCGCTATGCCTACAACTAGTTTGCCCCGTAGATATAAGGCGGCCGCTATGTCTACAACTAGTTTGCCCCGTAGATATAAGGCGGCCGCTATGTCTACAACTAGTTTGCCCCGTAGATATAAGGCGGCCGCTATGCCTACAACTAGTTTACCCCGTAGATATAAGGCGGCCGCTATGCCTACAACTAGTTTACCCCGTAGATATAAGGCGGCCGCTATGCCTACAACTAGTTTACCCCGTAGATATAAGGCGGCCGCTATGCCTACAACTAGTTTACCCCGTAGATATAAGGCGGCCGCTATGCCTACAACTAGTTTACCCCGTAGATATAAGGCGGCCGCTATGCCTACAACTAGTTTACCCCGTAGATATAAGGCGGCCGCTATGCCTACAACTAGTTTACCCCGTAGATATAAGGCGGCCGCTATGCCTACAACTAGTTTACCCCGTAGATATAAGGCGGCCGCTATGCCTACAACTAGTTTGCCCCATAGATATAAGGCGGCCGCTATGCCTACAACTAGTTTGCCCCGTAGATATAAGGCGGCCGCTATGCCTACAACTAGTTTACCCCGTAGATATAAGGCGGCCGCTATGCCTACAACTAGTTTGCCCCGTAGATATAAGGCGGCCGCTATGCCTACAACTAGTTTACCCCGTAGATATAAGGCGGCCGCTATGCCTACAACTAGTTTACCCCGTAGATATAAGGCGGCCGCTATGCCTACAACTAGTTTACCCCGTAGATATAAGGCGGCCGCTATGCCTACAACTAGTTTGCCCCGTAGATATAAGGCGGCCGCTATGCCTACAACTAGTTTGCCCCGTAGATATAAGGCGGCCGCTATGCCTACAACTAGTTTGCCCCGTAGATATAAGGCGGCCGCTATGTCTACAACTAGTTTGCCCCGTAGATATAAGGCGGCCGCTATGCCTACAACTAGTTTACCCCGTAGATATAAGGCGGCCGCTATGCCTACAACTAGTTTACCCCGTAGATATAAGGCGGCCGCTATCCCTACAACTAGTTTGCCCCATAGATATTAGGGTGGAACGTTTTTTTTTTTATAATATATATTTGGAATAGTTGTATTAAGTTGCCAATTGCCATCAAATACCTCCATTAAAAATATAAATATTTTCAGACAACGGTAAAAGCCCCCGCCAGGACATCGAACATTTACAAAAACGGTAATTTAGGGGCTATTTGCGCAGCCTACAAAATAGTACAGAATTTATTAAAATAGGTTTAATTTATTCAAAAACATGTTCAATTATAGTTAACTAGCTTTTGCAACCAAATATTTCATTATTTTAATATACTTTAAGGAGAAAAGTGCGGGACGAAGCGGGGGGGCGGCACGCGCCGATCTACGAATTGCAGTGTTTTGTTTCAACGTGTCGATAGTTGTTTCAAGGTGGAAGGTCGCGCCTCAACTATTTTCACGAGTACTTGTGGATTTACGTTTTATAGGTGTACTAACATGACTTCTACGAGACTATCTAAAAGTTAAAATGTCCGATATTTGGTGAAAGTGCAGAGTTGAAAGAGAATATCCTACCTACACATGAAAATGTAATGAAATTCTATGAATGGGTTCGACAAGACTTAAAAGTAAGGAATAACACAATAAAAGAACCTACGTTTTTGCAAATTGCCGAAATAATTGCAACGAAAATTGAAGAATTGTGGATAAAATCTTCTATTCCAATTGTCACACACAAACGAGTCTTACAGTTACTAAAAAGTTATCACTCAAAATGTTATAATTTGAAAAAGTCTTTGAAGAAACTTAAAGAAGAAAAGTTAGAAGAGTTCAGAAGACAGAGTAGAAAGCTTTTTGACATAGCTGCATGTAAATGTAAAGAATTTGTAACTTGTTCTTGTTTGAGAGAAAAAAAAGCGCCAAAAGAGGAACAAATATTTTTAGAAGACCCACGCACTAACAAACTAATGGCTTTAGGAAGAATGGATGTTATCCAGAGTAAAAAATTGAACAATAGAAGATTACGTGCTCTAAAACAAGAAATCAGACATAATTCAAATACACGAATTGAAAAAATTCCCTCTACTTCATATCGGCTAAATAAATCTCAAGTTAGTTCTAACGTCGACCTTCCATCTTGTTCGTCAGCCGCAGATGGTTTTGACACCGCTGACACAGTGGATCAAAAGCCTATAAAGCTCACGGATGCCAGTCTTCATAGTTTGACGACTGTATGCGATAGATACGGAGTATCAGACCGAGCTGTGGCGGCTATCGTATCATCTGTTCTGTATTCTGCTTCGGATGCCGACTCTGAGGCGCAGACAACTAACGTCGTGGATAGGATGAAACTAAGAAGTATAAGACAAAAAGTACGCAAGCAAATTTTAACAGAAGAAAGAGTAACAGAAATTCCTGCATTATATTTCGATGGAAGGAAAGACAAGATGGCTAAAACTGTTTTAAAAGGATCGAAGAGGTTTAGAGTGATTGTACAAGAGGAACATATTTCGATAATAAAAGAACCAGGTTCTGTTTATGTTGGGTATGTGGTTCCAACATCGGGTAGTGCATGAAATATTGAAAGACCTATCCACAGCTTTTTGATAACTGAAAAGATACCTCCAGAGAGTTTAATGGCTGTTGGCTGTGATGGAACAAACACAAATACAGGGAAAGTGGGAGGCGTGATTCGACTTTTGGAAAATAGACTATCTCGACCATTGCAATGGATAATTTGCCTCTTACACGCAAATGAGTTGCCATTAAGGCATTTGTTTACCTATTTGGATGGTCCTACTGCAGGACCTTAATCATTTATAGGTCAAATAGGTAAAGCATTAGAGACATGCCAGACGCTCCCGTTGGCCCACTTTGAGAAGATAGAAGGTGAACTACCTCCACAAATATCAATAGACCTCAGTACAGACCAGAAATATTTACAAGAAATTACTACAGCTGTCATAAATGGATCCTGCCCTCCTGATTTATTACACAAAAGCCCAGGTAAGCTATCCCATGCCCGCTGGTTGAAAAGAGCTAATCGTTTACTGCGTTTGTATATTTCTTAAAAACATACGCTCCTGTCTGGTTTGGCATCAAACACATTCATCCTGCAAAGATGGTTCAAAACATTTATGGAAGCTTGTTAAGCAACGGTGTAACGTAAGAATCGATGATACTACGATTCGGTATGACACACGGACTGTGGACAATTTGACACCAATATTGCGCATCGCAACGACTTACACGTGCTGCCTACGAAGCATTTTCGTAACCGTGGGATCGGACATCGACAATGCCTTCCACGATTCCACGTTTCAGGCATTCTTGGTACATACATCGACCGATTATCACCAACGTAATTTTAAAAGTTATAAATTGTAATTTCTTTATTTTAATAAATTAATCTAAAATAAATTGTTTTTTTTTTGCATCCTCCGGCTCCAGCAAACATATTTGGCGCAGCTGGTAGGATACTCGCGGGCCGGTTCGCGAGAGTAAATTCATATGATCGACCTTAGGATCGCGACTCGTGAGTCACCCGGGTGACTATCAAGCACCGTACGAGTATCCGGATCTTCAGAAGCTGTCGTCGGGAGGAGTATCCAGACATCGATACCGCAGAGATACCAATTATGTTCATGTGAGTACTTTAGAATAGTTCTTGAGTTGCTTATCCTTATCCTTAAGTGTTAATCATAAAAAGATTTTCCATCCCAGGCAATCAAGGACCCCTAGGTTAGTTAGATTATCTAGATCATTATTATTAGATTCATTTAGGCAGTTAGGAAATAGAGAGATAACCATAGAAATGTCGGCTAAAGACGAAATTTACAAGGCCTTACGCATAGTCCCCGAATTCGACGGAAACCCTAATGTCCTCACTAGATTCATAAAACTGTGTGACCAGTTAGTGCAAGTCTATGTATAAGCTGAACCAGGGCGCGAGTTAATAAATTTAACTCTTTAAAACGGGATTCTTAACAAGGTCACTGGACCCGTAGCTCGGTTAATTAACACTAACGGCGTACCAGAAACTTGGGATGGCATACGTAGTTCTCTAGTTAACAACTTCTCTGACCAACGCGATGAAACCTCACTTTATAACGACTTGGCTCTATTAACCCAAGGCTCCACACCACAGGATTTCTACGAAAAGTGCCAAACTCTATTTGCCACTATAATGACCTATGTGTCACTACATGAAACCGTTCAAAGTACAATAGATTCGAAACGTTCCCTGTATAAAAAGTTAACTTTGCAATCCTCCTTAGGGGGCCTTCGTGACCCCTTAGGTTCACGCATTAGGTGCATGCGACCGGACACGATCAAAAAAGCACTTGAGTTTGTTCATGAGAAAATGAACACTCTCTACCTACAACAGCGAAACGAGCATACACCGGCTAAAAGGCCGCAGCCTCAGGTACCGACTGATCAGAGCAAACTATTCAATCCTGTTATGTCGCACATGCCCATGCCAATGCATAGGCCATTTAATTTTAATATGCCCGGTCCTTCTCGACCAAATATAGCTATGCCACATCCACTGCAACGTCTGCCGCAAATGTGGAGACCAGGCTTTAACCAACCTCAGCAATTCCAGCAGCAAGGTCCATCGCGTACGCAACAGATATTTGGGGCACGTCCTTCTAACTATAGCCCACAAAATAATTCATCTGGTAATAACCAATCTAAAGGGCCGAACACGAATGATACACCAAAACCAATGAGCGGTGTATCTCATTTCGTACCGAGACCAATGCCATTTCGGGGTAACGATTGATTTAGGCAAGGGAACCCACCGCCTTCTAATTATTTTAGGACAAGAGAAATGAATTTCAACGAATGCTTTGAATATCCATATATGTTTGAACCTTATTGTGACAATATATTCGACGGTTATCTGTATAACTCCTTGGAACAGCCCGACTATTCTTACTATGACCTCTTAAGTGCATATATGAACCAGCAATTAGGCACATCCCCAGAGGTAAGTCAGGCGACATCTAAAGGGAAATCTACCGAGGAATCAGCGTCCTATAGCCAGAAAAAATTTCGGGGGAGTCGAACTACAAACGAATCAAAATAGAGGTCAATCTACAGACAAAACGTTACCTACCATATATAGTCATTTCAGAAGGCAAGTGGAGCAAGGTTTGTTAGATTCTATCGATATTGTACCTATGTGTATCGGTACAATTACACTTAGCTAAATAACTAGATTTGTAATATTTTTAGTGGTATACCGACTATAAGTGCCGCTTGCTCAACCGAATCAAGCAGATTCGGAATAATGAACGGGGTACAGGTGGAGGAGGGCCAGGTGTACCCACTTCTTTATCCCCTTTAGAAGAAAGAATCGCTGCTCTGCTTGGTGCAGGCAGTGAGGTTGTGGGGAGGAGGGGCACTCCCCAAAATGAGGTGCAAATAAATCCCTTGTCGGTAAGTTATGGAATCCCTTTTTTTATCTTTATTGTATTTATTATGCTTGGTCATAGTGTCAGTGGTATTTTCTTTTTGCTTTGCTAGCCTGCATCCTAAGCAGTTTCTCCGTTGCCTGCACATGCCATTTCTCCATTGCCTGCACTTCCCACATTTTCCTCATTACCTAATACGTAAGTTTAAATGTTAGTCAAGTACTTACCTATCATTCTAGCTGTGCATTAACTATTAGAAATAGGCAGTTCTCGTGTGAGATGTCGTGCCAACACGGTAGGAGAAGCTATGCGTAACATTCTATTTTAATTTTGATAATGTATTTAGTTACTAACCAACTAGTCATAAATGTTATTTTTTTTTTAGAAATAAAGATATTATTATTGAAGTTGATGTTACACCCGCAACAACACAAAACATCAGACGTTATACTGAAAGGTAATTATATTTACTTGTCATATTTAGGAAATAAATAACAGTCTTAAAAACATAACATAATATATTTTTATTTTGTTACAGTGAGCAAGAGACTACTGCAGCCAGACAGCGTCGAATATGTAAGAATTCGATTTCGAATACTAATAGAAACTAAACTGCAGGCATTTTCTTTTTAGGCAAGCCGGCGGAGGCGGCTCGCTTCTTCAGATGATGAATAAAATAAGCAGATTCTAAATTACCTATGTGAGAACAATGTAAAAAAAGATGTGCATGTTAAAAAATAATTACAATATTATCATCATTTTAAATACAAAAATAAATAATTTAATTTAATTCCGACTCCTTATTCCCTATGTAGCCACAGGCGATTAATAAGAGCCTGTTGGACCGCCCGACCTTCCAACAAGTCTCTGTTTGGCCGCCTATTGCCTTGAGCAAGAAAAATCAGGCTCTCCGCTGGCACATCCTATTCAAATGCTCTACGCCGTACACGCATTCTCTCTTCTTGCTCACGCTCTTGATGTGTCAGTTGGGGCACTGGTAATCGTGCCTTGTTAGCTATATTGTGCAATACAGTACAGGCATTCATGATTTGGCCTACATAAACAAGATCACAGTGAAGCATGCGTGCAGCTAACAAACACCTGAAACAATACATAACAATACAATAATCAAAACTTGGACCGGGGCCTCAGTATATTCACTTGGTTTGACTTCTCAGGTAAAGTAAATAAGAGTATAATTATAAAGAGGGTACTTAAAGAATACTAGTTGTACTCAAATACATACCTAAATCGAGCTTTCAAGACACCAATGCATCTCTCTACTGTGTTGCAGGCTGAGACCTGGAGCTCATAATAATGGTCTTCAGGGGAACCTGGTATTGCATTCAACACTGGGGTCATCAACGTCTTCCTCAATGCATAACCGCTGTCACCTGGAAGAATAATATTAAAATAATTATTCATAATATATAATATAAACAATTGTATTTTCAATAGGTATTAAACACGGAAGGACATTCACCAAGCAAAAATACTTCCTCTTCATCATATTTTTGGTTAAGATAGGGCTGTAATGGGTGATCATGCCATACAGATGAATCATGGGTTGCCCCAGGCTTACTGGGGTCAATACATAATATATTAAGATCTACATCATATATCTAAAACAATAATTTTTAAATGTACAGTCTTTTATGAAAGTAAAGCATAATATTACTAAGTATTTTTTATTTTTTAAATATAGTAGATTATGATTGATTACATACAATCATCACATTAAGAGAATGATATCCTTTTCTATTGAAGTATCGTTCTTCATGTTGGCTGGGTCTTATAATGGCAACATGGGTGCCATCAATACAGCCAATTACCCTGGCATCTTGAACTTTGTATAAAAACTGAAAAACATACAGATATTTTGCTCATAGATTAAAATAATTATACAAACAATAACTCCTAAGTAAGATGATATATAAATTTTACCATCTTTTAATTTCATCACGGGTTTCTCTTGTCATGGGAAACTTAACATAATTGCTAAATAAGTTTCTCACGTTAAGGGCTTTTATGACTTGCCAGATCGCTCTCGACACAATAGGTTGTGATACTCCATGGCACCTGCTTTGACCCACCAGAGTCTGATAAGACCCGCTCACAAGTGTTATGAGAACCTGAAAGTCACCCAATTATTTATAGAATATCTACTGTCAAATCTAATGTATTTTGCATGAATACTAGCTGTGCCCCATGCTTTCACCTGGGCTTGGCTCCTAAGAGTCATAGCATGTTAAATAGCCTTTAACCTTACTAAAGAATTAGGCTATCACAATATTATAACCCAATTCTTGAAGAATTTTGAATTCACTGGTAGTTCCAAAGATTAGCGAGTTCTAACAAACTATTCAGCTTCGTTAAATTACTATAGATAAACAGATTTGACTAACCTTTGCCTGTACACTCAAACCATCTTTCCTTCTCTCCTTCGGAATGTATGTTGCTATTGTGTTTATTATTTGCCGAGTCAAGGTTTTGCTCAGACGATAGGTTTTCTGGAATTCCCGGTCCGAAATACGGAATGGATCCACAAAAAACCTATGTCTTTTTAAAGCTTGGCGACGTTCTCGGTCGTCTATTTCGGCAGCAAGGGATAAAATCCTCAAACCCAGTTGGAAACTCATGTTCACTAAAAAGGTTAAAAAATCATTTAGAATTTAATTGAAAACGACTTGTAGTTAATATGTCTTACTATATAAACATACAATATTTAATTTTAAACACTTACATTGAAAATAAATAAACACTTACATACAGAAAATACAATTTGATGCCAACAAAAGTAAATATTGAGGAACTTATGTTGTGCGTAACCGAAACTGCACGATGATCAAATTGAAACTTCAAAGCTGTCATTTTGAGACGTCAAACGAATAGTAGAATACCGATCAAGTTGCGTTCAGAATAATCACGCTCTAATGACGCGCAGTAGTAGAATGCCGTTATTGCGCTCGCGTGACGCGCACTTGACGCGAGCGTAGCTGACAGCGGTAGAGAATATCAAAAGCATTGTTTTGATTGAAACTTAATTGCAACTGCACTGCAACTAAACTTCTTTAATTACGTGAATTAGCCCTCTGACCCACCATTAAAATTATTAATCGACACAGGAGCAAACCAATCATTTATTAGCCCTGAAGCTGTTCTGAGGTTTTATCCACATTTACCATGGAACTATGACCCCTTTGAGGTAACGAATGTGCATGCAACTAGTCGTAATGATTACTCCATTAACTTACCTTGTTTTCAGGAGATAAACGACAACAATGACTTAACACTCTACATTTACAGATTTCACGATTACTTTGACGGCCTTATCGGTTTAGATTTGTTAAATAAATGGGAGTCAAATATTGATCTTAAAAATAATAAACTAATTACAAAAGCTGCAGTTAACCCAATAGTTATGTACAATTCATGCAATAGCAATTTATATGAAGATTCCAGCGAATTCCTTAAAGTTAGTCAGAGTCCCAGTTAATATACAAGACGGGGATGCCTGATCAAATAATTTCAAATTGCTGCCTGCATAAACGAGTGTATCACGAGTGTCAGAAATAATCGCGGTTATCTAGAAATTTTCAATCAACTAGTAATGACTTAATTTTTTCCATGGAACAACCTATTAAAGCGGAAACATATAATTTGGAATTGTACTCACCAATCACATCAATCCCGAGTAGAGGAAGTGTTATCTCGATTACGCACTGACCATCTAAATGAAGAAGAGTGCGCTAATCTGAAGTCCTTGGCTTCGCAATATGCCGATATATTTTATATAAAGGGAGAACCACTTACCTTCACCAATAAAATAAAACACAGCATACATACTTCAGATGAGGTACCAGTCTATACTAAAACTTATAGATGCCCATTTGTACACCGCGAAGAGGTACGCAATAAAATTTCAAAAATGTTAGAACAGGGAATCATCCAACCTTCAGAATCGGCTTGGAGCTCACCCATTTGGGTAGTCCCAAAAAAAAACTGATGCATCCGGTAAAGCCAAATGGCGAATTGTAGTGGATTTCAGAAAACTGAACGAAAAACCATCGATGATAAGTACCCTATTCCCAATATAACTGATGTGTTAGATAAATTGGGCAATTGCCAATATTTCACAATTCTCGACCTCGCTAGTGGTTTTCACCAAGTCGAAGTGAACCCAAATGATATCCCAAAAACGGCATTCAACGTAGAACATGGCCACTTTGAGTTCTTAAGCATGCCAATGGGACTTAAAAATTCACCATCTACTTTTCAAAGGACTATGGATAATGTGCTTAGGGACCTTCTGAATTCTATTTGCCTAGTATATTTAGATGACATCATCGTATTTAGCACTAGTTTACAGGAGCATATAATAATTTTTTTTAAAAGGCTCAGTGACTCCAATTTTAAAATACAGATGAATAAGTCAGATTTTTTTAAATTGGAAACAGCATATCTCGGACATATAAACCCCGATAAAATTTCAGCTATTCGGAAATTCCCTCTTCTTAAAACAGCCACGGAAATTAAGAGATTTCTAGGGCTACTAGGGTACTACAGGAAGTTCATTCCCGATTTCGCCAAAATCACCAACGACCCAATGTTTAAAGAAAGGCTCAAAAATAAACTGCGATGATACCAACTGTAAATTGCTTCGAAAAATGTAAAACATTACTTACAAACGATCCGATCTTACAGTATCCCGATTTTATCAAAGATTTTCTACTCACGAAATATGCATAAAACTTAGCCATAGGAGCCATACTCTCACAGGGACCTATAGGTTCAGACAAACCAATAACCTATGCTTCACGTACACTAAACACAAGCGAGATCAATTACAGTACAATAGAAAAGGAGCTCTTAGCTATAGTTTGGGCAACCAAGTATTTTCGGCCATATCTGTTCGGACGTAAATTCAAAATTATAACAGATCATAAACCGCTTCAATGGATCATGAATATAAAAGAACCTAGCTCGAGATTAACTCGCTGGAGACTCAAGCTCAGTGAATAAAAACTATTCAGTAAGTTATAAACAGGGCAAAAGCAACACAAATGCCGATGCTTTGTCGCGAATCGAAATTAATAGCGAAGAAACAAGCTCCGTCATGGTTAACGTATCCGAAAAATCACCTTCCGTTGTGGGCTCATCCACTCTCACAGCTCACACTATCGACGAAAACCCAATATTAGAAATACTAATTTCAGATGACCCCTTAAATAAATTCAACAGACGTATATGTTTTACGGTAGTAGGTGATATAAAGAAACGTCCAGCTGTTTCTAAGCCATTTGAGACTCATACCCGTACCTCCATCCAACTCTCTGAATCAAACTTAGAGGAGGATGTAATAAACGCAATTAAAGAATTCGCAAACCCGAAAGTTAAGACTGGCATTATAATACACCCCCCATTAGCAATGTACAAAATAGTTCCAATAATTCAAGGAAAGTTCAAGAGCTCCGCTATGAATCTTGTTTTAACTAAAACCGAAGTTGAAAATGTAGAAGAATATCTCAGACAGCAAGAGATCATTCAGAAATACCACGAAGGTAAAACTAATCATCGTGGTATAAGTGAATGCTACCTAGCCTTATCCCATAAATACTATTGGCCAAAAATGAAAAACAAAATCTCAAGGTATATAAATGATTGCAATATATGCGGGCAAGCCAAATACGATCGAAATCCTATAAAACAAAGATTCTGCATAGTACCACCACCGACAAAACCGTTTGGTGTAGTTCACCTAGATTTGTTTACGGCTCAAAACGAGAAATATCTGACCATCATTGATGCTTTCTCTAAATACGCTCAGGCATACCATCTTAGAGACGGCACAGCAGTTAGTGTAGTTCAAGCCTTTTTAAAGTTTTGCTCTCATCATGGCATTCCGGTATCAATAGTCACGGACCAGGGACCCGAATTTACTAATCAACTATTTACCGAATTTACGCGTGTCCATAAAATTCAACATCATAAAACCTTGATAATGGGATGGTAGAGCGCTTGCACTCCACGTTACTAGAACATTTGAGAATTCTAAAACTACAGCACCGTATTGAAGCGATTGTCAACCTTATGACATATGCCTTATTAGCATACAACAGCAGCATACACAGCTTCACAAAATGTAGACCATTGGAAGTAGTTACCGGTCATACGGATCCTCGCGATCCCTTAGATATAGATTTATCTGTGCACTTGCTACAACAATACGTGTAAGAACACCGTAATAAAATGTCTAACGTATACGAGGCTATTAATGAAACGTCCCTGCATAAACGCACAGAACTAATCGAAAATAGGAACAAAGATAGGGAATCTGAAAAGGAATACGAGCCAGACCAACAGGTATTTGTTAAGAATCCACTAGCTAGCAGACAGAAACTCGCACCTCGTTACACACACAACACAGTATTAGCTGACCTGCCCATTCATATTTACACAAAAAAGAAGCGCGGTCCCGTTGCCAAATCACGTCTTAAACGAACACCTAACACGAAACAATTGTTGCAGAATACCACTGATGATATTGTTACACCTGGTCCAAGCGGTGGACATATTACTTGAGCCCCTAGAAGACGGGCCCGGATTACTCCCTTTCAAATCAAATCAAATCAAATCAAAAATGTTTATATGCTAGAAAATACATACAAATTCAAGGAAAGATCTTATGTCCTAAAAGTCTTTGTATTCTGCCTGCAAGCAAGCGTGCAAATTATTTACTTACGTCTATTTATGTAATTATTATCATGCAATAATATTATTACAATTATTGTAAACTCAATTATTCATTTTCATTCAATAGTACATACCTAACATTAATTTTTAAATTCCATAAATTCCTTAATGCTATAGAATAACTCTCTTGTAGCCAAACGGTCAATTTTTTTTAAATAGATTACCCTGCAACAATTTTAGATCATTTGGAATGTTATTATAAATCAGTATACACATATTAAACACATTTTTTTTTATAAATATCTTTATGACTTGGTGGTTGATACAATAAGTTGTGAAACTTAGCCCTTTTTTGTCTTGGTAGAACCTCACTACGTTGCTTAAAGTAATGCGAGTGATTCTTGGTAAAAACGCAGATATCTCTTATATACTGATGCGTGTGAGTTATTTTAAACTAAATAGAGAGATAAAAAAAAAAACTCGCTATAGACTTTCAATATGAATTTATTTTAGGTCGTAGGTACAAAAAGGCCCGTCATAAATTTTTCCGTCCTAAGGAGGTAGGCGCGTCAAGTACTGTCCTGGCTTTACGCGAACTTGGAGATGACACAGGAGCCGAGGAGTTGACCCTGAGTGGTAGAGGACCCGCAGGGTTGATGGAAGTGGTGCCAGATGTCGTCAGCCTTGTGTTGACCACCCGATGTCACGGCTACTGCCGTAGAAGCGGCAGCGGCAGCGGTTTTCTCGGGCAAATGAACCCGGAACATGAAACCTTGGAATTTATCTCCAGGAAATAGATAACTTAACCCTCTGCTAATCCTCTCCTGACGGTGACCACGGCGGCGTAAGCATACGCGTAAAGCGGATGAAGTACTATTGCGCTTAAGGCGAATGTGTGTAAAGGTCACCTTGAGAATCGGAGTTTACAAGGTTTAAACAAAGGAGTGTGAAGCACTTTTAAATTAATACGAACACAAATAATGACGTAACCTAAGGTTTATGGTTAAAAGAAATGATTGAAATTAGAAATGAGTGTCAGGAAAAAAATATGATGAAACACAATTTTGCAAATCACTGACCACCATTACACATGAGAAAGCAAGCTTAACTTAATTTTGCAAACACTTACCCAATACGGGGATATCAAAGTTTATATTTTTATTGTATTCACTTTTTAACTTTAATAACGAGTTAAGTATCTCATAGGCAAAAATCTGAGCTTCAGAAAGTTTACGGTGAAACTGCACGTGTGACGTCACGCACAAATGTAGTATGCGCGAACGGGCGTCTCAACTGACCGTCCTCGAACCTGCTCACCGATCGCGGCTCGCGGCTCGAAGAGGTCGTATGGAGTGGGAAGTAAACTGGTTCCTAAGATAGTGAGCGAGTGAGACAAAACAAAGGCGCATTAAGTGATGTGAACGGGTTGGAACTATATTACAATGACTTGACGATTTGTTGCTTGCCTGTTTACTAAAATAATAGTTTACAACGTTACAATACCCCCGCGCGCAATCAAGGATTTTGTTCATATCTTAAAATGAAAGAAAATCCGCATTATGAACTAGAGTTTAACTATTAGTTTCCTTTTTTAAAGGTCATCTTTCATACTTCTCGCAAACATAAACTAGCAGCAGTTATTGTATATATCCGATACAAACATAACTGACGCACAATAACATAAAAAATATAGGTATCTTGTTTTCTTTATCCCGATACTTTACCAACAGACGTTCCAATAGAAGGTGGAATATATGCGAGAGGAATTGTAAATCAAGAATCCCAAAGGAAAAACAAAATGTGCGTCTTTAAATGTATAATTGTTTAATGCTATTTATTTTTACCTACTAATTTTAAATCTTTAATGTGCCAAGAGCCTAAATTTTTGCCAGACATGTATTGTAACACATAGACGAGAGGGGACTTTTTCTCAATTATCTTAGCTTTTATAAATTTTGGAGCCAGCTTCTTTGAGAATCTGCTCTCTTTATCACTTAAAAATTACGCTCGTTTCATGACTACGTCTCCAGTATCAAATTCGGATTCAAACTTGCGTCTCAAATTATAATGTGAAGTGTTCTTAACATGGGCTTGCCATAACTTCGCTTGTACGTTGTCAAAGATAGAAGACAAAACACCTAAGTTTTCTGCATATACGTCTCGTGGCAGGAATAGTATTTCGTCACCGAGGTCATTATCAGTATAATGTGACCCACATGTAACAAGCTCACGGCCGAAAACTAAAAATGAAGGTGAAAATCCTGTAGCCTCGTTCACGGAGTTATTTATAGCGAAATGCACCTTAGGAATAAATATGTCCCATGATCTATGATCATTATCCACGAAGGTTGAAATGCAAGTGATAATGGTTCTGTTATACCGCTCTACTAAGTTTACCTGAGGCGTATATTTAGATGTATAATAAATATTTGGGATATTATATTTCTTAAACAGTGCCTCTGTCACCTTGCCAGTAAACTGAGTTCCATTATCCATTAACACGGTTTGAGGTATGCCGTGAGTTAAGAATACAGAATCTTCTAAAATTTTTGTAATTACTGCTGATGTAATTACAAAAAATTTAGAAGATTCTGTAGCCCTTTTAATTGGAAAAATTAAACAAAATTTAGAAAAACAGCAAGTTACGACTAATGTATAATTATTTTGCTTTTTTGAAGTAGGAAGAGGTCCCATGAGATCAATTGAGATCATTTGGAATGGTCGCATACAGTGTTTAGGACGACCCGTTTCTCCTAAAATTTGATAATTTTGGGACTTGTAAGCTAAACATTTTTCGCATGAACCAATAAATTTGACGACATCTTGGTACATGCCAGGCCAGTAGTAGCGTAAGGCAAGACGTCGGTACGTTTTGAAAATACCCATATGTCCAGCTGTAGGCTCGGAATGATTTTCAGTCATTATGGTCTCGCGATATTCAGTAGGTACGACCTCTTTCCACGAGAATTCTGAAATTAGTTTGGCTTATTTTCACCTAAATAATGAATTATTTTTAATAGTATAATTTGTAAATTTGGAAGGATCATTTAAACAACCGTTATATAAATTTTTGTACCAGCAGTCTTTAGAAACTAAATAAGAGTTTGCAATATTGATGGCACTAACTGGAACGATTCGGGACAGCGCGTCAGGAATAACATTATCAACGCCTCGTCGGTGTTTTATGACAAAATTAAATGCTGAGAGACGTACGCCCCATCGGGCTAGTCGACCAGTAGGGTTACTTAAGGACAAAAACCACTTAAGAGCGCTGTGATCCATGTAGACAGTAAACTGTTGACCGTTTTCAATGTAGCAACGCCAATGTTCGAGAGCGGTAATAACGGCTAAGGTTTCACGTTCGGTTATGCTGTAATTCTTCTCAGCAGCGGTAAGTGACTTACTCATATATGCAATTGGGTGTTCTTTTCCATCTATCGACTGAGTAAGCATTGCACCGACACCGTAACTGCTAGCATCCGTATGCACTTCGAAAGGCCTGGTATAGTCTGGACAGGATAGAACTAGTGCAGAAATTAGACATTCTTTTAAATTTTGAAACGCAGCATCAGCTTCAGGGGTCCATTTAAAAGAAGGGGTGCCTTTCTTGGATGAAGTCAACCTATTTAGGGGACCAGCGATAGTGCTAAAGTTAGGAACAAAACGTCTGTACCACGTCGCAGTTCCTAAAAAAAGTTTGAGGTCCTTACGACATTTAGGTGTCGGATAATTAAGTATGGCCTCAACCTTGGCTGGATCTGTACGTAAGCCAGAGCCATCAACGACATACCCTAGATATTTAAGCTGAGAGCTGAAGAATTTTGACTTTTCAAGGTTAATTGTTAGGTTAGGCCTGTTTCAACTTGTCAAGTACACGTAAAAGTAGTGTCACGTGACTATTAAAGTCTTCAGATATGATGATTATGTCATCCAAACATGCGATCACCTTGAAATCAAATTTAGAAAATAGTAAGTCAACCAATCGCTGCTGAGTAGCTGGTGCATTGGTAAGGTCAAAAGCAGTCCGTTTGAAACGAAATGTGCCTCTGCCGGGAACGTAGAACGCAGTCTTATCGCGATCCTCAGAAGCGACGGAATCTGCCAGAATGCTTTGGATGGATCAATACTGGTCAAATAGCGCGCATCTCGTAAATTATCTAAGATCTCGGAAATGTAAGGAAGATTGTAAGCATCTCGTTTAGTGACGGAATTGAGTTTACGACTGTCCAGGCAAAAATGAGGTTGGCGGTTCTTCTTGGTCACGATCAGAACAGGGGATGACCACGCACTCTCGCAAGGCTCGACCACGTCAAGGGAAAGTATCTCGTCAACCTGTTCCACCAAAATACGCTGCTTCTCCGGTGACAAACGATAATACCGCTGGCGAATTGGTTCCGAGTCACCTGTATCAATGCGATGCGTGATAAGACTTGTTACGCCCAAGCCCTTGCTCTGATATGAAATGTCTTCGAACTGCTTAATAACATTATCAGCAAGTTGTTGTTGTGACTGATCAAGGTTATCATAACCTTGTTGAAGGTTGAAAGAGAAGTGACTAAAAAACAATTATTAGACTTGGCCATAGCAATGCTGCCAATAAACTTTGGGCATAGTTTAAACTTACGCCAAAAATCTAAACCTAAAATAAGATTACGTTTAATCTCCGGAATAACAAAACCTTTTAAAATGTGAATTTGATTTTCGAAATTAATTGGAATGTTAATATAACCTAAACTCTTAATATTCTGACCTCCCGCAGCTGTTACTGTTATACGGTCAGATTCGACAAGTGGCAAGCCATAAGCACCTAGCACTGAATGAATACCGTTACCCAAAATAGTGACAGCAGAGCCAGAATCTAGAAGTCCCGAAACAGTGAGGTCATTAATCTTAACAGATACGTAAGGTCTATCATCGAGGTCGTCCTTATCATCGAGAATTGTGTAGATGTTATACGATTTGAAAATTAATTTGATAGTTTGTAACCAGTTTTTCCAGTCTTCGCTATCAAATTTGCTATTTGCACAATTCTCATTAATTAATTTTTTGGGTTGGTTTGTTTGGTTTTACCACAATTAGGACAGTCCGGTGCTTTTACACCTTTGTGGCCACATCTAAAACATACCACCTCATCTTTGCTAGCAGTACACTGCCTCAGATTATGTGTATTATTACGACAACGGGGGCAGTAACGCTGTTTCATGCTAGACTTAGAGCTATCAACTGTATCAACCAAAGTAGGTTCCGTATTGTTATTGGATATAAGTTTATTATGGTTATTATTATGTTTAGAGTAGTTTTTATGAAAAGAGTTGAAATTATTATTATATTTAGAGTAGGTTTTACTATTAGACTGTCCTGAATATGCAAATTCTGGAGCTAGTGTATTAGAGCACGGTTTTGGAGTTTCCCTAAATTGAGAAAATCGTGATTGAATAGCCTCATAATTTCGGCACAAGGTTCGCAACTCATCAATAGATTTGATGTCTGATACAGAAGAAAGGGTGTTAGCGTAGATAGGACGAATGTTGTAGAGTAAGATTTCCAATTTATCTTCCTCTGATATTTTTTCGTCAGACGTGAAAAAAGTCCAGACATAATGGAAAGGTAAATAATAATATTTTCAGTTTCTCCCTGTGTGCGAGATCGAATTTCTGCAAGCAATCTATAATCGTAATCAGACTGATCGAAATCACGTCTCAAAGACACTGTAAGATCGTTCCAACTCGTAACCGTATCCTTAATACTCCTGTACCAGTGTAGTGCGTCACCTGTAAATATGTCGGTAGCGTTTGTCACAATTTTATCTTGTGAGATATTTTTACTGACGCAAATTTCCTCACAACGTTGAATGAACGCCCGGACACAGGACTTGCCGTCGAATTTTAATTTAGAGAACTTGTTATTGTTACCATCACAAGTAACGGTGACATTTACCGATGTAGAAGGAGTAGCTGATAAGCAATCACTACTAGTAGTAGCTAGAGGATCTAAGGCTGAATCACAAAGTGACGTAAGCTTTATTGTGGCCTTCTTGAAAAGGCTAACACATTGTTCATAGTCCTCCCTTAATTTGTCATCACATGTAATGCGGTTTAGCCGGTGGTATAAATGATTAACTAAATTTTGGGTTCGTAGCAATGTGTTCTTATCTAATGACGTAGATTCTAAAGTGAGGTTAACCTTTTCCAGAACATCCAGCACACCATTTAAGTCGTCCATCGGTTCGAAGGGGCTAGTGAGAATATCCTCTGAAGGAAATAATGGTCCACACTGTTTGCGCAACTCCTGCACTGTGGCAGCTGGTAATTCACCCCTAATGGCAACTTCATACTCAAGCTCAGACTTTTGAAGTGACATAAACTTAACGGGATAAGTCATTATGATAATAATTTTAAATAACAGAAAAGAGAAATAAAAATAAAAATGTTAGGTAAGTGTTGAACAATTTCGGAAAGTGAAAAAATGACAAATACTAAGTACTCCGTCTGTTACAATTTTAATTTTAAAGTAACGTCTTGGTTGTTCTTCCACTAAAAACAACAGAAACACAAAAACAAAACAAAAAAAAAAAATTTTTTTGCTACAATACTGTAAAAAGCTTTAAAAATAAAAATAAAAATGCAACTAATGTGTACGTACAATAAAACGAAACTCGATAAAAGTTGTTTTTTTTTTAACATGTCAAAATGATGTTGTTTACCGTACTTGAGAATTAAGTAACGTCAACAATAAGTAAAGTTAAAAAATTATTGAAAATGAAAACAAAAAATATCAAATAAAATTTACAACTTATATCGTGCGCTGACTGTACATCAAAATTGTTACAACTTTTTAAACATGACTGTACTTTATGAGTACTTACTAAATTAGTTTTCTGTAACGTACACCTTAGTTACTACGCAACCAAAAAAATAAAACGTTTCACAAAAATAATAAAAAGCAACACACAAACCACCAAAGAAAAACAACTACCTCCATAGAAAAAGAAAAAATATGACCATTAAAATACCACGATAAGGGCGCCAATGAAGCGTGTGAGTTATTTTAAACTAAATAGAGATAAAAAAAAAACAAACTCACTATAGACTTTCAATATGAATTTATTTTAGGTCGTAGGTACAAAAAGGCCCGTCATAAATTTTTCCGTCCTAAGGAGGTAGGTGCGTCAAGTAACGTCCTGGCTTTACGCGAACTTGGAGATGACGCAGGAGCCGAGGAGTTGACCCTGAGTGGTAGAGGACCCGCAGGGTTGATGGAAGTGGTGCCAGATGTCGTCAGCCTTGTGTTGACCACCCGATGTCACGGCTACTGCCGTAGCAACGGCAGCGGCAGCGGTTTTCTCGGGCAAATGAACCCGGAACATGAAACCCTGGAATTTATGTCCAGGAAATAGATAACTGAACCCTCTGCTAATCCTCTCCTGACGGTGACCACGGCGGCGTAAGCATAAGCGTAAAGCGGATGAAGTACTATTGCGCTTAAGGCGAATGTGTGTAAAGGTCACCTTGAGAATCGGAGTTTACAAGGTTTAAACAAAGGAGTGTGAAGCACTTTTAAATTAATACGAACACAAATAATGACGTAACCTAAGGTTTATGGTTAAAAGAAATGATTGAAATTAGAAATGAGTGTCAGGAAAAAAATATGATGAAACACAATTTTGCAAATCACTGACCACCATTACACATGAGAAAGCAAGCTTAACTTAATTTTGCAAACACTTACCCAATACGGGGATAACACAGTTTATATTTTTATTGTATTCACTTTTTAACTTTAATAACGAGTTAAGTATCTCATAGGCAAAAATCTGAGCTTCAGAAAGTTTACGATGAAACTGCACGTGTGACGTCACGCACAAATGTAGTATGCGCGAACGGGCGTCTCAACTGACCGTCCTCGAACCTGCTCACCGATCACGGCTCGCGGCGCGAAGAGGTCGTATGGAGTGGGAAGTAGACTGGTTCCTAAGATAGTGAGCAAGTGAGACAAAACAAAGGCGCATTAAGTGATGTGAACGGGTTGGAACTATATTACAATGACTTGACGATTTGTTGCTTGCCTATTTACTAAAATAATAGTTTACAACGTTACAATACATACAGGGTAGTGGAAGAATGTTACATTTTTTAAAGAGAGGTTTACAACTATCTAAGAACCATGCTTTGCTTATAACCCGGATGCAACGTTTTTGAAGCTTGAAAACTCTGTCAGAATCGGTCGAGTTGCCCCACATTATAAGTGCATAGCTTAGGACAGATGACACACATTTCAAACTGGGATCTACAAAAATCGTGTCTCATTATCATTCCTACCTCTTGCACATTGATCTAGAGGATATTCAGTCGAAGGTTGATTTAGTTAAATTACAGTTAAGTGAATTTAGGCCATTAATTAACAATAGAACACTTTCACTGTTTGAACCCCACATAAGTTATCTTGGGGACAAACTTGAAAATATCCATAGATTAGGATCAGTTATTAAAAGTATCTCAGGAAATTTAGACTACACAGATGCGATCAAATATAATAACGCCATCCAAGTTTTAGAAGGTAACGACATTAAACTGGAAACGGAACTTAACCGTCACATAAGCTTGACTAAAGAATGTTTGTTAGAACATTCTTATGTATTAAAAAATATAGTGGATAACCAGAACATAATTGCAAATAAACTTAACCAAATCATAAAACAAGACGCATCCAAACAGGCACACCTAGTAACGTATGCCCATTTGGCACAGCACCTACTTATATTAAACGATAATATAGAGACATTATCGGACGAGTTAAATAAAATAGAACTTATGGTAGCTTTTACGCGTGCTTCCAGCACTACCCATTCTATGATTAGATTAGGTAATCTTAGAAATATTATTAGAAAATTAAGGTTATTATACTCAAAAGACGAAATCATTGATATCGATCTTCGACAGTACTATGATATTTTAAAAATAGGATCGTATTATATTGATAAGAAATTAGTTATATAGTTATAAAGGTGCCGATTGCCTATACAAGCTATCCATAATCCCTAACAGAAATAATATGGCCCTTATCCCTACCTCACCTTTTATAGCAATTCATAGATTATATTCTATATACATAGAGACAGAATGTCCGAAGCTTAACCCATGGTACCTCTGCGAAGAAAAAGTCGGATTCAAGATTGTAAACAAGCCGGAATGCGTGCAGCAGCTCATCACCCAACAGCATCTCAACTCCTGTACACTAACGCCGGTCACTCTACACAAGCAAGCTATGGAACAACTTGACGAAAAACACTACACACTAAGTTTCCCGAAACCTACAAAAGTACAGATGTTATGTGGACAGAGAGTTACTCGTACTTAGCTACAATACCATAAGATTGCGTGATAAGAACCACCGAATTCACTATCGCCAACATTGACAACCGAATTAAGGGACATGTACTTAGAATACGAACACCACAGGACCAGAACACTACATCAAGAACTGAAGAATCATTGGTACAGCCTAATTCAATTAACCTCGAGAACCTCCACGAGAGTTACAAGAAAGTTTCAGTACAGCGTCCAGTAAGACTTAACAAGATATCAGATGGAAGCCTCTACCATACTACTATACCTGTATACCTATTACTATTCAGTGCAGGTGCACTTGCCGTTGCTCTTACATACCGGCATTGGAACGGAAATAAAGACAAGAAGATCGACACTACATCTACAAGAATAAACGAAGATCAAGAGATTTATGCTGAAGCGGAACCAAGAAGGAATATTCATCCAGCTGGAATCAAGATGGACCCTAGTCATCTTACAGCGACATTTTTAACAACAGTTAACAAATAGTTGCTGTTCTACGAGTGGAGATGTTACGCAACGGTGTAACGTAAGAATCGATGATACTACGATTCGGTATGACACACGGACTGTAGACAATTTGACACCAATATTGCGCATCGCAACGTGCTGCCTACGAAGCATTTTCGTAACCGTGGGACCGGACATCGACAATGCCTTCCACGATTCCATGTTTCAGGCATTCTTGGTACATACATCGACCGATTATCACCTACGTAATTTTAAAAGTCATGATTTGTAATTTCTTTATTTTAATAAATTAATCTAAAATAAATTGTTTTTTTTTTGCATCCTCCGGCTCCAGCAAACATATTTAGCTCATCAACAGCACTAGATATTTATCCAATGAGTTGTTAGCGATAGTGGACCCTGTTTTAATTAGAAACAGTTACTTTGCTCATCCAGAAAACTTGTTGTTGAGTATGATAACAGATTCACGTAAGCATATTAGAGAACTCGCTGCAAGACGCATTTTAAAGGCTCGTCAAGTGAATAAAATCTGTTTCACGCATGTTTGAGGTGCCAAAAGTGAACTTAAATGCAAGTTCTTACATAGACTTGATTGACAGGCAACAAAATATACACGAACCCCCAATACTCATGAATATTTCCGATGAGCAATTACAAGATCTAATTGAAAATGGAGAAAATTCTGTTTTGTAGTTTATGAGACTGCCTTGCCACACTCAGGCTGTGGGGAGATCAGTAAAAGCTGTGACAGAAGCAGCTCTAAGTGTATGCGACAAGACAAGAAGAGAGGGATTTATAAAGTCTAAATTAGCATCTCGAAAGCTCATGCCAAAGTTTGAGACGAAAAAGGATTTTTGCTATAAAAAATGATGTAATTCATACCGACATAACTTTCTGAACCTGTATTTACTTTTTAAATAAATGTTTCTATTAATTAAAATACACTTTTATTTTAACATTTACATGTATAACATATTATAATATTTTACCTATTATTTTGTTTTTAAGGTCTACTATACAAAACGTCTATAAAAATATAAAAAATGAAATTTCAAGTCTATCTCAAGCTGTTGAGCTGGAACTTCCAAAGTTATTTACAATCACATAAAGCAACTTTTATCTGGTATTCCAATTCGAAATTTGAAAAAAACCACCCTAATAGATATAAGGCGGCCGCTATCCCTACAACTAATTTGCCCCGTAGATATAAGGTGGCTGCTATCGCTACAACTAGTTTGCCCCGTAGATATAAGGTGGCCGCTATCCCTACAACTAGTTTGCCCCGTGGATATAAGGCGGCCGCTATGCCTACAACTAGTTTGCCCCGTAGATATAAGGCAGCCGCTATAGAACTAGTGTTCTGAGTAGATATAAGGCGGCCGCTATCCCTACAACTAGTTTGCCCCATTGATATAAGGCAGCCGCTATGCCTACAACTAGATTGCCTCGTAGATATAAGGTGGCCGCTATGCCTAGAACTAGTGTTCTGAGTAGATATAAGGCAGCTGCTATCCCTACAACTAGTTTGCCCCGTAGATATAAGGCAGGCGCTATGCCTAGAACTAGTTTGCCGAGTAGATATAAGGTGGCCGCTATGCTAAAACTAGTTTGCCCCGTAGATATAAGGCAGCCGCTATCCCTACAACTATTTTGCCCCGTAGATATAAGGCAGCCGCTATGCCTAGAACTAGTTTGCCGATAAGGTGGCCGCATGCCTAAAACTATTGTACTGAGTAAATATAAGGCGGCCGCTATCCTTATAACTAGTTTACAAAGAAAAACATTTTACAAAGAAAAACAACGTCGGTCAAAAAAGGAAGTCGAAAATACAGAAGCGAAGACACCAACATCCGAAATTAAAGTTATTATTCGCTTTGTAGTGTTTTTTTTAAGTCGTTTGTTTTTTTAGGATTCTGTAGTAAACAAGGAACTCTTACAGTTTCGCTTTGTCCGTTTGTCTGTCTGTCTGTCTATCTGTCTGTCCGTCTCTCCGTTTCTCTGTCTGCCTGTCCCCGCTGTAGCTCAGAGACGCTTGTTACTAGAAAAAGCTGACATTTGGCATAGTTATATATATTAATCACGCCGACAAAGTGAAAAATAAATACTGGAAAAATAAATTAGGGTACCTCGCACGTAATGTGGGGATTATATTTTTTTCTTGTTTATCCCATGGTGTGGGGTATCATTGACTAGGCCGTTCAAAAATACTGCGGGTCTGTCAAGACCACTTTTCGATTCAAGGATCCGTTTGCGTAATATTAAGCAAATTGCTAATTTTTATTAGAGTCAAGAGTGTGAAAAAATTCATGGCAGTAGTACATATAATGAAATTAAAAGGAAAACTATCACAGCTAAGTGGGTTTTATAAGTTAACGAGTAACCGCGTCCTGGGACGCGGTGGTATCCTTCTGTGAAACAGTCATGTCGCAGAAGGAGGCTGCGGAAAGGGAGCGGGATATCTCTTCCACTCACCCTGCGCGCAGCAGGCGCACTGGGCGTCGGCGAAGGGCGGACAACTCCCTCTTCCAGCCCCCCTAAATGGGTCCAGGGGCGATGGACTCGGGGACATCCGTCGCCCCCCACACAGCAGGGCCCGTGGTGGCGGCGCGTAGTGTTCCACGCGCGCCCCTATTGGACGTCGCGGGGGGAGTTTTACAGGGATGGGAACACCGGGGTGGTTTTAAGTTAGTAAGAGTCTGACAGACCCCTCCACCTGCCCCAGGGCGGAGGACGTTCATGAGGATTTTCCAGCCCGGAACATTAAAAAAAAAATTGGTACGCTCTCTGAAGCGTATGGGTTAGAGTGCGGGGTGAGGCAAGAAGGTCTGACATCTCCCACCCAAGTAACACAGAAATCATTTTAACAAACGAATAGTAAACTTATGTAGGACTTAAGGTCTGTATAAACTCTTATATAAGTTCACCAAGCATCTTGACGCTTTATAGTGGCATTTCAAAACCATTATGATGCTTCATTTTAGTAAAAGAGGTGAAAGACATAATTATAGTACTAGAAATAGAGACCTATTATCTCAGCCAGGTTTCAGACTGGCTAAAGTAGACTCATCTTTCATGGGGTACTGTTTAAAATGTTACAATAAAATTCCACCTCACATACTTCAACTGAATGAAATGAAATTCAAATCTTGTATCAAACGCACACTAAGCATGCAGGCATATTATAAGTTGGGTGATTACATCGCTGATAAAAATGCTTGGCTCAATGCTGGTTCTGCTCCACAACCACAACCAATTGAATAATTAACATTTGAAAATACTGTTGGAGCAGCTGAACATTGTAAGACTATCTTTGCATTGTATAAATTCAACCTACGTTGTATTGTATGATTGCATTGCACAGGTGTGAGTACTATGTATAATAGAGCTACCATTTACCGGTTATGCTCACTCAGATGTCTCGCTGATGGTGGCGCGTGTGTTGGATCATTTAGCTCCCTTCAAAATGGTTGAGCTGAATGGTGCTAATCCATACGTCATGCTCGTGAACGGGCGCCATTAGTTGGGACTGGTCACCTCTTAGCGTCCTCGGCTTATTTGTAATTATTTTATTTAGAAATTGTTTTTGTTTCTCTTTCTACTATGGACGCATTTTTTTATTTTACATCGTCCTCACATTTAGTTATAATTTCAATATTATTTTTGTACTAATCTTTATGTATCAATTTAATTTAAAAGAGTGTCCATGGAGTTTCTTGCCCGTTCTTCTCCATAGGTACCTAATGGGCAACTAGCTTCATATTTCTAACTGACCGACTCCTTCACAATTCAAAAGTGCCTGTAAATGGTTTAATTGAAATAAATGCTTTGAGTTTGAGTTTGAGTTTGAGCTTTACACTGTATAACGGTTGGATAACGGCATATCAAAATGCTTTTGTAAAGCCTTTAGTTTTAGTGCAGCTAACCACAATGCAACTGTACAGCTTTAAGCAGTTTTTAGTGCATTTGGGTGTACAATAGCATTTTTAAGTAGTAAATAAATGCTAAGTGCTATTTAATAGCACAAAAATGAACCATTGTAATGCCACGTAAATCCGATATACAGCTTTCAGCTGTTTTTAGAGGCCATAGGGTCTACAATAGCATTTTTAAGTAGTAAGATAATGCCAGATGGTGCTTAATAGCATAAACTTGTACCAGTATAATGCACCGTAAATCCGTTATACAACTTTGAGTTGTTTTTAGTGCCCTTTGTTGTGTAATAGCAATTTTAAGTCTTAAGTAAAAGGCTAGTACTGCTCAACGGCATAAACGTGAATCAATGTAATGCTTGCATTTTTAAAGATCAACTGAGTTCTGTTGTACAGCTAACAGCTCTTTAATCAAATGCACGTGAGTTATTGTAATGCGTAAAGCTCTATATACATTTATTTTACTGTATTCATAAAACTATTTGTTGGCCAAATTGGGGTAAAGATATATTAGTATATGATCAACAAAAAACAGCCATTTTTATGGCGAACGTATAGGTATTATATATTATTAATTTAACTTTGTGTGTTACCTAACCGTGTTTGTACAACAATTATAATATGCTAATAACAAAATTAAGTTGTGATTTCATTACACGTGTAATTTAAGCATTCTGTTTCACAAAATGTTGATAAAATCTGTTTTAAAATAAGAGTAAGAACTGGAGGGATCAGACGAAAAATATCAAAGGAACATGCAAGAATGTCTTCGAATCCGACCAATGCACAACAAAACGATTCGTGCGAAGTGTATTGTAGCGATATTAAAGAAAGTTCCGTAGGTCATCAAAATCAAGTAAGACCTGTATACACACGTTACGGAATCCTCGTGTTTTGAAAAATCTTTTATTGCGAATAATGAGAATATTCAACAAAATCGTGTTTATTCCTGTCCGCTTGATGCTAAAAATGTAAGACCTGAGAGCTCCAACGAAAGTGAAGATGACAGTGATGTTGATAAATATGTAAAATGTTCTTCATTTCGTAAAAATATAAGCAGGAGGGCTATTAAAAGGAATATTAATCAAATAGCGTTAAAATATTATGTACGCAAATTATGAATGGATTGATTCCGGAAATATTACCTATGGAGCCAAGGACTATCTTAACACGTTGAGCGCCATGTGTTCTTTCTGGAAACACAAAGTACCACCTTTAGAGGCCGCGTGTTTCATTTGGGAAACACGAGCAGTGCTTTATTCATAGGCCAGTGTGTCCGCCGGGAAACACATTTCAATACATTTTACTATGAATTCTAATACCTCTGGCCTCCACGGTTGTTGTCTAAAATATCAAAAAACACGGTTTTTAAGCTTGGCGCTTAACGTGTTAAAAACACCTAATTTGGTAATATAAAAAAAAATTGGGGGCGAATATTGGCTTAACGGGAATTACTAATAATTTAATTTTTCTGCTGGAAAACTGGACAGATGTTTTAGAAAATATATATTTAAATTAAATAAAATAATTTTAAGTACTTAAGTTTTTTATTTGTGTAGATTTAAGGGTAATTAATAATTCCTTTAGAATGTTATAAATTTTTAATGAAAAATAACCCTAACCAAGCAAAATGTTTGTTAAAGAAGTATAACTGGACCATCATTCGAAAAGGATAAGGTTTAAATCAATCTTATGTCAATCATACTTCCCTAGACAAATCTAGAGAAGAGAAAAAAATACAAATTCAATGTACTACTACACTACTACTATACTATGTACTCTAGCTTGTTTTGTTTAGGATTTTAATAATTAGACTGGGTAAACAAATCGAAACATGCTAGTGTTTAACCATTGTGTCAATTTTAACTTTAATAAACAATTACACTTGCAAGTTTCAATTGTTTTATGAAAATTAACTCAATATACTTGTTTTCTTAACATTGTCTTATTAAAAATAGATTCATTATACAGTTTCAAATCAGACTTATATAGCGAAGACATGTACAAGATGATTTAGTTATGTCTGACCATATTCTGAGGGGTGCTTATGTAGGTCATACTACATCTTTAACCCCAAAAACGAGAAAAAAAAGTATGCGCCGAAATATATGAAACAACTTTTTTTTGCACTTCCGTGGTTGGTCTGATGGTACTGAACGACATTATCGTTCAGTAAGTACATTTCATTTCTCAGAGTATAATCAGACAACAAAATTACCCTGCATGTAGGAACATAATTCAAACAAATCACTGTCCATCCCATGGTTGCCTGGAAGAGATCGCAGAAAGCGATAAGGCATCCTATTGTATATTTTGTAGTGTTAGATTTATTTTTTGTAATGTATTTTTGTGGTGTACAATAAAGTCAATCAATCAATCAAGTCAGCCTATAACAGTCCACTGCTGGACAATCTTTAAAGCGAAACTAAGGAACTGCCAGAATAAAGAGTCCCAGATTAAAATGGATATAATTGCGGAAAATCAGGCAAATAAAAATTTTAGTGGCTTTTGGAAAAATACAAATAAACTGAACCCGAAGTTAAGCTCACCTTTGAGTGTTGGCGGTGCGCAGAACCCTCGAGATATAGCTTGCGCTTTTTAGCGACATTTCAATGTTGTGTCTCCGCTCGGTCACGCGTCTCAGATGTTTGATGCTGGGAGTCGTCCGGGGGATATTAGTGTCAGATTTTCTGCTGCTCAAGTTATAAAGAAGATGGTGAGAGGCAAGTCCCCAGGTCATGATAATCTCAGTATCGAGCATTTGAAATACGCGGGTGTACACCTACCAAGAGTACTAGCACTATTTTTTAACCTGTGTATTAGTCATACGTATCTACCCGACGATCTATTGTATACGGTCGTAGTACCAATAATAAAGGATAAGAATGGGGACTCAGCTGACCTGTCTAACTACAGGCCAATCTCACTGGCGACTGTCATAGCGAAAGTGCTGGATAGTTTGCTTGACCGACAGTTGGAGCAGCACATGCAGCTGCACGACGCTCAGTTCGGGTTTAGGAAAGGGTTGTCGACTGAGAGTGCTGTTCTCTGTCTCAAGCAGACTGTCCAGTACTATACAGACAGAAACACACCTGTGTACGCATGTTACTTAGATCTTTCGAGAGCTTTTGATCTAGTCAGTTATGATAAGCTATGGCAGAAGCTACAGTGCGAGGCAGATGTGCCTCATGAGATTGTGTCCTTATTCAAGTATTGGTACGGTCAGCAAAAGACTATTCTTTTGTGTAAGTGTAAGGTGGGCTGATGCGCGGTCGGACGTGTACGGGTTGGAATGCGGGGTGAGGCAGGGGGGATTGTCCTCGCCTCGTCTTTTCAACCTGTATATGAACGGGTTGATAGGTGAGCTCAGCAGCACTAATATAGGTTGTTCCATAGATGGGGCATGTATGAATAACATAAGCTACGCGGATGATATGGTGCTGCTGAGCCCATCGATCAATGCGCTACGCAAACTGTTGGGCATTTGTGAGTCGTATGCGGAGGCCCATGGGCTCAAATATAATGCCAAGAAAAGTGAGCTAATGGTTTTTAAAGCCGGTACCAAAGTTTATTCGTCTGTACCTCCGGTTAATCTGTGTGGCATACCACTCAAAAGGGTGACGCATTTCAAATACTTGGGCCACTGGGTCTCTGACGATTTGTGCGATAACATGGACATTGACAGGGAGCGCAGGGCGCTGTCCGTCCGGTGTAATATGTTGGCTCGCAGGTTTGCACGTTGTACTCTGCCAGTAAAAGTGACTTTGTTCAAGGCCTACTGCCAATCGTTTTACACGTGCAGCCTGTGGGCCAACTACACGCAGCGGGCGTACAGCGCACTGCGTGTACAGTACAACAATGCCTTCAGGGTGCTGTTGGGGTTACCGAGGTTTTGTAGAGCTTCAGCTATGTTTGCTGAAGCACGAACTGATGACTTTTTCGCCATAATTAGAAAGCGGAGCGTTTCACTTCTTGGTCGCCTGCGTGGTAGCACTAATGGCATGCTGAAGGTATTGTCCGAGCGATGGGATCTGCCCCTTTTAAAGACATGGATGAAGTTGCATGCTAGTGGATCCTCACGTTTTATTTAATGTTTTGTTATTGTAAATTTTTATATCTCAATTTTATTTTAATTTTATATCAATCTTTATTTTTAATTTATGAATTTTTATTTTATTTCAATTGTATTTTAGTTTTATTTCAATTTTATATTATAATTGTAATTGATAATCAAATTTATATGTTTTACTAATACTAGTTGTATAAGAAAATTGTTACTAACCATTTATGAGCTCTAAGCTTGAAATAAAGATTTCTATTCTATTCTATAGGCCTCTCCCAGTCTGCGCCACAACACCCTGTCCTCCGCTTTCCGCATCCAGTCTGTCCCAGCCACCTTTTTAAGGTCGTCGGCTGGGGGGCGTCCCACACTATGCTTGCCGATACGCGGTCTCCACTCTAGGACTCGTCTGCTCCACCGGCCATCGGTCCTTCGACAAATATGGCCAGCCCACTGCCACTTCAGTTTGCTTACTCTGCAGGATATGTCGGTAACTCCGGTTCTCTTCCGGATAACTTCATTTCTGATCTTATCCTTCAAAGAAACTCCAAGCATAGCCCGCTCCATGGCGCGCTGAGCGACCTTGAATTTGTAAATAAAGTATATATAAATAAATAAATGATTTTGATCTAAATTCAATAATCAATAACAAATAATATTATTTTTTTTTTATAATTTTTAATAACGTACTTTAAAAACAAGAAATTTTAGGTAGACTTTTCATACTATCTTTACTGTAGGTACTTGCAAGATCTTCAGGGATCGGAGTTGTTTGCACTTGGCAATAACCATTTTCCTCCCACAAATAAGGTAGTACTGTTTTCCCTCTCTCTATCATCTGTACTATTTTGTACGGCATTGTATGGCTGGTGCAAAATTACTGAAAATAAGAACATAATATTATTAAAAAGATGTATTAGTTAGTGCGTTTTCTGAAGTTTTTGAGCATCCTAAAGTGTACCGGTATATTTGATGGCTACACTACACCGATAATGAAGTAAAAACGAAGGACCGTTTTTACTACATTATCGTCTTCATTTATAAACTAATTGCGGAAAAAATATCTTAATGACGTATGAAGAATGACATGCACGAGCACAACAGCAATGTGAGTCTCACACAACTGAATTGACAAAATCGGTTTTCACTGCGGTGTGCACAGGACATCGCTATAAACATGCATAGCACTGTCTCACCATAATGTTAATGTGTAATGAATAGTTATGCAGATAATAAGAAGGCTGGCTCAGAAGGCCAGGAATTTTTATCAACTTTTGGCAAATGGATTCAAGTTGTACAAAAAATATGAAATGGGTCTATGGTTTTGCTCAAGGATCCCCAAAATTGCGTTCAAGTATTGGCACTATTTCAGTCTCCAACAAATCTACTGGTATACCGGTGAACTCATATAAAACTACTTTATAGACAATGGCACTACAGTGGTTCATCAAAAGTCTTCTCTCTAGCCTCAGACTTAATAATTGTTCACGTGTGGGTATTTATACTGCTAGCGGCATTAATTAACCTTTTTAAAGGCTCACCGGGCTGCTATAGATCGACACCATTTTGCAAATATTTTATAACCAAAAAATATTATTCAAATTCAAATTCTTTATTTCAGACAATGAGTCCATAGTGTTAGTATCAAAAAAATAACTTAATAACTAGTGTTAGTAATAAGGAGATAATACATTGAATATCAACTGGTATGGATTCTTAGCGAGTGGTGCAGCATGAGGGAGTCCCACCTATCTGAGAACACACTCAGGAGACCATTGGTGGTGGCGCGCAGCCGGCCGGCTATGGAGGCGGTCCTTTTTCTTATTATGGCGTAAAAATCGTCTGTGCGCGCCTCCGCAAACATTGTGGACGCACTACAACGCCACGCCAGCCCCAACAGTATCCTAAATGCGTTATTATATTGGACACGCACATCGCTGTATGTCCTCTGTGTAAATGGGTTTGGACCCGTGTTTTGGGTGGTCAATATCTTACCACCATTATCGATTTGTAAAATATTACGATGGTGGTAAAATAGTTACCATTATCCAATTAGATTTGAACAAATTCCTATACTAGTTGTTTTCCCTGGATTTGCTTGTGTAATTTGGGTAATCCACAAAAATATAGGTATTAACATTTTTTTTGAATGTAAATATGAATGTAATGTCTATTTTTAGTAGGTAGGTAAATAAAATATAGTCGTGTTCTTAATAAAAAGAGAGGTTTATTAATTATAAAAAGTAGATGTGTAATTATTCTTCTTGAAATTCCTCCGCAGTGTGAAAAAGCCTGAAACATGACTTGGCATACAGAGTCACTTTACACATAGAACAACATATTTTTGACCTCTTTTGTAATTTTTTTGTGCTGCAAAATCTGCACCTTTTGTATGACTCACTTTCTTCAGGCAAGTGCACACCGACGTTGAGGAGACGGATTTCTTCTGGTACTCCAAAGTGTCCTCCTTTTTTATTTTTGAATATTGTTGGTCTATATTGCTTCTTTGTAGTAAAATTTTCAATTAAACCACGAGCTACTCTCAGTTTAAAGTTTCGGTGTGAGTGTGGTGTCACTACATGAGTCATGTTGTATGTTATGTATGCGTTTATAATAGCGGCATCGAACATGAAGATGAACAACCTCATCCAATATTTTCGAGATTTTCTGTCTATTGGATACGATGACCTAAAGTGGTCAAAGTGGTCTACCCCATCCATATTGACAGTGTATGCAGCGATTGCCGTTGGGCATAGAACGTCTATTCGCGAGCCATCTTTTTGTATCCTTTTCACAGATAACGTGTCAAGTGGCTCATGAGCTGTTGTCAAAACAGTCACATCCCTGGTATCGTGCCATTTCAAAGCAGTTATTGGCTCAGATGGCATAGAAGCAAATTGATGCTTATCTAGTCTTAAGTTCCTGGGCTGAGTTTTTTTGATAATGTTCGGGAGATCTTTCCAATCGCTTCGGACTGTTCCTACAGCGTATATACCTTTATTAAATAAATCTTCATCAATCAAGTTGCAACTGGTGAAGAAATTATCAAAAGCAACCAGTGTATTTCTTGGAAGATCCTGGTTTGCCAGGATCTTCCATAACTACATTATACCCCAGTCCTTCGTTTTCTGCGCTGTCTCCTTTCCCCGTATAAATTGAAACTGGTATATATAGCCTGTTGTAGCGTCACACCTGGCCTATTGAAGCCCCTTTTAATGGGTTTTTTAGGCATGTACTGCTTCAAACTACTTCTGCCCTTAAATTTGACCATACACTCATCAATGGATTGTCGGCTCGAGTCATTCATTTCATTCATAAATACTTCGTTCATAGCAGTTATCATGGGCCTCAATTTATAAAGTTTATCATGTCTAGGAGAACCCCTTGGAGGCTCCATTTCGTTATCGTTCAGATGCAAGTTTTCCATTATTTTCTTAAATCGTGCCAGAGTGAATACTCGAGATATTTCGGGGTTGTTATAAAATGTGTCACTTGCCCAATGTAGTTCCATATCTGGAAGTGGGTTCAGTCCCATCATTATTAAAACTCCTAAATAGGCCTTGATTTCTTCTCTGGTTACTTGACTCCAGTTACGACTGCTTTTTTGAAGGGCGTATCTGTTGGTTTGTTCTACAATAACTTCAATGATATATTCGGGAAAAAATGTTTCAAAGATTTCAATTGGTTGTGTTTTATGTATATATTGCGTGCGGGGTTCGGCATTTTTATCAAATGAAGGAATATTATGGGTTTCATGCACAGTTGTCCATTCTCGGGATGTAGAACGGGCTCTCCGTGTAGTTTGAGAAGCTGATCGATTGAAATTGTTTGATAAAGAGTGGACAGGTGCATTTTGTGCAATTATAGTAGGTCTGTCTAGATCCATAAGAGCTGATTGGCTGGTAATGACTGGGTCTTCTTCAGTCTGTGACGAATTTTGGTCTACTGCAGTGAATGATGATAAATTTGCTGAGTGACTTCGTTGTGTCGAGATGTGTAGGTCTCTGCGATTACCAGCTCCAGCGAATGATTGATTTGCTCCTCTGTGAATAAGGATTCGTCAATCGGCTTTTGAATTCCAGAAGACAGAGTTGTAGAGCAAGGCCGAGTCAAGGTAAGAGGATCTCTGTTTATCTCTGTTTATGTTGCATTTGCATTTCTATAAAAGAGGATAACGTTGCGGGGGAGCAACTTCATTGAGTTGAAGTAAGTTGGTCTATATGATCTTCTGGGAGCGAACTGCTTTGGATTTAACCATAAGAATTTTGACTTAACCTTGGAATCAAGTTATCAGAGACAGTTGTATGTGTACTTGTCGATGGATTACATTCTAAAACTTTTAAAAGAGCTTCTTGTGTTTGCCCCGTTGCCTCGCCATCTTTAATATTTATTTCATCCCTGAATCTATCCCAAAAATCTCTTCCAGGCGCCTTTCGATAAGATTTTCCTGTGATAGAAATTGATAAGAGTCTGAAGGACTACTTAACTGGTGACTTTAATATTAATACTCCCCAAAAAATTAATATTTCTAATCAATTACAAGAACTATCATATTATTAACATATTAGTAACATTCCCAATGCTAATGCTACAATAATGCCACTTCATCTATCCGACCACGACACAGCACAAATGTTGAGTTTTCCCCTAAAACATAAGATACATAAGCAGACAGTATATAATTTTTACAAAAGTGATTACAGCTTGTATAATATCCAGAAGTTTAAGGAATGTATATCTAGTCTGTCCTGGTCTGATGCCTACGCAGAGAACGACTTAAATATATCATTCAACTCGTTTCACGAATCGTTATGCTTGTTCCATAATTTGTGTTTCCCAAAAATAAAGATAAAAGTAAATATTAATAATAAAAAGAAACAAAACTGGATAACCAAAGGCCTAAAACAAAGTTGCAAAACAAAACGGTATTTGCGCTACCAATATTATAAAAATAAAAATGTAAGAAACAAAACTAAATACACTACATACTCAGATATTTTACAGAAATGTGTTTACACATCAAAAAAGAACGCAAACATCAAATTTATAAACAATAGTGAAAACAAATGTAAAGCTGTATGGAGAGTAATAAAAGATGAAATCGTGGATAACACCCGTAGGGATAACATTGAAAATATTCAAATGAATAGCACGGTACTTTCAGATCCTAAAGAAAGCTTTCAATAACCACTATATTACTAAGGCACATTCTTCGAGTAGATGTATAAAATTAAACTTTAACGAATGTTCAATAGTCCACTCGATGTTCCTTAAACCAGTGTCCGAAAATGAAGTTAGAGACGTTATTATGTCGTTAAACAACACAAATTCCGAAGGTTATGACGAGATTAATACTAAAATTATTAAAACATGCACCCATGAACTAATTGAGATATTATCGTACTTAATTAATTTATCATTCTCAACTGGCACTTTTCCCGAAGCACTGAAGCTGTCAATTATTAAGCCCCTTTATAAAACCGGTGAAAAATCAGACGTTAATAACTACCGCCCAATTACCTTAATATTTATTTATTTAATATTTTAAGCACACAAATGTACAGAGGCGGACTTAATGCCGTAGGTATTTTCTACCAGTCAACCTTTGGGTGATGCAGAGACAAACAGTGGTAGGTGCAATAGCGAAAACTATGGAATAAATATTTATTTAAATATAAGGATATACATACATATAGCTATTAAAAACTTTAAATATATACCTAATTATACATAAATATACGACCTAATAAATACACATAAATACACGAATATACTAAAACAGATGAGACAAACAATGGGAAAACATTACCATTGTGATGATACTGCCAGCTTCTTACAAATATGCTCGCGAACTTTGACTTTAAAGGATAATCGGTTGGTTGCCATTCTGATTTCCTGGGGGAGCGCATTCCACAGAGAGATAGACTGAATGAAGAAGGAAGAGTGAATGAAGTCAGTGCGGTGAGTGGGACATTGAAGAAGACGATTGTGTGATGAACGTAGGTTTCTACTGTGGTTCGCGCAAATGTACTGAAAGTTTATTCCTATTGTACATTAATTCTATAATTAATATATATAACTAATCATAAATGGGTATTATTCGCTGATGACATATCAATTATTGTGAAATATGACAAAAAAACGAATACAATTAATGACCATGAGAGTGAAATTAATAACGTGATTGAAAGACTGATTGAATGGCTAAATAAAAATAACTTATTTATAAATTTTAAAAAGTCAGTTTATATCTAATTTAATAAATCTAATGCAAAATACAATATTAAAATGAATATACATAAAATTCACGAAGTAACACAAACCAAATTTCTAGGCGTAACTATGGATCAAGACATCAACTGGAAAGCACATGTTGATACAGTTTCCAAACGAATTAATAAGTTTATATATGCACTGAAACAGATCAGAAACATAACAAACATCAAAACGTCAATAACAACATATCATGCATAGGTCGGCGTCGCATTGTAAACAACACGTGCATCGGGCCATGCGGTAGCGCGCTACGTGATTCTCTCACCTCCTCGCTGCGGGGCGGAGTTAACGTGCGCTACGTCGTAGCGCACTACGTCGTAGCACACTGCGTCATTACCCCAACTCCAATTCTAGTGTATAAAAGAGTCCGCACAGCGGCAAAATGGAATCCCGCCCGTTGAAGACCCTGACTATCCTCTGCCTCCCGTCACTCCAGACGAAGTGCATGATATCATCAAGGGTCTAAAACCTCGCAAAGCCCCCGGCTCAGACGGAATCACCAATAGGGTGCTCCAACTGTTCCCCGCTCACCTCATAATGCTCATGGCCACCATCTTCAATGGAGCCCTGAGCAATAACATCTTCCCACAAGAGTGGAAGAAGGCCACCGTCATCGGCATACCGAAGCCCGGTAAGCCAAAAACGGAGCCCACCAGCTACCGGCCCATCAGTCTGCTCAATGTCTTCGGCAAAGTCTATGAGAGGCTTATCTTAAAGCGCCTCAGAGATTTTGCGGAAGCAAAAGGCCTCATCCCCGACCAGCAGTTCGGTTTTAGAGCCCAACATTCTTGCGTCCAACAGGTCCACCGCATCGTTGAACACATAAGCCACGGTTTTCAACGTGGTCTTACGACCGGTGCTGTATTCTTCGACATAGCGAAAGCGTTCGACAAGGTATGGCACAACGGCTTATTATATAAGCTCTACAAACTCGGTGTGCCCGATCGTCTCGTGCTCATCTTACGAGACTTCTTGTCAAACCGCACCTTCCGCTATCGCATCGAAGGAGCGCTATCCTCCCCTCACCCTATCCGTGCAGGCGTCCCTCAGGGTTCTGTACTATCCCCTCTCATTTTTACTCTCTTCACCAGCGACATCCCGAATAGTAGAAAGGCGCAGTTGGCTCTGTTCGCAGACGACACGGCCATCTACTACACCGGGTTAGTCCACGACCACATATCTCGCACTCTCCAGACCGAAGTCAACAAGCTTGGCGCTTGGTTTAGAAAGTGGAGAATCGAGGTCAATCCCGACAAAAGTCAGGCTGTTCTCTTCACCAAACAGCGTAGAAACCTCATCGCCCCCCGACCGCTCACCATGTTCGGCAAGCCTATCCCTTGGGAGAAGCGAGCCAAATACCTAGGCGTGACCCTTGACCACCATCTCTCGTTCTCAGAGCACATCAAGCAGGTGCGTTCGCGTGCCGCTTTCGCTCTTGGTAGACTTCACTCCGTCCTAAATGCGCGCAGCAAATTGTCCCTTAAGGGCAAATTGCGTATTTACACAGCGTGCATCCGTCCCATCATGACGTATGCCTGTGCAGTCTTCGCACATGCTAGGCCCCACCACATCCACAGGATGCAGTCCCTCCAAAACCGTTTCCTCCGAAAGGCAACGGGAGCCCCCTGGTTCGTCCGAAACGAGATCCTACATCTCGATCTCAAAATCCCCACCATCAAGCAGTTCATGAAGCGCATCACGAAGCGCTTCTTCGACTCCGCCACCTCCCACCGCAACCCTCTGGTTGTGCAGGCCGCCAGTTATAGGCCCTCCACCATTAGCTCTATTCGCCGTCCGGCATACCCTCACCGACCCCGATGACCCCATTACCCTCCTCCAAGAAAGCAGTAGGGCAACGAGTACAGTGCACAAATCACACCGACCTACGTTCCGACCTCGCCGCCGAGGTCCCTCGCGTAAACCCCGACGTAATTGTCCCCCCTGACCCTTGCTCGACGAAGTGCCAGCCCGCGCCGCAGCTGAGCCTGTAGCTTTAAATTCCCCGATTAATAATAATAATATTAACCAGATCCAGCCTGTCCCATCTTGCTGTCCTCCCCCCAGCGACGCCTTAAGCCGAGGTCCGTACCCCACAGGGGGTGCCCTTAGCGTGCAGTCGCTTAGTACTATAAGAAATTCGCCCCTCTCACTCGAACTCAAAGCCTCCAGCCGGAGGCTTTGAGTTCGCTTAAGGCAGCCACAGGAAAGTCCGGTTAAGTAGTCACGACCTCTCAAGGTCAACTACGAGATGCCATACAAAAAAAAAAAAAAAAGCAAAATGGAATTCTGACTTCAGGCGTGGCCCGGTGCACAGGTTGTATTAACCTTACTTATTGTTACTCTGCCTTTCTGTACTTTGTTGCTATTTTGTCTGAACTAAGGTGTTACTGGATTACTGGTGTCATACTCGTAGCTATTATTATAAGATGTTAAGTTAATTAAGTCATAAGACGCTTTTCATATAAAGAAACTGATTGTGTGGTTTCCTGTAAAATTAATCAATTAAATAAGTTATAATAAATTTTAATTTATTACTGTTGAAAGAACCACTTTGATTTTACAATATGTTTGATCTTGTGCCGTCACATTTGTTGAATCAGTGCTACGTTATGGATTAATTATGTGGGGTAATAGCACTAATCAAAATAGAGCATTTGTCGCACAAAAAAAATGCATTAGAGCAATATATGGGCTTAAACCCGACGAATCTTGTAGGCCGATATTTAAAAAACTTGATTTGTTACCGTTGTCGTCTCTCTATATATTAGAAATTTGTATGTTTGTGCGGAGGCACATGGAGCTGTTCACTAAAGCAAGCGATGTTAGTTCTCGAAGCCGTCGCGACCCCTACAGGCTCGCGTTAGATGTTTTGCCCAGGCTTGCAAAATATAACAAAAACTGCATGTCCATGTGTGTCCGAGTATATAATAAGATACCAGATGAATTAAAAGCATTAAGGACAAGATTATTCAAAATAAATTACACATGGCTGTCTGCTAATAGCTTTTACAGTGTCAGGGAGTTTCTAGAGCATAAAATCCGATGATGATGATAGTAGTTGTATTGCATTGTTATGTATGTAAAATTTGCACGCTTATATTTATGAAGCAAAACATGTATGTTCTACAATTGCATTTACCTTACCATCCTGTATATCATGTTTTATGCAAATAAATGATATTCTATTCTATTCTATTTACATTATCTCCATAAAGAGGATCATCTTCGTCATCATAGTCAGATAAATCCAATAATTCGTCTAGATTATCCACTATTTTTTCGAGTGTTTTGGAGTCACTGGTATACGTTAAACGCAGTGAACGGAAAAAAACATGGAAGCATTACTTCAAGGGAACTAAGCGCGCATCTTTACACAAAATCCCAAACAAACTCACACATCGAAAACCCGTCGCTGATTCGCGAAAATACACAAACAATATTATTACTACTCTGGATGCACAGTTAAAAATGAACCTTATTTCGTGATTGTTTGGGTTTAAATTAACATGTAACGTATAGGCCGCTAACGACATTTTTATGACGCCGCTTCGCCCACCATTCGTCGCCCGGGATGTTTTATGTAATAAGGTGCAACGCAAATAATTAATCGTGATATTGATGGTATTAAAATATAGAATTATGATAAAACATATGTTTTATGAACTGGTTATGAGGTCTGTAAATAGAGCAGTGTTTAGGAAGTAATAGGTAGGTGTATGCTTAAATTTATTATAAGGTAAATAAAAAAATGTGTGGTCTATTTTTATTTATTTACAATTTAAGTATCTATACATTAACATTATATACATAATCAGCCTATAATGTTCCCACTGCTGGGACACAGGCCTCCTCTCTGTGAGAGGGAGTGGGCCGTAATCCACCACGCGGGCCCAGTGCGGGTTGGTAGATGTCACATGTCTTTGAATTTTTGGTACTAGGACATGCCGGTTTCCTCACGATGTTTTCTTTCACCGTTTTGAGAGCAGTGGTGAGGAAATAATTTACACAAAGTAAAGCGCCTGTCTGGGTTCGAACCTACGACCTACAACTCGTAAGTCGCGGCCGTGACCACTGGGCCACCACTGCTCAAATTATATCACTACTTATTATTTGCTCAGTGTTACATACATACATAAACTCACGCCTTCTTTTCATGGGAGTAGACAGGAACTACAGACATTGTTATTGCTCAGTGTTATCATGAACATAATGAACGTGAATCCCAATGTTATTACCGTCTTTGACATTTGACTATTACCTAAGTTACGTGCCTCGGAAAATTGTGAGTTTAACGAATTTTAAGGAATTCTTGATCAATACTTTTGATAAACGGTATGTCGTGGGATGGGATATCAGTAGAGTACTTTAAAAAAAGTTTAATGTCATTATACGAGTAGCTGGTCACATATTGAAAGCATTTGTTTGATATTACAGTCAGGTTATGCTCGCTGGTTAAACATTTTCCTGATTGAACTTTCATAATATTTCGTAGGATACACTCAGAACGGTAACATACTTTAAACAAAGCTACTGAGAGATACGCCAATCCACCAAAGTCTTTAAGACATATTAATTGGTGAAAATAAACATTTTGCATAATGCCGTTCCCCATAGAAAAAAAAAAGGTTATGTCTAATAAAATTTGCCATTGTTGTCAGGTAAAAAAGTAAATTGTTTGGTTGGCATAACATCATCCCCATAGATTTCGTGTCATAATTCAAACCGACTTATTTATTTATAGAAATATAATAAATGGCCATGTATTTACACGTGAATTACGAAGGTGACAGCCGGAGGACTTAAAAAAAACTGAAATTATTTAATAAGGTTTTTAATAAGATAAAAATTACATTTAAGCTTATACTAATTTATAAGTCTAGATTCGGACGATGCTAGTACCGAAGTGTGGTAAAACGATTAACTTATTAATATTGCAAATTCTACTGATTCCTACCCGTGGATGCGGCATCAGCAGTTCTTGAACCAGGTGAACGCTCGGCGACACGAGGCGGCGATACGATGATTCAGCAGGTGGTATGTTGCAGTTTTACGTGGAAACATCCGATTGACGTAAACGGCTAACCATGTCGCTACTCAGCTGATTTGGTGTAGGCAGGGCACGTAACACCTCCCCCTTCAGAGCAGCGACTATTTGAGGACTTTGAGCGAAAATGTTGCTGGTGTCTGGTTCCTGATTGTGGGTGATTCTGCATCTTCGTAATGATGATTTTCAGGGTTTCCATCTGATGTCTGTGGTTTTGTAGAGTTTGTGCAAACGTTATACCGACGTATAGTGATGGTAACGATCAGTACAGTTGCACCGAATAGTACGACGTAAAGTGGGATCGTCGTATGGTATAGTGAATTATCCACATTTGCGCGTTCTATTTGTATTGGGTGTTGCATTAGGATCTTATCTTCGATTTCATGTAGGTTTTTCAGGTGCAGTGGGTTTAGTTTCAGATGTGGGATGGTTTCTTCAACAATTTTCAGAATCATAGGTATTTCAGTGATTTTCAGCGGCTGTCCTTTGATATAGTCGTTAGTGTTGGTAATAGTGAATCGCTCGGTGCGTAGTAGACATTTTTGCGGAATGGTGGCGAGATAGCTTCCATGCAGGGAGATGTATTCTTGACGTTCGCATTGTAGCTCTGTCCGGATCGGTTGTGGAAAGATGAGCGTGTAGCGTCTGTCGTCCAGTTGTTCCATTGCTGCTTTGGTCAGTGTGAGCTCCGTAGGCAGGCATGATTTCTCCAGAGATTGGTTGTAGATGAGGCTTTGGATGCAATCTAGATGTCCACTCGTTGGTTGACGGTTGATTCCTTCTTCGCAGAGATGATGTAGGCCAAACTTCGGGCATTCAGCCTCTATGTACTTGAAAACTTTCCCATTGGTTGCAATGAAAGGGTAAGGAGGAATATAGGTGTACATTAGTTTATTGGGAACTATTGCTAATCTGTACAATTCAAACTTATCGGAGCTGATTATTGGAACTTTAAATATGATAACAATTTTTTTATTTGTGTAATAGTAACCAGGTTTTATAACTGTATAGTACTCTCTTAAATCTGCATCTATTAACTGATCCTGGCCATATATCGATTTTAATCTCTTAATCATATTGCTTAAATTATCTATGCTTAACATACTATGATGGGTGCTCGATGCACGTATAAAAGCTAAGGTATCTTCAATCCTAGTTGTTTCAAAAAATAAATCTTGCGTATTATCACTAATTATAGTCAGCAACTGAGCGAACTGTGCGAATCTTATAAGATCATTTTTAGCAGCAGATTTCTCGTCTAAAAGTAATGCTAAAGTACCATTGATTCTCTCTTGATTGCTAACAATTTTCGAGAGTATGTCGCTATATCGAGTCATCCAGACTTTGTTAAGACTGATATGCTCATTAAACTCTGATACTATTTTATCGTTGTTACTTTCTAAAAGGTTAATTGCATTATTATACTTTTGGGCATCCGTATGATCTAAGTTTCCAGTAATGCTTTTTATAACGGACCCTAATCCGTCTATGAGACCTCTTTTGCTACGACCAGGTTCTAGTGTTTTTAACTGAGAACTAATTTGACTTAATTTATTAGCTAAGTGATTGATTTGAAGTTCATACAAGAGAAAGGATTGGTTGTCTAATTTAGTCTGGAAATAGTCGAGTTGAGACATTACAGAATCAAGTCTATGTTCAATGTCGGTTGTGTCTATGTATTGTAGGAAGGTGTGGTAATGCGTAATGAGCCTCGTTTGTCCAAGGTTGAAAGGTAGGAGTCCAGGTCCATCGTCCAAACTTTCAAGTCTTATCTCGAGCGCCGGTATTGGTTGAACTAACATCGCCAGCAGTATCCTGTAACAATTTTGATCTCTTAGGGATACGTTTGAGTCGAGACTTAGCTACAGGACCTTTCTTTTTGGAGGTATATATATGAATCGGGAGGTCAGCTAAAACAGTGTCATGTGTGTAACGTGGTGCTAATTTTTGTCGGCTGGCTGCCGGGTTAGAAATGAATATTTGTTGCCTCGGTTGGTATTCTATTTCGGGCTCTCTGTCTTTATTCCTATTTTGTATGATATTTGTTCGGTCAGCAAGCGTAAAGTTATTGATAAGGTCGTATACAGTCTTCATCTGATCCCGGTGTGTCAGGATATATTGTTGCATTAGGTGTTCAGTCATGTCAACGTCAAGGGGGTCTCTTGGGTCAAAATGTCCTCTAACTATGTCATGTGGTCTACACTTGGTGAAGCTGTGAACTGAACTATTATATGCTAATAAAGCGTAAGGCATGAGGTTGATTACAGGTTCGTCCTTCTGACGTAATCGTAAAATACGTAGGTGTTCTAATAACGTAGAGTGAAATCGTTCGATGATCCCGTTATCGTTAGGGGAGTGTGCTAATGTTCTGTGGTGGTTAATTTTATGTAATCTTGTAAATTCGGAGAATAACTGGTTTGTGAATTCTGTGCCATTATCGGTCACTATTGTTAGCGGTAACCCATGATGTGTACAATAATTTAAAACTGCTCGAAGTATGCTTATTGCTGTACCATCTCTTAAGTAGTATGCTTGTCCATACTTTGAGAAAACGTCTACCACTGTCAAATACTTTTCATTTTGAGCTGTGAAGAGATCCATGTGTATTAGTTCGAAGGGTTTAGTTGCTGGGGGTACTACATTAAATTGTGGTCTAATTGGGTTCCTGTCGTATTTCGTTTGTCCGCAAATGGTACACTCGTTAATGTATTTAGTTATTTCCTCCCTCATTTTAGGCCAATAATATTTCCGGGAAAGAGCAAGATGACACTCATTTATTCCTCTATGATTAGTTTTTCCTTCATGATAGTGTTTTATAATTTCTTGCTGTCTCAGATACTCTTTGACGTCTTCTAATTCTGTTTTGGCTAATACTAAGTTAATTGCTGAACTTTTAAAATTATTCTGGATTATGGGTATAATTGAATACATGCCTGGGGGTGGAGTTATTTTCATGGCGGTTTTAACTTTGGGGTTGACATATTCTTTTATAGCATTCATAGCTACGTCTTGTTCTAAGTTTGATTCTGGAACCTGAATAAATGTACGTGTGTGTGTATCAAAAGGTTTGGTAGCGGTTGTACGTCGTTTAATATCCCCTACTATAGTAATGCATAACTGTCGGTGAAATTTGTTCAAAGGTTCGTCAGTAATAGGTACTTCTAGAATAGGGTTTTCAGTGCTGGTATGTGCAGTGGCTGTCGTGGAACCTGTTCTCGAGGGTGGTCGCTCTGATGGGTTAACTAGCATTGACTCGGTCTCCCCATTGTTAATTTCCACTCGGGATAAAGCGTTGGCATTGGTGTTATATTTTCCCTTTTTGTAAACTATAGTGTAGTCGTATTCACTTAGTTTAAGGCGCAATCTAGTCAGTCTTGAGTTAGGGTCCTTAAGGTTCATTATCCACTGTAGTGGCTTGTGGTCGGTGAGTATTTTGAATTTGCGACCAAATAAGTAAGGCCTGAAGTACTTTGTAGCCCATACTATGGCTTAAAGCTCCTTCTCGATAGTACTATAATTGGTTTCACTATCGTTCAAGGTTCTTGAGGCGTAACAGACAGGTTTATCTGAGCCAATGGTACCCTGTGAGAGTATAGCGCCAATAGCTACGTTAGAGGCGTCAGTGGTTAGTATAAACTCTCTAGTGAAGTCGGGGTACTGTAAGACTGGGTCATTTGTAAGTAAAGTCTTACATTTGTTAAAACAGTCAATGTAGTCGGAATCAAAAGTAATTTTGTTAGTCTTTTTAAGGCATTTTGTCATGGGCTTAGTGATGCGGGCAAAGTCCGGGATAAATTTTCTGTAATAGCCTAGTAATCCGAGAAACTGTTTTATTTCTTTCGGAGTTTTTGGTAATGGGTATTTTTCAATCGCTGCTATTTTATCAGGATTAGGTTTAACACCTTCTCCACTAATTACATGACCTAAAAATGTCGTTTCTAACTTTAAAAATTCGGACTTATCCATCTGAATCTTAAAGTTAGATTCCTGTAATCTACTAAATACTTTTTCGATACCCGTACAGTCAGTAACGCGGGTAATGCATTCATGAATAATGCAATTACAGTGTGTTTGCTGAGCTATGGAAACGTCACCGTCTGGGCTATAAATAGGAATATTTAATAATTTTGATGAGTTCGCGGGAATGGTTTCCTGATAACAGGACTTTTTACATTGATAGAACCGAATAGGTAAGGTTGTAAAATCTGTAATTAAATAATTATTTTTAAGATCAATCTGTGCTCCGTCAAGTAAATCTAGGCATATTAGTCCGTCGAAGTAATTATGGAACTTATAAATGAAAAACTTAACATTCGTAGGGTTATTAATTTCAGAAAAGTTCGGAATAGTAATGGAATGGTTGTGTGTACTAGTTACACGAGCATTTGTTACTTCAAAGGGGTCAAAGTTCAAAGGTATGTGCGAAAAGTATTGTTCGACTGCCTCAGGACTAATGAAAGACTGGTTAGCCCCGGTATCTACTAATAACTTAAGTGGTGGATCCGATATCTGAATGTAACGTAATTCCCTTTTAGATTGTATATTTAATTCTATTTTAACCCTTTTTGATCCTTCTCCTTGGGAAAATCCGGATTAGCACTAGAGGTAGGAGTCTGTGGTGCTTCTAAGCACTTCGCGTTGTTAGTACTCTGTGATTGCGTGCTCTTTTGTACATGTGAATGATAATCGGGCTCGGTCTGATTGTAGTAATAAAAGTCGGGATAGTCATAGTAACAGGAATAGTCAGGTTGTTCATAGTAATAGTCGGGGTAATCATAAGCGTTTTCAAAGTCTGTCATTTCGTTAAAATTCATTTCACGTGTCTTGAAGTAATTACTAGATGGTGGGTTTCCTGATCTACGCCAATCATGTCCTGGTAACCCTATTGGTTTTGGTACGTAGTGACTAACACCGCTCATCGGTTTCGGACCTGTATATTGCGCTGGGGGATTTGCATTCGGTAATTTAAATATGTTACTCTGGGGGTGATAGTTTGGCGGGGGTGCACGAAACACTTGCTGAGTTCGACTAAACATGTTAGGGGCACGATGAGGTACCTGATTGTGCTGGAAAGGTGGCCTCCATTGCTGCTGCTGCTGCGGCGGCATGGGCATAGGCTTATGCCAGCTCGTTCCTGCACTCGGAAAGCTAAAAGGTCTGGATGTGGTCATAAGGTCCGCTGGTAGCATTCTATGGGTTGAATGCGCTTGCTGTGTCGGGTTACGTCGCTCGGGAGTATTTTCGTTGCGTTGCTGTAGATACATGACATTCAATTCCTGCTGTACAAATTCCAGAGCCTTTTCTATAGTTTCGGGTCTCATACATCGGATACGGGATCCTAGAGGTTCTTTAAGGCCTCTGACATAGGATTGTAAGGTCAGTTTTTTATAAAGGTCGCGTTTTGCTTCGATAGTGGTAGCTATATTTTCGTGTAAGGTGACATAAGTCATTATAGTGCTAAAAAGGGTCTGGCATTTGTCATAATATTCATGCGGAGTACTACTTCCTTGCGTTAGTAAGGACATGTCATTGTAAAGGGCGGTCTCGTCCCTCTGATCGGAAAAGTTATTAATTAAAGCGTCACGAATGCCTTGCCAATTTTCAGGTATACCATTACAATTTATAGTTGTAGCTGCAGATCCCGTGATTTTGTTTAAAATACCGTTTATTACACATAGATTAGTTAACTCGTAGCTCGGGTCATTTCTGACGTATTTTATTACGAGCTGATCACATATTTTAATGAAACGAGTTAGAACATTCGGATTGCCGTCAAAGTCTGGCACTGGGCGTAGTGCCTTAAAGATAGTATCGGGGTTCAATGCCATTTCGTCACTATTAAATAATATGTCTAAGCCTAAATTATCTGAATCTATAAACCTATTTAAATCTACTTCCCTGGTCCTATTTATCTGTCTGGAAGAGACAGATTGTCTCCTAGTTTCCCTTGGATGAAACATTTTGAATTAATATTATTTATAGGAGTTAAAAAGAAGGAATCGGGAGCAACACTCAAAGAAAGTTTCAAGGACTTACATATACATGGTTTTTCTTGGTGTATCGATGGCTGGATACGTCCTCAGCTGCGTCTTCTTAAGTTCGGATATTCGACGAGGTACTTGGAAATACCGACAGCGACTATCGGAGTCAGCAGATTAACGATTTCTGGAAATCTTTACCGCGCCGCGCACTGCCTCGAATATCCTACCGACTGCGCCAATTACGAAGGTGACAGCCGGAGGACTTAAAAAAAACCGAAATTATTTAATAAGGTTTTTAATAAGATAAAAATTACATTTAAGCTTATACTAATTCATAAGTCTAGATTCGGACGATGCTAGTACCGAAGTGTGGTAAAACGATTAACTTATTAATATTGCAAATTCTACTGATTCCTACACGTGGATGCGGCATCAGCAGTTCTTGAACCAGGTGAACGCTCGGCGACACGAGGCGGCGATACGATGATTCAGCAGGTGGTATGTTGCAGTTTTACGTGGAAACATCCCATTGACGTAAACGGCTAACCATGTCGCTACTCAGCTGATATGGTGTAGGCAGGGCACGTAACACGTGAAAACTAATTCCAGCATTATTTTTATGCCAATGTGATTTACGAGTATTTATACACCACTTCACTGCACAAGAAATGCATTTTTAAATATTTAACACGCAAAAACCGATAAATAATAGTCGACCACCGCTGTTTCCTACTGCGGACGAACTAAAAGCGTGAGCGGCGCAATCGGTAAGCCCCGCCCACCGCGGCGCAATCTGCTTTGGGTCATTTTTTAAAGCTAGGAATGCTTCCATGTTTTTTCCGTTCACTGGTTAAACGTCTTTTCTTCTTTTCCGCCATGTTGAATTTAGATCACTGAAATAAGCAAAATAAGCAAATTCAAACGTGCATCATTCACCACCCAAAAAATACACATTATTTTTATATTAGTAAATCCAATTTACAGTTAGGCACGAATGCACAATGGCATATAATTTACCACTATTACCCATAACTTCAAACGATCAAAAAACATGCATATATTACCGGATTTTTCAACCTAATGGATGCAAAACTACAAGAATATAACATAGTTTATGAATATGAACGCAAAAAACACTTACTGTTAAAAATTAAGTGGCAACATTCATTAGTTCCTGTTTTTGACACAGAAAAGTGTGTGGCGCTAGACGTATTGAGATTCATTATCAGAAAAAATCGCACTGGAATATTTTCCCTCCCCGAAGTCCGAATGTAAAGGAACATAATATTTGCTCTGTAATCATCTAATGTATATATAAGTCAGCCTGTGGCATATTCATTAAAATGTAACAGTACCTAGTGTACTCCGTGTCAAAATGAACTGTGTAATCTGTGGTCTATCTGTGACATCTGTCAACAATAAAAAGCCCCGACATGTAGCCGTCATCTGCCTGGTTTGATTCCACCCAATAAATCTATCCTAATCAGGGTGGTCCCCACGAACTTTCAATAGGTTATGGGCCCAGACATTGCTTTACGGCCTAACGGTCGTGGTGGATCGAAATTGTGAAGAAAGCGGCCGGTAGAGGTCGAGAAAAAAGGTGGCGAACGGCGTGCGTGAAAGGTATCCCTCCGAAGTAGTAAAACGACGGTTTAGGGCTCCGTCGATAGCCGGTCAAGGCCAAGAACAAAGGTACCTACAATACGACGGATAGTGACTCCGTCGGTGGCCGGAAAAGGTCAAGAAGTAGTAAAACGACGGTTTAGGGCTCCGTCGATGGCCGGTCAAGGCCAAGAACAAAGGTACCTACAATACGACGGATAGCGACTCCGTCGGTGGCCGGAAAAGGTCAAGAAAAAGGGGCTGCGCGCGTCACGAGCGTGAGACCGGTAAACCTACTATTATTGTGGTGAAGCAATATTACGATGATGGATTCTGTCGGAAATATGGTGAACGGACCAGGCTGCCAGCAGCTAGAAGGTATAGAAAATTGGACCACATGGTCATTCAAAATTAAGGTCATCCTTAAGGCGGCGGATCTCTTGAGTGTCGTAGAGGGTACATCCAAAGTCCCTCCGGTAAAAGATGAAGAGTGCGAGAAATGGATACTGAAAGATGGAAAAGCGCAAGGTATGTTGGTTACACGCATATCTGAGAAGGTCATACCTCAAATAGTAAGCTGCAAAACAGCAAAAGAAATATGGGATAAACTACATACAATATATGAACAACGCGGAGAGCTGTCAGTGCACATACTCCAACAGAAATTCTTTTCAATGAAATTTGAAGACAAAGAAACTGTATCACAATTCTTGGGACGGTTCGAGAGTATCCTGAGTAAATTGAAAAATCTCAATGCTGAAGTGAGTCAAACCATGGCGATCACCAAGATAACATCATCGCTACCATCACAGTTTCAACATTTTGTTTCTGCATGGGAATCGGTGCCAGCAGAGAAGCGGACCATGGATGAGCTAGCAGCGAGGTTGCTGATTGAGGAACAGCGTGCTACTTCCAAAAATGGAGAAAAGTCTGCAGCGCTGGTGTCCAAGTCTGCAAAAAAGTGCTTTCAGTGCGGTAAAATGGGACATATGAAGAAGGATTGCAAATCATATATGAAAGGTAATAATTACTGTAATTATTGTAAGAAAAATAATCACAAAACTGTAGATTGTTGGTTTAAAAACAATAAGAATGATACTAAGAAAGATAATATAAACAAAAGTCAAGGTAATGCATTTTCTGTGTCTGTGTTGTCATCAGCATTTTACAGTCAGTTAGAAAGTAATAATTCTTGGGTAATGGATAGTGGAGCATCAGGGCATATGTGCCATGATATTAGATTATTTACAAAATATAAAAAGCTAGAATGTCCTAGGCCAATTATTATCGGTGATGGTAAAGTCATACAAGCCATAGGAATTGGTATCATTTCCTTGGAAGCATATACAGGTAAAGAATGGATAAATACAACATTAAGTAATGTTTTACATGTCCCTAGTATTAAAATGAATCTATTTTCAGCAAGCTCAACAGCAGATAAAGGTTATGTTATGACAATAAATAATAAGTGCTGTTATTTCACAAAAAAGGGAAATATAAATGTTTGTGCATTAGCATATCGTGAGAATAACTTGTTTATTATGAAATTTAGGTTCAATAAAGTTGAAAATGCTTGTGTAGGTAAATCAAGTGATGATCTTTCTGAGTGGCATGAGAAAATGTGTCATCAGGACATAGAACAGGTAAAAGGTGTGTTAAATAAATGTAACATAGATTTCTGCGTTAGTAAACAAGAGGAAGTAACATGTGAGCCATGTCTTCTTGGGAAGTTGCATAAAAAACCATTTCCATTAAGTGTGAACAGGGCAGAACGGCCCGGTCAGTGTATACATGTAGAATTATGCGGAACTATGGAAACTACATCCTTAGATGGTGCCAGATATTATTTATTAATAAAAGATGACTACTCAAAGTATAGAACAGTTTATTTTCTGAAAAATAAGTTAGAAACAGTTGATAAAATAAAAAGCTTTTTGAATTTTGTTACTAAAAATTTAGAATATAAAGTGTAAATAATAAGATCAGACTGCGGTTCAGAGTTTTTAAATAAAGAGATGAAGTCTCTCTTAGATAATTTAGGTATAGTACACCAAACTAGTGTTCCGTACACACCTGAACAAAATGGTTGCATAGAACGTGAAATGCGTACAATAACTGAAGCGGCTAGAACAATATTATTGTCAAGTGGTTTAAATAAGTCTTTGTGGGCTGAAGCTGTTAACACAGCTGTATACGTTATTAATAGAACTGGAAAGAGTAGAATTAAAAATGTAACTCCATATGAGCTTTGGTATAAAAAGGTTTCATATGATATAAATAAATTAAAAATATTTGGATCAAAAGTAGGTGTTCATGTTCCAGATCAAAATCGTAAAAAATGGGATAGTAAAGCTGAAATAGGATATTTTGTAGGTTATAGTGAAACAACAAAAGGTTTTAGAATTTATTTTCCACACAAAAATGATGTTTTTATAAAAAGAGAGCTAACATTCCTGAAAGGTAAGTTTAATCAGAAAATAGGCAATTACTCTCAGGACCATAGCAATATAACCCCATATAAGGAAGAACTGTCAGAACAGTCGGAAGAAGCAGAAGAACATTCAGAAGACGCAGCAGAAGTGTCAGAACTGCCAAAAGAAGCAGAAGAACAGTTAGAAAACGCAGAAGAAGAGTCAGAAGACGCAGAAGAAGTGTCAGAAGAGTCAGCAGACGCAGAAGAAGTGTCAGAAGAGTCAGAAGAAGAGGCAAAAGATGAAGAAGAAGAATTGACACATTCAAGGAGAGGCAGAGAAATAAAGAAACCATTGAAGCTAAATGATTATGATACTAATTTTTTATCCCAATGGATAATTCCGTGTCAATACACGGAACCAGTCTCTCTAGATGAAGCTCTTAATTCTAGAGAAAAAGAAGAGTGGAAAAATGCTATGAAGACTGAGCTAGATACTCTGAAAGAGAACAACACATGGACAGAAGTAAGCAGTGTTCCAGAAGGAAATAAAGAAATTTCTAGCAAATGGGTTTTCAAAATTAAAGAAGTAGGTGGTAAAAAGGTATATAAAGCTAGATTAGTAGCGAGAGGTTTTGAACAGTCAGATTGTGATCTAGAAGTATATTCTCCAGTGGCTAAATTGCCAACATTTAGAATTTTTATAGCAGTTGCAAATAAACTACAACTCCCTGTCCATCAGATGGACGTTGTAGGTGCTTTCTTACACGGTGAAATAGATGAAACAGTATACTTAAAATTACCAAGTGGTGAAACCTGTAAATTAAATAAATCATTATACGGTTTGAAAAAGTCCCCAAAATACTGGAATGAAAAATTTGATGAGTTCATGACCAAAGAGAATTTCAGTAAATCTAAAAATGACCATTGTTTATATTTCAAGAAGGTAAATGGTTGTAAACTATACGTTTTGCTATTTGTTGATGATATTATTATGTTTTGTAACGAAAATAGGGTTTTGGAAGACTTTAAAATAGAACTAAGCAAAAACTTTAAAATGAAAGATTTAGGTTTAGCAAAATGTTACTTAGGCATTGATATTGAGCAAAAGAAAGATACAACAGTAATCAGTCAGAAAACGTATTTAACTAAAGTTTTAGAACGTTATAACATGTCAAATTGCAAACCAGTTTCTACTCCGATAGACCAACACTTTAAGTTTGAAATATTAAAAAGGGATAAATCTGAAAGTCCAGAAATAGAGAAAAGGTGTAGACAACTTATAGGCAGTTTAATGTATGCTGTTTGCGGTACAAGACCAGATCTATGTGTATCAGTTAGTTTTCTCAGTAGATATCAACACTGTGCTAGCGTTATGTTGTACAAGGCATTAAAACGTATTTTACGGTATATAAAAGGTACATTAGATTACTCGTTGGTGTACAATAGCACCGGCACAGAATTGCAAGGTTTTGTTGATGCAGATTGGGCGAGTGACACCCAAGATAGGAAATCAACCACTGGTTATTTCTTTAAAATATTTGATTGTATTATATTATGGTGTTGTAAAAAACAACTTAGTGTGTCATTATCCTCCACTGAGTCAGAATATATTGCATTAAGTATGGCTATTACAGAAGCATGTTGGTTGAAAAGCCTGTTGTGTGATTTTGATGTTATCAATAATGAAGCGACACTGTATGAAGACAATCAGTCAGTAATAAAACTAGTTTATAATAATGAAAATAATAAAAGATTAAAACACTTGGATATCAGGTATCACTTCATTATGGACAAAATAAAAGAAAAATGTATCTCTGTGAAATATGTTAAAACTGAAGATAATTTAGCAGATTTGTTAACTAAGCCATTGGGTAAAACTTTATTTGAAAAGTTTGTTAAGTTATTTTTTTTAAATTTTAATAAGAGTACTTTGTAATGGTTACAACTGTCTTGCTATCAGGAAAATAAATGTTGAGGGGGAGTGTTAAAAATTAAGTGGCAACATTCATTAGTTCCTGTTTTTGACACAGAAAAGTGTGTGGCGCTAGACGTATTGAGATTCATTATCAGAAAAAATCGCACTGGAATATTTTCCCTCCCCGAAGTCCGAATGTAAAGGAACATAATATTTGCTCTGTAATCATCTAATGTATATATAAGTCAGCCTGTGGCATATTCATTAAAATGTAACAGTACCTAGTGTACTCCGTGTCAAAATGAACTGTGTAATCTGTGGTCTATCTGTGACATCTGTCAACAATAAAAAGCCCCGACATGTAGCCGTCATCTGCCTTGTTTGATTCCACCCAATAAATCTATCCTAATCAGGGTGATCCCCACGAACTTTCAATACTTACCAGATTTTTTGTTGAACAAAACTAAAAATTGTTGAGGAACGTCACAACAATTTCAATTTTTTTTCACCAAACTGCCGACTAACTCTCTTTGACATTGACGTATATGGACGGATGACGTTTATGAATTAAATGTTGCTAGTAGTTGGATTGAAAAAAAGACAACATTTTACTTATTATCAAATTTAAATGTTGCCGGTGCAAGAAAAATACTTTTTTAAACAAAAAACTCAAGTGGTAAGCATTATACCTTTATTTTAATAAGGGTTACTGCCCAACTAATATTAATATGTTAGATATGCTAAATTCGTTGTAAAATAGGAATACACCATTGTTTTGGTTATTTCACACATATCTTTAAATAACATTCAAACTCAAACTCAAACTCAAACTCAAAGCATTTATTTCAATTAAACCATTTACAGGCACTTTTGAATTGTCAAGGAGTCGGTCAGTTAGAAATATGAAGCTAGTTGCCCATTCCAAAGCGTAGTAGGTACCTATGGAGAAGAACGGGCAAGAAACTCCATGGACACTCTTTTAAATTAAATTGATACATAAAGATTAGTACAAAAATAATGTTGAAATTATAACCAAATGTGAGGACGATGTAAAATAAAAAACGCGTCCATAGTAGAAAGAGAAACAAAAACAATTTCTAAATAAAATAATTACAAATAAGCCGAGGACGCTAAGAGGTGACCAGTCCCAACTAACGGCGCCCGTTCACGAGCATGACGCATGGATTAGCACCATTCAGCTCAACCATTTTGAAGGGAGCTAAATGATCCAACACACGCGCCACCATCAGCGAGACATCTGAGTGAGCATGACATACTCTCAGCCGCCAGGGCCCATTCAAGTCAATTACATAACCGGTAAATGGTAGCTCTATTATACATAGTACTCACACATGTGCAATGCAATTATACAATACAACGTAGGTTGAATTTATACAATGAAAAGATAGTCTTACAATGTTCAGCTGCTCCAACAGTATTTTCAAATGTTAATTATTCAATTGATTGTGGTTGTGGAGCAGGACCAGCATTGAGCCAAGCATTTTTATCAGCGATGTAATCACCCAACTTATAATATGCCTGCCTGCATAGTGTGCGTTTGATACAAGATTTGAATTTCATTTCATTCAGTTGAAGTATGTGGGGTGGAATTTTATTGTAACATTTTAAGCAGTACCCCATGAAAGATGAATCTACTTTAGCCAGTCTGAAACCTGGCTGAGATAATAGGTCCCTATTTCTAGTACTATAATTATGTCTTTCACCTCTTTTACTAAAATGATGTAAATTTTTTCTTACGTACATGATGTTTTCGTAGATATATTGACAAGGTACCGTCATGATGTTAATGTTCTTAAACCGATCCCTTAGAGAATCGCGCCTGCGGAGATTATAAATGGCTCTGATAGCTCTTTTCTGCAGAATAAAAACTGACTCGATGTCTGCAGCCCGTCCCCAAAGTAAAATACCGTAAGACATGATACTATGAAAGTAACAAAAATAGACTAGCCTCGCGGTATCTACATCAGTAAATTGACGGATTTTTCTGACAGCATATGCCGCTGAACTTAGCCGTCCTGCAAGAGATGTTAAATGAGGACCCCATTGTAGCCTTGAGTCGAGCGTGATCCCCAGGAAAACAGTTTTATCGACGAATTCTAGTTTCTCTTGATTTAATACTATCTCATAATCACCACTTTTGACATTTGGTAAAGAAAATCGAATGCACTTAGTTTTTTTCCCATTTAATACTAGATTATTGGCAGTGAACCAATTATGAACCTGCAATAGGGCGTTATTTACGTCGTCAACATTAGTAGCACGTCTATCTACCTTAAAAATTAAAGAAGTATCATCAGCAAATAACACCATTTGTGGTTGATTATTTAATAAATGGAGTAGATCGTTAATATACCCTAAAAAGAGGAAAGGACCCAATATCGAGCCTTGTGGAACACCCATTTTTACTTTTAAACCGAGTGAATTGATACCATTAATTTGTACTTGCTGTTGTCTATCATTTAAATAAGATTTTACTAAGCTGAGCGCATGTTTTCCAAGTCCGTAATGCTCAAGTTTCAAGAGTAAGGTTTCGTGGTCGACGCAATCAAATGCCTTGGAGAGGTCACAAAAGATTCCTATGACGTCTTGCGCTTCTTCCCACGCGTTAAAAATGTGTCTTAGTAAGGTTACACCGGCGTCGGTCGTACACCGTCCTTTAGTGAAACCATACTGTTGATTGTGAAGGATTTCATTGACATTTTAGATCAAAACCGCAAATTATCGAAGGCGCGTGAAAATTTTCAATGAAACTTATATAGAAATTTACAGTAAACTACACTGCACTGTAATATTTGAAGGCATGAAATAACAAAATAGTCAAAAACTTACCCAGTATTATAAATTTTGCTTGATGCAAACAAATATGGTGTCACTCACTCAGTTTTGACAGTCTTCGTCCATAATATTATAATAGTTCGAGAAAAAGTAGTTAAATTACAACGTTAATTCTATTATGACATTTGTACCGAGGTATTAGAGATGATTTTGCAATGATGTAGGGTTTATTTAAGTTCTAACTATGAACACTTAAGTAGCTCCAATCATTATTTTACTACATTCTAATGCTGGTCTAATTCTTTTGTAATGCAATTAACATCTTCATTATCAATAATATTTCTAGTATAATGCTTCTGTAATGCAATTGATACCTTCTTTGACCACAATAATGCCATTAAAATGCGCCTATAATGCAGTTAAATAACTATTGTGAACCTATTTAGGAACTCAAGCCGTCTAATTTGTGCCCAAAAAGCATTACAGCAGCCGTATAAACGTTTGTAATGCTACTTTATAACTAACTGAAAATGCGAAACGATACAGAAATGCTGTAAGTCGGCCGTTATACTGCTTTGATGTGTTACTTGGGCAGGCTCTTCAACTTTTACGTAGATGACCTCATAGAGGGATTCAGCAGCATTCTGGTCGGATGCAGTGTTAATGGGGTTAGCATTATCAACATCAGCCATGCTGACCGACCGACATGGTGCTGCTGGGTCCGTTTGCGGGGGCAATCAGAAAGTTGCTTAAGACTTGTGAGGCCTACGCTGCCGCACATGGCACATTTATAATGTGTGTCAAATGTGGTGAAGTGGGACCCGAGCTGCTTATAAACGGGGCAGTAATTAAAAGGGTATCTACTTTTAAATATTTAGGTCACTTTCTTTCCGAGGACCTTAAGGACCATGTATGTCACCATTGTGTGGATCGCCCGGAGGATACGGTGGAGCATACGGTGGAAGTCTGCCCGGCTTGGGCAGAGCACCGCCGTGTCCTCGTGGAGGCGATTCGGCGGGAGAGATCTCTCGCGTCCGGCCCTGGTTCAGGCCATGGTACGGAGCGAGAGGGCATGGACAGCCGTCACCTCCTTCTGCGAAGCAGTAATGCTCACGAAGGAGGAGGCGGAACGGTTGAGGGAAAGGCAAATTTCGCGCCCTCTCGCCCCTAGCCGCCGCAGGAGACGCCCTGGGCGTCGAGAATCCCGGGCGGATTTCCGGCCACCGTAGGCGCGGGCTTGCGGACGGTGAGCAATGGGTAGCTCACCGTCCGGTAAGGACCAGGCCCGGGTCGACGGCGCGATGTATTCCACGCGCGCCTCAAAGAGATGTTGTCAGCACAAATGTAGTGGTCCACTAGGGCCTGGCAACACAGGCAACGGAAGGAATATGGGTGGGTTTTAGTCAGTGAGAGTCTGACACACCCTCCCGCTCCGTCCAGAGCGGGAGAAGTTATTTGATGATTTTCCAAACAAAAAAAAAAGGGACCATGTAGAGAGAGGGACCGCAGGGCATTTGCCGTTCGGTGCAACATGTTGGCCCGTAAATTTGGTTTCACGCGATTGTGCGGTAAAATTGTTTCCATCTATATGTGCATATTCATATATCATGTTACACATATTTGAACAAATAAATTTATATTTATTTTTATCTTTAACACTCTATGGATTTGTTGTTTCGAATTAAAAATAATTTATTATAAGCGATTTTAGGAATTGATAATAATGTGATGAGTCGACAACACTCGGCGAGCGTCCATACTCCATGGTCTTGGCAGCCGTAATGTGTGGACGTGTGCTGACTATATTTTACTGTGTAATATTGGTATTGCAATAAAATCGTTCTAAAATAGTGACCTGAGTTGTATTACATAGGTGTGGGCCGCCTCCAACATGTGACGGCACGCGGCGGGTGGCGCCGTCGATGCCGTCCCCTGAGGGTACTCCTCCGTTGTCATATTAAAGATATTTGTGGTAAATCACGGCGGGCACACACTGTATCGGTCCTAAGTCAACAGTCCCGTCGCAGCCCCCGTCCACACACAACAAACAAGTGAAGTTCGCCACAAAGGGCTACCGCCAGGCGCCAGGTGATAGTGTACCTCCGCCACAGCGGCAGCGCGTACAGCTCACTAACCGGCCTCTTGTTATTGGCGCTCACGTAAAACCGATATGTTCTGTCATTTTTCAAATGATTTTTTTTAAGAAAAACGTTTCATTTTGTACTTACTCGTATAATATTTTTTCAGTTTTGCAGAAAGTCCTCGCGATTATGCAGATAGGGTTGGACCGACAATTATGCTGCTTGACCTCATAAAGTATCTGAGATGATTGCCTGTAACCATATATGTAGACATGACCCTCGTATTGGTCGCGCGCCGTGTGACAGTCAGTGTCGTGACATTATTACTTATTACGCAGCATGTTCATTTTAATGACCCCCTGTAGATACAGTGTATGTACACGTACCGCGACACTAAGTGACAAACACACCGATCCGAGAACGCTGTTAACAGTCGTTTCATGTTTTAATAACAAGAACAATTTACTATTTAGTGTGTTTTACTTGAGAAATGGGTCAAACACAAAAAAGAGTAAAAAAATTTCAGGTTACATAAATTCCAGATGTTACATTAATAGAGCGTGTTTGTGTTTTTATTACTTAAGATTAAGTTGTCGGCATACTATATTTGATCTTATATTATTTAAAAACATAAATTTATTAATTTTCTGCTTTCGTTCATACCAAAATGTCTCCTACTGTAGACTGTTCGGATGCTAAGCACCTCAGTTTGATAGAGCTTTAAAAATATTTCAGGAACAATAAATTTAAAACTTTTAATGTGAATGTACGCAAAAATTAAACAACTTTTCATATTAGCGTAGATCAAAAAATCAGTAATCCATATCTTCGAATAAAAACATAAACATATTGTTCTAATATTTGGAGTCATCTACTGTAGACACATAAAACTCACACAATTTTAAATATTTCGAACGCACCCAATATATGTTTTGGGTTATGTTGGCATCACTGCTTCAAACGTCGCTCATTTTTTCGTGATTTCCTTAAATGGCGTCTTTTTTTTTTTTTTTTGAGGGTGGGAAATCATCAAATAACTTCTCCCGCTCTGGGCGGAGCGGGAGGGTGTGTCAGACACTTACTGACTAAAACCCACCCGTATTCCTTCTTGTTGCCTGTGACCCATAAGTACCTTCCCGCGACCCCGGCAGGCATCGGCCCTAGTGGACCCTCACTATATGTGCTGACGACATCTCTTTGAGGCGCGCGTGGAATACAACGCGCCGTCGACCCGGGCCTGGTCCTTACCGGACGGTGAGCTACCCATTGCTCACCGTCCGCAAGCCCGCGCCTAAGGTGGCCGGAAATCCGCCAAGGATTCCCGACGCCCTGGGCGTCTCCTGCGGCGGCTAGGGGCGAGAGGGCGCGAAACTTGCCTTTCCCTCAACCGTCCCGCCTCCTCCTTCGCGAGCATTACTGCTTCGCAGAAGGAGGTGACGGCTGCCCATGCCCTCTCGCTCCGTACCATGGCCTGAACCAGGGCCGGACGCGAGAGGTCTCTGCCGCCGATCGCCTCCACGAGGACACGGCGGTGCTCTGCCCAAGCCGGGCAGACCTCCACCGTATGCTCCACCGTGTCCTCCGGGCGATCCACACAGTGGTGACACCCGGACGTTTCCTCCCGCCTTATCCGACACAGGAACCTCCCGAAGCTGCCGTGTCCGGTGAGGACCTGCGTCACGCGGAAGGTGAGGATGCCGTGGCGCCTCTCCAGCCACTCCTCAAAGAAGGGACTTATCGCCGCAATCGTGGCGTGTCCAGCACTGGGTTGCGACAACCGTACTTTCCATGACGCCATGAGATCCCGCCGGAGCTCCGTCCGCTGTGCCGCGATTTCTCGCGGCAGCGGACTTACGCCCCGGCGTTTCGCCTCCTCGCGCCACTCCCATACGTGCGCGAGGACTTTTGCCTCCAGATCCCATGGCGGCAATCCGGCAAGGAGGCTCGCTGCCTCACAGGAGACCGTGAGGTATCCTCGAACCATCCGGATGGCCATGACCCTTTGGGCCGCGCTCAACCGGCGGGCTGGCCGCAGCGCCAGAGAGCGCGCCTATACAGGAGCCCCGTAGAGGGCCATGGACCGCACGACCCCCGCGTAGAGCCTCCGGCAGGAGGCGTTTGGACCCCCTAGATTGGGCAGAAGCCGCTTCAATGCAGCGCCCGCCCGCTCCAGTTTGGGAGCCAAACGACGGAAATGCTCCACGAAGTTCCACCGGCTGTCGAGGACGAGTCCCAGGTACTTCATCGTCGACTCGACGCCGATAGAAACCCCTCCTACCGTTATTTGGGACCCCAACGGTGGCGCATTCCGAGGACCATGAAAACACATGGCCTCGGACTTGTGCAGGGCCACCTCGAGTTCCAATTGCCGGATCCTTTCGACGATTGTCGCAACCCCGTGTGCCGCTAATTCGGCCGCCACCTGGTGCGACCTCCCCTGCGCCAGGACCAACGTGTCGTCAGCGTAGCACACTACGCTGACGCCGCTAGGGAGGTCGGTGCGCAGCACCCAGTCGTATCTGATGTCCCACAGATGCGGCCCCAGGACCGATCCCTGTGGGACATCGCATGACATCTCTTGCCGTTTCCACACTCCCTGGTGACCGGGGTAGATGACGGCCCTGTCCGTCAAATAGGCCTCGACCACACGACAGAGGTAGGTCAGCATCCGGTGATACCGGAGTGCCTCCCTGATGCAACTCCAGGGCAGGGTATTGAAGGCATTGGCGATGTCTAGGGACACCGCCAAGACGACCCCACCCTGGGCAACAGCATTCCCCGTCGTCAGGGCTCGCACACGCATGATGGCGTCCACCGTAGAGCGCCCTCTGCGGAAACCAAACTGGCTCTCCGCCAAATCCGGCCCCACCCGCACCAGCTGGCCGACGAGGCGGTCTGCAATGACTCTTTCAAAGAGCTTGCCCACCTCGTCGAGCAGCACGATGGGCCGATAAGCGGACGGAGAGTCCGCAGGGCGCCCTGCCTTCTTTATGAGGACCAGTTTTCCCGTCTTCCAACGAAGTGGGAACTGGCCCCTTTCCATGCATGCGCTTAGGAGCCCCCTACGTCGAGGCCCGAGAGCCTCCAAGGCCAGGACCCAGGCCTTCCCAGGTAAGCCGTTGGGTCCTGGGGCGGTATTTTTGGCATTAAGCCTGCGTTCCGCCGCTCTCATTTCTCCCTCGGTCACCTCCGGAGCATCGTCGTCGTCGTCGGCGGTGTGGTCCGCATCAGGCACCGCAGTAGGCGGAGCCACAGGTGGGGAGGAGTGTTCCCCTCGCGAAGGGAACAGAGCGCTCACCACGTCCTCCACAAGCTGGGGCCGGAGACTATGTATTAGCGGGGGAGCCCATGGGTGGAGTTTATCCCGCACCTCCTTGTACGGGCGTCCCCACGGGTCCCTGTCCAGAGTCCCCAGCGACTCCTCGCGGGCCAAACCCCTGGCCCGCAGGATCTCCGCTTGGAGGGCGGTCTTCGCCGCTCTGTACCCCTCGTACAGCTCCGCCTGAATGGCTTCCGTATCCGGAGGTTTGATACGGAGCCTGCGGTGCCTGGTGTACCGGCGTCGCGCAGCCACGCACGCCGTGCGCAGAGCCGTCAGCCCCTGCGACCACCAGTACACCTGACGCGAGGCACGTCCAGGCTGGACCCGGGGCATTGCCACGTCACATATGTCGGACATGGCCTCCCGGAACCACTCCGCCTCGTCGTTGATGTCGGCAGGCCTGTCCGGTGGTGACACCCAGGCCTGCACGATCGAGGCTTCCAGGAGGAGCTCCCGGTCCAGCTGCTTCAGCGCCCACCGCGGACCACTCGGGGCCCGTCGGACCGGCGCGTCCGACGTCTGGGCGGAGACGTCGAACCGGATATACCGGTGATCGGAATAGGTCTCCACCCCCTCCATGACACGCCAGTCAACTACACGCGGCGACAGAGCGGGGCTGGCGAACGAGATGTCCACCACTGATTCACCCCGCATCCGCACACACGTGGGGACAGAACCCCGGTTTAGGACGACCAGGCCTGTCTCCAGAGCCCAGTCCTCCACCATCCTGCCCCGTGTGTCCGTTAACCGGGAACCCCAAGCCAGATTCTTGGCATTGAAGTCCCCGAGGACGAACACGGGGAGGGAACCAAACCCAACGACGACGTCTCTCAACTCCGCAAGGGAGTTGTGGAGCTCGGCAAGAGTTCGGTTCGGAGAGAGGTAGACCCCTACCACGACAATCTCCCCGAACCGTGCTGCTACGCAGCCCCGTCCTCTCTTGACGGCCTCGAGGGACGGGGTACCGGCGGCGGCCGACGAAATTAGGGTCACTGAGCCGCTCAGGTCCTCCACCCAGTCATCCCTGGGCGGGACAAAGTACAGCTCAGCGACCACGGCGATGTTAATCGACCACTGCGCCATGCTCTGGAGCAACAGATCCTGAGCGGCGGCGCAGTGGTTGATGTTCGCCTGGAGGAGGCGTAATGGGGCCATTAATGGCACTCCATGTCAGCCCCCTCTTGGGCCTCCTTCCCAGCCCCCTGAGAGGGGCCTGCCGCAGCGGCCACGGTGGCGGCGGCAACGACGGCGGTGTTGGAGGCGGCAGCGGCTGTGGCAGTGGTGGCGGCTGCGGCGGTGATGGCGGTGGCGGAGGGCTTGCCTCTGGCCCTGGCTTTGGTGGGTGGGGCGCAGGCTTTGCCCCCCATCCAGTGCTCGGCCGGCTTGCCAGCCGCCGCACATACGGCACAGTGCGGCGTGGCGTTGCAGGAGCCGGCCTTGTGCCCGGGCTGACCACAGCGGTAGCAGAGACCGCTGCGGTCCACCTCCGAGGTGCAATTCGCCTGCACGTGGTTGCCCACCTGGCAGTGGAAGCACCTCAGAGGTCTGGGTTCCAGCAGTTTCACCTGCGCGGAAACCCAACCCACCAATAGCCGTTGGCCCTCCCCGGTAACTTTTCTGGCCGCCGACACGGGGCAGCTCACCATAACGGTTTGCAGCCCCGTGGAGTCAGGACGGTTGATGCCTGCCTTCACCTGCTCGGCAGAGCACCCCCCGGTCCTAACCACTGCGGCGACCACCTTCTCTTCAGTCGCGGAGTCGTCCAGGCCCGTGATGCGCATGCTAGCGCTTTTGGTGGGCCTGGACACTCGAACTTCGTCCGCATTTAGTGACGCCCTAAGCTTTTCGGCCAGGGCGTCAGCGGCCGGGCCACTGGCCCTACCGGGGACCTCCACCATTCGGGCCCCAGTCGCCGTCACCTTCATTTTGAGGCCTTTTGCTGTGCCGAGCTCCTCCAGTCGCACCGCCTCACCCACCTTCGCCATCACCGTCCTATAGGACACGCCCTTCTTTTCCGCATCCGGCTGTAGTGTGATCACTACAGCTGCGGAATTCGGGGCGCGGAGCCTAGCCACGGCGGTGCGCTCCTTGCGCCGCTGCCGCCTCTCCCTCTTTTTGGCCGCCCTCTTTGCCTTAGCCGCCTTCCTCTTCTCTCCGGCTACTTGCCAATCGGCATCGGCCGGAAGAGATTTAGGAGGCGGGGGCGGCCGTCTTGCCACCTGGGCCGCCAGTGTCGGAGCCCTCGCCGTCGGGGCTGGAGCTCTCGCCGCTGGTGTTGGAGGCTTCACCGCCTGTGCAGCACCCGCACCCTTTGGCTGCCCCGGCGAGCCCCGTTTGGCCGTGGCACCTGCGGCGGCTGCAAAAGAGGCCGGTTTCCGCTGGCCAGAGGGCGGCTGGCTCGCCGCCAACGGGGGGCGCAGGACGATGGCCTCCAGGGCGGAGAAACGACTCTGCAGGGAAGCCATTTCCTGCCGCACAAGGGTCAAAACCCGGTCCTCTACAGGCACGGGCTGTCCCTGTCCCTGCTGCTGCTGCTGCCCCCCTTGCGGCCCCATCCGGGGGCCGTCTCGTCGGAGCCCAGCCAGGTCCGCCCGGAGCTTCTCGTTCTCCTTTCGGAGAAGCTCCATGGCGGCTGTCAAGCGGGCGATCTCCGCCCGCATTTAAATGGCGTCTGCGGTGGTGAAAAAATATTGCTATTAAAGGATACACAAGGGTTTGATCGTGTTTTGAAGATCTTTCCTGTATTACGTATATATTGGTAAGTAGATAATTAAAAATTATACAAATCGTAAGCGTTTATGTGCATTAGGGATAGGTTTGCAAAATTCAACATGCGTTCGTTCTAACCTCAAAATATTTTATGATACCATATTTGTTTTACACTATGTCTTTCCTGTAGACATCTTTCCTGTAGGTGCATGTGTCTACAGGAAATACTGTTGTCTTCAGAAGCGACGTAAAATAAGTTTCACTCTAGCTCAAACATCTTTTTCTCTATAGAAGACATGCATGTGACTGGCAAATGGTGTAGGAAGCATCCTTAAGTGTATGGAAATGATGTAAATATTGTTACAGTTACGATGCCACGGGCAAGTAGAAGTAGGATTCAGCTTTCTGAGGAAGAGAAAAAAAGACGCAGGCGTGAACAAAAGAAGCTTAGTATCCGTCGTGCACGTGCCAAAATGGATGAAGCAGTATTAGAAGAAAGAAGAAGACAGAACAGGGAAAGATATCGACGAAAAAAGGAACAAGGCAAAATAAAAACTATTAAAGACTACACCCCTAGAGAACAACGACAAATCAGAAAAATATGGAGGGAAAAGGCCAAATCAAGACGTCAAAAGGAAAAAAAAATGTAAAAATGCTTTGCATTTCGCTGAGCAGAACACTCCACCGGCGAGTCCCTCATGTTCACGTATTAATGTTGGGAATGCTATTGTGAAACGCAACGCGCGTAGATTAAGAATCGAAAATAACTACCTAAAAAAAAAAAATACTTGAGATGGAAACTAAAATGGCAAAGTACCGTATGAGAGCTATTCGATCTTGTAATAAAGAAAACAAAGAAAAGAAAGATTCACAAAGAAAGTTAAAGAAAGCGCAAGAAGTAAAAAAAGCAGTCGAAGATTTTTTGCTTCAAGATGGAAATAGCACACTTACATCAGGAAAAAAAGACACCATAACAAGAATAAAAATTAAGAAACAAGTACGTTTTTTGAATGATTCTCTTCTTAACCTACATAAAGCCTTTGTTAGTAAGTCTGGTACTAATATCTCATATGAAACTTTTCGGAGGTATCGTCCATTCTGGGTCTTGTTTCCTAAAGTTAACGCTAGAAACACTTGTTTATGTACCATACACGCTAATAATAGTTTTATAATTCAATCTCTGTATAATGCTAAGATGATTTCTTATAAATCTATAACGGACTTGCTAAAGTATTTTTGCTGTAACAATACGCTAAGCTTGACTTGCTTAGAAAAGAAACGTTCTGGTTGCAAAGACAAAACTTTGCAGTGTAATATTTTTGACGTTAATGATACTGTATCATTTGAGAGGTGGGTCACAAAAAGTGTTCCTGTGGTTATTAAAAATACCATAAAGCAGTGTCGCAAAACGATTAAGGAAAAGGTGCAAACCACAAAGAAACTACTCTTTGAAAAATTAATCTTAAATTTACCTACTTTAAGAAACCACGTGGCAAACATGCTTCATCAAATTAAATCTATACAACATGTTAAACAAAATTTGTCTACCTTTGAGGGATTACTACACATAGACTTCTCTGAAAATTATAATTGTAAGTATGGACAAGAGGTCCAGTCGGCACATTTTGGTGGAACAAAATCTAAAATCTCGCTACATACAAGCGTATATTATAATACCAACTTGGAGTCCCCTAATAATTATGTAAACAGTTATTCTTTCTGTACCGCATCAGAAAACCTCCGACATGACCCAACTGCTATATGCATCCACTTAATTGCTTTAATAAACAGAATTAAGGAACTGTCCCCTGAGTTGCAAACTTAATACATTTTAAGCGATGGTCCTCTAACTCAATACCGCAACAAGTCCATGTTTTTTTTAATCGCAACGTTATTAAGCAAATAATTTTCGGTTACATCTATTATTTGGCATTTTAGTGAACGAGGACATGGAAAAGGTGCACCCGATGGTGTTGGAGGGTGCATCAAGCGCATTTGCGATAGTCATGTCGCAAAGGGAAATGACGTGTCTAATCTAGATGATTTAATGGCATGCTTCTCTATAAATTGTAAAGGTATAGAGGTGTTTAAAATCGACGAGTCGAGGTTTTCTGAAATCGATCTACTTTTGAAGTCAAATACAGTTTAAAGCTCCAGTATCTCCCACTAATTCCGTATTATCTGATCACCATTTTTTCAGTGAGTCGCCGGCATCTCCTCTAGCAGGGCCTTCCAAGGATCGCAATTCTTTGTTTGAAGCTTACTCACCTGAAAGTACAGGAACTAGTAATGCTACATCTGAGCCGCTGTCGCCTGGTTTCTCTGACAGATTGACACCTGATAATCCAATTGAAAACTTAAATTTACAAAGCTATAGACCTAGATGAAAAATGCACCTCGCGTCCTGTCGCCTTAGACGACTCTGATTCTTCCGTAGAAATGACACCAAAGAAACTTCAAATGCCTTTTATAATGGAAGATTCTGACGATGAAAATATATTTTAATAGTTTTTTTCTTTATGAAGAAAAGATGTCCAGTATGTGGACATTTTGACATTTTTTATTTTATATTTCATGATACTATAACTTTCGCACATTGTTTGCTTATTTTGGCGATTGAATACTATTTTGATTATTATAAATTAGGTTTTCTAAATATGTCATTACTTTTTGATTACTTTATAAGGTATATGTTATCATCTGTAGACAACCAGGTCTTTTCTGTGAAATTTCTACAGGACAGATGTCCATTCTGTAGGCATTTTTTTATATTTTTTTATTTTCTAAATACTTGAATTTTCAAACGTTATTTTGTCTTGTAACGAAAGTGTTTTTTTTATTTTGATCATTATAAATTAAGTTCTGTAAACAAATCACAATAATGTGATGACATAATAAGGTTTATGTTCTTACCTGTAGACAATTAGGTCTTCTCTGTGGCCTTATAAAAATGAAAATTGTTATTTTTCGAGAGAATATGTGAGACTGATCTATGTCGATATTATTAAGAATTATAAGAGACTGTTACACGAATAAAGGCTGATTTTCAAACTCATATGTGAGGTTTTTTTGGAAATGATGAATTACGCATTTTGTGTTTGACCCAAATAAGAAAGTCTTGTTTGTAAGGTAATCGTGTTTTCACAACCTTATTCGAAATCAATTATAGTATATTAGTATGCCAAAGTAAGACGTCGTGACACAGGGTCGTGAGACGCGGTGCTCAGCAACAGTGCAGGACCTGACACACGTGAGCGAACGCGGCCGGCACGGCGCCGCGCCGGTCAACTGGCGCTGATTACGTCAATCAACCGCTTGTTTCCGAGAACTGACAGAACGCTCGCTTATAGCGAATCTAGTTTCTGCCGAGTGATTCGAAAACGGGGCAAACGACATTGACATTAGAAACGAACGCTAACTTAATTGAACATTTATTTGAGCAAAGGATATCGTTCCTCACCTGCCCGAGGCAGTTGCGACTCAAACAGGCCGAGGTAAGGTAATGGCCTCTTTTCAGCCAGAGTAAGGCGTCTTTACTTGCGAAATAACTGAAATAAAGTGTCGGCCCTTGTGCCAGTCCGCCAGCGCCCCCGCTCCAGCAGCCGGCCGCGGTGTAACAATGCCAGCTTTATTGCTGCTAATATACTATGAAAACACATCTGAGTCATACTCAGAAAAAGTGGAGGTACATTTTTAATTTGTAACTAAACTAATAGGTAACGATACTGAGAATCTCCGTCTGATGAACGACGTTTCTCAGTTTTTGATATCTCACCGTAGAAATCCTTCTACAATCTGTCATCTTGTCTTTCGTTTCTGAACGATCTTTGTCTAGGTCCTTTTTTATGTAGAAAGATTTCTACGGTGGGATGTCAAAAAAGGAGAAACGAAATGTCACTTTGTATGGAAAGAGCCGTGTCTATTCTTCGAAGAAATAGAGAGTGTCATGCTAAGCCTGCTGATGTCATACGGTTATAGTACACATAGATTGGGCGAATAAAACACGTGATTATATTTGGTTTATCACTCTTATATTCCCTGACATATACATATATATATATGGTATATTCCCTAATGCTTAAAAAAAATCAATTGTAAAACCTATATTTAAAAAAGGAAATAGAGAATCCATGGAATTTTACAGACCTATTTCGATTATTAGTGTTTTCTCCAAAATTTTTGAAAAGTATTTTTATAAAGAATTAAGTGCTTATTTAGAAAAACACAATATTCTAGTTAACGAACAAAAAGGATTCAGAGAAAACCGAATTGTAAATATGGCTGTTTACGATTTCCTACATAAAGTTATGATAAATGTCGATAGAACCAATCCCGTCTGCACCATATTCTGAGATATGACGCAGGCGTTTAATTACGTCAGGCATGATATTTTAATAAATAAGTTGGAAGCATACGGTATAAGAGGCACGGTTCTAAAACTAATAAAAACATATCTTGATAACAGAAAACAGGTCATGGAGATATCTAGGATAAACGTTAAAACTAAATGTGAAGAAATATTTCATTCGCACAAGCAAGTAGGTATGGAGTCCTTCAGGGTAGTGTGACGGGTCCACTACTATTCATAGTATATATAAATGACTTACCGAAACATGTAGACCCACCAGTTACACTCTTTGCTGATGATAGCACTATCACAATTCAATGTAATAATAAAGATAGCTAAAATAACGACATAAATAATTCTCTGACATCAATAATAAATTGGATGAATAATAATAATCTAAAAATTAATCTTAATAAAACTAACGTAATGCACTTTCGTCTACGTTTTTCAACTATGACCGATCTTAACATCCAGTACAATAATAGAATTATTACAGAAGTTGACAACACTAAATTCCTTTTTTTTTTTTTTGAGGGTGGGAAATCATCAAATAACTTCTCCCGCTCTGGGCGGAGCGGGAGGGTGTGTCAGACTCTTACTGACTTAAACCCACCCGTATTCCTTCTTGATGCCTGCCTGTGATGCGGGGGTCGGTGACCCACAAGTACCTTCCCGCGACCCCGGCAGGCATCGGCCCTAGTGGACCCCTACCTATGTGCTGACGACATCTCTTTGAGGCGCGCGTGGAATACAACGCGCCGTCGACCCGGGCCTGGTCCTTACCAGACGGTGCGCTACCCATTGCTCACCGTCCGCAAGCCCGCGCCTACGGTGGCCGGAAATCCGTCCGGGATTCCCGACGCCCTGGGCGTCTTCTGCGGCGGCAAGGGCGAGAGGGCGCGAAACTTGCCTTTCTTTCAACCGCCCCGCCTCCTCCTTCGCGAGCATTACTACTTCGCAGAAGGAGGTGACGGCTGCCCATGCCTCTCGCTCCGTACCATGGCCTGAACCAGGGCCGGACGCGAGAGGTCTCTGCCGCCGATCGCCTCCACGAGGACACGGCGGTGCTCTGCCCAAGCCGGGCAGACCTCCACCGTATGCTCCACCGTGTCCTCCGGGCGATCCACACAGTGGTGACACCCGGACGTTTCCTCCCGCCTTATCCGACACAGGAACCTCCCGAAACTGCCGTGTCCGGTGAGGACCTGCATCAGGCAGAAGGTGAGGACGCCGTGGCGCCTCTCTAGCCACTCCTCAAAGAGGGGACTTATCGCCGCAATCGTGGCGTGCCCAGCACTGGGTTGCGACAACCGTACTTTCCATGACGCCATGAGATCCCGCCGGAGCTCCGTCCGCTGTGCCGCGATTTCTCGCGGCAGCGGACTTACGCCCCGGCGTTTCGCCTCCTCGCGCCACTCCCAATACGTGCGCGAGAACTTTTGCCTCCAGATCCCATGGCGGCAATCCGGCAAGGAGGCTCATTGCCTCACAGGAGACCGTGCGGTATCCCCGGACCATCCGGATGGCCATGAACCTTTGGGCCGCGCTCAACCGGCGGGCTGGCCGCAACGCCAGAGAGTGCGCCCATACAGGAGCCCCGTAGAGGGCCATGGACCGCACGACCCCCGCGTAGAGCCTCCGGCAGGAGGCGCTTGGACCCCCTAGATTGGGCAGGAGCCGCTTCAATGCAGCGCCCGCCCGCTCCAGTTTGGGAGCCAAACGTCGGAAATGCTCCACGAAGTTCCACCGGCTGTCGAGGACGAGTCCCAGGTACTTCATCGTCGATTCGACGCCGATGGAAACCCCTCCTATCGTTAGCGTAGCACACTACGCTGACGCCGCTAGGGAGGTCAGCGCGCAGCACCCAGTCGTATCCGATGTCCCACAGATGCGGCCCCAGGACCGATTCCTGTAGGACACCGCACGACATCTCTTGTCGGTTCCACACTCCCTGGTGACCGGGGTAGATGACGGCCCTGTCCGTCAAATAGGCCTCGACCACACGACAGAGGTAGGTCGGCATCCGATGTTACCGGAGTGCCTCCCTGATGCAACTCCAGGGCATGGCGATTGAAGGCATTGGCGATGTCCAGAGACACCGCCAAGACGACCCCACCCTGGGCAACAGCATTCCCCGTCGTCAGGGCTCGCACGCGCATGATGGCGTCCACCGTAGAGCGCCCTCTGCGGAAACCAAACTGGCTCTCCGCCAAATCGGCCCCACCCGCACCAACTGGCCGACGAGGCGGTCTGCAATGACTCTTTCAAAGAGCTTGCCCACCTCGTCGAGCAGCACGATGGGCCAATAAGCGGACGGAGAGTCCGCAGGGCGCCTTCTTTATGAGGACCAGTTTCCCCGTCTTCCAACGAAGCGGGAACTGGCCCCTCTCCAAGCATGCGCTTAGGAGCCCCTAAGTCGAGGCCCGAGAGCCTCCAAGGCCAGGACCCAGGCCTTCCCAGGTAAGCCGTCGGGTCCTGGGGTGGTATTTTTGGCATTAAGCCTGCGTACCGCCGCTCTCATTTCTCCCTCGGTCACCTCCGGAGCATCGTCGTCGTCGGCGGTGTGGTCCGCATCGGCCACCGCAGTAGGCGGATCCATAGGCGGGGAAGAGTGTTCCCCTCGCGAAGGGAACAGAGCGCTCACCACGTCCTCCACAAGCTGGGGCCGGAGACTCTGCGTCAGCGGGGGAGCCCATGGGCGGAGTTTATCCCTCACCACCTCGTACGGGCGTCCCCACGGGTCCCTGTCCAGAGTCCCCAGCGACTCCTCGCGGGCCAAACACCTAGCCCGCAAGATCTACGCTTGGAGGGTGGTCTTCACCGCTCTGTACCCCTCGTACAGCTCCACCTGAATGGCTTCCATATCCGGAGGTTTGATACGGAGCCTGCGATGCCTGGTGTACCGGCGTCGCGCAGCCACGCACGCAGTGCGCAGAGCCGTCAGCTCCTGCAACCACCAGTACACCTGGCGCGAGGCACGTCCAGGCTGGACCCGGGGCATAGCCACGTCACATATATAACACTAAATTCCTTGGAGTGACGATTGACAAAAAGATAAACTGGAAAGCACACATAGAAGAACTCAGTAAAAAAAAATAGTAATTCTTGTTATGCGCTGTTCAAACTGGTCCCAGTGCTTAACACTGAATCATCGCTCATGGCTTATCACGGTTTGGTTTCTTCACATTTAAGATATGGGATCATTTTCTGGGGCAACTCAACCGACAAGGACATGCCCTTTAAAGCCCAAAAAAGGTGCATCAGGACTATGTTTAAGTTACAGTCAACCGAAAGTTGTAAGCCCTACTTTAAAAAATATAAAATATTAACTCTGCCTTGCCTTTACATTTTAGACATTGTCATGTTTGTAAAATCAAATCGACACTTATTTCCACGACAATCAGAAGTGGTCGATCGCAACCATAGTAGACGCGATGACAGTATTCTCTGTCTACATAGATCGAAAACAGCATTAATGCACAAGAGTTATCAATACATCTTTGGCATAATCTACTTAAAGCAAAATATTATTGCTATGATGATAATTTTAATTGACATTAAATCATTGTTACGTAACTATGACCATATATTTAATTTAATTGATTTCAAAATTGACATTTACTATTTTGTTCTTGTGTAATATAATACTTTATCCAATAACTTTTATAACTGAAATTTTAATATTATTGTACGCCACTAAGGCCAAACATGACTGATCTTAAAACTATAATGTAATTGAATAACTTGCATGCTCTGTATGTGTACTCATGTTTTCACAAATATCTTGAATCTTGAATCTTGAGTCTTGAATCTTATTTTGATTAATAAAATAGTATAAACATCGGTAATTAAATTAGCAAATTTAATTTTTTCTATTTAAAAATATCATAACGGGTTTTCAATATTATTATTTTCATCTTTTTATAGTAGCGATCAGAGTATTCTCTCCACTTCTGTCTTGTTTTTTCTTTTTGGCTTTGGTTCTGCTCCTTAATTTTTAATGTATTTGGTTTCACTCTCTCTAAATGTTTTTTTCGGGTCCGTGGCTTAGGCCCCCAGTGGTCGAGGCACCTGTGGCCGACGCCCCCGATTCGATTGATTTAATTCAAAGCAATTGTTGATTAAATGTACTGTCACGCACAAAAATGTTACAAAAATAATAAATGTATATTGGTTGTAAGTATATGTATAATACATTAAATCATAATTATATTTACAACATAGCAATGCTTTTATATTGGATGTATGTTTTGAAAAATGTAAGTATTTTTCATTATTTATTAATCTCAATAAGAAATCTAGTAAAAAAAATGTATATAAATCACAGTTTTCATAACCTATAAATCAAGAGAATCATTTAACTTAATTATAATAATTTGTCTCAAATGTAATAAAATAAGATAGTGATTTTAAATAATCAGTCTTAAAAATTACTGCAGAGCAACGAACGTTTTACATAATGAAACGTTATTTTTATCTTTGTAACAATCATGTCATGATAACCTTAGTATAGAACATTTCCAACATGCATCTTCCTAGGGTCTTATGTATGTTATATAACTTTTGTATTAGGCACTCATACCTGCCTGCTGAGTTGATGAGGACGATTGTTGTACCTATAATGAAAAATAAGACAGGCGACGTCTCGGACAAGGAGAACTATCGACCAATCTCATTGGCTACTATAACTGCAAAGGTGCTTGACAGTGTGCTCGGGCGTAGGATGTCTGGACAGCTCAATTTACATGACGCACAGTTCGGTTTTAGAGCTGGGCTGTCTACAGAAACAGCTATTTTGGCGCTCAAGCACACGGTCAGTTACTACACCTGCAGGAACACACCTGTGTATGCTGTATTTTTAGACCTTTCGAAGGCATTTGACCTGGTTAATTATAACGTCCTATGGACAAAGTTGCGTGACCGGGAACAACCAGAGGAGATAGTTGAGCTTCTCAGGTATTGGTATAATCACCAGATTAACCAGGTCAGATGGTCGGGTGTTTTGTCTGAGACGTATGGTCTGGAATGTGGTGTAAGGCAGGGTGGTCTGACCTCCCCAGCTCTGTTCAGCTTGTATGTATTGATACCTTTCTACTGTACCTATATTGTGGCGAGAAAAATAAATCATTATTATTATTATTATTATTATGTCGATCAGTTGATCGGGGAACTCAGCAGCACAGGGGTTGGATGTTCGGTAGATGGTAAAATCATAAATAGCATATCTTACGCGGACGACATGGTGCTGCTGAGTCCCTCGATTGAGGCACTCAGACGATTGCTTGAGGTTTGTGAGAGATACGCCTTGACTCACGGCCTCCTGTACAACGTGAAGAAGAGTGTGTTCATGGTGTTTGGGGTTGCTGCAAAGGGTCACAGGGCAGTGCCGCTAGTGTACTTATATGGTGTTGCTCTAAACAGAGTGCCTTGTTTTAAATACCTTGGACACAAATTAGTCGAGAATTTAAATGATGACCAGGACATAGAACGGGAACGGAGAGCGTTGTCGGTCCGATGCAATATGTTGGCCCGTAGGTTTGCAAGATGTACGAGACCGGTCAAGATCACCCTTTTCAAGGCTTATTGTCAGTCTTTTTACACATGCAGCCTGTGGGTCAAGCATACGCAGAGGGCCTACAACGCTCTTCGGGTCCAGTACAACAACGCCTTCCGGGTGCTGTTGGGGTTACCGCGATTCTGTAGCGCGTCAGCCATGTTTGCTGAATCTACTACAGATAGTTTTTCAGCAATCATGAGGAAAAGAACGGCATCATTGTTACGCAGGATTCGTGGGAGCGCCAACGGCATACTGAAGGTGATCGGGGATAGGCTGGACGGCGTTTTCCTGGAGTATTGGACCCGTATGCACAGCTACGGGTCTGATACTGCAAGAAAATACATGAATTAGATTTAATGTTTATTATTATTATTATTATTATTATTAATAACTAAACATAATAAACTGTAAAACATTAAACAAATGAGAATTATTTTACCTAATTATAACAGTCAGTTTCAATAGCAATAACATAACAAAATAATCAGGCTTAAAAAACAAACGTACCTACTCGTAGAGTAGCAATTTTTTTTACATGTAAAATGTTTTTAAATTTTGTAAGCATAAATTCGCATTTCCTCATACATAACTGGATGTTGTTTAAAAGACGCTCTCTGTATATTTTTTGTCTTTCAGCATTTGACACAGGAGCCATGGTATTTTACAGAAACAAATATAAGTGGTTTATAACTCGTCTTAGAAATTATGCTTTTGGTTTACTTATTTATAAATTAAAGTATTTTCTTGACATCGTTATTTTATTTTTAAAGTAAAGGTAGAAACATCAGGAAACTTAGGTATCTGTGATCACCACATCGACGTACCTATGAATATGTAAACAGGTATAGTTACCGGCACGTAAGTTGGCTAAAGATTTTCGTAGTGGAGGAAGTTCGCGCATGTAAAAATTTATGAAATTGTGTGTGTGGGCACTTCCCCCACTACAAGATCTTGGGCCAACTTACGTGCCGGTAACTATAGTTACGTACTTTTGGTTTGTGTGAACTAAGCTTATCAATTTCTCAGTTTCGTAACGTACCGCAATATAACGAAAATGAGAATAAAATCTGAGGAATTATAACCTCTAAAAATATTTTTACGTAAACACGTGTTTACCACGCAAGCATTGAGTGAATTCGTTAAGATAAAACAAAAAATAAGAAAAGAACATAATAAGTAAACAAAAAATGTAATAAACTTACCACAATAAGGGTCGTTTATCACCCTGAGGTATTTTACATTTCTTGACTTCACGACTATGGTAAAAAACATAATGGCTGCCGCGACTGTGATTTGGACGTAAATAATAGTTTTGAAAGAATATGAAAAAATATTTATACTGGCGTTTAAAATTTTATTGCGTGTTATTAACCCTAAATAACGAAACTTTATAATTTTTGGACAAAATTAGTTTAATTAAAATAAATCCTTCTATAAATGATTTACGAATAAAAATGGTCCTATTTAGTTAATTAATCCATCAAGTAACTTAATAGGACTTATAATAGGCCTCCGCAGTAGTCCAGACCTCACTGCACGTATATATTTGCATTGCGTGGAGAAAACTGCTATCTGGGGTTAAACATTGTTTAACAACTTGTTTAACCCGGAAAAACTTACATCATAACGATAACCTATAAAACACGATCGGCCGCCCTCGAATCGGTAGCATCCGCCACGATGACGCATCGATAAGTGATCGCTCAGTACAAGCACGGTCGTTATAGTAACGTACTCCCAGAGACGAGAGACCGCCGAGAGCGGGGAGAAAAATTCATTAAACAAGTCGTGTGCCGCTAATGTTAACTTTATAAGTTGAGGAGTGGCCCAAGCGCCCCGCGGCGGACACTAAGAGCATTACTAAGTTACCGGCCGCTGCAGCAGCACGACCCACACGACCTACACGACTCACACGACCCACACGACTCGTTCGAGCGCCACTCTCATACATCGCACAAAGTTTTCACGCAAACGGTGCGTTCATAACAGTTCATTTCAAATTACATGTAGATAAGAAAATATACGGGAACACATCGGGAGCTTCCGATGGAAGTATATTGTGCGAGGGTGCTGAGGGACTGTGGGGGGCAGGGTCGCGGCAGAGGGGGTACGCTCGATATTCACTCACTTAAATAAGGATTGAAAAACTGCGGCCATATTTCTGTGCGATACGGCGGCGGCGCACGGTGGATCGAAAATCGGCTGTAGAAGACAGGATCTCGATTTCATAAATGTAATTTTTTTTGCTGGAAATGACTTCTGCTGATCATTACTGTTCTATAAAATGTCATATGAAGTAATTTTGTAAACAAATGGAAGAGTTATACTTTTATAAGAAAATAATGTATGGAGCTGACATGAAAAATGAGGATATCTCTGGAATCGAAGGTTGGCCGTTATATCCTTGCACACTGTTATAGTACTATTTATTTGTGAATTTTTGACATACTTAATACCGCGGCATCACTTGCGATTTTTTTTTAAATCTTCAAAATTAAAAAAAAAAAGTATATGATACATTTTAATGCTAAATATGGCTATACCAAGTGTAATTTACAACATTTTTTATGCTTAGACCAAAACATTCTAAGAAATCGTAATATCGTATTACCTACTTATTTGAAATGACATGGTAATTATGAATTACGTAATACGTAATCTTGTCTAATGCCTCAAGTCCACATTAGCTAATGATTAATAAAACTTAATACCTATATACCTAGTTAAAAGGATACGTACCAAAATAATTTGGGGTACTCGCTAATTTAGCAATTAGTGCAGGATTAACTTAATGAAAGTAATTAGATAAATGTGATACCATCATTAGTCAATAACAATAAATAGTCAAACATTGGATTCACAACTGCAGTTCATTTAGAGCATTTCTAATACTAACATCTATCCTACCGTGTCTTTTTAATCAGTGATCGTGAATAATGGAAAGCATTATTAAAAATTTGGATTTGTTTGTTATTCTGAGCAATCAGGATGCTTCGTCTTTCGATCACGAAATATTGTTCAACACACTTGTTATTCGACTGGGCTCTAGCCTTTCAGATGAAGACAGTGTTACCGTGAAAGAATTTTGTCGAAGATTTACACGGGCAGTTCAAAAGAGATGGTTACGATCCCACAGGAAAAGTGAAGTTTTTAGACGTGATTACAGTAATTGGCTTTTTTTTTTTTTTTTGAGGGTGGGAAATCATCAAATAACTTCTCCCGCTCTGGGCGGAGCGGGAGGTTGTGTCAGACTCTTACTGACTAAAACCCACCCGTATTCCTTCCTGTTGCCTGTGTTGCGGGGGCCTCGGTGACCCATAAGTACCTTCCCGCGACCCCGGCAGGCATCGGCCCTAGTGGACCCCTACTTTGTGCTGACGACATCTCTTTGAGGCGCGCGTAGAATACGACGCGCCGTCGACCCGGGCCTGGTCCTTACCGGACGGTAAGCTACCCATTGCTCACCGTCCACCAGCCCGCGCCTACGGTGGCTGGAAATCCGCCCGAGATTCCCGACGTCCAGGGCGTCTCCTGCGGCGGCTAGGGGTGAGAGGGTGCAAAACGTGCCTTTCCCTCAACCGTCCCGCCTCCTCCTTCGCGAGCATTACTGCTTCACAGAAGGAGGTGACGGCTGCCCATGCCCTCTCGCTCCGTACCATGGCCTGAACCAGGGCCGGACGCGAGATGTCTCTGCCGCCAATCGCCTCCACGAGGACACGGCGGTGCTCTGCCCAAGCCGGGCAGACCTCCACCGTATGCTCCACCGTGTCCTCCAGGCGATCCACACAGTGGTGACACCCGGACGTTTCCTCCCGCCTTATCTGACACAGGAACCTCCCGAAGCTGCCGTGTCCGGTGAGGACCTGCGTCAGGTGGAAGGTGAGGACACCATGGCGCCTCTCTAGCCACTCCTCAAAGAGGGGACTTATCGCCGCAATCGTGGCGTGCCCAGCACTGGGTTGCGACAACCGTACTTTCCATGACGCCATGAGATCCCGCCGGAGCTCCGTCCGCTGTTCCGCGATTTCTCGCGGCAGCGGACTAACGCCCCGGCGTTTCGCCTCCTCGCGCCACTCCCATACGTGCGCGAGGACTTTTGCCTCCAGATCCCATGGCGGCAATCCGGCAAGGAGGCTCGCTGCCTCACAGGAGACCGTGCGGTATTCCCGGACCATCCGGATGGCCATGACCTTTTGGGCCGCGCTCAACCGGCGACCTGGCCGCAGCGCCAGAGAGCGCGCCCATACAGGAGCCCCATAGAGGGCCATGGACCGCACGACCCCAGCGTAGAGCCTCCGGCAGGAGGCGTTTGGACCCCCTAGATTGGGCAGGAGCCGCTTCAATGCAGCGCCCGCCCGCTCCAGTTTGGGAGCCAAACGTCGGAAATGCTCCACGAAGTTCCACCGGCTGTCGAGGACGAGTCCCAGGTACTTCATCGTCGAATCGACGCCGATAGAAACCCCTCCTACCGTTATTTGGGACCCCAACGGTGGCGCGTTCCGAGGACCAAGAAAACACATGGCCTCGGACTTGTGCAGGGCTACCTCGAGTCCCAATTGCCGGATCCTTTCGACGATTGTCGCAACCCCGTGTGCCGCTAATTCGGCCGCCGCCTGGTGCGACCTCCCCTGCGCCAGGACCAACGTGTCGTCAGCGTAGCACACTACGCTGACGCCGCTAGGGAGGTCGGCGCGCAGCACCCAGTCGTATCCGATGTCCCACAGATGCGGCCCCAGGACCGATCCCTGTGGGACACCGTACGACATCTCTTGCCGGTTCCACACTCCCTGGTGACTGGGGTAGATGACGGCCCTGTCCGTCAAATAGGCCTCAACCGTGTGGTTGAGGCCTATTTGACGACAGAGGTAAGTCGGCATCCGGTGATACCGGAGTGCCTCCCTGATGCAACTCCAGGGCAGGGTATTGAAGGCATTGGCGATGTCTAGAGACACCGCCAAGACGACCCCACCCTGGGCAACAGCATTCCCCGTCGTCAGGGCTCGCACACGCATGATGGCGTCCACCGTAGAGCGCCCTCTGCGGAAACCAAACTGGCTCTCCGCCAAATCCGGCCCTACCTGCACCAGCTGGCTGACGAGGCGGTCTGCAATTACTCTTTCAAAGAGCTTGCCCACCTCGTCGAGCAGCACGATGGGCCGATAAGCGGACGGAGAGTCCGCAGGGCGCCCTGCCTTCTTTATGAGGACCTGTTTCTCCGTCTTCCAGCGAAGCGGGAACTGGCCCCTCTCCATGCATGCGCTTAGGAGCCCCCTAAGTCGAGGCCCGAGAGCCTCCAAGGCCAGGACCCAGGCCTTCCCAGGTAAGCCGTCGGGTCCTTGGGCGGTATTTTTGGCATTAAGCCTGCGTACCGCCGCTCTCATTTCTACCTCGGTCACCTCCGGAGCATCGTCGTCGTCGTCGTCGTTGGCGGTGTGGTCCGCATCGGGCACCGCAGTAGGCGGAGCCATAGGCGGGGAGGTGTGTTCCCCTCGGGAAGGGAACAGAGCGCTCACCACGTCCTCCACAAGCTGGGGCCGGAGACTCTGCGTCAGCGGGGGAGCCCATGGGTGGAGTTTTTCCCGCACCACTTTGTACGGGCGTCCCCACGGGTCCCTATCCAGAGTCCCCAGCGACTCCTCGCGGGCCAACCCCCTGGCCCGCAGGATCTCCGCTTGGGGGGCGGTCTTCGCCGCTCTGTACCCTCGTACAGCTCCGCCTGAATGGCTTCCGTATCCGGAAGTTTGATACGGAGCCTGACAGTAATTGGCTTGAGGCAAATATTGACTGGCCAAACTGCGTGCAAACCAATTTGCTCATTCAAGAATCAACAAGTGAAAATATTTCTACTGAACCTGTACCTGAACCTGTACCATCAACTTCAACAATGAAATCAACTTCAACGATGACAAAAAGATCTCGAAAGCCGTTTGAAGATCTAAGTAACAAGCAGAAGAAGAGACGATCTGATGAACATATAGGCGATGACCCTAATGAAGTAGCTTATTCAGCTGCAGCACTTTTGAAAGGAGATGGTCGTGAGAATATTGCATCTGTTATTGAACATATGCTCCAAAATCCAGAAGCAGCAGCAAAAATCAAGGAAATGTTGAACAAACCAGCTCCTTCAACAATATTTTCACCAGAAAAAGCACTGGCTTTGCTACTTTAATTAAAACTATCGAAATGGCAATATATCACATTTTGTTTAATATTTCACATTGGTACTACATGTCATCAACCGTCCACAAATTGTTGATTCACGGAGGGGACATAATTGCAGAAAATGCTATTGTACCAATTGGAAGTCTTTCGGAAGAAGCTTCAGAGGCCCGAAACAAAGACTTTAGGAGGTTCAGAGAACACCATTCGAGGAAAAAGAGTAGACAAGCATCAAACGAGGATATCCTCAATATGCTTATCGTCTCTTCTGATCCTCTAATTTCTTCCACAAGACCAAAATTAAATGCCCACAAGACCAAAATTAAATGCCCACAAGAGGCAGACATACTTTAAGGAAACAGTAGAACTACTGAAATTTCAGTATCAGGAAGCTCCGACAGAGTTCTTAGAAGTTATATCTATTGTAGAGCCTGATTCTGAAGTGGATTCTGATGGTGACGAAGTATAAAATAAGTTAACTTTTATTGTTTATGTTAGGTTAGGTTAAGTTAATATTTTTTTTTAACAATTTGCTTTTATTTTTAATCATACAATAGTTTACCATTTATTGTTATTGACTAATGATCACGTTTATCTAATTACCCTCATTATGGTACTTATCCTTTTAACAGGTATATAGGTATTAAGTTTTATTTATCATTAGCTAATGTGGACTTGAGGCATTAGACAAGATTACGTATTACGTAATTCATAATTACCATGTCATTTCAAATAAGTAGGTAGGTAATACGACTTTACGATTTCTTAGAATGTTTTGGTCTAAGCATAAAAAATGTTGTAAATTACACTTGGTATAGCCATATTTAAGCATTAAAATGTATCATATACTTTTTTTTTTTAATTTTGAAGATTTAAAAAAAATCGCAAGTGATGCCGCGATATTAAGTATGTCAAAAATTCACAAATAAATAGTACTATAACAGTGTGCAAGGATATAACGGCCAACCTTGCGATTCCAGAGATATCCTCATTTTTCATGTCAGCTCCATACATTATTTTCTTATAAAATTATAACTCTTCCATTTGTTTACACAATTACTTCATATGACATTTTATAGAACAGTAATGATCAGCAAAAGTCATTTCCAGCAAAAAAATAACATTTAAGAAATCGAGATCCTATGTCTTCTACAGCCGATATTCCATCCACTGTGCGGCGGCGGGATGGAGCCTTTCCACTCATGGCATCGTATTTGTCAATAGCGCTGTCCCGCGGGTCACAGCCTCATACACGCGCAGCTCATTGTATATTGTTGTCGGTGCTCTCCGTATTGTGTTCCGGCCGGGCCGCGTATTGCGCGTCGCACGCGCTCCAGCGCCACACAAGCATTATTACATGGTACCTACACAATTAAGCACGAACAAAGTCGTAGCGAATGTAACAACAAGCACCGGGCGCTCAGCCGATGTCAATGTTTACTGAACAGCCGGCTACCGCTGGCCGCCGCGTGTCGAGTTCTCCGATGGAGATGCTACTGCGCTGCACTAACCTAGGGATTACAATCCGGTCCGGCGGATCCGGTACCGTTTGGCTATATACCAGATCCGGTAAAAATCTGCCGGATCCGGATAAAAGCGCGATGAAGTAGGGTGGTTGCGCCGGTTGGCGACCACTTAGTTGAGTTGCAACTTTAGAGGAGTCAAAATATGCGCCATTTACACGCAAAATGGTTGGCGACCATGTAAATTGTTCCTAAATATAGTCAAGTTGTGACACAAAATATAAAATAACACACTTCCATTCATAAATATTATGAAAAATAATGAGAAAAGTGCAAAAATAGGCTAAATGTTAGATAACGACCACTTTTTAGGGATTCGTAGTCCGTTCTGTCTGTCCCCACTTTAGCTCAGAAACGCTTAGTACTAGAATGTTGTGATTGTATTTGGCATAGGTATACATATTAATCACGCCGATAAAGTGGTAAAATAAAATCATGAAAAATATTTTATTGTCTCGTCTATCCCGCGGTGCGGGGTGTCGTTGGATAGGCCGATCAATATAATATTGCGGGTCTGTGAACACCATTTTTCCATTCAGGGTACGCGTAATATTAAGCTTTAAAGTGCAATTTTTTGTTAGAGTTAAGTGACCGTTCCCCCTGCCAGCTAAATGGTTGTTTTAGGAGATGTGTAAAAAATCACAGCTAAGTAAGCTTTACAAGTTAACGAGTAATAGTCGACCAACTTACATTTGCTGTTGGAGAATTGACCGTGATGTATGGGAGAACATGTTTTTCAAATAAAATGTTAAGTTTGCGTTTGGGATAAATTCATCCCAACTACGGAATCCTTCATTGTACGTGGTCCAACACACACTTGGCCGCTTGTTTAGGTCTTCTTTGGAGTATTGGTTCCTTCTCTTCCTCTTAGTTATTTGCAGAACTCTTGAGAGAATCCGCAACATCTTGAAAAAAAAAACACAATCACCTAAGTAAATTAAACTTATTTTACTTATACTTAAACTAATAATCACATGTGGTCGAATATTGAACATACTTAGCAACGTATTTTAGTTTGAGGCCATCGTTCTTTTCGTACTAAATCTTGGTGGTCGCAAACTACCATCGTAATTTTCGAACTGTATCAGTTATCGACCAATACTTGTGAGTGAATTAAACAATTAAGTTCTATCATTAAAATATGTGGTCGTTTACTGAAGAATTGCATCTTTAGGCTTTTAGAACGCCAAACCCTAAATATGTAAAACATTGAGAACATAATAAGCAAAACAAATTGAAACTCTGGAGTCAGAATACGACCACTGGCCGCTTTCTAACGAATTAGTAAAATATGCATTTACTTAAATGCAATTAAACAATTGAAGTCACAACATAATTAAAGTACCTACACTACCTACGCTTATAATTTGAGTGAACAACTTACACTAAGTAACAAAACTTACCTTCAAACGCCGCGCGCCTTGTTAATTTTTAGGGTTCCGTACCCAAAGGGTAAAATGGGACCCTATTACTAAGACTCCGCTGTCCGTCTATCTGTCTGTATGTCCGTCTGTCACCGGGCCTTTCATGTATCTCTGTATCTCATGAACCGTGATATGTAGTTAGACAGTTGAAATTTTCACAGATGATGTATGTCTGTTGCCGTTAGAATAACAAATCCTAAAAACAGAATAAAACAAATATTTAAGTGGGCTCCCATACATCAGATGATCAGACATATTTTTTTTTTGGCGTTTTTATAGATAACTAGATGCTCCCCGCTGTTTCACCCGCATAAGTTTTAACCCCGTGGGTATATCGGAAAAAGTATCCTATGTGTTATTCCTGGTTATAAGCTATATGTGTGCCAAATTTCATCTAAATCCGTTCAGTACTTTTTGCGTGAAAGAGTAACAGACATCCATCCATCCATCCATCCATACATCCATCCTTACAAACTTTCGCATTTATAATATTAATAGGAACCCTCCGTGAGCGAGTCCGACCCGCACTTGGCCGGTTTTTTGCTCTTGCGTAGCACGCCACACACCACTGAGTGAAGACGTGACCTTCACGTCCTTTTTCTTTGCTTTGGGCACGGTAATATTATCTATACAGTATTGTAACTCGGCCGTATCTTTGAAATAAATTCCTACAGCCGCGCGGTACGTAAACATGCGATAGGGCTGCCCGCCTCCAGCATTTTAATTACATTTGCCTACTTTGTGTTTCAATGTAGTTTTGTGATTGTAAATATACTTTTTTTATACAAATAAATAAAATACTTTGTTGAATTGAATAGGAAGTGTTCAATAAAAATGCGTGTTGTTTTTTGATTGGTAGATTTAATTAAAAAACCATGTTTATGTTTGAATAACAAATCGGTCTTATAAATTTGCGACCGAAAAATATTTGCGCCTTGACTGAGACATACGAAATGCTTTATTATTAAATTTTGAAGTATAAAAATCCGCATTCTAATATATATCATTTATGCGGATATCTTACAAATTATTGAAATTAGGACCTACAAACCAATTCGAGGGAGAAATTTTAAATTTTAGGCAGTCTAACAAAACACAAAATTTTTGCTTAAAAGAATACTTTATGTGCTCGAAATGATAACATTGTTCAATTCTAAGAATTTTTGGCACATGCAGGAACCAATTGAGAGGAACCCATTGAGGGGATTCTCTAAACAATGGCCACCGAGCGCGGTGCGACAGCATTTCCAGGTAGAACGCCCAATGAATAGCAAAAAGCGATAAGAGTTGGTTTTTACAGCAAAATGGTCTTAGTTACTGAGGCAACAAAGTCGTTTTTCTTTAGTCAGGGTCAGTCGGTCTGTGATGAAGCCGTTACATCTTTTACTTATTAGTCAAACTACTGCCCTTGTGAGTGGACGTTGTCGTGTTGATTCACAATTTACCGTGTTCAGTTGTAGCCCTTTGCGTTCCTGCACGTGTTGTTTGCGTTAGTTTTGAACTTTTTTGTTTCACCGTGTCCAGTCGTAGCCTCGCGCTCCTGCACGTGTTGATTTTTACTTTCTACGCGGTTTCTACTTTTCGGGATGTCGCTGGTGAAGAGGGTGAAAATGAGAGGGGCTAGCACGGAGCCCTGAGGGATGCCTGCACGGATAGGATGAGGGGAGGACAGCGCTCCTTCGATGCGATAGCGGAAGGTGCGGTTTGACAAGAAGTCTCGTAAGATGAGCACGAGACGATCGGGCACACCGAGTTTGTAGAGCTTATATAATAAGCCGTTGTGCCAGACCTTGTCGAACGCTTTCGCTATGTCGAAGAACACAGCACCAGTCGTAAGACCACGTTGAAAGCCGTAGCTTAAGTGTTCTACGATGCGGTGGACCTGTTGGACGCAAGAGTGTTGGGATCTAAAACTGAACTGCTGGTCGGGGATGAGACCCTTTGTTTCCGCAAAATCTCTGAGGCGCTATAAAATAAGCCTCTCATAGACTTTGCCGAAGACATTGAGCAGACTGATGGGCCGGTAGCTGGTGGGCTCCGTTTTCGGCTTACCGGGCTTCGGTATGCCGATGACGGTGGCCTTCTTCCACTCTTGTGGAAAGATGTTATTGCTCAGGGCTCCATTGAAGATGGTGGCCATGAGCATTATGAGGTGAGCGGGGAACAGTTGGAGCACCCTATTGGTGATTCCGTCTGAGCCGGGGGCTTTGCGAGGTTTTAGACTCTTGATGATATCATGCACTTCGTCCGGAGTGACGGGAGGCAGAGGATAATCAGGGTCTTCAACGGGCGGGAGGGAAGCTCTACGTTCGACTTCCGCGTCGACCTGGGACAGGTGAGCTTGGTCTACTGGTTGAGAGCTAGGTGAGCATTGAGCCTCAAGACTTTCGGCTAGGCATTCCGCCTTTTCGACGTCATCGAAAGCGATGGTCTTGTCGGGGCGCACCAGGGGGGGCATTGAGACGACTTCTTCGGATTTGAGTTTCCTCTGAAGGTCCCAGAAAGCTAAGTGGGTGGGCTCTAACTCGCTCAGCATCTTGTCCCAGCCAGCGTCACGCAGCTCCGATAGGCGTGTCTTTACAGATCTCTGTAAATAGCGCATATGGACTTTGTTCGCGTGGTTGGGAAAGTTACTGTACGCACGGACAGCCGCGTTCTTCTCATTCAACAGTTCGCGCACATCGTCCGGGAGCTTCCAGCGATGGTCGTCCATCGCCGGAACCTCCCTTGAACAATCGTTCAAGACTGATTGTACGTGTACCGTGAATGAGTCGATCGCGGCTGTCGTGTCAGCGATAGAGTCGAAGTGGTCGGGAATGGAGTCTAGTCGGGGACCTAACGTGGTGGATTTCAGGCAGTCGCTTACTTTCCTCCAGTCTGTAACTAGCTTGGTGAGAGGGGGTCTGTCAGGGTCGTGGACACCTAGGCGTGGGGCCAGCTTTACGACAACTGGACGGTGGTCAGAGGAGAGTTCGTCAAGCGCCTCTATAGAATCCAACCGTAGGTTGATACTCTTCAGAAGCGCTATGTCAAGTACGTCGGGGGTGTGGTTAGGGTCGTGGGAAAAGTGAGTGGGAGTCATCGGGGCGATGATGTCGAAGTTGAGGATGGGACATAGGTCAAACAGGTGTTTGCCTCTGGTGGAGTTCCTGGTGCTGTTCCAGGCATGATGTTTGGCGTTGAGATCGCCCGCAATGATAACGGAGTCACTCAGGCCAAGTAAAATGGAAAGGTCGTCAGAGAGGGGGGGAAGGGCTAACTCCGATGTGCAAACGGGGGGAACATAGGCCGAAACTATGGTGATCGGTTGATGGCCAGTCATGCCTAACTTACATATGGACACTTCTAAACGTGAGAGAGGGGGCGGGTCCACTGGGATGCAGTGCAGGGACGTTCTATAATAGATTAAGGTGCCGCCCTTGTGGCATCTAGTCCTGTCATTGCGAACTATGCGATAGTTGGCAATTGACGGGTTTCGACGGCTGGGCTTTAAAAAGGTTTCCTGCAAGAGGAGAATATCAATTTGGTGGTCGCGGAGGAACGCAGCGTTTTCATCGCGTTATTTTAGCATGCCAATGGCATTGAAGAAACCTAACTTTAGGGATCGGGGTTTAGTACGTGCTTGGACTCGTATATTCATTACTGGAGGGGTTTCGCGAAGTTTTCTAGGGCTTGCGTGATCTCGGGATACGCGAGGAAGATTCGCTGGATCTGAGCGAGATCGCAGGAATTTCGGGCGGCAACGAGTTCGTTGGCCATTTTACGCGCGCGGGGCGTAAAGAATAACGCGAAGGTCCCAGAGATCACGCTGAACGGATCTACTGGGACAGACGGACCGACCACTGGAGTGGTTGAAGCGGCGACGGGCCGTGGCGCAGCGGTTGCGGCAGCGGCCATGGGAGCGGGTGCGGGTCTCGTGGGTTGTACGGGTACGGGCGCGGGGACGCGGATGCGGGGATCCATCAGTGGTCTGTCGGGAGGCGGAGTGGGTCTCGGCTGAACCATAGCAGGGAAGGCCTGCTGGTGGTTCAGGTAGTTCCAGGGGCTAGGCCTTTGCGGGCTTAGCCTTTGGGGGAGTTGCAAGAGGGTCTGTGATGGGGGGGGGAAGAACCCATATGATAGGCACTCTCTCTGCTGGTGGGCGTCTGCACGCTTCACCAGCTTTGAGGAAGAAGTCTTGGGGGCCATACGACAGCCACGGTAGTTGGCTGGGTGCCCAGCCTCACCGCACAGCACGCAGCTGGGCGGTTCGGTACAAAGTGACCTATCTTTGGGGCGGGGGCAGTCGGACGTGCCATGTTCACCCAGGCACTTGACGCACCTGGGTTTCGCATGGCAGTTCTTCTGCGCATGCCCGTAGAGCTGGCAACGGTGACATTGCCCGACGACGCCGCTCTTCATGGGCTTCTCTATTACGAGGCCCGTGAGACGGCAGATATTCGATATTTTAAAAATAGGGTGATGCCCTTCTGTCGGGGGTCATACGACGGGAACTATGTCGTATGCTGAACCCCCCCTGGCGCGGTGCATGCGGTGCACTTCGTCCACGGGGACGCCTTGGGACTCAAGGTCGGCCTTGATGTCCGCTGTGGGGATTTCTTTAGGGATCCTGCGGATCACTACGCAAATCTGGCGTTCCTCGGGGAGCGAGTAGGTGTGGTTTGACACACCTCTCGCCCGGAGAACCCTGGTTAGTTCCCGATAGTCGCGGGACGTCGGGACAGATATTTTAATACCCTGCTGGGTAGTAGTGGCTTTCGAAAAGCCGATTTTTAGGTCGACGCACCATTTTGATACGTCTAAGCATTTGGACTTATCCTGCAAGATTACAGGAGGGGGAGGGGGGATCTTTTTTGGGGCCGGAGTGTCCTTAGCGGATGAAGCAGTCGGGGTGGGGATAGTGGCGGAGGGCACCACAGATACTGAGGGAGTGGGGGCGGAGAGAACCTCCGTGGCGGCTATTTTGGTCGCCTGCGAGGAGGTAGCCTTCCTCTGCTTCCTCTTCTTCCCCTTTCCGGTGACGGCCACGAAGCCGTCGTCCTCGGAAGAGGGAGCAGAATGGGCAGAGGAGGATGAGTTCACAGACTCGACATTGGATTACGCGAATGGGGTCGGGCACCTCTTGTCTTGCGACAAGGGTTCCTCAATGTCCATAGACACCGAGGGACTTGGAGGGATGGTCATGGTTGCGGGGGCCAGGGCATCGATGAAGTCAGCGATGGATTCGGCAAACGGCGGCTGAATGAGAGCTGTAAACTTAGCGCCATACTTGGCGAGGAAGTCTGGGTCCTTAAAAAGGACCTCTTTGAAGAACGCCACTATAAGGGCGTCCTCCATGACGAGGGAGAGGGGGACTACTGGGGCGAAATTTTGGAAACTCATTCCTCCTACTATAGACCTAACGGCCCAAAACCTAACTCCCCGGGTGGATAGGCCCGGGGATGAGTCGCCCTCCCTGTCGGGTGCAGACAGGGAGGTGTGTACCTAATTCTGAGCCCTAAGCTTGTAACCCTTTGCCAGTCTTAATGTGCAAAGGGGCCCTGAACCAGTCTAGCGCGAAGGGTGTAGACACACCCTAAAGACACTAGGTGAGTAGCTGAAAAGGAATTCAGTGCACCAGAGCCGACTAGGAGATCCCCCAAGGCTGGTTATCTCTGGGACCCTTCCAATTGACTGCCTAGCCCTGAAGGGGTTCGGCGGTTGTATTGGGACAACAACACCCCACTCGGTTTCGTTGGCACCCTAAGGTATCCACCGAGGACCACGAAACAGTGGTTTTAGCCTAGAGGGGGCCTATGAAGCTACTTTGACAACTATTCTTTTAAAGAAACACTTGCCTTGAAAAGGGCACTTTTTGTGATCAATACGGCCGATTAATAAAATTAATTAATAAAATTAATCGACCGTGGATCGGAAGTAGTCGGTGACTACTGGAAGTTACGGCAGCGTAACGAAATCCGGATTCGACGGGAGCAGTGAGCGAGTGCAGCGAGCGGGAGCGGCAGCACTTCCGTTCACGGCGGGTGGCGAGCACGGAGATCAAACGTTCGGGCCATCCCCCCACTTATATTATAGGCAAAATGAAGGAATAATCTGGAATAAACTAGTTTAGAATAAAAATCTTTTGATGTGTCGCCCGTGAGGCGGCAAACCTCAAAGAATTTGATCGAGCAAGCTGAGTGGCGGCGATTCCAGGCGGCAAACATCAAAGGATTTGATGTTTGTGCGCCTCACTGTCACTCCCATGAGTATAAGTACCTAATGTAATATTTTTTAAATTGGGTTTTTTCAAAATGTCTCGCGGGCCGGATAATATCTTACAGCGGGCCGGATCCGGCCCGCGGGCCGGTTGTTGCCCATATGTGATTTAAGGCATACTCCTTTTTTGTTTCCTAAAGAAAGGTCATTTTATTAAGGAAACCTAGTCAGACAAGTGGTCGCCAACTGAGGTGGTCGAGAAACCGGCGCAATGTCACTGCGTGTTTTTTCACACACAAGTAATACGATTTATTACTCTTATTCTTCTTTTACACTCAAATTGGTTGTGTAAAAGAAGAGTAAGAATTCTGGTATCTCAGGCGGGGGACAAACGAATAACCTGAAATATGGTGTAATTTCTGATTGTTTGCGATACCAAAATTCTATAGAATATAATGTTTTTCCTTTTCAGTTATGTGTTTTGCAGTCGGGTTATTTTGTTTTTATAATATAAAATTATATTATATATATTATAATTGATTTTATTTCAATCTTTTTCGTTTTGTTAATAAATTGTTAGGTATCTGACGGGAGCGGGGTACAAACACGTGAGATCAAACAGCGAGTCAGTGTCATACTGCTTCATTGAATGATGTCTCTGTCGCACGCGCGCCGCACACGCAGGTGTCGTACGCGCACTCGCATATACAACACTCCCTTCCCCACATACTTGAAAATGGAAAAGAAAAAGAAAAATGGCTTATAATTAACAGGCATAACACGTCGTTTGGATCTCTGATTTGGTTGGTCGGTTTCTAAGGCATTCTCATTATCTCCTACTGTCTCCTGTGGTGCTTGTCGATCCGGACTCGTAATTATAGAATGATCTGGCAGTAATGCTAATGGCTCAACACCCTCTCCAGTTGATATTGGTGATTGTTCGCTTACGGGTACTGTGGTCTCATCCGTTACGTCCGTAGCTTCCGGCTGCGCAATTAAGTTGGTATCATCTATTTCTATGTCCGAGTGCCAATCATTATTTTTATTTGCCAACTTTAAATCGCATTCGGCTTGAAAACGTCGAATCTGGTGGATGTGTCGAATCACCTTGCAGTTTAGTTCCGCTACATACACCGAATACATCACATTCCCAATTTACTCTTTGATTATACCTTTCACCCAATTATATTTATTGTTTCCTAAAAATCTTTTAACCCAAACAACGTCATCCAGTTTAAATTTTTGTCTTCTCCTTCCTCCCTTACTCTGTAAGGACTGTTTTTCTCTTACGGTCAACGAAAGACCGGCGGATGTCGATGCGACTTGCAAAGGATTGATTAAGTTCAGCCGCGAGCGTAGAGGTCGACCTTACAGTACTTCCGCTGGAGATTTACCTGTGGTACTATTTTTGGAGTTCCTATAATCGAATAAAAACTTTGTAATTTTTTCTTGCAGAGGTATTTTAGTGTTACCTTGCAAAATTATGCTTTTAAGACTTTTTTTAAATTATTTTTATGAAACTTTCAGCTTGGCCGTTACTTGAATGATGATACGCCGGTGACAATATATATTGAATGCCGTATAATTACAAAAATGTTGAAACTCCCTAGACGTGAAAGAAGTACCGTTGTCTGTGACCAACGTGTGAGGCACACCGGCTCTTGACATAAAATCACATAACTTACTTATGACAGTTTTTGCTCCATATGATGTTGTACTAACCGTATAACATTCGACCCACTTAGAAAATGCGTCAACTATAACTTAAAAACATTTGGTTATGAAACAGCACAAGAAAATCTAAATGAATCCTATAAAACGCATGGGGCGGATAAGGCCACGGCGCGGGACCAGGCACATATACAGAGGGGGGGATAGTTGGGATTTATCCCCCCCCGAAATCTGACTGAAAAAAAAAAAACGTTTTAAGCCATCTGTTTATTTATTCGCTTGCGTGTTCTTTCAATAAGTAGGTAAAATAAAAATATAGATAGATCTTGATCTGATTATGTAAGCGACGTTACCAGTAGCGCCATCTAACCTATTTAGAGGGAAACCGAGAACGAAAACAGTAATGAACGACATCTATCGTCGAGTAGAAAAACTAATAGTAGAAAGATCGTCGCGTTGAGTAGCGAAATATCGAGAAGCTTCCATAACTTTCTGCTACCAGGTAGTAGATGGCGCAATATTCCACAGTGTTCCAGAATACGAAAATGTAGTATAAATACGGCGGGGGCGGGAGTCCGGGAACCTGCATGTCAGTTTATTTCGAGAGCGATTCAAGTGAGAATCGAGAGCGACAAGCGAGAAGAAAAGTGAAATACCTGTACAATAGTGACAGTATAGTGCAATAGACCAGTTTATTTTGATATTGTTTTCAGTTTCATAGAGAGTAGAGTAAATTCCTTCCGACTTGGTTCACCTGATACTTTGCCCGTGCCGTGAAATAAAGGAAAAAAACTTCAAAACCACTGTTTTCATTGGATTCGCCAAATCGCCAGTCCGTTACGTACGTGAGATAGTGTTGGACAATTTTGGACCTGCAGACGTCATAATTTGTTGGACCGTTCGCCCTATCCATCACAGATTACTTAAATAAAGTAAAGTAATGTGTGAAATGTGAGTGCTTCTTGATTTGTGCTTGTTTGAACGTATATAAATTGCTGCTGCTAAAATGAAGAGAATTGACAACTTTTTCAAGCCAGTGGCAAAAAAAATTGTTACTACTAGCGAGGAAAAAACTACTCCAAGCATGGCTTCTGCTGTTGATAGTAGACAACTAGAAACAACTTCGTCAAAATTTACAGAAAAAAATGTGATTTCAGCCGAACCGGCTGGAAGATGTAGAGATGAAGGAGAATGTTCAACTTCAAAAACGTGCAGTTTAGATACAATGATTATAAGTGAAACTTTTCCTGATATCGGCGTGGTTTCTAATGCCATATATAACACACAGTATCCTCCTCTTGTACTCACAGATGAACAGAAAAAAAATATTATTACACAGCCGTTTGTCCCAGATGCGTCATTTTCGTTTCCGGCTAGTAGCTTTGGAAAGAGGAAACTTAGATTTCGAAGAGAATGGATGGGATCATGGGAATGGTTAACATATTCGCCGAGGAGGAATGGTGTGTTCTGCAAATATTGCGTTGTCTTTTCATCAGGCACCGCTGGAAAAGGTTCCCACCAAACACTTGGAAGTTTTGTCAGCAAACCATTTGATAATTGGAAAGATGCAACAGAGAGATTTCGCGAACATTCTGCTGCTAAATATTACCAGTTTTCTAAGTTATGCGCAGAAAATTTCTTACGCGTAATGGATTCAGCAGCTATAGACGTTGCATCGCTGCTTAATGATCAAAGGCTCAAAGAAAAGGAAAGAAATAGAACAGCACTAAAACCTATAATCGAAACTATCATCTTCTGTGGAGAGCAAGAGTTGCCGCTTCGTAGAGACAAAGACAGTGGACCATTGACTTTAGAAAAGCCACTTGGTAAATATGGAAAATTCAGGGCTCTGCTACGATACCGAGCAAGCTATGATAATATCCTGAAAGATTATATCATTACAACCCCTAAAAATGCAACGTATTTTAGCCCTATTATTCAAAATGAAATAATAGATACTTGCGGAAAGATAAATCAGAAAAAAGTTGTGACACAAATAAATAGTTCAGAGTGTTTCGCGATTCTTGGCGATGAAACTTTAGATATGAGTGGAACTGAGCAATTTTCTTTATGTGTAAGATACGTTTATAAAGGTATTTTGAGGGAGGACTTTCTCAGTTTCATTGAAATACACGACCTAAGTGCCGAAAATATAAGTGCAGAAATTTTAAAGAAATGTCATGAGATTGGTTTGAATCTCGATAAACTAGTTGGTGAGGGGTATGACGGAGCTGCTACCATGGGAGGACACATCAGTGGTGTGCAGACGAGAATCAGAAAAGAATTTCCTAAGGCCACATACGTACATTGCTCAGCACATCGTCTGAACCTAGTTCTTTCAAAAGCTCTTTCAATTCCCGAGGTGAGAAATTCAATAGGCGTTGTGAAGGAAGTCTGCAATTTACTTCGCAACAATGCAATGGCCGGGAAACAGTTCAAGGAAAATGTGGAAAAGCTCACACCAGAAAGTAAGAAAAAAAGACTGGTCGTGTGTGATGTGTGACACTAGATTTATAGAACGTCACGACTCTATAAATGTATTTGGTGAGTTACTCGAACCTATTGTCATTACATTAAGAGAACTATCCTACACAAACAGAACTGTCGCCCAAACTGCCTCTACACTCATAGCTGCGATGGAAAAGAGTAGTTTCTTGATTTCTCTAAAAACCTGTGAAATATTTTTCAGTTATACTCTCCCACTGTCAGCATATTTGCAGAACCCTACACACGACCTGGCCTCTGCTATGAAATTTTCCGATGACATTATCGGAAAACTAAAAGAGATACGTGACGATGTTAACCCGGTATTCTCAGAAATATATAACGCATGCTGCAAAATAGCGGAAGATGTCTTGCAAATAGAAATTCAGCGTCCTCGAGTTACTGCCCACCAAACTGCACGAAGCAACCCTCCCAGCGATACTGCTGAAGAATACTTCAGAAGAACTATTTTTATACCGTGCTTGGACGATTTGATATCTGGCATGAATGATAGATTTGCGAATCAAAGAGAGCTGCTTTCTTCTTTAGAAATTATTCTTCCGAAAAATGTGGACGAGAGGAAAATAAGTGAATTAGAAAATATGAAAATTTATTGGGAAGAAAGTGTTGGAGAATCACTAATAAAAGCAGAGTACAGTATGTGGTGTGCCAAGTGGAAAAACACAGATAAGAAACCAGTCGAAATTATGGAAATTTTAGACACGTGTGACAAAGTTTTCTTTCCTACCATTAACAGGCTAATACATATTCTGGCCACCCTTCCGGTTTCAACGGCATCTGTGGAGCGGTCATTTTCATGCCTAAAGAGAATAAAATCCTTCCTAAGGAATAGAATGGCGGGCGAGAGGCTTACTGGTCTCGCTCTATTGTCTATTCATTCCGCTTTGGCGCCAGATCCTGATATGGTACTAGACGTAATGGCTGCCAGCGGAAACAGAAAAATACTTATATAATTATAGTATAGTACAGTGAAAATTATAGTACAGTGATTACAGCGATTTTCACACAGTTCACATGGTTGTTTCAATGTTTGTCCCCCCCCGAACCAAAAGTCTGGATACGTGCCTGCGCGGGACGCAGTTGCGCGCAAACGCTGCACGCGGCTGCAACCGCTCGAGCGCCGCGTCGATTCCCGGAAACCACAATCTTTCAAACTCAAAAAAAAAAAAACTCAAACTCAAAGCATTTATTTCAAATAAACCAATTACAGGCACTTTTGAATTGTCAAGGGTTTGGTCAGTCAGTCAGAAAGATGAAGCTAGTTGCCCATTCCAAAGCGTAGTAGGTACCTATGGAGAAGAACGGGCAAGAAACTCCACGGACACTCTTTTAAATCAACGTATTATGGTTACAAAATATTGATTACATCATTCATTTTGAAATTATACATGTGAGAACGATGCAAAAGCGTCCGTAATAAAAAAAATTCAAACAAAAAAAAAAGCAATTCAAAAATTAAAATTAAAATAAGCCGTGGCAGCTAAGAGATGACCAGTCTCTACTGACGGCGCCCGTTCACGAACACTATGCGTGGATCAGCACCATTCAGCTCAACTATTTTGAAGGGAGCTAAATGATCCAACACACGCGCCACCATCAGTGAGACATTAGAGTGAGCACGACATACTCCCAGCCGCCAGGGCACATTCAAGACAATGAAAGACGTATCCAGTAAATGGCAGCTATATAGTACATAGTACTCACATAACAATGTGCAGCTATACAATACTAAGAGATTGAATTTATACAATGCAAAGAGAGTTTTTAAAATCTTCAGCAGCTCCAACACTATTTTCAATACCTGATCAATTAGTTTTTGCGCCCTTGTGGAGCAGGACCAGCGTTGAGCCAAGCATTTTTATCAGCAATGTAATCCCCCAATTTATAACATGCTTGGCTGCATAGTGTGCGTTTTATACTAGATTTAAATTTTGTTTCATTCAGTTGAAGTATGTGGGGAGGTATTTTATTGTAACATTTTAAACAGTACCCCATGAAAGATGAGTCTACTTTAGCCAGCCTGAAACCTGGTTGAACTAATTTGGTCCCTATTTCTAGTGATATAATTGTGTCTTTCACCTCTTTTACTAAAAAGATGTAGATTTTTCCTTACGTACATGATGTTTTCATAGATATATTGACAAGGTACCGTCATGATGTTAATTTCTTTAAACAGTTCCCTTAGAGAGTCGCACCTGCGGAGGCCATATATAGATCTGATGGCTCTTTTCTGCAGAATAAAAATAGACTCGATGTCTGCAGCCCGTCCCCATAGTAAAATACCGTACGACATAATACTATGAGAGTAACTAAAATATACTAGCCGTGCGGTATCTACATCAGTAAATTGACGGATTTTTCTCACAGCATATGCTGCTGAACTTAGCCGTCCTGCAAGGGAAGTTAAATGAGGCCCCTTGAAGCCTTGAGTCGAACGTTATCCCCAGGAAAACAGTTTTATCGACGAATTCTAATTTCTCTTGATTCAATACTATCTCACAAATACTACTTTTGACATTTGGTAAAGAAAATCTTATGCACTTAGTTTTTTTCCCATTTAATACTAAATTATTAGCAGTGAACCAATTTTAGACCTACAATAGGGCGTTATTTACGTCGTCAAAATTTGATGCACGTCTATTAATTTTAAAAATTAAGGAAGTATCGTCAGCAAATAACACCATTTGTGGTTGGGTTTTTAACAAGTGGGGTAGATCATTAATATATACTAAAAAGATGATAGGACCCAATATCGAGCCTTGTGGTACACCCATTTCTACTTTTAAGCCAAGTGAATTGACACCATTTATTTGAACTTGCTGCTGTCTACCATATTAATAAGATTTTACTAAACTGAGCGCAAGGTCTCCAAGTCCGTAATGCTTAAGTTTCAAGAATAATGTTTCGTGGTCGACGCAATCAAATGCCTTGGAGAGGTCACAAAATATTCCTATTGCGTCTTGGGCCTCTTCCCACGCCGTAAATATGTGTTTTAATAAGGTGACACGCGCGCGCGGTGGCCTTAATTTTTATTTTCGCGCGCGGCGGCCTTAATTTTTACTACCCCGAAGTGCGAATCGTGTAATTCTCCGAATATTTTATTTCTGAGTGCATGTGGAATAACTACTTTATGACCACGCATTAAGCATTCATTTTCAAATGACAATTGAAACCTAACGTCAAAATAAGGTCGCAATTGGGGGTCGTGAACTTTACGCGGCCATCCTTTTAACACATAATTTTTACTTTTTTTTAAATCTCGTCACGGTATGTTTCGTAACGTAATTTATTTATAGTAATGGGTAAACTTCCTCCAACAACAAAATGTACGTAAGCAGCGCGCTCTCCACAGTCGCGGTCCTCATCCCGCGCCTCGTCTTGCGCCCGCTTCTCATTCAATAACGTCGCTCGCGATAAGAAATCTGCACTGTTATCACCGCTACGAATATGTATATTCGATTGTATAATTGTACGCCACAAGAATAAAGCATACCGTTTGTAGTCTATTCGCCGATACCTCAGGGGTGCCACAATGCGGACCAAAAATCGTTATCAACGGTTTATGGTCCGTACGTAATATGAATGGTATAGTACGACCATATAGGTACTGGTGAAATCTTCTTACACCATAAATTACTGCCGTTGCTTCTTTCTGTAGCTCTGCTGCTGTGAGCGTCCTTGAAGCAAATGCGATAGGTATCTCGCGATCGTGAGCAGGTGATAACTGAGATAGAATGGCACCTAAACCTTGTGGCGAAGCATCCACGGTTAGCAACAGTTTAGCGTTTGGATCAAAATGGGCTAGCAACTGGTCGGAAGCTAGCAATTTCTTTATTCGTTCGAATGCCTCGTCATGAACTGAAGTCCATTCCCATTTTGTATTTTTATGTAGTAACTCATATAATGAGCTCAGAATCGACGATGCGTTTGGCACGAAATTTCTTTAATAGTTAATTAGCACTAAAAATGATTGTAACTGCGTACTATTCGTTGGTTTTGGCACTTTTAATATGGCCAGAACTTTGTCTGGTGATTTCCGAATACCATTTTTATCAATAATACGAGTATGACCGAGGTAGCAAATTTCGGTTTTAAAATATTCGCATTTTTCCTGCTGAACAGTCAAACCTGCGTCTTCCAGCTGTTTTAAAACTACTGTTAACCTATTTATGTGCTCGTTAATATTACTCCCTGTTACAAAAATATCATCTAAAAATATTGTTACCCCGTCTAGGCCTGCAAGCACACATTCTATCGCCCGTTGAAAAGTGGCTGGAGCACTTGCCAGACCAAACACTATCCTGTTATACTTGAAAAGCCCACGATGCGTGTTTATCAGGGTCTGTGAATCTTCTGTCAGTGGAAATTGGTTGTATGCACGAGATGTTATTGTTGAAGCAACCTAAATTACTGGAAAATAATTTTGGAAATTGCGAAATAATTTCAGTGATGACCTGATTCTGTGATTTACCCATATAATTAACGGGCGCCGCTGGGGCAAATTCTAAGTTGAAAATATGTAAAAATTCCCGACCTAGTAGTGGCGGGCCGCCGCCGCGCACTACGTAGAACTTTAGTTCATGCGTCTGCATACGTCACGGTCAGTTGAATAAAACTTAAAGTTATCATTTTACTTTCCGTATAACTAAATAGATTATTATTAGTGTCGGACAGTGGTACTTTCTTGAAATACGATTGGTAGCTATGATCTGAAATCACATTAACGGCCGAACCACTGTCTATTTCAAACTCCAAAAATATACCATTTACATGCACGAATTCTGTCATTAGCCTACCTCTCACGCATTTAATATTAAGCACAGATGACTTACCATCAACATCCGCATTATCTTTCGTGACGAAAGGGAAATGCCCATTTGATAAAGAGGTTTTGGCCAAGTGATGCCCATGAAAGAAACTAATTATAGCGATTAGGGCTGACATCATAGATAAAGAAGCAACCACTATTGTTTACATAGAACTCGGTTGGATCATTATTTCATAAAAATTCAAGGTTATCAAAAAAAAGTTTCCGTTTTTTAATTTTTTATTCGTTCTCATTTAAATAAATGACAAGCACGTCATCTAGGAATTGGGCTGGGGGATTTATATTTGACCGAAACCTTGCCCAGCCCAGGAACCACACAATTCAAGTGATACACACACACACGTGGCCACGTCACATTACATCGGCATAACACCCTACTGTCCTCCGGCCAGATATGCAACTAAATTGCAATATTGCTTCTAATCCAGTTTCGTCATTCTTAATAATTATATAAACGAAATACATTTTCCTACTTATACGTCAGCTTTTGCCCTCTAATTAAAATGCTGTTATTAGCTGAAGGAAATCCTTCTAGAACACTGTTATTCCTTTCTGGACACACTTCAATATTATAAGAACCTTGCGCTCTCATAAATGCTCGCCATAATAAGGCTGGTTGCTTCGGTGTTGACAGCTTCATTATGGGATGATTCTGTAGGTAGTGGCGGAGTTGAAGTAGATGCATGTTTGAATTGAGGCTCGTCTTGCTCGAGTCCAACAAGAATGGCAAACCAGATCTGTTGAAGCTAACTGATATTAAACAAAAAAATAAAAAATAAAAATTCTTAAAATAAAATAATTCCTGGTATTTTATACATACAATTCCACTGAGTGCTTGCATATAAAGAATCTAATATTTATTTAACTTTAAGGCAGGCCTTATATTTTTTAAGTAATAGTTATAATATTAGAAATCCTAGGATATCTCCTATGTTCAATTACAGATAACACGTAGCACTTAATAAGATAGACCTTAAAATGTTAATAGCACTCACCTGCCATGGTATAATACATTCTGCAAGTATAGTTCTTATTTGAATGTCTTTTGTGCGTGTATTACTTTGGTATAGATGATGAAAGCGCCTTCTTAATACAGATTGACCACAATTTACACATATTTGATGATGCCTAATACTCCGTTCTTGTGGAGCAGAATGCTGTTGTGCATTCCTTGCCTGTTGGATGTTTCCAACATTGGTGACTATTATCTGAAACCTATTTGCATACTGTCATAAAAATAATTTATACCTATTAACATGCTATAGCATTAAAAGGTATAAAAATCCTATGCATCGAATAACACCGGTCTTGTGATACCATTTTAGATGATCATACAATTCATCACATATGTCACTTATGTGGCAATAGGTTGAGACAAAACAAACTATAATATTATCTCTATGGTTTCCTTGACACTAACCAACCGAATTATTCAATTCAAACCTATGTTACGTAGCTATGCAATATAAGTTACTGAGTATGTACCTTGTATGTTCTTATAGTAACTTACTTGTTGTGGTGCAATCCATTGCTGTAATATAGACCGAACTTCCAAATTGCTTAAGATAAATCTCTTAAGTCATAGTGTATGCACGCCGCAGTTGACACAGAGATGGCTCCGTGGTAAGCTGGTAAGTTCGCGTAAATCTGGTTCCATATTCGTGTCAGATCCTTCGTGAGAAACGGGTACGGTATCGATTAAAAAGCCGGTGTCGTCGTGGGAGGCAGGTACAGAATCCCATGTAAAGCCAAGGTCATCATCGGGAGCGGTTACAGGGTCCATAATCGTAATCAAAGTCGTCGGAAAATCAAATAGAAAAACGCAGGAGAAAAGAAAATCATGAGTCGCAAGAACACACACAGCACCAAACAAAACGTCAATGTCAGTCAGTTGTCAATAACGATTATTATTGACCTAAGGATGCGATATAAGATCAATTTATCGAAACATCTATAAATCTGTTTAAAAAAAAAACTGGAAACACGGAATTGGTTCAATGAATCGTATTTAGAAGGCCAGAAATGGACAAACATCTTTTTTGTCACTAAAGAAAATAAGTAACGCGAAACAACTAGGTACATAATAAAAAAATAATTCCCAAAAATCAATTACTGGCAACAAGTTTTAGTGTATCGATATTTTCAGTAAAGTTTGCCATCCCTACTTTGACAGGACCATCAACCGGAACTGTTAGATAAGATATTAAACGATTGAATATCTTGATTAAATCGACTTTTAATTCCGGAGGTTTCATTACAAATAAGTAATAGCAATATTTTAGTTACTAAATGGGTATTTTTTTTGTATTTACCACATTGCTGGGCAAATCATGGCCAAGAATGGGCGTTTCCCTTTACTTTCGAGTTAGACGCACACATTCTACTTAAATGACCCTTACGGTTACACTTTTAGCACTTGTAATTTTTAAAACGGCACTGATTGACCTTATGGTGGGTTACCCGCACACACTGCACTTTTCGTTTCTGGAGATTCTGAACACGGCGTCGGGCCCGCGCCGCCGGCGGCCGCGGCGTGGACCGCGTCGCTCGCTCCCGCGTTGCCGCTTACACCGCTCGATAGTTGAGTGCAGTGTTGCCATCCATACAAGGTTTCTCGTACATGTACGAGATTTAGTGGTCCTGGTACGAGGTACGAGCTTACATCCATCCTCGTACGATTTTGTAGGAGATTCGTTGATACAAGTCATATTTTGGAACGCGCCTCTGACTATACGAAATTAATGAATGGTGTGTACGTACGAAAGGTTTCATTTCATTCATTTTACTTGTATTAATTCTTTAAGATGTTAAGTTAACGTAGAAAATATGTCTATGTTAATTCCACTCTACTCCACGTTCACTATAGTAGGTACAGTTCGGATACTACATACAGTGCAGTACTATGCAAAATTCCGGTTGTACGACCTGCCACCTGCGACCACCTGGACACTTTTTGACGAAACTGCTTTGTAGAGTGCTTGGTTATTAGATAGTTGACAAGAAAATCAATAGATTTTAAGGAATTTATTAAATAAATGGTATATACGATGTTGTGTTGACAAAATACGAGATTTCAGACCATATCTGTACGAGGACACGCCTTCGGCGTCTGGCAACACTGGTTGAGTGGTAGTTGCAGCTTTGCGCGCTGCACACACGTTCTCAGCCAACTCCACGGCCTTCCCCAGCGTCAGTTCCTGCAGATCCTTTGCGAACAACTTTTCACGTTCGGGACCCGCTGCATTCCCATCACGAATTTGTCGAGAAGGGCCTCTTCTAGATTTTTAAACACGCAATGTGCCGCCAATCCCCTGGTCCTTGCTGCCCACTGGGTATGACTCTCACCTGGGCGCTATAAGTGGTACCGCTCCGCGAACACAAGCCGTTTCGGGGAGAAATGACTGTCCAACAGGACGGATGATGCTGTCATATTCTACTCCCTCAACTTTTTGCGGCAGCGCCAGGTCACTCACTAGTTTGTAGCTTGACTCACTTAAAGCACTTAACAATATTGCCTTCCGGTGACCTTGGCTTTGTCCGACGCATCGTTTACGTAGTTCGCAATAAACCACTGCGTGAGCCGTGATTTATTTCTTTCCCATTCGCTTGTGAGATGGTCGAAGTTGGTTATTGAACCAAAAGCTCCACTGGAAAACATTGTTTTAATTATTTTGATCCTCGCCGGCTCGTCGCCACTGTTAGGTATCTGACGGGAGCGGGGTACAAACACGTGAGATCAAACAGCGAGTCAGTGTCATACTGCTTTATTGAATGATGTCTCTGTCGCACGCGCGCCAACACACGCAGGTGTCGTACGCGCACTCGCATATTACAACAATATTATATTTACAAAACAGGGTCCGGATTTTTGAGATGGGGCAGAAAAGGAAGCTACCGTTGTAGCTACAGGAGGACGGTCGTCCTTAACTTTTTGAGACATTTAGATCTGCATTCCCAGATTTTGAAGAATTGTACAGTCAGCAAGAAAATGGGCAGTTTTTACAAAAACCTTTTTTGCAGCCAATAGATCCTGTTTCATGCAGGGTACAAAGAACTCTACTAGACCAACAGAGGTTTGAGTACTAGAAAAGTCAGAAATCACAAAAAAACTTTTTCCAGACATTTTGTAGGAAAGAAACTCAGACTTACTTATTTATGATGGACAGATTAGCTGATAATAAACGTCAGGCCAACAAAATTGGGAAAGAAAGGTAGTATAGGTTCCTACCTATACTACCTATAAAATTTTATTAGTAACAATCAATCAAGCGTTTTGAAAAAAGTATAGGTAGGTACGTGTAAACAATATGCGTACCTAAGTAGGTACCTACCTACCAGCTGCATATGCTTACCTAGGTACCTTTCTTCGCCAGAACGCGAAACTAAGTGCTTTCGTTTCGAATTTGCCAACGTAAATTCGTACGTGCATAGTGGCAACAAGGTATAGATTCCAAACGACCGGGCGGCATTACAACTCAGCGGCGCAGTAACAAGCTATAGATTCATGCAGCAAATCTATAGTTTGTTACTATTAGACACGTACGAATTTATGTTGGCAAATTAGAAACCACATTCTATGCGGCTAGTGTCAAAAATCTAAGTCATAAGTCATTTATTTCTTAAGAAGTATTTTCTTGCTGAAATTTTTAGTGACAATAAAAAATAAAAAACAAATTATAATAAAATATTTTTAAAATCAGTTACACATTTATCTACGTACTTATAATTAGATTTGATATAGATAGGTAAAAGAGTAAATCAGGTAGGCCAATGGCACGCAGTGCCGCTGTATCATGGCATGCCACAACATAGAGCTGTCACAGTAAACATAAGTAAAGCAGTATTAAAATCAAAATCAAAATCAAAAGTCATTTATTCAAACTAGGCTGAAAATCAGCACTTTTCGAACGTCAAAGTTACATAAGGCAGTCCCCCAAAAATGCCCGCCCCTCACCACTTCCTAGTGCTTTAGCTGGGAAGAAGAAGTGGTGGAACAAACTCCCCAGCAGCACGTCTGTCTGTTTAGTTATATAAACTTGATTCTATACAAATCGTATGCAAAGTAATTAACATTACGAAACACAAAACATTGGATTAAATTACACACTTGCCATACGTTAGCTAGCACGCGCCAGCATACCAACAAAACAATGAACAAACTGTACTCAAGCAGATAAAAATTACAACATAAAAAAACGTAAATAGAACTTAATACCTAAATAAAAGCCTCCAGGCATAAATGGCGTGCCCGCTTACATAAAGCAATTGCTGTAGCTCGAAGTGAGAAATGATAAACTAGCCCCATCGAAGTAAAATAAGAAAACAATTACTAATAACAATTAAAACCATGATCAGCAAGACGACCAGTCACCACAAGCAGCACCCGTTCACGAGCATAACGCAAAGATCAGCCATCACCCCCCTCGCCATATTGGAGGGAAGGAGGCAACCCGACCCCCGACGCTACCGCAGGCAGTGACATCTAAGGGAGCATGACGAGCTTGTTGCCGGATGCTCAGGCAAGAATAGTATAATCCATAGTCGAGGACGCTAGCTAACCACTTATTGCAATACAACTCATAAAACACACATTGTAATGAGTAGATTATGTCACTAATAAATTAAAATTTAACTAAATTAAATTACATTGACTTATACAGTCAAATAAAAAAATAATCAATTATATGAACTCATATAACCTGTCAGTAGGTAAGCTAATTCTGGAGAAAGAACATAAACATTGTCTTGAGTTAATCACAGCGACCAACTATTCATATCGTTTAAGTAGTCATTGATACAATAGTATGCCTTTGAACAAAGGGTGGATTTTACTTTAGTTTTAAACGAATTAAAAGGCAAATCTAGCAAAGAAAAGGGGAAGCATGTTATAAAAAGTTATACCAAGCCCAACAAATGAGTTATGTACCTTATGAAGCCGGTGAAATAGAGCTCTTAATTTGTCCTTATTTCTGGTGTTAATATTGTGAATATCACTATTTTTAGTGTATAAGTGTATATTTTGCCTAATATATAAGATGTTGGCGAAGATGAATTGTGATGCCACCGTGAGAATACCAACATCTTAAAAAAAATCTCTCAGAGAAACTCTGGCACCAAGCTGGTAAATAGCTCGAACAGCTCGTTTTTGAAGAACGAATATATTTTGAATGTCAGCGGCTTTGCCCCACAGCAGAATACCGTAGGACATAACGCTATGAAAATAACTAAAATAAACTAATGGAGCTGTATCAACGTCAGTGTATTGTCATACTTTTGTAGTGGTTAGAACGATTAGTTTCATCATAATTATATATCTTAAAAGCTAATTGTAAATACTACACACAACACGTTACATAACCTAGCATAATTCCTCGTTCGACATGTCAGCTGTCATATTTACGTTTTGTTCGTCATAGACAACAAACGAGGAATTATTGTCTATACCATGGTTAGCACATTATATGTATACAAGATGCAGTTTTGAACCTGCAAAACCTTTCAGGAGGTTGTAATGAAACTCGTAAATAATCATATAACAATACGATACAAAGTCAATAATCAATAATACTTTTTATTTTAGAATTTTAAATTTTATTGTTTTTCAGAATAACTCTCTTAATAACCCTCTTAAAAAAAAACAGAATCACCCATTGCGATTTATCGCGCGTCATGTCACTGTGTGCGTAAATGCGATGACCAGTGACGACAGGCTGTACGAGGCTCCGCTCACATTTCCACGAAAAAAACGCGGCACGTAAGTTGAACTAAAATGGTGGTCGTTGCTATGGTTACGCGCAGCCCCGCATTGCACAAATACCGCAATTCGATTGATACTCGAAAATCTGTTACTGCGCAAGGTTCAACCAACGTGCCGCGATCTGTACAAATTGTTGTAGCTACAGCAACTTTAGCAAATAATTTAACCTTGAGATGTAGTACGAATTTGAAAATAACAATGTTGTTTCTACATTATTGTTTTTAAAATTTGCTAAATAATAACTCATTTTTAAGCATCATAACAATGCGAAAATGTTCATCATTTGCAGAGCCTGTTCCCAACTATGTTAGAGTCGGCTTTCAGTCTAACTGTATGCAGCTCATCACATGGAGTGCCAGTGAATAACGTAGGGCGACTGCGTATCAGACCTCAACAAACCAGTTACTTGATAACACGATACCCATTTGTTAGACTAATTGTCAGACTTTCTGGCTTTTGATTACCCGTACCATCGACCCTACGGCAGGGCTGTAAGTTCGTTGACCGTACCGACCCGTGTGGTACCTAACGCCTGTCTGAGAGCTACAAATCTATCGGAACCAAAGGCTTTAAGTGCTTTCCGAAACACATGATTTCAATGATGTCCTAACTTTTAGAAAGTACTTACATCATTATGAATTAAAAATAACACAGTGGTACTTGCTCAGTTGCGAACCCGTAACCTCATGCATGAGAGGAGAACGCCTTAACCACTGGGCTATTACGATAAATAATAATAGTAGGAAGTAGATACTACTGCGCCAAAACAAGTTCACGTTGGCGTCGTTAGTTACCTATCAGTTGATGAATAAAATAATAGGCGGCGATAAATAAACCTTACATAGCACGTAAGCAGTTCCTGTTGCACAACTGTGTAACTAATCGCGAGCGCGTGCGCGCCTAATAATAATAAGGTTATGTAGGTACTGGCCGCAGTGCCGCGGCGGGCTCTCTATGTAAATTCAGCCCCAAGGACGGTTTTCGTTTTTATTTGTAGATTAAATTGTTGATTTAAGATTTTCTTTTCTGCTTTTTAACGGGGTGAGGACCGACAAAAATACTTCAAGATAAGTTGTGCTAGTTAAGTAGGTAGGTACCCATGTGTTAGGGCTTTTAAGTGATTTATTTTGTCTGATAGGTATTTTTGGCGTAGTTAAAAATTTTAAATCAACTTATTTACACTTATCAAGTTGATTTAGCTAACATCGTATTTACAAATTATTGTCTATGTACAAATAAATAAATTACCTACTTGGAGGTATTGTTCAAAGTTTCCACTGTCACACTCCAGGCACAGTCTAGCACGACGTTGCACCACACAAACACATCCGTTTTTATTGTTTCGAAAGCACTGATCACTTTTTGTTTGTTATGAACATTGTAGACGCCAACTCGAGTAAATAAACACTCGTCCGTCTACAGGATGTTGGTGTCTTGGTGTTCCGGCAACCAGCGACAAAATGTAACTCGCGCGGCGTTATCAAGTTGGTGGAGATCCTGTACCTTGCGGTAATGAAAAGGATGCTGCATTTCTTTGTGCAGCAGCCGTCACACTGTGAAGTGGTGCACTCCAAACCGTCGACCAGCCTTCCGTTTGCTTGCCCGTGGCTTTCGCCGGAAGAATTCCAGAATATCTTCCTGCAAGGCGACAGGCAGGTCTTCGTTGCCGCGACCTTAAGCATGCTGGGGAACGTCGAACTGCCGATGATCGAGTCTCTGCGAAGCAGCCAGCATTACCCTGTGTAAGGGACGATGCCGATTGGGGAATAACTCCGCGAACATTTCGATGGCTCGAGATACATTGTCTCCGCTGATGGCATACAAGCGCACCATCTCCGCCAACTACATTGGAGTATTGGTCCATCACCTTTACAACTAGGTAGTAGGTACCTATCGCGACCGTTAATCGAAGGCGCACTTGACGGGCGGAATTTGCAAGCGTATGCACGCGCCGGCGCCATCAATCACACTAATAAATAGACCTGATTTATGTGCTTGTGATGGCCGCGGGGGCGTGGCTAGTGGTAGTGGGAACATGCGGTGGTTGGTGCTTTGGATCTATGAAAGAAATGTCGGTTGCGTTTGTTTGTGTGTGTGTGAAAGCGCAGTTTAAGGACACGTACAGACTGGCCGCGTTTTAAAAAGGGGAGTTCACACTTACCGATTTCCGTAAATAAGAATAAAATGAAAAAAAAATACCTGCCCATTTTATTGTTGATTCGGGTCGAGAATCACTAACATAATTACCTCCTAAAATGTTTTGCAGGTCCAAAGCAACACCTTGTATAACCTATGCCCACAATAAAAAGATTTGATTTGATTTGATTTGATTTTGTTTGGCACCGACTTGGCCCAGTTGTTGGCTAACAACTGGGGTCAGAAAAAAGTTTGCATACGCGAAGGAAATAGATAAAATTGATTTGTCTCGTTTACTCTTACTACTGGACCTATTATGTGTGTCTCATTATTATTATTACGACTGTGGCGTGTCTAATGCTTTACTTTGTCTACGTTTCACAGTTATTTTACCTCTGATATTGCATCACTGTGAAAACCACATTTACAGTGACCTTTATTCTCGTTGCAATAAGGTTGCTGTCCGAGGTAGAATAACTTTTGACTGACATCAGATCCTGGGTTCGATTCCCAGTCGGGCAAAGTATTATTGAGTTTTTCCATCAGGTTCTTAGTAGCAGCCCGGAGACTAGGATTTGTACCCGGTTGATGGCAATAGTCTCGCCTATTACATGGGACTTAAACATAACTAGTGAATTGTGGGTGTTGCTACAAGTACACATCTGCCTAACCCTCCGGGTATTACTGGCATGATGTTTTGTGATGTTATGAAGAATAACTGTGAAAATGCTGTAGTATATAGATACTCTACGATACATCGTAATCATAATCAGCCGATAAAGTTCTCACTGCTAGGACACAAGCCTCCTCTCTACGAGACGTTCTACAGTGACGTCAGCTTGGGAGTGAGGTACAAATCATGAACTTACAGCGATCACCGCCCCGCGCGAGAAGCTTGTTAACAAATTTATCACTTATCAGTAAATGAATCTCCAAGGGAACATCAAATAACGGACAGGAAGCGTAAGCAACTAGAACAAAGTTGTAACTGTGCAAATGTACTTCAGGATTTCTGGAAAGATATCGCTGATATGCTACGAAAATCTACTAGTAGGTACCCAAAAAGCTACAATGATTTCCATGCGTGATAATATTGCTGAAATAAAAACTCAGTTGATGACATTAAAGCGTCTACCGAAAGTCTAAAAAACGAACAGATATCTATGAAGGCTCAAATATCAGACCACTCTTAAAGCGACGACAGCGGATAGTAAAATTCACACCATTGAAGCAAAAATCACTGAAATAAAAAGGTACAGTGGCAAACGAGTTTGGTGAGAAAATTATGTATGAGCTGCAGGATCGGGCATCTAGAGAGAAAATGCTATCTTGGTGGGCTTCCCAGAATGCAAAGAATCAAATGATGACCAAGGACACTCATATGATACCAATGAACAATTGCTATTTTAAATTTGACTCTAGACTGTCCAAAACCCTCAAAAAAATTCGGCTCGGTAAATATAATCCAGCTAAAGACCGTAATATTAAAGTTTGTTTCGAAACTTTGTATACAGCTACTGCTTTGAAATAGGAATAAACTTTAAAGCAATTTATGAAGAATTACTCCGATCAGAGACCTGCACAACAGTTTTACATGAAGGAGCAGAGGAACTTGCCCGCACATAGAATAGCAAATGGTGAAAATGGCATCCCAGTAAAATATGTAAAAGGAATGCCAAAAATCGTTATAATCGGTGATACAAAAAGCTAAAAACTTCAAGCTTTGCTAGTATAGAAAATAGCGCAAACAAACAGAATAGTGACACTTATCAGGTACTTAATAATTACAAAAATATAACTACCACTAAATCAAGCCTTAACTTTTTCTACGCTAATGTTAGAAGCATATGTAGCCCAGGCCAGCTGGATGAACTAAACTGTATACTCCGCTCTTACTACTCGCTCTTACTCTTAGAAAATGCATATACTAATGTATATGCAACTAATGTTGAAACATGGATACGATCAGATGAACAGGCTAAACAGTTTCATTACTACAACATCCGAGCTAACGTTTTCGGTGGTGGCGTATCAATATACACACATCAAAAAGTCTACACAACATGTACGGTTTTGAACTTTTGAAAGATTTTTACTGTTGTAATTTCTTTTAGAAATAATAACTAAGCATTTTTTGATGCATTAGTGACTAAAACAACAAAATCCTTCATTCAATTGTTCATTTAATCACAATAATTAACAATATGTGTACAAAAATAGTATAAAATAAATTTAAAACGAAATTAAACTTTTCATGTTTCACAAAATTAAATAACGAAATTTTTTAATGTTTTGATAATTATGTGACCGCCTCTGTTGTTTAAAACTTGTCGGCAACGATTTTTCATTGAATTTATAAGATTGTTTATCCGATCCTGCGGCAATCGCTCCCAATAGAATTTTAACAAGTCTTTCAGTTGTTCGGTTGTCGACACTCCGTCCAGGTTCTCCAGAACATGTCTTTGGATCATGTCGCATGCATGCTCGATGGGATCGAGGTCTGGTGATTGTGCAGGCCACGGCAATAGGGATGTTTTCCATTGCCAAGTACTCTCTGGTCCTCCAAGCTGTGTGCGAACGCGTCAGCATCAGCGTGAAATCTGAGTCAAGACTTTGTGTAAATGGGTGAACATAAGGCCCGAGGACATTTGTAACGTAACTTTCAGCGTTCATATTGCCATCTACAAAAACGAGCTTAGTTCGTCTGTTATTCATAATACCCGCCTATGCCATCACTGTAGAGCCACTGTAAGGGTGCACTTCCTGGACGCATCTCAGCCTTTCGCATTTCCGGGACGACGATTGAAAGAAAAGAAAGAAAGAATAACGTTTATTTGGATACAGTTCGTGAAACACAAAATAAAAATAATAATAAAAAAGTGAAAATAATGTTTTACATAAATAGTGTGTGCCTCACGGCTGCACCAAAAAGGTTCATTTCAGCATTAATGCCAGACAAATGATGTCTGACGCTGGTTCTCTAATGAACCTTTAGGGACAAGTGACGTCCAAGTACAAACAGCTTCAACATACCTAATACATATTTTTACTTATAAATGAATACATTAATTAGTAATTAAACTTAATAACAAAAAACAAAACGTACGAAAACAACAACTGTCCCAGCAAAAACCTGTTCCTAGCGATTAGCTAGATTGATCCGTGCACGGTGCACTCACAAAGCGCTACAGGCCACCGACCGCGACGGACAATTATCGAAAATTATCTAGTTACCCGACAAGAAAAATAGTTATTGTGGGTTGTCTGAATAAACAAATTGAATATAACTATAATAATAATAAAAAGTATAAAAAACTAAGACAAAAATTAATCATAAATAGACAAAAATACTATTCGGAGAAAGTGAAGTACCTACCTATAACTATAGATGAAGTAGGTGGGAGTTAGTAATATTAATAGAAAAAGGTAAGCGTCATTAATACGAAACGTTTCTTTGGCTGATCAGTAGGTATTGTTAGTCTCTTGTAAGTTTTATATTATAACAACTTATTATGTTCTACGCCAAGTAACCACTATAAGCATTTCATATAAGTGAAACATTTAGGGCTACCATAACTAGTTTCTGTTGCGAATCTGTCAGATACTGCCTTAAACGTGTTCTGAACGTGTGGATAGTGCCCAGTACCCTTAACGGTGGTGGGATATTATTCCACACCTTAGATGCAGCGTAACGGAAAGTGCCTCTGAAAGCTGCTGTCCTATGAGGCTGTGTTGAAAGTTGTTGTGCCCAGGCAGGGCGCACAATCTCATCTACCAGTCATCCAACTAAGCTTGTCGTACAAATACTTCGGTTTCTTAGACTTGACGACACCAAAAAACAGACACGCTAGGTGTAACTTTCGTCTCGACTTCATCTTGAGAATAAAGTGTTTGTTAAGAAAAGGGGTGACATGACTTCTAGGGGGAACAGAATAACAGAAGCGCGCACATGCATTCTGGACTCTTTGTATTAGTCGATCGGTACGAGCGAGCAAGCGTGGGCCGTAAACCGTATCAGCGTAGTTTAATCTAGACAGAACAAGGGTTTCGACTAGCTGGTCGCGAAGCTTTTCAAACAAGAACGGTCTCATTTTGTAAAGCAGTTTCAGACGATACAAGCAGTTTCTCACGGAGTTAGCAACGTGTTTCTCAAATCTAAGGCTGTTGTCCATACGTAGCCCAAGATTACGCGCCTCATTTACACGGTCAATAGGCTCACCCATTAGAGTCAAATTTAGGCCCAAAGGTATCTTCTTCAACTGCTGCCTTGTACCAAACAACATATACTTAGTTTTCAATGGGTTTAACGCCAAACAATTGTCATCAGACCAGGCAGCAATTCTTTCTAGGTCGTCGTTTAGGTCTCTAATAGCCGATTATTAATCATCTGGTCTGAAAGAAAAATACAGTTACTCGTGCACGTCATCGGCATAAATATGATATTTGCATTTCTGAAGGCAATTTATTATGTCTGCGCAGTAGAGAATAAAAAGAATCGGACCCAAAATTGATCCCTGGGGAACGCCTCTGTCTGTAGAAGCAAGGGCTGAAGTCAAGGTACCATCCGACAAACGCAATTCTACAAGTTGCTTTCTGTTGCTGAAGTAGCTGTGAAACCATTGAATGGCATTGTCGTCAAAACCGTAGTATTTTAACTTTGACAGTAGTAGCGAGACGTTAATACAATCAAATGCACGGGAAAAACGAGTGAACACATGCCCTTATCTTGGGCTGATAGGATATTGTCCGTGATATCCAGTAACGCCGTAGAAGTGCTGCGCTGTTTCCTAAACCCGGATTGTAGATCAGGCAATACTTCGTTATCTTCTAAAAACCGAGTTAACTGATGGCACACTACCCTCTCCATTACTTTTGAAAGACAGGGCAGAATACTGATCGGCCGCAAGTCTTTAACTTCTTGAGGGTTTGGACTCTTAGGTAGGGTCTAACTGTGGCAATTTTCCATTGGTAAGGAAACTTTGATGTCCATATGGAATAATTAATAATGTAGGTAATAAATAGTTGCTAAAGTGTGCGGAAAAGTTAGAGTAAGCATATTTAAGTTTATGTTGTCATAGCCTTCAGCATTTGACTTAAGGTCTGAAATAATGCGGGAGATATCGTTTTGGTCCACCGGAGCAATTGTGAATATTGCTTTACTATATCTGTGGGTCTCATAGAATGATATAAGCGACGTGTTACCTACCGGGTTGCCAGGGACATTCAAAAAAGTGTTATTTATCAGGTCTGGGTTGCTAAAATGTGGGGGAAGGTCTTGTCCTTGCTTTGAAGGTACAAACGTGGATTTAATGTTCCTCCATAGTAATTTTGGATTATTTATTTTATTATTTATGTTGTGCCTAAAGTATGCGATTTTTTCATGATACAAAGAATTTTCTACCAGAGAATTTAACTGTTTGTAGTAAACTTTTTTGTTCCCAATTTAGTATTTCTATATTTGGCTAATGCATTGTCCCGCAACCACATCATGAGCTGGATAGTGTCCGTAATCTAGGGATACGATAACTACTTAATACGACAAGTCTTAAGGCGCGCGTGAAGATCAAACAATGATATTATGCAGTGATTAAAAGTACCAACCATGTCATTCACATCGGTAAATTCAGAAACACGAACTATGTTTGATTGCGTTAAATCTGTATAAAAACTATCCCTGCATATGTCTTTCATCGGCCTAAATTTGATTACATAAGGTATAAATTTTTCCCTCTTTATGTGAAATTCACTGATTATAATGGAATGGCCTGTAATTGAACCAAAGGATTCTACCGTCGTGTATCTTGCCCTAAGGCCTGTGCACAGAAGGTCGATAAGAGTTTCACTCGTATCTATGAAATGAGTCAGCGTTGTGACCAGTTGAACGAGACTTATGCAATTTAAAAATTCTTGGACTTTTTTGGTTTTAGTCTCGTTTATGTTGAGCATGTTCACATTGAAATCACCGAGCAAAATATAATGATCACAGTTTCCCATTGTAGCAAAAGTGTTCGTGATGGCATCAAGGAAGTGATCTATGTGAAACCACGGTGGCCGGTACGCTGTACCAATGGCAATTTTTTTCCCGCTTAGCGACATATCAGCCACATCTGTTCGATGGAATCGAACCTGGTGCGATGTGGGGATGAGGAGGGGTTAAGTAAACTACATGACGTGTATTACTTTGAGAGTCAATCGTGAACAGAGACTCAACTGTGTTCCTCAACTGTCTGTGCTCTCTCCTTTATTAGATGGTATAATATACATAGGTAGTACGTGACTACGTGCTAATACTAAGCTTATGGAAAACACTATATTTACATTAACTTAACCACGTCTACGTGCGCCATTCATTTTCGGTAGCAAGCTAACCGCCGTTTTAAAAGAAAATCTTTCCGCCGCCATCTCTAACTTGATTTTGCCGATGTCTTCAAATTTATAGTATCTACGTACAACTTAATACACTATATGCATACTATTGTCTCTAAATTCTCCGATGACCGCAAACACTCGACACAACACTTAAGCTCACCTTAAAATCACTTACTTCTTGACGAGGGAACGTTACTCCGTCCATATCTGGTCAGGCCATCTGCACAGCTTTGCGAACCTCCCGCTGGTTGATCTTCTCTTCGATCCAATTCTGGTGACATCTTCTATACAAGCGAACTGCTCCACCAACGATGACAACCGCCAAACACACAGCAATAAACAATAGCACCGTGTTGATAGCTGTCAGTTGCTTGTCAGTTGATCAACCGTGCTAGTACTAATACGCGCGCTTAGGCCCCGCCGCAGATAAAACCCAACACCCCCACCACGTCCCGCGCAAACAGTTGTCGGCCATGGAGTGTGACGTAGACGGTAGCCGGGCACGACCGGCGCGCGTCCCTCCTCCCCCGGACGAAGCCAAGTTTCGTTAATAGCCATTATATCAAAACCATATCTGTTAATTGCACAAATCAAATCATTATGGCCTGTACCTAGAGACCTGGGTCTCTAGGTACAGGCCATGATGATTCCTTAACGCCAGCGTTAAGGAAACCAAGCTTTAGATATTTTCCACTTTTAGGCATCATGACTATAATGTAAAAATACTACGACAGCTATCACTTTATTTGCTAACACTTTTAATGCGCATTCATTCAAAATCATATCAGTTTTTATAGTCCTAGATAATATTATTGGTTCAGAATTAAATAGATTTTTTTTATAGGTGTTTGCAATTAAAGGATAGATAATGTGAATATGTATTAAATACATTTTATATAGAATTGTAATAAAGATTGAAAGTATTGCTAGGTGTAGGATAATGTTGTAAATGATTAATATAAGTGTATCGAAACTGGTTTACGAGCCCACTGAGATGCGTGTGCGCTGCCGCCCGCGCCGCCGTGAGATAAACATCATAACATAATATCACGCCTGTTTTCCCGGAGAGTCGGGCAGAACGAATAGAACAGATAATAGTTATAGAACCATGACATTTTTGTAACATACAATAAAATAAGTGTCATTGGTAAGTTAAAAACTAAACACAGTATAAATTAAAACAAAAAAAGCAGAAACAATAAAAACTATTAAGCCAATAACATTTAGGGCATATGGCCGTCAGTAGCCGGTACAGGTACGGGTACAAAAATGCGCTGCACTTCAGCCTCGCAGCGGATTTGACAAGCAGCGTCCCCGGGTTTACATCGGGCAAGAATACGGCCTCGTTTACACCACACAAATTGCCAACCGAGTCGGCCCCCGGCTTCCCGCACCATACGAAACAACTCACGATTCTGCTTCGTAAGGCGTTCATTGACGTAGAATCGCGCCGGCAGACCGGGCATGCCGAGATCAGCAGAAGTCATGCCACGACGAACTCGTGCGGCCTCCAACATCTCGTCGCGTAGATCACGGCGCGCGAGGCGCACGACGAGGAAACGCGGGCGGGTCTCCACCAGCGCCAACTGCGTAGCATTTATGCGCCTGCCTCCAACGCGCTCGGCACTCACAAAATCGCGCGCCTCGATTTTTACGCCCATCTTTGACGCCACTAGCATCATCGTGTGTATGGGATTTTCATACACTCTTCTCTTACTTACTCTTCTCTTCGATACACTCTTACCCTTATCGTATCAGGGCTTAATCCAAACCGGGACTCATCGCAAAATAAAATTTTATCCTATTGCTCCTGAGTCCATGTCAAGTGTTCCCTAGACCATTCGTTTCGACGGGCGCGATTCCCATGGCACATATTTGGGTACCTAATTGGGCTCGTCGTGCTCGTAGGCCGTATTCATGCACCCTATTTCTCACAGTTTGGTGGCTAACAACAACACCGCTTGAGAATTGTAGCTTTAAACCTATCTCCCGGTCGGTTAACATCGGCTGACGTCTTGCAGTCAGTTGTATGTATCGGTCCTGTCGAGCAGTTGTACTCCTTCCACGTCCTGAGTGCTGCTTAGCAGGATCCCCTGTAATAACGTAACGCTGCCAAATATGACAAATCACGCTCCTATAGACACCAAAATGCCGAGATACCTAGGTCTGATTTCTTACCGCTTAAAGCATTCCTACAGCAAAGCATTTCATCAGCAGTCAAATGGCGTCACTCCATGACATAAAAAATACTCACCACTATTTTTTTTTTTTCAAAATCGGTATAATATAAAAATGATAAAAGTGAGATAAATAACAAATGTATCATGCAACGAAAACAACATGAAATCGGGAAAAATAATTAGTTTTTATTAATGAAAACAAAACACAATCGAAAACTTTCATTTTTTTAAATCAGCCAGTATGTTTCCGAGAGCAAAAAGATTGTATACCAATCTAGTTTATTAAGAAAAAAATAAAGAATCAATTAATAAAACATACAGTTTCTGTAAATAATGCGTGTTGCTTAGACTTTTTTGATGTGTGTATGTACTATCGGCAAACCTTAAGCATGCTCACATAAAATATTTCTGTGGCAAGCGACAGACCACCTGGTTTCGTCCAATTAGAGACAATATGCATTTGTGTGAGTATGGGGCGTGTAACAACAAATAACGACAGATCTACACGTACATACAAGTGTGCTATGTTGGTCACTCACTACACTCGAGTCAGTATTATGCGGAGGCGAGCGCGATAAGGGAGCCGAGTGTGTAATGATCAATACACACGCGTTTCATGCGACGGTTTTATTAGGTAGTTAGTGTTATACAATTGTCTTCGATTTTACTGATACAATCCCTAGACGGCTCGGTGCCCGTATTGCACTTTATCGTTTGCGGTTCACGAATAAGTAATGTGCTTTTGGTTACATAAAAAAAAAATAAAATAAAAAAAAAATAAAATAAAAATCTTTTATTTCAGACCACTTAGTCCAACATGTTAGTAACAGAAAAAACTTACGATCTATGTTAGTAATCTCAAACATATAATGAAACACTAATGAATTCATCGACCTGCACCTCTCACATGCAGATTGATGAAACGACAGAGCACAGCTGAGTCTAACCTGTCCGCTATCATTTTCAGTATTCTGTTGCTACTCCCCCGTATAGCCTGCATAACGGACGCCGATTTCTTACGCATGATTGCATAAAAATCATCTATATGGGCGTCCGCAAACATGCCTGAAGCACTACAATACCGGGGTAGCCGCAACAGAGCCCTGAAAATGTTATTATATTGGACTCGGAGGGCATTGTAAGCGCTCTGCGTGAACTTGACCCATAGTCCACTCGTGTAGAAACTTTGACAATAAGCTTTAAATAATGTCAGTTTTACCTCAGTTGTACAACGAGTGAATCTATGAGCTAGCATATTTCCACGCACTGACAATGCCCTCCGTTCCCGGTCAATATCCAGGTCATCTTTTAACTTGTCCGTCACAATGTGGCCAAGGTACTTAAACTGGGACACACGGTTCAAAGGTACTCCATTTAAATAAATATGAGGCACACTATTGGGGCTTTTATTGTTTCCGACAAAGACCATAAATTCGCTCTTTTTGTCATTGTACTTTAAACCATGTCTCTCAGCATACTCTTCACATACACTCACTAGCTTTCTTAACCCACTGATTGATGGGCTGAGCAACACCATGTCGTCCGCGTAGCTTATGTTATTAACACTAACGCCATCTATGCGGCATCCGCCATGCATGCTGCTCAGTCCCTCAGTCAATTTGTTTACATATAAATTGAAAAACCGTGGAGATGTTAAACCTCCCTGCCTCACACCTGAAATCAATTCATACTCATCTGAATACTCATTTGCCCATTTTACTACATTCTTCTGGTTACTGTACCAATATGACAAAATCTCAATTACTTCAGAAGAGACGCCTTCTTCTTTCAGCTTATCCCACAGTAGGTCATAGGATACTAGATCAAAAGCCTTGGATTGCATAGGGATTGCAGGTTATTCATACAACTTCTTAATAATTTGGAATGTTTTAAAGTTCTTATTTTCATTATTTCTATTCAAATAATATTGATGTCATAATGAACTCTTAGTACTGCAGTTTTTTTAATACCCTTTCTTATCCATTTTTGTTTATGTCATTTTTGTTCATGTTATATTTTCTTTTAATTTTTATAGATGGAAAGCAAAGATTATTGATCAACGTAAAAAGATCATGAAATCCATCAAAGGTTGCATTAGCATCGGAAGTATCATAAATTTCTCTGAAACTTAACAACTTATGTATTCAAGGAACCTACTAACATTAATTGTATTTAAATCATTATTAGCTACAAAAAATATAATTGGTTGATACTTGATCAACGAATTATATTTTTTGTTTGTGTAAGGATTTGAGCTCTATTATGGTCAGACAGGAAACAATTATATGTTTCACCTATTGCACTTGTTACATTACCAATTATATTGTCTATACACTTCTTAAGCCTAGTAGGCTCATGGATATAGTATTCATAATTAGGTAATCATTCTTTAAATTTAGAACTATTTTTATCAGTTATTAGTAAATCACCACATATTATTATTTTGTATTATTTATGTTGAAGTTTCAGTAATATTTTAAGTCACTTTTGAAAAAATAGATTTACATCAGGATTTGGTGTTCTAACAAACACAATACACAAACCACAATCAATTTGATTTGTTCAATTTCTACACCGCATATTTCAAAATGTTTCTCCACTGCAAGATCCTTTATAAACTCTAGTTTAGTACTTACATGACCCTTTTGACACAATATACACGTGCCTCCGTGTTTTTGTTCTTGGCGCGAGTAAATGGACCCAAGATTGAAATTATTTATATTTAACAATTTTTTATCACCATTTATAATGAAATGTTCACTGAGACATACTACTGCAACATTTTCCTTTAATTCTTACAACTCATTTAACACTATCTCTTAATCCTGAATTTTATTTAGAGCACCGGTAATGTTTTGGTGAACTATTGCAAAAGAACGTTTAATAACGAATTATTGATACAAATTTAATATAGCAATCAATAAAATATATAAAATATTCCAACGTATTATTGATACCAATTAAATACAGCAATACCAATAATACATTTTTACAGACAGTACGACTTGACGATACAGTGCGGTGATAACTGAATCTGTCTATAAACTAGTCAACAAAATAGATCTTTTTTTTTTTTTTTTGGGTGGGAAATCATCAAATAACTTCTCCCGCTCTGGGCGGAGCGGGAGGGTGTGTCAGACTCTTACTGACTAAAACCCACCCGTATTCCTTCTTGTTGCCTGTGTTGCGGGGGCCTCGGTGACCCATAAGTACCTTCCCGCGACCCCGGCAGGAACAAAATAGATCTGGAATATTGTATCCGTGAATCAGTAGTCACAAAAACTATTATAGACCACGTTGCTACAAATTTGAAGCACAGCAATTATAGCCATGTGAACATGGCTATAATTGAGTCATCTTGGTCACATGAAAAAATCTACATGGAACTGAAACGAGTAATACCTCCGCAAAAACAAAAAATACAGTGCGAGGTCATAGATAATGAGAAATTGCACGCAATGGTTGCATTGTCAAACTTTGATGATAAGTTCAACGACTATTACAGCTTAGATGAATGTATAAAAAAAGCTATTATCGAAACCAAAAGAAAGAAGTACAAAGTATTAAATCAGCCACAAAAGGAATAGATTAACAGACATCTAATTACTGGAACTAATTAGAGGAATACATTATGGAGCGAACTAAAATACGACCCTAAAACAACAACCTAGAGACAGGCGTTTATAGCTAAAAGAAACAATGTAGCAAGCTTAACACGTTCCCTGTCCCAGAAAAAAGTTACAAAAGAAAATGCCCAGTTTGTTAGGAGGTTTAGGCCCCTAAAAAACTTCGCGTGTCACAGTGGTTTTAGCTTTGTTTTGTAGACCTAGAATTACCTTATCATATCCTGAAATCGATTTTCAATTTTTTACCCTGATTTAAGAGAAATCTTATTTTTTCGGATGCTGAAATTGAGGTTATAAAACAAGTTTTTTTTTTGTTTTAAACATATTTTATATTAGAATATAATACCTATTATTTAAGTATTAATCGGTCAAGGACAGCTAATGAGACACAATCTATTTTCCATTTTTTGGCACCACATGCATAAGTTAATATTGATTCCTGAATTTGAAAAACACTACATAGCTTTTTCTCTTGCTAGATATACTAAGTACTTGGGCTTACAAATATCCCTTGCCGTGCCGTGCCGGCAGTTAGCGTTAAGTAGGTTGTGCCCTCACCACTAGTAGGTACCTACACATAAAAAACATACATAACATAACATCTCGCCTTCTTTCCCCGAAGGAAAGAAGGCGAGATGTTATGTTATGTATGTTTTTTTATGTGGTTGGGCCGACGCGACGTGTACCTGTAGTACACCCACGTTTCGCCAGTTATGTTTAAGTCTCATGTAATAGGGGGCGAGCCTATTGCCATCAACCAGGCACAAATCCAGCCTCCGGGCTGCTACTGAGAAATTCCTGAAAGAAAAACCCAATAACACTGCCCGACCCAGGGATCGAACCCAGGACCTCATGCTCAGCAGTAGCGCTTGCGACCACTAGACCAACGAGGCAGTCAGACTAGTAGGTAGTGTTGTAACAAATAAATACTTACCTACTACTAAAGCCTTAGGTTAGAGGAGCTCATGGCTAAGTTACAACAACCGCACGGATCCATCTAAGTTAAATGAAGCGGCGCTACGGCTGCTTACTTAAAAAAAAACAACAATAAATAGTAAGTAAAACATTTATTCTTCAGGGAATATATGGTCTAGAAATTACGCTGGGGCATAGTAAACAGGGCACACATAATCGATGAGTCAATTTTTGTGGCCCCACGCACTCTAAATATCCATTGCAGCAAACAAATAAAAACGATGTGACAAGATTGGCATATTTATGTAGACTGTAAGTTTGTTTTTGATATAATTTTTGCCGATTTGCACATAAACATATGTGCCATCACATTAATTTTTGAAAATGTTCAAGTTAAATGTTGTTCCTGATGTGGTGGAACCGACGACAGTGGTAGTGGAGGTGGTACAGGAATCACAGCATCTGCGATGTTATTGTTCATATTATCAGTCACTGGCGCAGACGGTGGGCCTGTTAAGGCCACCAATGGCCTGGCTCTGTTTTTCTCTCGTTGCAGCCTCCCGACATGCACGACAAACTCGTTCCAAATGCAAGACCTAAAAAAGAAAATATTATATTTATACTATTTATTTTTGTACAATTAGTTCAATCATAGTTATTCTGCCACGATTAAAACACTTACGTGATGAGCTGCTGTCCATCTTAGTATAACATTCCTTTGAGGACAGTCTTATCTACCCCTATGAGTTCTGCGACTTGGAATTGACATACCACATGCAAAACATATGTTGAGATGTCTAAGAGCAGGGGATACAAGGGATAGAGTTGTAGTTGATGATGTCTGGTTTTGTAATAATACAAAACATTCAACACACAGGATGTTATCAAAAGATATCTGAATAGATAACAAAAATAAATCAGTGAATTCCTAAATAGATAATACGTATATTTATTCATGTGCTCTTTGCAATGGTCTAGGTTTTCTCACAGATCACCTTACACTGCCTAATACGATAATTTCCGTTATAGCGGATATACATAATAGAGATTTACAGTTGACGATGATCCCTTGATTGACCAAACATAAGCATCCTAAATGTTAGTATAAGTCTCGTAAATAACACAGTATAAACTTACCGGTGTAGGTGTTACCCAGGATTTCAGAAGGATGAGCCAATGCTCATCCTTCTGAGATTGGACGTCTACGAAGAGTGAGAGAAAGGGCAGTTTACCCGACCTCTACCAGGTGTAGACATTTTTCAGGAGTAAAACAAGAGTCCAAGGCTAAATAGAGTCAATGTGCCTTATTGTCAATAAAACAGGAGTCCAATATCTCAAAACAAATCTACTGTAGGAACGTAAACGCTCAGCTCGACAGCTTCAAATTGTAACGAACAGAAGTAAATACGGAGGAATAAATTCAACTCGATGCAAAACGTTAGGGACGAAACAATTTGATTTTGACAGATAGATCAGTCAAATGTGACCATGTTAAATATTTTGGTAATCGATTTACCAAATCGATTCGTTATAAATAATATTATTTACATAATTAAAAAGATAATTATAAACACTATGTAGGTATCTATCACAATAGTGTCTGTGGTACAGATGTTCTATGTCACGAAGTCCGTTTGGCTATGAATGTTGTCAAGCGTGCACATGCACATTGTTTTTGTGTGCGTAACCTCGAGAGCGCTCAGTGTCGATCGGGACACGGTCCGGATCAGTAGTGGTTTTTAGTTCGCACCAAATTGTTTCACGGAGTAAGGTCAGCATGGCAACAAAACGAAGAAGAGTTGTCCATAGTGAGGTAATATTTATTTATACGTTTTCAATTAAAATGTTATACAAAGATACTTAATATAGCAATAGAAGTATTTATAAAATGAATGTTTTTTTTGTGTTATAAAATGTTTATATTACTTAATTATTTTGATTACATTTTGTTTTAGGGTCGAAACATGATAGCTAGTGTTTATCATTTTCTGCGAGAAAAATATGAATTTACAAAATCATTAATGGAACTCAACTGTGATTTGTCTCATTTACGAGACATTACACGCCGTACAGCTGAAGCTACGGGTGTGAGCCAAAAAACAGTTCAAAGAATATTAAAAGAAGAGAAGGAATTGCCATCCACTTCATCAAAATTCACTTCACCTATGAAGAAAAGGAGAAAGCGAGATAATAAAGTGGATATAGATAATTTTACAGCCGATGTGGTTCGCAGTACTGTACAAGATTTCCATATTGTCCATACAGAAATTCCAACATTAGCTAAGTTAAGAACAGCATTGAATGAAAAAATCGGATTCGAAGGTTGTTTAGAAACTGTTCGCAAGTTACTGTTGAAATTAGGTTACAAGTGGCGCAAAACAGAGAACAACCGTAAAGTCTTGACGGAGCGTCATGATATACAAATGTTGTGTTTAAAATATTTAAAAAAAATAACAGAGTAGCGCTCTCAAAGTCGGCCCATTGTCTACACCGATGAGAGCTACGTCCTTTCGACACACGTGCGAAACAACACCTGGGCAAAAAAAAAAAGGAAATAACTCCGTTTTTAAAAAAAATTAGCACAGGCACTCGCTTTATTTTAGTGCACGCGGGAACCAAGGATGGTTTTATTGAAAATGCTTCCTTGGTTTATAAGGCCAACTCAACAGCTGGTGATTATCATTCAAATATGAGCTATGATAACTATGTAAAATGGCTAAATGAAAAGTTGCTACCCAATTTACTTCCGCGCTCTGTCATTGTCTTAGACAATGCATCTTATCACAACACACGGGCTGAACGACTACCGACGCAATCTACAAAGAAAGCCGATATGCAGCAATGGCTCAGGGATAAGGGTATAGCATTTGATGAATCTCTTCTTAAATTGGAATTGTACGATAAAGAAGTACAAAGCCCAACACGTAATCTACAAGATTGACGATTTTATAAAAAAGCAAGGGTTTTGATGTCTTACGCCTTCCCTCTTATCACCCAGAATTAAATGCGATTGAAAATATTTGGGGGATCGTTAAAAATTATGTCGCATCTAAAAATATCGAGCAAAACATGACGAATACGGAAAGACTGATCAATGAAAGTTTGGGCCAAGTTAGCAGTGAAACGTGGCAAAAAAACTTGTGCTCATGTTGAAAAAATTGAAAAAGACTACTTGAAATATTTTGATCTCGATTTTGAATTTATAATCAATGTACAAGATGATTCTGACGACAGCAAAACGGAATCGGAAATCGAAAATTTATCTGATAGTGATTGAAAATACTGAATAGTCCTACTTGTTTCGTTTCCATTCTGTAACACCAATGCTTAATTAAATGCCTACATATTCTTAATATGTTTGTATTTATTGCAACCTAATCTAATTTATTTACAAAATGTATATACTTTTAAAACCAAAATTTTATTTAGATTATTAAATCTCGACTTGAATATATATCAGATTTTTTCGCTAACGTTACCTACTTTTACACACACAAGCGCGCTTGTCGGGATACGTCACTACTACAATCAAAGCCGAACGGACTTCGTGAAATAGAATATCTATACTAACTTTTATTTTTTAAAGTAACTAATCAGGTATGAATGTAGCGGAATATTTCTGACGGTAGGGAAATACTATGAAACACATGATAATTATGAAGGATTATGGGCGGAAACACCGACTATCGGAACGCAGCGTCTGTGCTGTGTACAACCAAATGTATGGCACCTGCGCCTTCCGATAGTCTGATCAGACAATCGGAAGGGCAACCGGAGCGTCTGTTTCCGCCTGAGTTCTTCGCTATCAGACCTCCACATCACTTCAGGATCGTACTTTAGCTTCAAGCATCGCAGAGCTAAGACCTAGTAGAATATACACTCCCTCAAATTATAATACCTCCATATTATTTTTTAGTTTATTTACCACTTTTGTTTTCTTTATTTGAGCCCACCCGTCGCCTATTTCACGCCTAATCAGTTACATGAAAGTGTTAGCTAGATTACGATGGGAGAAAAGCTATTGTAGCCTATCTCCGGTCATTTTAGTCGGCGGATTAGTAAAATATCGATTTTTCAATCGATTACAATTATTTAATTGACATAGTCTGTCGTCTGGCAACATTCAGGTTAAGTTTGAATGGCGGAACTGATATAAATTCAATAAAATTAATATTTTATTATGTTTTCCAATGCTAGGGTAAAAGAATTGTTTATAAAAAAAACTTGAAAATGTAAAAATACGACTTAATTTTCGAGAAGTAAATAGTCTTGACACGGCACCGAACTAAGGGCCCATTGGTGGGCATTCTCTTTTGGTACGTCCAACTACAATTTCGTGATAATATGACAATAAATAAATAAGGGTTTACATTTATGCAAGTAACTGAAAAAACTTTATGATTCCCTAAGGAGTCATGGACGTGTGAACTAAAAATTGTGGGCTGCCGAAGGAGTCATGGATGTGTGAACTAAAAATTGTGTGACTCCTTTAGGAGTTATGCATTTAATTAATTTATTTTGCTATATATTCTATGGTTTTAAATGTCAATGTCAGATGTAGAATGTTAGATCTATAAAATAAAACGTTATGATTGAACAAAAAGTTCAAATACACGAGGTTCTTCGTTCATAATGGCTGCTAAGAAAGTTCATGCTGCTGACATAATCCGTCTAATAGAAAACAGAAACAATTGAGTCCGAGGATAAAGATGTTTTTGAACGTGAGTCTGCACAAACTATTGTTTATGAAACAATTGACGATATAAGGGACTTTATTCAGGAGTATGAGCCAAGAAGAACAGTGGTTTAATTTGCCTCTTCATGCTAATACATCCATACAAGATCCCCGAGTAGAAAATGAATGGTCGTTTCAAGTAGATGACCTACTCTCAGAAAATTTTACAAGTTGGGATAATCTCTCTCGTCAATTTATTTACTTTGACATGAACACGGATATATTCACTATATTCCGCCAAATTGTTGATAGCAAAGTTATAAAACTAATGGTGGAACAGACGAATATTTGCGGCAGGCGTCTGAAAGAGAGTGCTTTCCATGAATTTAGTCGCATAAAAAGATGGTCTAACGTAACGGAACATGAAATGTTGAAATTTCTAGGTGTGATGCTGTTCACTGGACTTGTCAAACTACCTACAATTAGAAATTGAAAGTTAGTGGAACAAAAAAACTCTTTATATTTCCACCCCCTCATAGACAACATAAATTTATCTTACAATCGCTTCTGCCAGCCACCGAACCATCTGTCAGCTACCGAATAAAACCACCGTTGCAAATGGATGCTAGTTTATTACTGCCATAGCGACACAACATGATCGTGCAGGCACGCACACATACATACACATCACTCCTCTGACACTATTTCCAAAAATAAAGAACTTTGAATATGATATGATATGATGATATGATATGGTTATGATAATTTTACTTAAATAACTACAAACATCAAGAGGCTGACACACAAGAAGCCGACACATTCGGCTGGTCGCACACTGCGCACCCTACATCATTCGTTCTTATCAAATATAGACACATTTACCGCGTACCGTTTAAGTACGTGTTCTTTACATACTGAATCCAGATATTCAGATGAGTGGTGTGCGATTCAATCACAATTTAAACCTTATAATTAATCTTACGTCTACAACTACGAGTTGGTCTTGTAGGCTGTGGTTCAAAAGAACGATCGCCACGATCGTCGGCTACTTCTTGATTGGTCTCATCATTATTATGATCGTTAGCATCAACTTCACTTTGAGCCTCAGCCCACTCATCCTGCGGTACATTAACAGAAGGTAATGTTTGTGGCGGCTGCGCCTCCGCCGCCTGCGGGGAGTGCGGGCGCGGCAACGCTGACTGCATGGGGCTCACAACATCAGCACGTGCGCCGTTCGTCGTACCTGTATATTTCCGTATCTGGTCAATATGCCTTCTGCAGTTTACATTGTAATCCTTAAGTAATATTTCGTACATGCGATTACCTATTATTTTAATTATTTTACCCAAAATCCATATCTCTTTCTTAGCTATGTATCATTTTAACCATACCCTATCGCCTATGATTAATGTTTAAATTGTCGTTATCTTTTTCGTTGTTTTGTCTATTTTCTTGTAACAGGTCCAGCCTAGATGTTATATTTCGGCTAAACATAAGCTATAATGGGCATTCGCCCGTTGCACAATGTGGTGTGTTGCAGTAATCAAATAAAAATTCTAACAGTTTTTCGTTAATCACAGTTTGCTGACTTTTATCGCTAATAATACATTTTATCATTTTCTTGCATGTCTTTACAGAGTTGTCGGCCTGTCCGTTACTGGAAGGGTGATAAATTGGGGACGTTATATGTATATCGGATACCGTTCATTTCACAAAAATAATTAAATTCGACTTAATTTTTACATCATTATCGGAAACTATGACACTCGGTATACCGAACCTATTTTGATATAAGCGCCCAACTTGAAGTACCGCAACTCATATGTAAACACTCCAACCATTTGCTATATGAATCTACGACGATCAAATATACATTTTGATTTATAGTCATGTAGTCAATATGTAAGCGTCGCCACGGAGTCGAGTCGCGCGGCCAAGGCGCGGGGGGCGCGCGCGGCGGCGCAGCCCGTGTGCCAGCGCACGTGTAGCACGCGCCCACCCATTCCTCTATGTCCTTATAGATCTTTGGCCACCAAAATCTACTACGAGCTACACTCTTTGTTTTTACCACGCCGAAATGACCCGAATGTAGTTCTTGTAATAACCTATTTCGGTACACCGCTGGTATCACAACTCTGTGGCCTCGAAAAATACATCCGTTTTCAACCTCTAAATCTGTTTTGCAGTTGAAATAGGGCTGAACCAGTTTACAATTTATTTTACGCGGCCAGCAGTTCTGCACGTATTTAATAACTATTTGTAAAATTTCGTCCTTACTAGTTTCTGTTTTTATATCGTTAAATGTTAGCGGGGCGACGTTGACATCTAAGAAATTGAGGTAAGACAGATCATTTTGTCCTTCCGTTCTACAGTCACATTCTAGTAAAGGCGCGCGTGACAAATAATCCGCCGCGACATTATTTTCACTTTTAATATATTGGACATTATAACTTTTATTTTTTTTATAAACGTGGGTAACTCGTCGCCAGTGATCTGTCAGCTACCGAATAAAACCACCGTTGCAAATGGATGCTAGTTTATTACTGTCATAGCGACACAACATGATCGTGCAGAAATGAAATGAAATGATTTTTGAAATGATTTTATTTTCTGTAAGTAGGTTTATACAAACACTTTTACACGTCAATCATACTTAGAAAAAAAAACTAGATGAGCTCGGCGTTGCCTATCTGACTACTCTGAGAAGAAAGGCCGAAACAAACTCAGAGGTCACAGTCTCTTTTAAAGTCCAGACATAATCTTGGTCAGATCATGTGAAGACCATGTAGATTGGTGTCTGAAATGGTCTTATGAGGAAAAAACCACACAGATTGAGTGGACCTATCCAGTCAGTGCACGCATTTGTCAGTAATCGTGCAGCTCAACTCAGAACTTAAGGAGCTCAACGATTCGACGAACAATACCAAAGAAAGGACATTTGAGTAGGCCGCATAAATGACTCAAACTGCCAGACTAAGATGAAAACTAAATGAGAGAAATAATAAAAACAATAATCCACATAGTCTTCACATTCACAATAATTTAAAAAAAGAATATAATACTTCAAAAAGTAAATATTAATGTCATAGTGTATAAGTATAACAAAATCATTAATGTCACACTTAGTATAAAAATAGATTTAGTATAAAATTAGTTTGTTGCTTGGGGGTACATTGGAGTAGCTTAATTAATCCCAAGCCTTTTTGTCGTCCAAGTAATCTTTAACTTTATAGAAACCTTTTTGACAGAGTTTCTGTTTAATAAATGATTTAAATTTATTGAGGCTCAGTTATTTGACATGGCTTGGGAGTTTGTTGCAAAAACGTATACTTTGGCACTTAAATGAATTACTAATTTTTTGGAGCCTAGTCTTGGGCACAATAAGTAAGTCTTTGTTTCTAGTATTTATGCTATGAATGTCGCTGTGTCTAAAATATAGGTTAATATTCTTTTTGACATAAATCAGGTTCTCATATACATATTGAGATGCGACTGTCATTTTGTTTATATCCTTAAATGTATCCCTCAGTGAATGCCTACAACTTAGGTTATAAATTGCTCAAATGGCTCGTTTCTGCAGCACAAATATAGCCTGAATGTCAGCTGCATTTCCGCACAGCAAAATGCCGTACGACATTACACTATGGAAATAACTAAAATATACTAATCGAGCTGTTTCTACATCAGTCAAATGACGGATTTTATACACCGCATAGGCTGCAGAGCTTTACGGTTGTCGCAACCCAGTGCTGGGCACGCCACAATTGCGGCGATAAGTCCCCTCTTTGAGGAGTGGCTGGAGAGGCGCCACGGCGTCCTCACCTTCCGCCTGACGCAGGTCCTCACCGGACACGGCAGTTTCGGGAGGTTCCTGTGTCGGATAAGGCGGGAGGAAACGTCCGGGTGTCACCACTGTGTGGATCGCCCGGAGGACACGGTGGAGCATACGGTGGAGATCTGCCCGGCTTGGGCAGAGCACCGCCGTGTCCTCGTGGAGGCGATCGGCGGCAGAGACCTCTCGCGTCCGGCCCTGGTTCAGGCCATGGTACGGAGCGAGAGGGCATGGGCAGCCGTCACCTCCTTCTGCGAAGCAGTAATGCTCGCAAAGGAGGAGGCGGGACGGTTGAGGAAAGGCACGTTTCGCGCCCTCTCGCCCCTAGCCGCCGCAGGAGACGCCCAGGGCGTCGGGAATCCCGGGCGGATTTCCGGCCACCGTAGGCGCGGGCTTGCGGACGGTGAGCAATGGGTAGCTCACCGTCCGGTAAGAACCAGGCCCGGGTCGACGGCGCGTCGTATTCCACGCGCGCCTCAAAGAGATGTCGTCAGCACAAAGTAGGGGTCCACTAGGGCCGATGCCTGCCGGGGTCGCGGGAAGGTACTTATAGGTCACCGAGGCCCCCGCAACACAGGCAACAGGAAGGAATACGGGTGGGTTTTAGTCAGTAAGAGTCTGACACACCCTCCCGCTCCACCCAGAGCGGGAGAAGTTATTTGATGATTTCCCACCCTCAAAAAAAAAAAAAAAATAGGCTGCAGAGCTTAGCCGCTTCGACAATTTGGTTATATGTGGGCCCCACTGTAGCTTTGAGTCCAAAGTAATACCTAAGAACACAGTGGTGTCCACAAGATCCAACTCCGCCCCATTTACTAGTACATTGGTTTTTACCTGCTTAACGTTAGGTGTCAGAAATCTAATACATTTGGTCTTTTTCTCGTTTAATAGTAAATTATTAACACTAAACCAATGTACTATTTTAGAGAGAGCATTATTTACATCGTCAGTAACTGTTTGTTGTCGTTTAAGCTTAAATAAAAGTGATGTGTCATCTGCAAATAACACTATTTCATGACTGTTCTTTATAAGGCAAGGTAGGTCATTAATATATACGAGAAATAAAAAAGGGCCTAGAATTGAGCCCTGCGGAACTCCCATAGTGACAATAGAACCCGGCGATCGCTTACCGTTAACGTCCACTCTTTGGATCCTATTATCCAAATAAGAAATAAGAAGATCCAAGGCAGTGTTTCTAACACCATAGTGATGCAATTTCCTGACCAATGTATCATGAGAAACACAATCGAAAGCCTTAAGTACAAAAAATACCTAGGGCATCATGTGACTTCTTCCAAGCCTCAAAAATATGTGCAAGAAGTTCCACACCAGCGTCGATCGACCCTTTGTGAAACCGAATTGTTTACTGTTTAATAATTTATGTTTATTAAAATGTCTTTGCAATTGATCTAGCATCAATTTTTCAAATATTTTACTAAAGGTGGGAAGCACAGAAATTGGTCTAAAGTTTGTGGGGTCTGATGTGCTGCCCGATTTAAACAAAGGTATTATTTTACTACTCTTCATTAAGTCAGGAATTACACCACAGTCAATACATTTATTAAAAATAATTGCCAATTCAGGCGCTACAGTGTTAATTATGCATTTTGCAACCTCCACAGAATTTCCCCATAGATCAGCTGTTTTTTTAACATTGAGTGTATTGAAAGTTTTAATAATATCCCGAGCACTAACATAGTCGAAATTAAATTCATGGTTACAAATATCAACATTTTCATTCAATATGGACTCAGCAACAGTGGGTGATGAATTTAAAGATTTAGTGGTTGAGACTGGGATATCTGCAAAGAAATTTTCAAAAACTGTGGCAACCTCTAAATCCGTGTTAATAACTGTATTGTTATTATTAAGGCTGTATTCACAATTACGCTTCCTATCCCTTCCAGTCTCATTGTTTATGATTTCCCAAGTCGTTTTTATTTTATTTTGACTCCTTTTAATTTTTAAACTTAAATATCGACTCTTAGCTTCGCTACAAACTTGATTAAATAATTTGGAATAGTTCTTAACATATTGATAAAATTCTTTACTTTTATTATAATTTCTTTCCTCATAAAGTTCAAAAAGTTTGATTCTTCTATTAAATATCCCTTTAGTTGCCCATTCACTGAAGGTTGCAGAACCAATAACTGAGATCTGCTTTGGTATAAATGTTGAGTTAAATTCTTTACAATACATGGAAAAAAAGGAATTGTATAGTTCATTAGGATCATGACTATAAGGCAAGTAGGCTAACTGACTTTTATGTTTGTTTTTAAAGCTTTCCAAGCGACCGGCAGGTTTTGGCACTACAGTGATATCTCTCTTAGCCACTTTTCTATCTTGCTTACTAAATGTAATCAGCTGGCACGCACACATACATACACATCAGTTTTACTAAAATGTTGGCATTTTACTGATAATTAGGCTCCAAGGAATGACGATGACAAGCTTTATAAAATAAAACCACTTCTAGACATGATCATGGAAAACGGCCATGCTATATGTATATAGTATGCTACATATATAAGGCCTGATGTGTACACCAGGCCGTGTTATTGTGGTCGATGAATCAATGGTGCACTTTTGTGGACGCTTTATTTTTCGTCAATACATACCATCTAAAGCCCATAAATATGGCGTAAAAATTTACAAACTATGCACAATTGATGGTTTTGTATGGGCGTATGAAATCTATTGTGGTCAAATCCAAAGAGTCCACGATTTGGATTTATCTGGAAGTATAGTCACTCGCCTAGCTGAAAACCTGCTAGACGAAGGTAGGTTGATAATTACTGATAACTTTTATACAAGTGTACCTCTAGCCACCTTTTTGAAGAGCCGTCGTATTGATTTGCTGGGTACAGTGAATAAAAAGTGAAGGGGCGTTTCGCAAGCTGTTACTAAAAGTAAATTGAAGAAAGGAGAGATAGCAGTTATGCAGATTATTGGCAATATTACTGTGTTAAAATGGCATGATAAACGTGACCTTTTACTTCTTTCTACATGCCATAGAAAAGAATTGAAAATGAGTAGCGGACGAAGACCAGTACTCAAACCTGATATGGTTTTACATTATAATAAAAGGAAAAAGGTATCGATGTGTCTGATCGGTTGAGTAGCTACAATAGTCCTAAAAGAAAATCAATAACTTGGTACAAAAAAATTGCCGTAGATTTGGTGTCAATTGCGGTGGTAAACTCGTGCCTTATTTTCAATGAACTGCTTCATGTTATCGGCATATGAAATAATAATAAAAAATCTGCTAGAGGTCAGAGACAAAAACCGACAGTCTGTTGAACGTCCACCGTCATTACTTGAAATCAAACACACCTTCGAGAAAATGATCCAAAATCCGTGTCGTAAGGTAAATAAAAATCGTATACAAAAGCTGCTACAACAAGTTCATGTCAGAGGGACAATCTTCAAAATTTGCATATACAAAGGCTTCTAAAGTGCTAACGTGGGATCCCAAGTGTAAAATAGTGCTGCCGTCCATGTTAAAATTAATTTAATTGAATAAACAACCATTACTACTAAAAAAATATTTATACAAAATATTTTTACTTTTATTTTACCGCAAAACCGGCAACATTTTACGACGGCTCGTATGATATTTCTGTAGCCCTGTTATGTAACCACACGTCCATGATTTGGTTTTCACTCTTATTCATACGTCCAGTTAAATAAAAAGCATCAAATTTACTTTTGGAGTATCATGGACTTACGTGTTCGGCACAAATGTGACTCCTTTGGAGTCACTAGACAGGGAACGTGAATCAACAGTACAAAAGAGACATATTTTTATGGAGAGCTCAAGAAATGCGCAATGAAACCCAAAAAAATGTGGACAATAATAAATAACCTGTCAAATAATAACATTGTCCTTGCTGTGCTCCTCCAAAACTAAAAACCGAAAATGGTAGCTTAGCTATGGATTCCATTGGGATATGCCAAATTTTTAATAGTTTCTTTGCAAATATAGGGACACAACTAGCAAGCCAAATACCATGCACACATATACACAACAAAAATATATACACCTTACCGAACCTTAACCAGCACACTGGACATTGTGAACTATCTCAATTTAAACCATGCACAGCTTCTGAGGTATCTAAAATTATAATAATAACGTCTCTTAACCTCGTCCAAATTTTAATGTAGATATTAATTTTGACGCATTTTACAAGAATTTTTCAATTTATGCAAAACCAAGACGGAAAATCACTGACTGATCAAGAAAAATACCTCGGACTAACTCTTGATAGCAATTTGACATGGAAACCACACCTTCAACACATTAAAAACAAACTTTCATCATTGGTAGGCTCACTACATAAAATTGTTAGATGTATTCCAAAAAAAAGTTCGGCTAGTAATATACAACTCCCTTGTTAAGCCTCATCTATTATATCTTATTGCAGTATGATCTATAACTAGTCTAAAACCAATGCAAATTCTAGAAAATTAAATAATTAAAATACTACACAACTATGATTTCTTAACACCGTCAAAAACTATTAACAAAGAGACAAAGCTAATAAACATCAAACAACTTCATATATTTAATACATGCATACTAATCTTATCTATAAAATCATTCACAAACTTACTCACTCACGCATTACATTCACAACAGAAGGTGAAATAAGCAAGTACTCAAATAAAGAAGTAGCGCAAGAATTTGTAAATTTCTTTACCAGTATCCCAATTAAAACTACTGAAACCCTAAATTCCTCGCCCTCGCGTTCTATTGATTTATTAATAGGAAACGTTTCATCCTGCCAGATTGAATTTAAATTCAATCTGGCAGGAGGCATATAAACCCCATAACAGTAATAAAAGCTTTCAAGCAAATCAAGATCAAATTAACATGATCAACAGGAAGAACAATTAACGGATCTAATGAAATATAGTAAGGTAATACCACTTTTCAAATCCGGGGATAGTAGAGACACCAATTATTATAGACCCGTATCCGTGTTGCCGGTTTTCAGCAAGGTGTTTGAAAGGGTAATGCTTAATCAAATGCTCAATCATTTTAACACTAATAAAATCTCACACGATCAACAGTATGGCTTCACCAAGGGACGTTATACGACTGACGCCGGTGTAACCTTATTAAAACACATATTTACGGCGTGGGAAGAGGCCCACGACGCAATAGGAATATTTTGTGACCTCTCTAAGGCAAGGATTGCGTCGACCACGAAACATTACTCTTGAAACTTAAGCATTACGGACTTGGAGACCTTGCGCTCAGTTTAGTAAAATCTTATTTATATGATAGACAGCAGCAAGTTCAAATAAATGGTGTCAATTCACTCGGCTTAAAAGTAGAAATGGGTGTACCACAAGGCTCGATATTGGGTCCTTTCCTCTTTTTAGTATATATTAATGATCTACCCCACTTGTTAAAAACCCAACCACAAATGGTGTTATTTGCTGACGATACATCCTTAATTTTTAAAATTAATAGACGTGCATCAAATTTTGACGACGTAAATAACGCCCTATTGTAGGTCTAAAATTGGTTCACTGCTAATAATTTAGTATTAAATGGGAAAAAACTAAGTGCATAAGATTTTCTTTACCAAATGTCAAAAGTAGTATTTGTAAGATAGTATTGAATCAAGAGAAATTAGAATTCGTCGATAAAACTGTTTTCCTGGGGATAACGCTCGACTCAAGGCTTCAATCGGGGCCTCATTTAACTTCCCTTGCAGGACGGCTAAGTTCAGCAGCATATGCTGTGAGAAAAATCCGTCAATTTACTGATGTAGATACCGCACGGCTAGTATATTTTAGTTACTTTCATAGTATTATGTCGTACGGTATTTTACTATGGGGACGGGCTGCAGACATCGAGTCTATTTTTATTCTGCAGGAAAGAGCCATCAGATCTATATATGGCCTCCGCAGGTGCGACTCTCTAAGGGAACTGTTTAAAGAAATTAACATCATGACGGTACCTTGTCAATATATCTATGAAAACATCATGTACGTAAGGAAAAATCTACATCTTTTTAGTAAAAGAGGTGAAAGACACAATTATATCACTAGAAATAGGGACCAATTAGTTCATCCAGGTTTCAGGCTGGCTAAAGTAGACTCATCTTTCATGGGGTACTGTTTAAAATGTTACAATAAAATACCTTCCCACATACTTCAACTGAATGAAACAAAATTTAAATCTTGTATAAAACGCACACTATGCAGAGTATGCAGCCAAGCATATTATAAGTTGGGGGATTACATCGCTGATAAAAATGCTTGGCTCAACGCTGGTCCTGCTCTACAAGGGCGCAAAAACTAATCGATTAGCATTTGAAAATAGTGTTAGAGCAGCTGAAGATTTCATAAACTATGTTTGCATTATATAAATTTAATCACTTAGAATTGTATAGTTGCACAGCACATTGTTATGCGAGTACTATGTACTATATAGCTGCCATTTACTGGATACGTCTTTGATTGAATTGTGTGGCGGCCTCTGGGAGTATGTCGTGCTCACTCTAATGTCTCGCTAATGGTGGTGCGTGTGTTGGATCATTTAGCTCCGCTTTCTCTCACGGGGTTTCAACGTGGAAATAAATTCGGTATTCAAAGTCCGTCTATCATTGACATTCCGAGATCCCAGGGCCAGACGAAGCAGTACTCATAAATAGGGTTTAGTAACCTCGTGAACCACGAGACGTTAAACCCTAAAGTGGTGACCCCGACGCGAATTAAAAACGTTAAAATACGTGACGCGTAATCAGCAGACTGCCACGTCAGTGTGAATTCCGAGTGACTTTATACACAAGTGCAAGTAGAACTTTAACCAGCCAAAATGCAGGCCCCAGTACCACCAGGCGTAAAGACCGAAGACAGTTAATTGGCATAAATCAACATCAGATCAGAGCTTCCAGAATTCTGGACAGACCAACCAAGGCTATGGTTTGGATAATTCGAGGCCCTGATATCAGAATCAAAACGAGGTGAGAAGACTAAATTCAACATTGTAATCGGGAGGCTAGGCAAAGATGTCGCACAACACGTGTCCGACTTAATCGAGGAACCGCCACAAGACAAACCATACACAGCGCTAAAGGAAAGGCTGCTGGGCCAGTTCGAAGAGTCGGACACGAAGAAAATGCAGAAGTTGCTGACAGAAATGGATCTGGGGGACCAAAAGCCGTCGCACTTAAACCGCAAAATTAAAAACCAGGCAAGGGGTAAAATTCCAGAAGACACCCTGCACATCATGTGGATCAGCCACTTGCCAGCCGCTGCACGCACCTTGACCATAAGCGAAGTTACCAACTTAAATAAATTAGCGAAACAGGCGGACACAATCATAGAAACAACCAAACCATGCGACGCAATAAGTGTAGTCACCAGCGTCTCACCCTCATCGAGCACGGAAACAATCATTGCGGAGATATCAAAGCTCAGCAAGAGATTCGACGAGATACAGCGAGGTGAACAGAGCCAGAGAAGTCAACCGCGATTTCCGAGAAGATACAGAAACAATAACTATTCACAACGCCTTGACAGAAAGAGACCAGAAGACTGGATGTGTTTCCACCACTTCCGATTCGGAAATAAGGCCACCAGATGCGAGAAACCGTGTAACTGGAAAAAAGGTGAAACAGCTGCAGAAAAACGGAAGCCGGGAAACGAGCAGTGATGCGGAAAGAGGTGGATTTCTGCATCGACTCCACAAACCACCGCCTCTGCGTAAACGACATAAACACGGGTATGCGTTTTTTAATAGATACAGGAGCCAATGTATCAGTCTTACCAGTAAACAGGAAACAGTATAATATAAGTAATAGTACTAATCTTAGGTTGTATGCCGCCAATGGCTCCGAAATAAAAACTTACGGTACTACTAATTTAAAATTAAATCTTAATCTTAAGAAAATGTACAGATGGACATTTATTGTGGCAAATGTTAAACAACCTATCATAGGAGCGGATTTTTTACGCCATCATAGGTTGTTAGTAGATTTAAATGCACAAAAATTGATAAGTAAACAAACCGATTTATCAATTAATGGCAAAATTGTCAAATGCGCGGAAACCACCGTCAGCATTGTAGACAACAATTACCTCTTTCGCGAACTATTATCGGAGTTTTCAGATATCAAGAAACCCAGCCCATACAGGGACGATGACGCTGAGAACGAAAGAAGTAAATTACTGCACCACATTGAGACTACGGGACCACCCGTACATGCGCGTGCCAGGCCGCTACCTCCAAACAGGTATCATAAAGTTAAGGAAGAATTTAGGTTAATGCAGAAAATGAGGATCTGCAGACCTTCCAAGAGTGCGTGGGCAAGCCCGCTACACGTCGTGGCAAAGAAGAATGGGGACATCCGGCCATGCGGAGACTACAGGCGACTAAACGCTATCACAAAGCCGGACCGATACCCCGTACCTAGGCTGCACGATTTTACGTATGTGTTGACAGGTAAGAATTTTTTTTATAAACTCGACATAAATAAATCGTATCATTGCGTTAGTGTAGCAATAAACGATATAGAGAAAACGGCAATTATAACACCTTTCGGCTTGTTTGAGTTCCCACGAATGACATTCGGTCTACGAAACGCGAGTCAAACATTTCAACGCTACATGAACAACACCGTACTGCAAGGGTTTAATTTCGTCGACGATGTAGTAATAGCGAGCGACTCGATAGAAGAAAACAAAATGCATCTAAGAAAGGTTTTCAAACGATTTAGAGAGTTTGGTATCACAATAAACCTGTCCAAGTGCGAATCGGTAAATCCAACATCAAATTTTTGGGCTACGAGATTTCCACCAGTGGAATTCGACTACTAGAACACAAAATAAATGCGATCTTAGAATACCCTCGTCCGCAAACAGTAGATCAACTCAGACGGTTCCTAGGCATGGTAATTTTTTACAGATCAAACATACCAAACGCCGCGAGTCAACAGTCAAACCTGAATAAGTTTTTGAAAGGCGCGAAAAAGAAAGATAAGACCGCCATTACATGGGACAGTCAATCACTCGACGCTTTCGAGCAATGTAAACAAGGTTTAAAAAATGCAGTCACGCTAGTACACCCAAAAGCGAATGTCGCATTAGCCCTAATGACTGATGCCTCAGACACCTGTGCGGGAGCTGTGCTGCAACAAAAAATCAAAAATACATGGCAGCCATTAGGATACTTTTCTAAGAAGTTCTCCAAAGCTCAACAAAAGTATTCCACCTATGATAGAGAATTGCTAGGAATATACATGGCAATTAAACACTTTCGATTCCTTTTTGAGGGCAATCAACTAACGATATTTACAGATCATAAACCCCTTATTTATGCATTCACAAAATTACATAGCAACAACGAAACTCCCACACGCACTCGGCAACTATTATACATTAGCGAGTTTACAACGGACATCAGGTACATACAAGGCGAAAACAATGCCGTAGCGGATGCCTTACCACGTATCGAAACTATAGACTGCCCGACTGTACTTGACTACGCGGAATTAGCCTTATCTCAAGAGAATGACGCGGAGCTCAAACAACTATTGTGCGAAACGAATAACAACCTATGTTTTAAAAAATTCCATATCCCAAATAATAAGGCATTAATATATTGTGAAAACTCAACTAACTCGTGTAGGCCGTACTTAACCGATAATTTTAGGAAAATTGCATTCAATTGGGTACATGACGTTAGCCACCCAGGGATTCGAACAACGCGTAAATCCGTCGCACAAAGATTTTTTTGGCCAGGGTTAAACCGCGACGTCGGACGATGGGCCAAAACATGCATACCGTGTCAGAGATCTAAAGTAAACAGGCACATGGTGTCAGACCTGCAACAGTTTTCGGACTGTGACCGCTTTGAACATGTACACATTGATATCGTAGGTCCCTTACCAACGTCTAAAGAGGGATACAGGTACCTTGTCACAATGATCGTCCGATGTACGCGTTGGCCCGAAGCCATACCGGTAAAGGAAATAACAACGGAAGTCGTGGCCAAAGTATTTTACGATACATGGATTTTCGGTTACCCCGAGAAACTCACGAGCGACCAAGGTCGGCAATTTGAGAGCTCGTTATTCGCGCAACTAATGAAAACTATGGGTATAAAAAAACTGCGCACTACTCCTTACCACCCTCAAAGTAATGGTATGGTAGAGCGCTGGCATAGATCCATGAAATCGGCGCTAACCGCTCGTCTCATCAACAAGGCGTCCTGGTGCGATGAATTGTCTACAATGCTGCTAGGGTTACGTTCAGTAGGCAGGAGCGGTAATGGCGTCAGTCCAGCAGAGTACGTGTACGGCCGAACACTCCGGTTACTGGGAGATTTTTACAACGTCACTAACAATCAAACAGGAAATGACCATGAATATCTTAATAAAGTAAAGGACATTATAAACAAATTAAAGCCAATATAACGGGACTTGCGGGACTCATGCACACTATTCACTCATAGTGATTTAAAGAAATGTGATTATGTATTTATCCGTAACGACGCCATCCGTAAACCACTAACGCCGACATACGACGGCCCTTTCCGGGTAATAGAGAAGAAAAGTAGTGTAATTCAGTTACCAAACAGACAAACTAGTGTATCCATCGATAGGTTGAAACCAGTTTATGTTTTAAACGAAGAATACCATGATAAACAAACTGGTACTATTACAAATACAACTCAGTATGATAAAAACGTGGACAGAAGTCCAATAAGGTCGGTGCCAAGCCCAATTGAAAACGCGCCCGTAGTAAAGAAAAGTAGAAGCGGTCGCATCATCAGACCACCTGTAAGAATTAATTTGTAACAACTTTCCACAAATGTGGAACTTCTCTCCTGTTTATGTATATTAATATTACTTTGTATGGCGTTGCCGTAATGGAAGCTACAGGGGGGCCTTCATGGTGTTTTTAAATATAGCAGTGCGGAAGTTACGGCAACCACCCTTAAATATATTATGTAGGTAAAAGACTTGTATCGTATCGTCGATAACGATACTTTTAAGTCGTCGCTTGAAAAATAGTTGTACGCAACCAGGTGTAAAAGTAGTATAGTAATAGTACTGAACTTGCTTAACAGTACCTAGAATTGTCAAAGTAAGCACAGCACTAAAATTGTTTAAATGTAATAAGAAACCGCACTGCCGGTCAATTGTTTTGCTAAGCGACTTTGTTATAATACGAGTAAAAACAAAATGAACTTTGATATCGCTGAAGCAGCTCCTTACACTTAAGTTGTGTCATGCATATTACAATAAGCACGTAGATAATAGTTTCGTCAGTCACCGGAAGTCACACTGCCTCACAAGTAAACATATCGACGCTCAAACACTGAAATAATAATCATGGGCAAGTCATATAGCAAAGAAGAAGTAATCATAGCCCAAAACAATGCCGTAGAATCAACGCACCCGCAATGCTGCTAGTCGTGTTGATGATGTTCATTCGTCAATGTCGCCACCGTTTGAAGAAGATGATAACAAAGAAATCAACAACGCATCAGGCGGGCTAAATATGCCGTCGGTGCGTATTGAGTCACGGGCGATTCCACAGCAACCACCGGCAGCCAGCTACGCGTAATGTGATACATCCACAGCGTACCAGTGCTTATCGTAATGTGTAATTCTTAGCAATGTATCCTTGTGCACATTGAAACGTGTTATGTTTTGGCATAAGTTAGAGTAAGAAAATTGTACTATGTTTTAGGCAAAATTTTTGTATGAGATTTTGGGGGGGGGGGGGGGGGGATAGTGTAGAGACACATGTAATTACGTATGGCAGAGTGCATGTTAAGCAAAATGTATGTGAGCGAGACGTATGGACGAACGGGCAGTGACTGTGCACTGACCCGAGCGAACGGTTCTCTCACGGGGTTTCAACGCGGAACAAATTCAGTATCCAAAGTCCGTCTATCATTGACATTCTTAGACCCCAGGGCCAGACGAAGCGGTACTCATAAATAGGGTTTAGTAACCTCGTGAACCACGAGACCTTAAACCATAGAGTGCTAATCCATGCGTCATGTTCGTGAACGGGCGCCGTCAGTAGAGACTGGCCATCTCTTATTTGCCACGGCTTATTTTATTTTTGAATTGCTTTTTTTTGTTAAACTTTTTATTACGGACGCTTTTACGTTTTGCATCGTTCTCACATGTATAATTTCAAAATGAATGATGTAAACAATATTTTGTAACCATAATACATTGATTTAAAAGAGTGTCCGTGGAATTTCTTGCCCGTTCTTCTCCATAGGTACCGACTACGCTTTGGAATGGGCAACTAGCTTCATCTTTCTGAGTGACCGACCGACCTCTTGACAATTCAAAAGTGCCTGTAATTGGTTTATTTGAAATAAATGCTTTGAGTTTGAGTTTGAGTTTTGGTTCATGTCGTCGAGCTTGATACCTGGTATTGTCAAGAATAAGAACTAACCACGGTAAAAATAACCTAACCTATGGAACATAGCTCTATAATTAACTTCCAAAGGATGTAAAAGAAGCGACTTCACTCAACATATTTAAAAATAAATTATTCATTATATTATTTATTTTTTTACATATTAAATATATTTTTAAATATTTCTTGAAAAAAGGTATAAAAAAAAAAACATTTAAAATATTTAATATTATTTAAATTATTATTAAGTCAATAATTGTTAAAGTTTTAAATATTTTTTTACATATTAAATATATTTTTAAATATTTCTTGAAAAAAGGTATAAAAAAAAAAACATTTAAAATATAAAATATTATTTAAATTATTATTAAGTCAATAATTGTTAAAGCTGTGTTGTGCTTATTTTGGTTTATAACACCAACATTTTTTAACTTGTGCTGGTGGCACAAGTTAAAAAATGGACTTTATCTTAGGAATGCAGTGAACTCGCTTCCAATTTTGTTGACAATGCTCATACTTTATTTTTTGCTTTGTTTTTCTTCTACCCGCACTGATATAAAATAACTAGTAATAAGATTTAATGTTCTAATGTAAGTGACTTAATGTTTGACGATTGTCTTAATGAGAATAAAGTTCTAGGAGTAGGTACCTCAATATAAACTCGTTTTGAATGGAGTATATAAAAGTATTAAACACGTTAGATATGAATTTTATTGTGAACATTGAATAAAGCAATACAAATGTTATAAGTACATAATACTTCTATACACAGGCAGGATTGGAGGGCCGTTAGGCCTTTTAAAATCTACATAATAGTTATATGGACCGTCGAGCAAAATCGTTGTCACGAACGTGGCGCCACTTCTTGTTCTCCCTCTTGTCGCCGAGATTAAGCGCGGGTGAGCGAGTGGGAGCGTGGCGGGGAGACACGCGGGGTGACAGCGCGCCAACCGCCGCCCCCCGTGCCAGGCGCTGGCGCACCTGTACCTCCCACAAAGGCACGTTCTCCAGCTCGTCGTCCTCTTGGTTGGTTCCGCTCCGCAGAGCTGCTTGCATGCGTTTGTGGTGCTGTTCCTTATTTTCTCTTGTAATTTGCCACGCTTGTAACATAATTACTTTAGTTTCAATGTCCATGCTCATCCGATGTATTCGAACCAATTCTCTGATGTTCTGTTTAAAAAATACAAATGAGATCTGCTAAAAAGAAAAAAAAAAACAAGTTTTATTATAGTAATTTCTATGATGTGGTAAGTACCTCGTTGTGATTGTAATACATATAGGAGACATTTTTGTCAGTTCCTTGGTAAATTCGAATCATTTTTTTGAAATAGTCTCGCATATCGTACACCGTGTCCCCCAGCTGATACTGCAGCGCCTTGTAGTACTGGTCGCGGTAGCGTTGCACAGCCTTGACCTTCATCTCGGCGTCGATCACCAACTCGCGCGACAGCCCATGCAACTTGCCTTGTTGTCTATGTTGTACGTTATAGAAATAGTAAGGATTGCAAGGAGTCCACAATACTGGAACAAATATGCACACAAATATTATATGCTTACAAAAAAATAACGACATAATAATAACATGTTGACCATATAAATATAATAGGTGTAATAAAACATTTTACAGTAAAAACAACCATTATTGAAGTACCCAATCGAACCGCAACCCGTGGAATACTTATTATTAAGTAGTTCTCGTGCCCATCTGCGGTCTTCATCAGTTCCACTTTACCAAATGGTGCTTTCCGAGAGCAAATACGAGTTACTACAAAAAAAAATGCCTAAATCGCTATAGGTGTCCCAATAAAATTTCAGGATTTCCCTCGAGAGCATACCTTTTCAAACAAGAAAATAATTTTCAAAATCGGTCACAATTGACGGAGAAATCGGTGAACATACATAAAAAAACATAAATATACAGACGAACATATTATAAACTCCTCCTTTTTGGAATTCTGTTAAAAAGATCCATCATCCAGTCGACATATACGCATTCTGTACATCAAACTTAGTGAATGTATTTAATTGTTAGTCTTTTTAACATACATTTACATTATTATGCAGAATGGCACTTTAAACATATTTTTTGTCAGTGCATTATGGTACCTACATCCTCATCATCATCAAATCAGCCGAAAGTACACTGCTGGACATATGCATCCCCAAGCACCGACACATCAACTTGTTCTGTGCTTCCCGTCAATATTATTTTGAAACCATAAACAATAAACATAATGTGGAAGTACTCACTAGTAGCGCCAATAAGGAATGCCAAGAACAGCGGGGCCGACATAATCGTGAACACGTGAACCGCAGAGCACACACATCACCCGCGGGCGCTAGCAAGAACAACCCGCAGAGGGAGCAGTTGAGCACACGGGCGCGTGTACCATGCACCTGCTAGTACTTATTGATTGTGCAACGCATACTTATCAAATAATGACTGTTTAGAAACTCATACCTTGTAATTGCTTGTAGTATAAACAGATTGTAAAATATAGAGTTCGTGAAGTTGTAACTATTAAATATTGAAATCCTAAATATTGGAAAAACAGAGCACTCTCTTAGCGACTGTATGAACGTGAAGTGTGTAGTTGCCACAAATATAGAAATAATCAAATTAAATTAAGAGGAACCATTTCTATAGAACACACACATTATATTAGCTAATAATAATTTATTAAATCAAACATTCTCTCTCTCTCTTCTCTCGATGCACAGTTGCAGTTAAAATAGTCCTTTTTAAGGCGTATTGCACAACACTGTACTCGGGGGCCCTGTGGTTCAGATATACCCAAAAGGCTTGCAATGCTCTGCGTTCGTAAGAAGCTGGCAGTATCATCACAACGGTAATGTTTTCCCATTGTTTGTCTTACTGTTTAGTATATTCGTGTATTTATTTGGTCTTATATTTATGTATAATTAGGTATATCTATTATATATAATGTTTTTAATAGGTATATGTATGATATACTTATATTTTAATAAATATTTATTCCATAGTTTTCGTTATTGCACCTACCGCTGTCTGTCTCTGCATCACCCAAAGGTTGACTGGTAGAAAATGCCTATGGCATTAAGTCCGCCTCTGTACATTTGTGTGCGTAAAGTATTAAATAAATAAATAAATAAATAAATATCCAATATAACAACGCGTTCAGGGTGCTGTTGCGACTGCCACGTTTCTGCAGTGCGTCGGCGATGTTTGCTGAGGCGCGCATTGACTTTGACGCAGTATGGCGTAAAAAATCTGCCGCGTTACTTCGCAGGTTGCGTGACAGTCCCAACTTCATTTTGCACTCGATAGCCGCCCGGGCAGGTAGTCCGCTTGTGTGGGCGTCAGCAGAGCGGACAAGATCTGTTTTAGTTATTAAGTACTAACATAGGCTAAGTAAGAGTGTTACTAACAGAATGGACTCACTTGTTGTCTTTTCAAATAAAAGATTATTATTATTTATTATTAATGTAAAACACTCTTACGTGAAATATGACAACGTCGCATTTTCTTAGCTTTAAATATGAATGATTGCTTTGAATTAAAATTAATTGCTTCTATTTATCTATGAAACTTAGATACCGACACACATCGAGAGCCTAGTATTTTATTATGATATCTTCGAAACTATGCATTTTTGGGCCACATATTCTAGGACTTTTTGTATTATTTTTTGGTGATGAATTTCATAACCTCAAGATATTACCGATAACGATTAACGGTAATGTTTTCCCATTGTTTGTCTTACTGTTTAGTATATTCGTGTATTTATTTGGTCTTATATTTATGTATAATTAGGTATATCTATTATATATAATGTTTTTAATAGGTATATGTATGTATATACTTATATTTTAATAAATATTTATTTCACAGTTTTCGTTATTGCACCTACCGCTGTCTGTCTCTGCATCACCCAAAGGTTGACTGGTAGAAAATGCCTATGGCATTAAGTCCGCCTCTGTACGTTTGTGTACGTAAAGTATTAAATAAATAAATAAATAAATAAATATTTCAACATGTTTCTATTTGTTTGGCAGGGTTTTTTTTATATGCTTTAATTTATACTTAATATGATCTCAATTTGAGCGGTGGATGCCTATTCTTCCTCACACATATGGCATATACTATTGGTTACTAAACTCTGGAAGGCATTTGGTTCCGTATACAACTTAACGGACTTTGGCGCTGAACCTCCACTTATCACACAGAAGCGATACTGCATGTGGATGGCAAACTCTGAAGATTAATGTAAACGGGTAATGTCAACCCGAACTTAAGTAAGTCTACCTACTAACTATTATGCATAAGGCAGATCAAGCAAAAATCAAAATCAAAAATCAAAAGTCATTTATTCAAACTAGGCTGAGAATCAGCACTTTTCGAACGTCAAAATTACATAAGACAGTCCCCCAAAACGCCCACCCTTCACCACTTCCTAGTGCTTTAGCTGGGAAGAAGAAGTGGTCAACAAACTCCCCAGCAGCACAGCTGTCTGTTCAGTTAGAGGGAAAAAAAATGGATTCTATACAACAGTATGCAAAACAATTTACATTACGTGCAACATAAAACATTAAATTATTAGCCATATGTCATCTAGCACACCACTATACCAACAAAAAAAAAAGAAAAGCAAAACACCGAAAACTATTAATTCTCAAGCAGAGATAAAAACGTAAACAGAACTTAATGCCCAAATAAAAGCCTCCAAGCATAAAAGGCGTGCCCGCTTACATATAGCTATAGCTGTAACAGTCACAAATGATGAACTAGGACCATCAAAGTAAAATAAATAAACAATTAATTACTAATAACAAAACAAAACAATGGTCAGCAAGACGACCAGTCACCACAAGCAGCACCCGTTCACGAGCATAACGCAAAAATCAGCCATTACCCCCCTCGCCATATTAGAGGGAAGGAGGTAACCCGACCCCCGACGCTACCGCAAGCAGTGACAACTAAGGGAGCATGACGAACTTGCTGCCGGTTGTAAGAATAATAAAATCAGTTATCGAGGTCGCTAGCTAACCACATATTGCAATACAACTCAACAAAAAACATTGTAATGAGAAGATTATGTCAATAATAAACGAAAATAAAATTTAAAATAAATTGACTTATACAGTCAAATAAAATAAACAATTATATGAACTCATATAACCTGTCACTAGGTAGGCTAATTCTGGAGAAAGAACATAAACATTGTCTTGAGTTAATTACAGCGACCAACAATTCTTATCATTTAAGTAGTCGTTGATAGAATAGTATGCCCTTGAACAAAGTTTGGATTTTACTTTAGTTTTAAACGCATTAAAAGGCAAATCTAGCAAAGAAGATGGTAACTTGTTATAAAAAGTAATACCAAGCCCAACAACCGAGTTATGAACCTTGTGAAGCCGGTGAAATGGAGCACGTAATTTGTCCTTATTTCTGGTGTTAATATTATGAATATCACTGTTTTTAATATATAAGTGTATATTTTGCCTAATATATAAGATGTTGGCGAAGATGAATTGTGATGCCACCGTGAGAATACCAATATCTTTAAAAAAATCTCTCAGAGAAACTCTGGCACCTAGCTGGTAAATTGCTCGAACAGCTCGTTTTTGAAGAACAAATATATTTTGAATGTCAGCGGCTTTGCCCCACAGCAGAATACCGTAGGACATAACGCTATGAAAATAACTAAAATATACTAACCGAGCTGTATTAACGTCAGTGTATTGTCTTACTTTCCTGACGGCGTAAGCGGCCAAACTGAGCCTTCCCGCTAGGCTTGATATATGAGGGCCCCACTGAAGTTTGGCATCTACTGTTATGCCCAGAAAAACTGCCGAGTCTACAGTTCCAAGAACCTCTTTATCCAAGACGATGTTGGGTCCTAGATTTCTAACATTTGGTAAAGCGAACTTTATACATTTTGTTTTCTTAGCATTGAGAACTAAGTTATTTGTCGTAAACCAATCCGTCACAATTGAGAGTGCACTGTTTACGTCGTCAAAATCTTGTCTATTCCTTTCTACTTTAAAAATAAGAGAGGTATCATCTGCAAACAGTACAACGTCACAGATACCCTTTAAATAGAATGGTAAGTCATTAATATATACTAAGAATAAGAATGGACCCAGTATTGAGCCTTGTGGTACACCTAACTGTACTAGAAGCTCGGAAGATTTCACACTATTAACATCTACACATTGCAACCTATTATGTAAATATGAACTTATTACTTTAAGAGCTTCATTTTGGACACCGTAATGATGTAGTTTACGCAAGAGCGTGTCATGTTGCACGCAATCAAAAGCTTTGGAGAGATCACAGAAAACTCCAATAGCATTTTGCGAGTTCTCCCATGCGTTAAATACGTGTTTCAGCAGTGCAACACCTGCATCTGTAGTCGAACGACCTTTTGTAAAGCCATATTGTTCATCATGAAGGAGGCTGTTTAAATTAAAATGTCTTAGCAACTGCTTGAGTATTAACTTTTCAAATATTTTGCTAAATGCAGGTAAAATAGAAATAGGCCTGAAATTGCCAACGTCTTTTTTATTACCTGATTTAAATAATGGTATGACTTTACTACTCTTCATGAGGTCAGGAAAAGTTCCTAAATCAACACATTTATTAAAAGTAACAGCTAGATAGGGGGCTACCAATGTATATTATATTGCTTAATAGTTTAATGGAGATACCCCAGTAATCACCAGTGTTTTTAGACTTAAGTGTGTTACAAACGTTAACAACATCACCAGGTGTTACATGTTCGAAACTAAATAAGCGACTACATTTAGGCACACTACTATGCAAAAGGTTATCAGCTTTAGACGGGGACGAATTTAAGGAGCGAGTCGTAGTTATAGGTATGTTGGCAAAAAACTCATTGAATGCCTCAGCTACGTCAGCTGCTTTATTAACTAATTTGCTGTCGACCATAAGCTCAAGATGTTTTTCTTGTTGGTTAACCGACTTACCAGTTTCATTGTTAATAATTTTCCAAGTGGTTTTTATTTTATTATTGGAATTTTTAATTGTGTCGCTTAAAAATTTAGATTTAGCAAAAACACAAATCTTTTTAAATAATTTTGAATAATTTTTGACATACTCTAAAAAAGGAGTATCAAACCTGTATTTTTTTAAACCATATAACTCGTATAGTCTCGCTCTACTTTTATAAATACCCGGAGTAGCCCATTGGTTAAAGCCAGCGGGGGTGCTATTAATGTTAATGATTTTGGTCTTGAAAATAGATTGGTGCTCTTTTCGGACAACATCAAAAAGGGCTCCATAGATTTCATTAGGATTCTCGTGTTCTACTATACATGGTGTAATTCTATGAGCTATATTATTTTTAAACTTGTTGCAACGACTAGCTGTATAAGGCCTACATTCTATTTTATACGGCTTTTTATGTAATGGCACAGGGAAGCTAGCTAGTAAACCACAGTGGTCAGACGTTAAGTCACTTAACACTAATTTATTTTTGGCATCACAATCACTAAATATATTATCAAGACATGTCGACGAAGATGCCGTAATCCTAGTAGGTTCAAAAAACAAGTTAAGTAGATTATAGGACCTAAACAAATTCAGAAGCCTAATACTTAATGGAGTAACATCTAAAATATTAATATTAAAATCTCCACATAAAATTATACTTTTATTACTAGATTTTAATCTGTTGAGTGAATCCTCCATTACCGATTCAAAACAAATAAAATCCCCAGAGGGGGGTCGATAAACGCAAATTATGACGTATCGCTCGAGTTCAACACAAGACAACTCAATAGTGCGCTCGATGGAAAGATTAACTAAATCTAAACGTTGCTTACATTTCAACTTGTTTGAAACAAGAATTAAAGAACCACCGCGAATAGCACTTTTCCTTACAAATGCACTTTGTACAGTAAAATGATCATCATTCACAAACACTACTTCATGTTCTTTCAACCAGTGTTCAGTTAAACATAACACCTGAACGTTATAGTTCTCCATAAATAAACTTAACTCTAACTCTTTGCCGGACAGACCCTGCATATTTTGATGTACAACATTCAACATATGCGGCTTACCCTTTGTCGCACCTAATAGTTTAAACTACAAGGCGTATCATAAGTAGTGTTAGTATCACTACTAACAGTAATCGATGGTACAATACAGGTACCAGTGTCACTGTGTATATTGTATGCTAAAAGATTAGCAATATGTCTCCTACAACTAGGTGGCAAATACATTGCATAATTTGTCAGTTTGTAATCAGTAATAAATTGATTACAATCAAAATATAAAATAGCGTCACTGTGACGACAGGTCCTATTATAAATGAACATATTTAAATTAAAAATGTGCCTATTTTGCTCATCAGACAAGTATTTAGAATAAGGCAAGGCACAAAAAATAAATTTACAATTATTTGTCTCATTGAGATGTAGCATCAAATGGACACATTCAATTATATCCTTTTTTCTTACAGTTAAACTATCCCCATATAATAATATAACAGTAGAACTGGGGTTTATTTTTCTCCTTTTAATATTATTAATTAATTGGCTAATACTGGCACCGGGTAAACAATTATTGATTACATATTGTTTCGAACACTGATTAAATACACTACCAAAACCTTGACCAAATTTGTCAGAAAATACATATGTTGTGTTAATCAAATTATTCACACTATTGTAATCATCATTCATACAGCAACCTACTGGCTGAGCCACTGAGGGTGTTGGTGTAACGAGTTGAAGCTGGGGCTCCTGGGAGCAGGTACAGCTAAAAGAGAGGTTATTTGTCAGAGACTCATACTTCTCCGCATTGTACTTGACCAGATCCACCAACTCATTGGCCTCCTGCAAGCGCTTACTCAGGTCTTGTTGAGAAGCCTCATATTTACTAAAGATATCCTTTAGAGCATATTCCCTAACAAACAATTCATCCTGAAGGTGCTGGGTGTCGGTATCATACATAATATTACATAATTCTAAATCACTATTACACTTTTTTAATTCTTGAATTAAATTTAATTTTTTTTGCCTAAGTTTTGTGTTTAATTTGTTAACTTTTTGGCGTTTTAAAGATTTCTGAATTTTTCTAATTAGTCTATTAATTTTAATATATTTTTTTATCTTGTTATGGCTCGTAAATAAATTGCATTTAGTGATAGTATCTTCAGTTAAGTCTATTGTCACAATTGGCTCAACACATGTGGGTCTGGACCCGCTACCAACCAACTCATCATAAAGGCTGCAGGTGATCGCAGACTCTTCAACGGCTTTGAGAGATTCCAAATGGGTTATTTTGTTATGAGCCCTGCTTAATTCCAGTTCCAATTCAGATATCCGTCTCAAAGCCAGTTCGTGGGTGTCACTACATTGCTGAAAATTTGACACAAGTTGACGGAGGTGTTGATGCTGGTCAATTATGTCCATGTGCTGTATATGTAGTTCAGCCAACTGGTTTCTAAGTTCAGTGTTCTTGTTATTAATGTACTCAACTTCCACCTCGCTGTCATCCCTTTCTTGTAGCAGCTGATCGCACTGGTTTTTGCTGGATTCTAACTTTTTCAATGTAGCCCTCAGTTTTTCCTCCAGGGATGCAGCTCTACGGGTCAACATATTGACATCTTGAATCCCTTAATCGTTGAGAAGATCAATTGCCAGCCATCTTGAATCCCTTAATCGTTGAGAAGATGTTTATACTTATTTCAGTCTCAACCTCATGCGAATTAACCCTTTAGTCTCAAGTAAACAGCTACCCTGTGTTAGTCGGTGAGTAGTGAAAAACCATCGCTACAATTTGTACGCCCCACATGTCGCATTTGATTGGATTGAGTTAGTATAGACATTAGACACTAATGTTTATTAATCATTAGTTAAAATAAAATTGTACTTACCTATAGGAGTCAATCAACACAAAAAAAAATTACAAAAGTGTTTAAAATAAATTCAAATTCAAAATTTTTATTTGCAAAGAAAACATAGTTTACAAGAGAAGATCTTACAGCCTTATAGTCATAATATTCTGCCTGCAAGCAAGCGTGCAAATTATTTATGTTTAAATGTCATAAATTCATAATTATTATGCAGATTATATTATTATTAATACATTAATATTATATTATTATTACATTATCATTACATTATTATCACACATTATTATTACAAACAAATGTCATTCATTAATTTATAATAGATTTATGGGAGTCATGAGAATCAGACAAAGTGCCCGCGCAGCGGCGCACGGTCTACTGACGAGATTTTTTTTTTTTTTAGGTATGGCATCTCGTAGTTGACCTTGAGAGGCAGACAGCAAGGTGAGACAGGCTGGATCTGATCAGAATTATTATTATTCGGGGAGTTTAAAACTACAGGCTCAGCTACGGCGCGAGCTGGCGCATCGTCGAGCAAGGGTCGGGAGGGACAATTACGTCGGGGTGTACGCGAGGGACCTCGGCGGCGAGGTTGGAACGTAGGTTGGTGTGTTTTTTGCACTGTACTCGTGGCCCCACTGCTTTCCTGGAGGAGGGTAATGGGGTCATCGGGGTCGGTGAGAGTATGCCTTGGACGGCGAATAGAGCTAATGGTGGAGGGCCTATAACTGGCGGCCTGCACAACCAGAGGGTTGCGGTGGGTGGCGGCGGAGTCGAAGAATCGCTTCGTGATGCGCTTCATGGTCCGGTCCAGGAAGGTCCCAGAAAGCTAAGTGGGTGGGCTCTAACTCGCTCAGCATATTGTCCCAGCCGGCGTCACGCAGCTCCGATAGGCGTGACTTTACAGATCTCTGTAAATAGCGCATATGGACTTTGTTCGCGTGGCAGGGAAAGTTACTGTACGCACGGACAGCCACGTTCTTCTCATTCAACAGTTCGCGCACATCGTCCGCAAGCTTCCAGCGATGATCGTCCATTGCCGGAACCTCCCTTGAATAGTCGTTCAGGACTGATTGTACGTGTACCGTGAATGAGTCGATCGCGGCTGTCGTGTCAGCGATAGAGTTGAAGTGGTCGGGAATGGAGTCTAGTTGGGGACCTAACGTGGTGGATTTCAGGCAGCCGCTTACTTTCCTCCAGTCTGTAACTAACTTGATGAGAGGGGGTCTGTCAGGGTCGTGGAGACCTAGGCGTGGGGCCAGCTTTACGACAACTGGGCGGTGGTCAGAGGAGTGTTCGTCGTGCGTTTCTATAGAATCTCTTCAGAAGCGCTATGTCAAGTACGCCATGGGTATGGTTAGGGTCGTGGGGAAAGTGAGTGGGAGTCATCGGGGCGATGATGTTGAAGTTGAGGATGGGACATAGGTCAAACAGTTGTTTGCCTCTGGTGGAGATCCTGGTGCTGTTCCAGGCATGATAATAATAATAATAATAATAATAATAATAATAACAAATTTTTTAGCGTCCGTATCCTGGCTACGCTTTGGGGACCTTTTCGGGGAAACTGAAGGTTTCGTCTGTGCAATTATGGACGAAGTTATCTTGACGAATAACTACCGGAGACATATTATGAAGGACGGGACGGTTGACGTGTGTCGGGCATGCCACCGTCCGGGTGAGTCTATCAGACATATTATCTCTGGTTGTTCTCGTCTGGCTAACGGCGAGTACTTGCACAGACATAACCAAGTGGCTAGGATTATTCACCAGCAACTTGCTTTGAAATATAAACTTGTGAACTCTGAGGTACCGTATTACAAGTATGCGCCCGACCCAGTTCTCGAAAATGACCATGTCACGTTGTACTGGGATCGGTCTATCATTACTGACGGGACAATTGTCGCCAATAAGCCTGATATAGTGGTGATAGATCGATTAGCGCGCCGCGCAATGATGGTCGATGTTACCATTCCACATGACGAAAACCTCGTGAAAGCTGAGAAAGAGAAGCAAATAAAATATCTCGACTTAGCACACGAGGTTGTTGACATGTGGAATGTTGACTCGGCTGTCATTGTGCCGATTGTCGTTACGGCCAATGGCCTGATGGCTGAAAGCCTCAACCATCATCTCTCGAGACTCTCGTTGGGCGGCTGGATCAAGGGCCTGATTCAGAAGGCAGTACTCCTCGATACGGCCCGCATTGTGAGGAGGTTCCTGTCTCTGGAGTCCTAACCACCGGTAGCTTGGACTCTGCTCCCGACACCTGCGGGCCACTATTTTTTATATTTTTAATTTTTTTTTTTTTTATACCTTTTTTCAAGAAATATTTAAAAATATATTTTATATGTAAAAAAATAAATAAACGAAATAATAATAATAACGTGTCAACGTGTCGGCGCAACGACTGTCGGATCAGGTGCGGTTCATCCAACGTAACCATATACTGGATGACGTCGTACTAGATCGACTACGTATCGAATCACGGAATAGCCATCTTTCGCCTGCTTCGCCACTGGTCGCGGTGCAAATGCAAAATTTACCCGGCGGTTCACCGCGACCCGACCACGCTGATGAAGAGGATGATGACGAGGCTATATCCGTGAGTTCTCAACGCAACGTACGATTGAGGAGTGCTTTAGATGATGCTTTCCGGGAGTACCGCTCCACTCCACCTGGACTTAGACCACATTTACCTCGTTTGCCTATGCACAAGAAAAACAAAGCGCTGGTGTGTGCTCTAGACTCGCAGCTGTCAAATTATTTTGACAACAGCAAAGATCTCACCGATACCCACTCGATCTTATACTGTGCAGCTATAGCGGCATGTCGTGTAGCTCAGGTCAAATTTCCCAACAGTGACAGAGCTCCACGACCAAAACCAGCTGTACCAACTTGGCAGAGCAGGATTGAGCGTCGTATCGGTGAGACTAGAGCACTCATCGGTAAGCTAATCTGCTTCAGGGAGGGCAATACTCGCCCTAGAGTGATGCGCTTTGTGAAGCGGGCGTTCGCGGGGACTGATATTCTAAGTTCTCGAGATTATTTGACCCGCGTCACAGAGCGTATCGACTTCCTGAAGCAAAAGATCTGTGCATGGGCGAACCGTATTCGTCGATACAGGCGGAGAATGGAGCGATACACTCAGAATCGCACATTCCAGAATGATGAAAGGTGGCTTTATAGGACTTGGGAGCGACCGGACCAAGGTGTGGCTGACACGCGCCTACCGGATGATGACGCCATATGTTCCTTCTGGCGAAACATTTGGTCGGTGCCTGTCAATCACACCGAAGGTGACTCTCCAGGACTAAGAGAATCGAGCGAGCGTGCGATCTTATACCAGAAATGGGGGCACTTACCATCCTCCCCCAAGATGTAGCTCGTGCAGTCCGTCCGTTGCCTAACTGGAAATCTCCAGGACTGGACGGGCTGCACAACTTTTGGATAAAGTGGTTCCAAAGATCGCACACCCGCCTGGCATCCCAGTTCCAGTCAGCCTTAGAGTCAAGGTCGCTACCCCTGTTCCTAACCACCAGAATAACCCACCTGCTCCATAAATCAGGTAGTACTGCGGAACCCAAAAATTACATAGAAACATATACATAGAAACCAACTTAATCATGTCTGCCTCACAATATGGATGTAAGAACGGATCCCGCGGTACTAAGGAGCTGCTTCTCATCGATATTGCCATTAGCCAACAGGTTCGCCGTTCCCGAAAGGATCTGTCAACATGTTGGATAGATTATAAGAAGGCCTATGATTCGGTGCCACATACATGGCTCATGAGGGTGCTGGAGTTATATAAAGTAGATGCAACTCTGCGCACCTTCCTGATGTCATGTATGGGGCAGTGGAGAACGGTCCTTTGCTATCCAGGATGTCGATATATCCAGAGGAATAGCGAACCGATACGGATCAAGCGAGGTATATTTCAGGGCGATAGTTTGAGTCCACTTTGGTTTTGCCTAGCCTTGAATCCTCTAAGCACACTGCTGGAGAATTCTGGTCTAGGCTATCGATTGAGGAGAGGTGATCAGGTTATACTCACCTCCTTTACATGGATGACTTGAAACTTTTTGCCCCCAATAATTTGCAACTGATGGAGCTACTGAAGGTAACCAAAACTTTCAGTAGCGCCATCAGGATGGAATTTGGTGTGGACAAATGTGCGGTCATGCATGTAAAGCGAGGGGGATTGTGGAATCCGTGGGAACCCAACTTTCAGATTCCATACACCTGAGATCCCTCTCTTCAACCGAAACTTACAAATATTTGGGTATATCGGAAGCGTTAGGCATCAACGCCGCCGACATGAAACAATCGCTGAGGGAGTGTTTCTTTGGCCGCCTGAATAAAGTATTAAATAGTCTTTTATCAGGCGGAAACAAGGTGCGCGCCTTCAATGGTTGGGTCATGCCGGTTTTGATGTACTCTTTCGGCATACTCAAATGGACTCAGACGGAACTTGACGCCCTGTATAGGAGGGTCCGCACATTGCTGACCGCAAATCGGATGCACCATCCACGGTCATCGGTGATGAGACTGTATATCCCGCGGAAGTGTGGAGGTCGAGGCTTTTTAAACGCTAAGACCCTGCACAATCGTGAGATATGCAGTCTCAGGGAATACGTCCTAGAAAACGACGTGGTGATGCACCGAGATGTGGTCTCAGTGGATAAGGACCTCACCCCGCTCTCCTTGGCTGACGAGAACTGGCGCAAACCTATAATATTAGATACTAATGACCGCAGGGAGGTATGGCAGAGCAAAGAGCTACACGGGCGCTTTTACCGGGTCCTACATGGACCCGATGTAGACCTCTTAGCATCCGTATCCTGGTTGCGATTCGGTGATCTCTTTGGGGAAACCGAAGGTTTTGTCTTTGCGATTATGGATGAAGTTATAATGACGAACAACTACCGGAAATATATTGTGAAAGACGGCACGGTTGACATCTGTCGGGCATGCCACCGTCCGGGGTAATCAATCCGACACATTATTTCTGGATTTTCTCGTCTGGCTAACGGAGACTACTTGCATAGGCATAACCTTGTAGCCAGGATTATCCACCAGCAACTTGCTCTGAAATACAGTCTTGTGGAATCGGAAGTACCGTACTATAGGTATGCGCCCGACCCAGTTCTCGAAAATGGCAATATTACGTTGTATTGGGATCGATCTATCATCACTGACAGGACTATTGTTGCTAATAAGCCACAGTGGCGTGCCTAGGGTTTCAAAATAACGCAAGCCCAATAAAATTATAACCGATTTCAAAAAAGAAAGTTCAGTTTTCGACTGAGTATGTAGGTACCTACGTATCTACGTATGTATCATCGCAATTTTCTCATAAACTACTGGTTAGGTACAATAAACTCTCTATCGAGCATTTTAGTAAGGCATTTGGGCTTATATGAAGGTACCGCCACTGATAAGCCAGACATAGTGGTGATAGATCGATTAACGCGTCGCACAATGATTATTGATATAGCGGTCCCGCATGACGAGAACCTCGTAAAAGCTGAAAAAGATAAGCAGATTAAGTATCTTGACCTAGCTCACGAGGTTGTCGACATGTGGGATGTGGATACAGCAATCATTGTGCCGATAGTCGTGACGGCCAAAGGCATAATACCCAAGAGCCTCGACCAACACCTGAAGAGGCTCTCGCTAGGCAACTGGATCAAGGGCTTAATCCAGAGAGCGGTACTTCTAGACACGGCGCGTATCGTCAGGAGGTTCCTCTCTCAGGAGCACTGACCACCGGTAGCTTGGACCCTGTTCCCGATACCGGTGGGCTGCTATTTTTTTTAAATGTTTTTTTTTATATTTTTATAAAAATATTTAAAAATGTAAATAATATGTTTTTAAATGGAATAAAGGAAATAATAATAATAATAATAATAAAATCGTTTATTTTAAGAGGGGCACATTTACGATAAATACCTTAACAATTAAAGTAGAGCACAGTTGCTAATTTGCCTGAACTAGGTTGGACCTGTGCTTCAGGCTAGAAAGTCCAGAAAAAACATAATGTAATAAATTAACAATTAATATAGAGTTACAACTAAAATAAAACTTAGGTAAATAAAAGTAAAATAGCATGTTCTATTTGCAGACAACAAGTAGATCTTCTGTCTGGGCATAATTGATGGTTAGTAAATACTTAAGTATAATGTTCTTACAGCTATAGTAATTTAATTTATAGATACTTAATTTTTTATTTAATCTATTGTACAGAAATGGGCCTAAGAATGTAAAAAATCTTTGTACAAAGATGTTTTGAGGTTGCATTGGATATGCATACTATATCATTCCGTCTCTTGTTAGTATTGTCGGCATTGTAGGTAAGCATGGTGTGCTGTTTTAATACTAAGTGCATTATGAAAAGCTGGCGAGCTGTCATTACATTGCAGGATTTATATAGCAGATCTGTGGGAAAGAAGAAGGGATGGAAGTTTGCTACTTTCAAAATATCTCTCTGAGCTCTTTCAAGAGGAAGCAAATTAGTTTTTGGTGCGCCACCCCAAGACGTGATACAGTATTGAATTATAGATTGACATAGGGCCAAATAAACTTGTGTGATCAATTCTGAATCTGCTATTGTTCGCAATTTCTTAAAAACATATATTATTTTGCGCACTCTTTTAACCAGGCTTTCAAAATGTTTTTTAAAAGAAAGTGTGTCGTCCATTATTACCCCCAGGTATTTTATGTTGCTCGTTTTGAGGATAAAGGACAAATACGCATGTTGCCTGTACGGTTTCCACATTGATGGGCATATAGATGAGGGTTAGTAATGTTAAGTTGACGCTTGCGCATGGAGAAGGTAATATATTTTGTCTTGTTATTTAATGTTAGTAAATTGCTTTGAAGCCAATTAGTTACAGTATTAAAACCTAGTTGAGCGATTTCAAACAGGTCGCTACTGGATTTAGCGGTAAATATTAACGCCGTGTCGTCGGCATATGATATAATTTTGCCGTCTTTAATATTTAAATTACACAAATCATTAGTATAAATCAAAAGGGTGGGGCCTAGAATACTTCCCTGAGGAACACCAAAACCAGTATTTTTCTGTTCATCACTTGTAATATTATCTATTCTAACACATTGGTACCGGTCATTTAAATAGGCAGTAAAAAGTTTCAGCGGTGTTCCCCTTATTCCTAGTCTCTCATTTGTTCAAAAGAACAGAAACAGACACCGTGTCGAAGGCCTTGGCTAAATCGAGAAAGACTCCCAGGGTCTGGTTTCCTTTGCCGAGTTCTTCTGAAATTTGCGCAGGGGATAAGATGTTGTTTTTTTCTAGGTAATTAACTAGCCTACTGTTTATGATTTTCTCTAGTATTTTTGAAATTGAAGGGAGTAAGGATATTGGTCTGTAATTATTATCTGTGTCTTTACGTCCAGATTTAAAGATAGGGATTACAACTGACTTTTTTAAACAACTAGGGAAAATTCCTCCGGAAAGACATATTCGAAAAATATGCGTTAAGGGAGGTACCAGAATATGCTTAAAGAGTTTAAGGATCTTATTGCTTATACTATCCCATTCAACGGCACAGTCATCCTTTAGCCCAGAAATGATTCGGGTTATTTCATCTTCATCAGTGTCCAACATAGCAAAAGATTTCGGGTAACAGCTATTGTTTGAGTTTTGAAAAGATAGTTGGTCGCAATATTTCGGTATCTGTTCGGCAAGAGTTTTCCCAACATTTACAAAAAAGTAATTTACATTGTTAGCTGATAAGATTGGTGAAGGATTAGCAAGCAGTAAACTCGAATTTGACTCACGCTGTTTAGACATATTAGTGACATTCTAAATACCCACCAGCATTTATTTTACGTAATACTTTGATTGGTTTGATCCATTATCAAAAATGCATGCAAAAAACTACGGAACATACTTAATCCGCGTAAATTCCGATTTCCCACGTGACATTCTTAATATGTTTCCAAAGTTGTTTGCTATTTTTACCTGCTCTATTTAATTCGTCTTTATCGTAATTATTTTTAATAGTCTTTAGGAGATTGTTGCAGAAATTCCATTACATTATCAGGGTATTTTTAGTTTTCTGATGAAATTTATCCCTGTGTCTTATACTCCGAATTAGCCCAGGTTCAGGGCAAGTTCGTTGGCCATTTTACGCGCGCGGGGCGTGAAAAACATTGAGAAGGTCTTATAGGTCACGCTGAACGGATCTACTGGGACAGACGGACCGACCACTGGAGTGGTTGAAGCGGCGACGGGCCGTGGCGCAGCGGTTGCGGCAGCGGCCATGGGAGCGGGCGCGGGTCTCGCGGGTTGTACGGGTACGGGCGCGGGGACGCGGATGCGGGGATCCATCAGCGGTCTGACGGGAGGTGGAGTGGGTCTCGGCTGAACCATAGCAGGCAAGGCCTGCGGGTGGTTCAGGTAGTTCCAGGGGCTAGGCCTTTGCGAGCTTAGCCTCTGGGGGAGTTGCGAGAGGGTCTGGTTGGGGGGAAGAACCCATATGACGGGCACTCTTTCTGCTGGCAGGCGTCTGCACGCTTTACCAGCTTCGAGGAAGCAGATTTGGGGCTGGGCGGCTCGGTGCAAAGTGACCTATCTTTGGGGCGGGGGCAGTCGGACGTGCCATGTTCACCCAGGCACTTGACACACCTGGGTTTCGCATGGCAGTTCTTCTGCGCATGCCCGTAGAGCTGGCAACGGTGACATTGCCCGACGACGCCGCGCTTCCTGGGCTTCTCGATGACGATGCCCGTGAGACGGCAGATATTTGAGATTTTAAAAATAGGGTGATGCCCTTCTGTCGGGGGGCAAACGACGAGAATCATGTCGTATGCTTGACTTCCCCTGGCGCGGTGAATGTGGAGGATTTCGTCCACCGTGACGCCTTGGGACTCAAGGTCAGCCTTGATGTCCGCTGTGGGGATTTCCTTCGGGATCCTGCGGATCACTACGTGGGTCTGGCGTTCCTCGGGCAGCGAGTAGGTATGGTATGACACACCTCTTGCCCGGAGGACCCTGGTTAATTCCCTATATTCGCGGGATGTCGGGACAGATATTTTAATACCCTGTCGGGTAGTTGTGGCTTTCGAGAAGCCGATTTTTAGGTCGAGGCACCATTTCGATACGTCTAACCATCTTGACTTATCCTGTAAGATTACAGGAGGGGGTGGGGGGATCTTTCTTGGGGCCGGAGTGACCTGGTCCTCCATCCTTAATGGATGAAACGGTCAGGGTGGGGTTAATTATGGAGGGCGCCACGAGGGCTGAGGGAGTGGGAGCAGAGAGAACCTCCGTGGTGGCGATTTTGGTCGCCTGCGAGGAGGTCGCCTTCCTCTGCTTTCTCTTCTTCCCCTTTCTGGTGACGGCCACGATGCCGTCTTCCTCGGAAAAGGGAGTAGATTGAGCGGAGGAAGACGAGCTCACAGATTCGACGTCAGAGTACGAAAAAGGGGTCGGGCATCTCTTGTCTTGCGACAAGGGTTTCTCAGTGGCTGTGAGTGTTTAACTACTATTGTGAACGGACGTACCGATCGCGCGCGCGTGCTCTAGTTAAGAGTATTTTGCAGACGCATCACAACACCGTCGTCGCAGTGTACGTCGATCTATCGGGGCCACCGCGATGACCCAGTTACAAGTGCGGAAATCGTCATGAAGTGTTTATTATAATTGTTTAGGTTAATTAATTTTGCGCTCGCTTTAAAACTAAATAATGGCTGCAAAACAGTCTGTCAAAATAAAAACTGATCTGGAGAAACAGTTGTATGACTGTTACATCCAGGAGAAACCGGACAGAGAAAACTTGCAACAAATGGTGCGTCAACTGAACGGCCACATACAAACCTTGCAGCAACAGGTACAAGATCTTCAAGGTCAATTAAAATTCCTTAAAGCAAAGGAACAAGAAGAACCCTCATATAAACAGTCCAGTGAGACCATAACTCCTGCTTAGCCTACTAAAAGTGACGTTGAGAACTGCACGGATGAGGATGAACTGGCCAAAGAGACTGGGTGGATTAGGGCGAAAAACAAGAAGAAAAGGAAGTTAAACACCTCCCTCACTCCTCCACCACCACTACAACAAGCTACAACTAGCGCTCAGCAGCGGCAACTCAACAACAAAGAGAAGGTAACCATTAAAAAAATCATAGCACCGTCTCCAATCGTAGTGGACGGTGTTAAGAATTATCAAACATTCTACGACTTTTTGACTGAATGTCAGTCAGTAGAAACATTTACCGCCAAAATGTTAAGCGGTAATAGTGTCAAAATAAATGCCAAAACCGAAGAGTCCTACAGAGTGATTGCCCGATGCTTAATAGAAAATAACTGTTTATGGCACTCATACGAGGATAAGCAGACTAGGCCAATAATAGTAGTGGCGAAAAAATTGCGTTTTTCCTGCCTACCGGATCGGATTAAAGATGATTTAACGTCGTACGGATTCCAGATAGAAACTGCAATTAACAAGTTAAGCTGGAGAACAAAAGAGCCGCTGAACATATTTATATTATCGTTCAAGAATGATGAAGACGTTAGTAAAATTTACGGCATTAAACATATCCTAGGGTGTAAAGTTGAAATAAACCCGCTTAAAACGTCAAAAATAATACTGCAGTGTAAAGATGCCAGGCTTATGGTCATACTCAAAAGTATTGCCTAAAAGAGCCAAGGTGTGTTAAATGTACAGGTAAACACCTCACAGCTGATTGCAACAAACCTGCACAAGATAAACCTAAGTGTGTCCACTATGGCTTACCTCACCCAGCTAATTACAGAGGGTGTTTAGTTGCCAAGGAGATGCAAATGGTGAAGAACAAAAATACTAAACATAATTTACTCAATAACCTTGCCATTAAGCAAATTGTTAATAACACCAACAAACAGACAACAGAACAAAGAGCACCGTCTGCACAGACAACCGCGAAAACTACAACATCTAAAAGTGCCTCATATGCACAAGTGGTAAAACCAAGCACACAACCATCAACTCTTGAGGACAAGCTTAACCAGATCTTGAATTGAATATCTTCATTTGACAAGAGACTAGAAAAATTAGAATCAAGCACTACAAAAATCGATCATGAATAACACACTAAAAATAATGGCGTGGAATTTCAACGGACTGCTGCAACACCAACATGAGTTGCAAGTGGTCCTAGACACAGAAAATATTGAAGTGTGTTTGATCTCTGAAACGCACTTTACTAAACAGTATTTCGTAAAGTTTAGAGGCTATAAGATTTTTCACTCGCTGCACCCCAATAACACGGCCCGAGGAGGTAGCACGGTTATCATAAGAGAAAATATCTGTCATTACGAACAGTGTAAATATGAGGAGCCAGACACGCAAGCTGTGGCGATATCAGTTAAAACAAATAAATTTAATGTTACACTAGCGGCCGTATACTGTTCTCCAAGACACACTATAAACAAAGAACAATATGTACACTTCTTCAGACTCCTTGGACAGAGATTTATATTAGGCGGTGACTTTAACGCTAAGAACATTAATTGGGGATCAAGATTAACTTCAACTAAGGGAAGACAGCTTCTAAGTGCAGTGAAAGACATGCGCTGTGAGGTCGTAAGTACTGGAAAACCTACTTACTGGCCGACTGACCACCAGAAACTACCAGATCTTATCGACTTTTTCATAGTCAAAAATATATCGACCAATTATCTGAGTGTGGAAGAGGGGTACCACATGAACTCCGATCACTCTCCGATATTATTACAATTAAGTCACAAAATATTACTAAGAGAAAACCACCTGACATTAGTAAACAAGTTTACGGATTGGGAAAGTTTTAGCTTAGACCTACAAAATATTATTGACCTAAAAACTACGTTAAAAAACAAAGATCAGCTCGATTCTGAAGTAAACAAGTTTAGCAGCAATATCCAACAATGTGCATGGAACAACACACCACAGCTATTAAAAAAAATCAAAAGAAATACCTACCCAAAGGAAATAATTGACTTATTATATGAAAAAAGGACTCAAAGAAAAAGATGGCAGCAAACTAGATTCCCGCAAGACAAAACTCTTTTGAACAACCTTACAAAAAGACTGAAAAGAAAAATACAAACCTTTCAAGAAGAGGTTTTGAATACTAACCTACGTCAGTTAACCAGCGATTATACAACGCAATACTCTCTTTAGAAAGCGACAAAGTCACTTAAAAGGCCAATTACACCAATGCCCCCTATCAGAGATGTTAACGGAAAGTGGGCCATAAGCAATGAGCAAAATGCTCTAAAATTTGCACATTACTTAGAAGAAACCTTTCAGCCAAATGATGGATCTGTAGACAACCTACAGTTTGACAACATTCTCCAAGATCAAAGAATTAAGCTTGTGACCCCGAAAGAAGTTGCAAAGGAAATTCAAATTACTAGCCTAAAAACATCCCCAGGGCATACCCTGGGGATGTTTTTAGGCTAGTAATTTGAATTTCCTTTGCAACTTTTGTTTTAGGATTTCTCCTATCCTAATCCTAAAACATCTGCCGCGTAAAGCCATCGTTAAGCTTACTAGACTCATCAATGCTGCATTCATGCTAAAGCATGTTCCAGAGCCATGAAAAGTTGCTGAAGTGATTATGATTGCAAAGCCCGGTAAACCACCTCACGAACCATCATCATACAGGCCCATTTCCCTGTTGCCTATATTATCAAAGCTGTTTGAAAAATTATTTTTAAAACGCTTAAAACCTATCATAACCGAGAGAAACCTGAAATGAAATGAAATGAAATGAAATGAAATGAAATTGTTTATTCTGTAAATAGGATATGAGAATCACTTTTACACGTCATATTAAAAAATAAGCTAGATGGAGTCGACATTTCCTATCTGACTACCCCTGAGAAGAAATGGCGAAACAAACTCAAGGGTCAAAGTCTCTTTTAAAGTCCAGACATAATCTTGGTCAGATCATGTGAGGACCATGTAGATCTATGTCTGAAATGGTCTTTTGAGGAAAGAACCACACAAATTTGAGTGGACCTGTCCAGTCAGTGCAAGCATTTGTCAGTAATCGTGTAGCTCAACTCAAAACTTAAGGAGCTCAACGACTCGACGAACAATACCAAGGAAAGGACAATTGGTTTGGCCGCATAAAGAACTCAAAATGCCAGACCATAACTAAAACTAAGAGAAAAAAAAAAAAAAAAAAACAACGAAATAAATAAAGATGACCCACATAGTGCTCACATTCACAATAATTAAAGTAATATAATACTTTTCAAGGTACATACATAAATATTCACTTAATTTTGCTTATAATATTCATCAATGTCAATATGTACATATAGTTGTACATAATGATGATTTTGCATAATTTAAATATCAAATTTAATGGTTTTAGCACAAAGCTTATCAGAGCGAGCAGCTCAATCCCAAGCTTTTTTGTCTTCTAAATAATCTGAAATTTTATAGTACCCCTTTTTACAAAGTTTGGTTTTAATACAGCTTTTAAATCGTTTAATGGGTAAATTTCGAATAGCAATAGGAAGTTTGTTGTAAAAGCGTATACATTGACCCATGAACGAGTTGCCTACTCTGTGGAGGCGAGTGTGTAGTACAGCAAGATTATGTTTATTCCTGGTATTTAAACTGTGGATATCGGACATTTTCTTAAAATTTGATATATTTTTGTGTACATACATAAGATTATCAAATATATATTGAGAGGCTACAGTCAGAATATCTATTTCTTTGAATTTTTCTCGAAGGGAATCTCTTGGACCTAGGTTGTAAATGGCTCGAACAGCCCTTTTTTGTAAAACAAAGACGGTATTAATGTCCGCACAGGTTCCCCAGAGAAGAATCCCATAGGACATAAGACTATGAAAATAACTAAAATAAACAATTCTGGCCGTATCTACATCGGTTATCTGTCGAATTTTTTTAACAGCATAGGCGGCCGAACTTAGCCTTCCTGACAATTTTTCTATGTTGATCCCGGACTATCATTTCGGTTTCAGAGAGAAACACTCAACAGTAGACCAAGTGCATAGAATCACCAACATCATTGAAAGAACGCTTGAAGATAAAGAAATCTGCTCCACAGTATTTTTAGATGTGGCAAAAGCTTTTGATAGAGTTTGGCATAAGAGTTTGATATACAAGCTAAGACTTATACTACTGCAGCCGCCGCAGGTGCCACGGCCAAACGGGGCTCGTCAGGGCAGCCAAAGGGCGCGGCGAAAGCGCAAGTGGCGAATGCTCCAGCCCCAGCGGCGAGAGCTCCAGCCCCAGCGGCGAGGGCTCCGGTAGCGAGACGGCCGCCCCCGCCTCCTAAATCTCTTCCGGCTGATGCCGAATGGCAAGTAGCCGGAGAGAAGAGGAAGGCGGCTAAGGCGAAAAGGGCGTCCAAAAAGAGGGAGAGGCGGCAGTGGCGCAAGGAGCGAACCGCCGCGGCTAGGCTCCGCGCCCCGAATTCCGCAGCTGTAGTGATCACACTACATGATGCGGAGAAGAAGGGCGTGTCCTATAGGACGGTAATGGCGAAGGTGGGTGAGGCGGTGCGCCTGGAGGAGCTCGGCGCAGCAAAAGGCCTCAAAATGAAGGTGACGGCGACTGGGGCCCGAATGGTGGAGGTCCCCGGTAGGGCCAGTGGCCCGGCCGCTGACGTCCTGGCCGAAAGGCTTAGGGCGTCACTAAATGCGGACGAGGTCCGAGTGTCCAGGCCCACCAAATGCGCTAGCATGCGCATCACGGGCCTGGACGACTCCGCGACCGAAGAGAAGGTGGTCGCCGCAGTGGTTCTGCCGAGCAGGTGAAGGCAGGCATCATCCGTCCTGACTCCACGGGGCTGCAAACCGTTATGGTGAGCTGCCCCGTGTCGGCGGCCAGAAAAGTTACCGGGGAGGGCCAACGGCTATTGGTGGGCTGGGTTTCCGCGCAGGTGAAACTGCTGGAACCCAGACCTCTGAGGTGCTTCCGCTGCCAGGTGGGCAACCACGTGCAAGCGAATTGCACCTCGGAGGTGGACCGCAGCGGTCTTTGCTACCGCTGCGGTCTGCCCGGGCACAAGGCCGGCTCGTGCAATGCCACGCCGCACTGTGCCGTATGTGCGGCAGCTGGCAAGCCGGCCGAGCACCGGATGGGGGGCAAGGCCTGCGCCCCACCCACCAAAGCCAGGGCCAGAGGCAAGCCCTCCGCCAACGCCGTCACCACCGCAGCCGCCACCACTGCCACCGCCGCTGCCGCCTCCAACACCGCCGTCGTCGCCGTCGCCACCGTGGCCGCTGCGGCAGGCCCCTCTCAGGGGGCTGGGAAGGAGGCCCAGGAGGGGGCTGACATGGAGTGCCATTAATGGCCCCATTACGCCTCCTCCAGGCGAACATCAACCACTGCGCCGCCGCTCAGGATCTGTTGCTCCAGAGCATGGCGCAGTGGTCGATTAACATCGCCGTGGTCGCTGAGCCGTACTTTGTCCCGCCCAGGGATGACTGGGTGGAGGACCTGAGCGGCTCAGTGACCCTAATTTCGTCGGCCGCCGCCGGTACCCCGTCCCTCGAGGCCGTCAGGAGGGGACGGGGCTGCGTAGCAGCACGGTTCGGGGAGATTGTCGTGGTAGGGGTCTACTTCTCTCCGAACCGAACTCTTGCCGAGTTCCACAACTCCCTTGCGGAGTTGAGAGACGTCGTCGTCGGGTTTGGTTCCCTCCCCGTGGTCGTCCTCGGGGACTTCAATGCCAAGAATTTGGCTTGGGGTTCCCGGTTAACGGACACACGGGGCAGGATGGTGGAGGACGGGGCTCTGGAGACAGGCCTGGTCGTCCTAAACCGGGGTTCTGTCCCCACGTGTGTGCGGATGCGGGGTGAATCAGTGGTAGATATCTCGTTCGCCAGCCCCGCTCTGTCGCCGCGTGTAGTTGACTGCCGCATCATGGAGGGGGTGGAGACCTATTCCGATCACCGGTATATCCGGTTCGACGTCTCCGCCCAGACCTCGGACGCACCGGTCCGACGGGCCCCGAGTGGTCCGCGGTGGGCGCTGAAGCAGCTGGACCGGGAGCTCCTCCTGGAAACCTCGATCGTGCAGGCCTGGGTGTCACCACCGGACAGGCCTGCTGACATCAACGACGAGGCGGAGTGGTTCCGGGAGGCCATGTCCGACATATGTAACGTGGCAATGCCCCGGGTCCAGCCTGGACGTGCCTCGCGCCAGGTGTACTGGTGGTCGCAGGAGCTGACGGCTCTGCGCACTGCGTGCGTGGCTGCGCGACGCCGGTACACCAGGCACCGCAGGCTCCATATCAAACCTCCGGATACGGAAGCCATTCAGGCGGAGCTGTACGAGGGGTACAGAGCGGCGAAGACCGCCCTCCAAGTGGAGATCCTGGGGGCCAGGGGTTTGGCCCGCGAGGAGTCGCTGGGGACTCTGGACAGGGACCCGTGGGGACGCCCGTACAAGGTGGTGCGGGATAAACTCCGCTCATGGGCTCCCCCGTTAACGCAGAGTCTCCGGCCCCAGCTTGTGGAGGACGTGGTGAGCGCTCTGTTCCCTTCGCGAGGGGAACACTCCTCCCCACCTATGGCTCCGCCTACTGTGGTGCCTGATGCGGACCACACCGCCGGCGACGACGACGATGCTCCGGAGGTGACCGAGGGAGAAATGAGAGCGGCGGTACGCAGGCTTAATGCCAAAAATACCGCCCCAGGACCCGACGGCTTACCTGGGAAGGCCTGGGTCCTGGCCTTGGAGGCTCTCGGGCCTCGACTTAGGGGGCTCCTAAGCGCATGCATGGAGAGGGGCCAGTTCCCACTTCGCTGGAAGACGGGGAAACTGGTCCTCATAAAGAAGGCAGGGCGCCCTGCGAACTCTCCGTCCACTTATCGGCCCATCGTGCTGCTCGACGAGGTGGGCAAGCTCTTTGAAAGAGTCATTGCAGACCGCCTCGTCGGCCAGCTGGTGCGGGTGGGGCCGGATTTGGCGGAGAGCCAGTTTGGTTTCCGCAGAGGGCGCTCTACGGTGGACGCCATCATGCGTGTGCGAGCCCTGACGACGGGGAATGCTGTTGCCCAGGGTGGGGTCGTCTTGGCGGTGTCTCTAGACATCGCCAATGCCTTCAATACCCTGCCCTGGAGTTGCATTAGGAAGGCACTCCGGTATCACCGGATGCCGACCTACCTCTGTCGTGTGGTCGAGGCCTATTTGACGGACAGGGCCGTCATCTACCCCGATCACCAGGGAGTGTGGAACCAGCAAGAGATGTCGTGCGGTGTCCCACAGGGATCGGTCCTGGGGCCGCATCTGTGGGACATCGGATACGACTGGATGCTGCGCGCCGAACTCCCTAGCGGCGTCAGCGTAGTGTGCTACGCTGATGACACGTTGGTCCTGGCGCAGGGGAGGTCGCACCAGGTGGCGGCCGAATTAGCGGCACGCGGGGTTGCGACAATCGTCGAAAGGATCCGGCAATTGGGACTCGAGGTGGCCCTGGACAAGTCCGAGGCCATGTGTTTTCATGGTCCTCGGAACGCGCCACCGTTGGGGTCCCAAATAACGGTAGGAGGGGTTTCTATCGGCGTCGAGTCGACGATGAACGACTGACTGAACGATGACTCGTCCTCGACAGCCGGTGGAACTTCGTGGAGCATTTCCGACGTTTGGCTCCCAAACTGGAGCGGGCGGGCGCTGCATTGAAGCGGCTCCTGCCCAATCTAGGGGGTCCAAACGCCTCCTGCCGGAGGCTCTACGCGGGGGTCGTGCGGTCCATGGCCCTCTATGGGGCTCCTGTATGGGCGCGCTCTCTGGCGCTGCGGCCAGCCCGCCGGTTGAGCGCGGCCCAAAGGGTCATGGCCATCCGGATGGTCCGAGGATACCGCACGGTCTCCTGTGAGGCAGCGAGCCTCCTTGCCGGATTGCCGCCATGGGATCTGGAAGCAAAAGTCCTCGCGCACGTATGGGAGTGGCGCGAGGAGGCGAAACGCCGGGGTGTAAGTCCGCTGCCGCGAGAAATCGTGGCACGGCGGACGGAGCTCCGGCGGGATCTCATGGCGTCATGGAAAGTACGGTTGTCGCAACCCAGTGCTGGACACGCCACGATTGCGGCGATAAGTCCCCTCTTTGAGGAGTGGCTGGAGAGGCGCCACGGCGTCCTCACCTTCCACCTGACGCAGGTCCTCACCGGACACGGCAGCTTCGGGAGGTTCCTGTGTCGAATAAGGCGGGAGGAAACGTCCGGGTGTCACCACTGTGTGGATCGCCCGGAGGACACGGTGGAGCATACGGTGGAGGTCTGCCCGGCTTGGGCAGAGCACCGCCGTGTCCTCGTGGAGGCGATCGGCGGCAGAGACCTCTCGCGTCCGGCCCTGGTTCAGGCCATGGTACGGAGCGAGAGGGCATGGGCAGCCGTCACCTCCTTCTGCGAAGCAGTAATGCTCGCGAAGGAGGAGGCGGGACGGTTGAGGGAAAGGCACGTTTCGCGCCCTCTCGCCCCTAGCCGCCGCAGGAGACGCCCAGGGCGTCGGGAATCCCGGGCGGATTTCCAGCCACCGTAGGCGCGGGCTTGCGGATGGTGAGCAATGGGTAGCTCACCGTCCGGTAAGGACCAGGCCCGGGTCGACGGCGCGTCGTATTCCACGCGCGCCTCAAAGAGATGTCGTCAGCACAAATGTAGGGGTCCACTAGGGCCGATGCCTGCCGGGGTCGCGGGAAGGTACTTATGGGTCACCGAGGCCCCCGCAACACAGGCAACAGGAAGGAATACGGGTGGGTTTTAGTCAGTAAGAGTCTGACACACCCTCCCGCTCCGCCCAGAGCGGGAGAAGTTATTTGATGATTTCCCACCCTCAAAAAAAAAAAAAAGATTTATACTACCCAATGATTTTGCCGATATCATGCAATCATACATTACAGATAGAATGTTTCGAGTAAGACACGAGGATGCCTTCTCCATATTAAAAATGATTAAAGCTGGCGTGCCCCAAGGTAGTGTGCTGGGCCCAGTCCTCTACCTGTTGTACACGTACAGCTCTGGTATATACCAGAGCTGGAAAATAATACTATTGCAACCTTTGCAGACGACAGTGCCATTATGGCTACAGGGTCATGCCATTATGGAAGCAATAACAAAGGTACAAATCGCTGTATATAAAGTTCACAACTGGGCACAAAAATGGAGAATCAAATTGAATGAATCGAAGTCATTTCACATTGATTTCACCAACAGGAATTGTCATTACCACCCAATCTTCATAAATGGCCAGCAAGTGCCATACGCAAATACAGCTAAATACCTTGGCATAACGCTTGACGCAAAATTGCGCTGGAAAGCGCACGTTAAAAAGAAAAGACAGGAACTAGACATGCGTTTTAAAAACATGTATTGGTTGATTGGACGGGGTTCATATTCTTATGCCTATATGGACCTATGGTATCTAAATGTGGGGCTGTACTAAAACGGCCAACAGCAAAATTATTCAAACATTCCAGAATAAGGTACTCAGGAGTATTGTTAATGCTCCCTGGTATATAAAAAATTACGACCTCCATCGTGACCTAAAAATGGAATCCGTCACTAACATAATCCAAAAATTTGCTGAGGCCCATGAACACCGACTCCACCAACATGTGAACATCGAGGCAATCCAGCTGTTAGACCAAACAAATATAGTGCGAAGACTAAAACGAACAAAACCTTTTGAGTTAGTGTAGTGTAAACAGTGTAGACATATTAGTGACAATGACACACATATAACACATGAACAAAGAGTTTATATTATTATATCAGACTCTAAGAAAGTGGAACGAACTTGTGTAAAGTACATACAAAACTATTCTAAGTTTTAAAATAATTATCACGTTAAAAAATTAAGTTTGATTAAAATTACTTGAAATGAAATAAAATGAAATGAAATGATTGAAATGAAATGAAATGAAATGATTGAAATGAAATGATTTTATTTTCTGTAAGTAGGTTTGTACACACACTTTTACACGTCAATCATATTTAGAAAAAAAACTAGATGAGCTCGGCGTTTCCTATCTGTCTACTCTGAGAAGAAAGGCAGAAACAAACTCAGAGGTCACAGTCTCTTTTAAAGTCCAGACATAGTCTATATAGTCATGTGAAGACCATGTAGATTGGTGTCTGAAATGATCTTTTGAGGAAAGAACCACACAGATTGAGTGGACCTATCCAGTCAGTGCACGCATTTGTCAGTAATCTTTATATATTATATTATAACTTATTAGTCTTATAGGCTAGATTGTAATTAATTATTAAGAACCTGGGTCTTTTTAATAAAGGATAAAAAAAATCTTGACTATCCTGTAAGATTACAGGAGGGGGTGGGGGGATCCTTTTTGGGTCCGGAGTGGCCTGGGTATCCTTAACGGATGAAACGGTCGGGGTGGGGTTAATTATGGAGGGCACCACGGGGGCTGAGGGAGTGGGGGCAGAGAAACACTCCGTGGCGGCGATTTTGGTCGCCTGCGAGGAGGTCGCCTTCCTCTGCTTTCTCTTCTTTCCCTTTCCGGTGACGGCCACAAAGCCGTCTTCCTCGGAAGAGGGAGTAGATTGAGCGGAGGAAGACGAACTCACAGATTTGACGTCAGAGTACGAAAAAGGGATCGGGCATCTCTTGTCTTGCGACTAGGATTCCTTAGTGTCCATAGACACCGAGGGACTAGGACGAACGGTCACGGTCGCGGTCGCGAGGGCCAGGGCGTCGCTGAAGTCAGCGATGGAGTCGGCAGAAGGCTGCTGATTGAGAGCCGTAAACTTAGCGCCATACTTGGCGAGGAAATCTGGGTTCTTGAAAAGGACCTCTTTATATTAAGGCAGACGTGGAGGTGGCAACAGAGTTTGAAAACTTCTTCACTAATATTCCCTTTTTAACAACCAAAACTCTGTCATCGTCGTCCTCCACTTCTGCTTACTCAATACTAAAAGAATGTGTACCAGTGTTCGAGCATATGAACGCACCTTTAACCACGTCATCTTCATCAGCCAATGATGACCGCCTATCACGTCATGAAGAGCCAATCGCGTTGTTTTTTGTTACCAATCAAATGTTCCATGTAAACTTTTAGTTTTAAGTTTTAACTACCGTTTTACCTCACTTCACTTTACGCATTGTTCAAGAATCGATCAATTTTGATATCTCCGCATTTTTATTGAAATAAACAAGAAGTCACCCTGAATCCAATTATTGCTAGAAATAGCAAACATAATTTGGTCCTTCTAGCCGGATATCAGCGATCAAGAATCTGGATAAACGCTACGACGACGGTTGGGCATTGATCGACGCAAGATCCTCGTCAATATTCACCAGCAGCATCGCAGCGCATTTGGTGAGACGACCCAACCAGATTATCCAAGACCTGTCCATATCCCTGTATGATCTCGGTTTTTTTGTGCTAAATTCCAGTGTTGAGCCACCTCTGCGTGACCGCTACGTGTCGGTTGCCTACTTCACGTTCAAACCAGGATTATCCAGCTGTAATCGAAGCTGCATTCATCGCTTCAGCTGCTGTGAATATCGTGCACCCGTTTAAACGTGAGTACTTCCACACTATTCCAGAATGACTGACGCTAGGGAGAAGATTAGAGAGCTTAATAATAAAAGAGGTCTCATCAAAAGGACTCTCACTAATTTTAAAAAACATGTAGATGGACTAGACGGTAACGTTTTAACTGTTAGGCAGCGTACAGAGTTGCAATTGCGTGTTTCAAGCATTCAAGAACTATATTCGTTATTCGATGACGTGCAATATAAAATTGAAACATTAACAACGTCCGAAACAGACATTCCAAAAGCATTAGAAGAACGAGATAGTTTTGATTCTGAATATTATTCGATATTAGCTAAAGCGCAATGTTTAATTAACAATGAAGATGAGGAAGCTGATAATTCAAATGCATCAACCAACAGTCATTCAGTTCAAACTTCTTCTGTTAAATTACCTACTATATCTCTGCCCGAATATGACGGTTCGTACGAGCACTGGCTGGAATATCGCGATATATTTCTATCCCTAGTTCACAACTGCCGATCAATTCCTAAAATACAGAAATTTCACTACCTTAAATCATCATTAAAAGGCTCTGCTCGCTTAGTTATCGATTCGGTTGAGTTTTCTGCAGATAACTACATTGTTGCATGGGAATTACTTCTAAACCGTTACGATAATTCTACACTTCTTGCGCAGAAGCACGGCAAGTCTTTATTTTCCATGCCGTCTGTCACAAAAGAATCATCGCCGCAGATAAGGAAACTTATTGACATAACATTAAAAAATTTACGCGCTTTAAAACTACTCGGCGAAAGCATCGAGCATTGGGACATATTAATTATACATATGGTTGTTTCCAAGCTCGACCAAGTTACTGAACGCGAGTGGGAACAATATAAGAATTCTTTGTCAGTGACGGATGATTCTAAACGCATAAAACTAGATAATTTAATGAGATTTCTTAAGCAGAAGGCAGATATGTTGGAAACACTTTCACACTCCGTCTCACACAGTTCACCTAAAGCCAATTCAACACAAAACAAACCTTCCAATAATTCTTCCACACAGAAAGTTAATTGTAACATAGTTACACAAAAACTGGACACCAACACTAACACCAACACTAACACCAAAAACAAACAATCTCGCAAACGAATGTGTTTTATGTGTAATGCATCACATCTTTTATATTCATGCCAAAAGTTCCTCGATCTTGGTTTGCAAGAGAGAAAACAGCTTGTAAGCAGGCACGAAATGTGCGAGAATTGTTTCCGTATCGGCCACACAGCTGCCGAGTGTAGGTACGGTCCGTGCAGAAGATGTGAGAAAAAACATAACTCATTAATATGTGATATTGTGGTCGGGAGCCAAGAACACAACCGCTCGGTCGCCCTGCACTCGGTAGCTGAGGTGCCGACCGCTGTGGACCTCCCCGCCTCTAGTTCCAATACGTCACATACACACGCACAGTCACAAAGCTATTCAATCCAGGTAAATCATGCTCACCCAGACATAAACGCGCAATCGTCATCCGAGTAATATGAACCTGTGTTGTTATCTACTGCTTTAGTCGAAATACCTGATAAATTAGGTAATTTACACCAAGTACGCGCAATTTTAGACAACGGCAGTGATAGATGTTTCATTACACAATCGTTATGTGGCAAATTAAAAGCGCAATTGATACAGTCCACTCAAAATATTCAAGGAGTAGCCTATTCTGTGACGCAGTGCACAAAGTATTGCAACATAGAACTGCGTTCTTTAGATAAAACATTTGCAACATGTGTACAATGTTTAGTTTTACCCGGAATTACGTCTAATTTACCAAACTTTACTTTGCCACGGAAACAGTTCAGTATACCTGACAATATTATGTTAGCCGATCCCACATTCAATGAAAGCCAAAAAATTGATATTTTGATAGGCGCAAACCTATTTTGGGACCTGCTGACTGAAGGGAAAATAAAACTAAATAATGGCCCGTACATTATTAACACAAAGTTAGGATGGATTATCTCAGGTTCTGTTTTAGACTACCTCCGAAAATCGAATCGTGTAAATTGTAGTTTCACACAATCTATAGACATGCAATCTTTAGATAAACAAGTCCGCAGCTTCTGGGAGCTCGAAGAGTTACCCATTAGCACGAAATCAGCTGACCCACGCAGCGACGATGAGCGTGCGTGTGAGAATCATTACCAGAATACCATGAAGCGCACAGCTGATGGCAGATTCATCGTACGCATACCATTCAAATATGAACCTGACACGTTAGGTGATACATTCGCACAAGCCGAACGACGTTTTTATGCTTTGGAAAAACGGTGGGAATGTAATTCAGAATATAAAAAATTGTACACAGAATTTATGAACGAGTACGAAACTTTAGGTCACATGACTCGTATCACCACATACGGAACCCCGCATTATTTCATGCCCCATCACGGCGTATTTCGTCCTTATGCAACATTAACAAAACTGCGTGTTGTATATATATAACGCAAGCGCGCTTTCAAGGTCAGGAAGGTCATTAAATGACTTACAGTATGTCGGACCACCTATACAAGGTGACTTAATTTCTATTTTACTGCGATTCCGAGAAAACAAATATGTAGCTTGCGCAGACATAGAAAAAAATGTATAGGCAGGTGTTGATTGATAAGGAAAAACGTGACCTTCAATTGATTTTATGGCGCGAAAGCAAGTCGGATCCTTTAGGCATTTATCAATTAAACACGGTGACATATGGTACCGCGTCTGCGCCGTTTCTTAGCTGCAGGTGTCTGAAACAATTAGCACAGGAATGTGACGATTCAGATGTGGCACGAACGATTCGCGAAGACTTTTACGTTGACGATTTAATTTGTGGAAACAACGATAAAAGTAAATTAATTCAAATTTGTAATGATACCTCAAAAGTTTTACATACCGGATGTTTTCCGCTCCGCAAGTGGGTATACAATTTCAATGCAGATTCCGGTAGTGTAAACATGCCTAACGACGCAAAAGATTTTTCATTAGGTGAGCATGTGCACAGCAAAACGTTAGGGTTAGGATGGTACCCACACTGTGACGAATTATATTTTCACACGCAATTCGATTTTAACGCAAAACCGATCACTAAACGCACAATATTATCAGGTGCATCACAAATTTACGACCCCTTCGGTTTATTGAGTCCAGTTATTACACAAGCAAAGATATTGTTGCAAAAGTGTTGGTTGCAAAAACTCGATTGGGATCAACCATTACCGGATGACGTCACGCAAGTCTGGAAGCGGTTTGTTAATAATTTGTGTATGCTCAATAAAATTCGAGTACCTCGTTTTGTGATGTGCGAACACCCCGTAATCACTGAACTGCACATATTTACCGACGCGTTACAAGCAGCCTATGGCACCTGCGCCTACATACGTACAATTGATAACGCATCAAAAGTCACAGTTAGGTTACTATGCTCAAAGGGTAGGGTCGCATCTATAAAGCCTGTTATGACAATACCTAGGCTCGAGCTGTGTGGGGCGCTGGTGGGGGCAAGATTATATGAAAAAAATAGAGGTTCGCTGCGATCTAGTTTGGATAAAGTCGTATTCTGGACAGATTCGACTATTGTGTTAAGTTGGTTACAAACTCCGCCTAACATGCTAAAAACCTACGTCCAGAATAGGGCCGGGGAGATACACGAATTGACAAAAGGCCATTCGTGGCGACATGTTAGTGGTATCGATAATCCCGCCGACTTAGTGTCTCGAGGTCAAAGTGTAGATGAACTGAACGTCAACAATTTATGGTGGTCAGGGCCACAATTTCTACAGGACCCTAAATTGGATAGTTTAGATGAAGATACACGCATACAAATATCGCCAGAAAACTTACCTGAGCTCAAAAATCACAATGCACACACACTTCTTACTCGTCAAACTGAAGAAAACTTATTTCCATTTTACAGGTTTTCTCAGTATAACCGCATGCTGCGTGCCGCCGCTTATGTACTCCGCTTTATACATAACACGCGTTGTAAAGATGATCGGTGGAAGGGGGCGTTGAGTACATCTGAACTAAACAAGTCTGCGACAACGCTCGCTAGGCTGTCGCAGCGTGAGTCATTTCCCGATGCGCGCGATTCACTTCTTAGAAAGGGACAGGTAAACAAAACACAGACTCACTTGGCAAAGTTAGATTTATTTATCGATGAAAATAAACTGATTCGAGTTGGAGGTCGTATTAAAAACAGTCCCAATTTTGATTTTGATAAAAAACACCCCATATTGATCTCTGGTAGACATCGACTTTCATTGTTGTTATTCCGATATGAGCATAACCGGTTGACGCACGCAGGTCCGCAGATGTTATTGTTTACCATCAGGGATGCGTGGTGGCCATTAGGTGGTAGAAATCTCGCACGTCAGACCTGTCACATGTGCGTTACGTGCGTACGTATGCGAGGTAAAATATTTACACCAAAAATGGCTGATTTACCAAAGGAAAGATTAGACTATGGGTTTCCGTTTATACATTGCGGCGTAGATTACGCCGGGCCACTGCTTGTATTGAACCGAAAGGGCAGGGGTGCTAGAACCGTAAAGGCATACGTGTGTTTATTTATATGTTTTACGACGCGCGCGGTTCATTTAGAATTGGTCAGCGATCTCACTTCGGAAGCATATTTATTAGCATTAAAACGTTTTATTTCACGCCGAGGTAAACCGGCTGAAATATTCTCAGACAATGGAAGGAACTTTGTTGGCTTAATGAATGATTTCAACAAATTTCTTTCCAGTTGTTCTGACGACATAAAAGAGTTCGCCACAGCTCAAAATATTAAATTTAAAATGATTCCTCCTTACGCCAGTCATTTTGGAGGCCTGTGGGAGGCCGGAGTTGAAAGTTGTAAACATCACTTGCGACGTGTGGTAGGCAATGCGCACTTAACGTTCGAGGGGCTCAGCACGGTTTTGACACAAGTCGAGGCCATACTGAACTCCCGTCCATTGACTCCTATATCCACAGATCCGCATGACTATCTCCCTCTTAGCCCTGCTCATTTCCTAGTTGGCCGTCCGATGACTGCACCTGTCTGCGCCGACGTCACCGCCGTGCCTACACACCGCCTGACAAGCTATCAGAGGGTCGAACAAATCCGTCAGCACTTCTGGAGCCGCTGGTCCAAGGAGTACGTGTCTGAACTGCAGACTAGAAGCAAATGGAGAGAAAACCAAGATTGTCTGCAAAAGAACACGCTTGTTCTTATAAAGGATGACAATCAGCCTCCACTAAAATGGGGCTTAGGACGTATTGTCGACTTTTTCCAGGCAAGGATGGAGTGGCCAGGGTTGCCGATATCCAAACCGCTTCTGGCATCGTACGACGAGCCTTTTCGAAGATCTGCCCTCTTCCAATAAGAGATGAGTAGCTGCAGCGGGATCGCCTTGTTGCAGTCGCTTGAAAGTCACCACTTCCAAGGCCGGGGAGGATGTTCGAGCATATGAACGCACCTTTAACCACGTCATCTTCATCAGCCAATGATGACCGCCTATCACGTCATGAAGAGCCAATCGCGTTGTTTTTTGTTACCAATCAAATGTTCCATGTAAACTTTTAGTTTTAAGTTTTAACTACCGTTTTACCTCACTTCACTTTACGCATTGTTCAAGAATAGATCAATTTTGATATCTCCGCATTTTTATTGAAATAAACAAGAAGTCACCCTGAATCCAATTATTGCTAGAAATAGCAAACAACCAGAATGCGATAAACACTTTAAATTCACAGTTGTTAGCCCTAAAGATATTTTGGAATCTTTTAAAGAACTTGATGTAAAAAAAAACTACTGATCTTTGTGGATTGTCAGTACATACAATGTCTTCAATAATAATAATTGATGTTATTTCACCCTTTTTAGCAATTCTTTTTATTTCTTGTATTGCATCTGGTATATTTCCTGATCTGATGAAACTTAGCAAAGTGATTCCACTGTTCAAATCTGGCAGCACAACTGATCCCACGAATTTTCGGCCTATTTCGATATTACCTACATTGAGCAAAAACTTTGAAAAAATAATTTTAAAACAAATGTTAGGACATTTCAATTCATATAATTTATTTAATCTGAAACAGTTTTGTTTTACGAAGGGTCGTTCAACTACAGACGCGGGCGTGGAATTGCTGAAGAGCATTTTCGAGGCTTGGGAGGAGTCGCAGGATGCTCTTGGCATTTTCTGCGACTTGTCTAAGGCCTTTGATTGCGTCCGTCATGATACTCTCATCAGGAAACTGCACCACTATGGTATTAGGGACAGGGCTCTCAACCTTCTGACTTCCTATCTTAATAATAGAATTCAGAGGGTTGATATAAATGGCAAGAGATGTGCAGGATCTGCGGTCACTCTGGGCGTTCCGCAGGGTCAATTCTAGGTCCATTCTTGTTTCTAATCTATATAAATGACTTACCTTATCACATAAGGGATAATCACAGGATTGTATTGTTCGCAGATTACACTTCCCTCATTTTTAAAATCAAACGACTGCTGGTCAACTTTGAACATGTTAACGATGCACTCTCTAAAGTTGTCCATTGATTTAATGTAAATAATCTTCTCCTGAATAAAAAAAAGACTAAACTCATTAAATTTTCAACGCCAAATGTGAGGCAGCTGTGACTACCAATGTTCAACTTAATGGAATAGAGTTGGACCCTGTTGAGGCGACAGTTTTTCTTGGAATAACTATTGACGCTAAATTACAATGGCGCCCACACATAGAAAAATTGTCAGGAAGGCAAAGTTCGGCCGCCCATGCTGTTAAAAAAAAAGCGACAGATAACCGATGTAGATACGGCCAGAATTGTTTATTTTAGTTATTTTCATAGTCTTATGTCATATGGGATTCTTCTTTGGGGAACCTGTGCGGACATTAATACCGTCTTTGTTTTACAAAAAAGGGCTGTTCGAGCCATTTACAACCTAGGTCCAAGAGATTCCCTTGGACGTAGGTTGTAAATGGCTCGAACAGCCAAGAACAGCTCGAAGAGATTCCCTTCGAGAAAAATACAAAGAAATAGATATTCTGACTGTAGCCTCTCAATTTATATTTGATAATCTTATGTATGTACACAAAAATAATATATCAAATTTGAAGAAAATGTCCGATATCCGCAGTTTAAATACCAGGAATAAACATAATCTTGCTGTACTTCACACTCGCCTCCACAGAGTAGGCAACTCGTTCATGGGTCAATGTATACGCTTTTACAACAAACTTCCTATTGCTATTCGTTTACCCATTAAACGATTTAAAAGCTGTATTAAAACCAAACTTTGTAAAAAAGTGTACTATAAAATTTCAGATTATTTAGAAGACAAAAAAGCTTGGGATTGAGCTGCTCGCTCTGATAAGCCTTGTGCTAAAACCATAAAATTTGACATTTAAATTATGCAAAATCATCATTATATACAACTATATATACATATTGACATTGATGAATATTATAAGCAAAATTAAGTGAATATGTATGCACCTTGAAAAGTATTATATTAATTTAATTATTGTGAATGTGAGCACTATGTGGGTCATTTTTATTTATTTCTTGTTGTTTTTTTTTTCTCTTAGTTTTAATGATGGTCTGGCATTTTGAGTTCTTTATGCGGCCAACCCAATTGTCCTTTCCTTGGTATTGTTCGTCGCGTCTTTGAGCTCCTTAAGTTTTGAGTTGAGCTACACGATTACTGACAAATGCTTGCACTGACTGGACAGGTCCCCTCAAATATGTGTGTCCCCTTAAAAGACCATTTCAGACATGGATCTACATGGTCCTCACATGATCTGACCAAGATTATGTCTGGACTTTAAAAGAGACTTTGACCCTTGAGTTTGTTTCGCCATTTCTTCGAAGGGGTAGTCAGATAGGAAATGTCGACTCCATCTAGCTTATTTTTTAATATGATGTGTAAAAGTGATTCTCATATCCTATTTACAGAATAAACAATTTCATTTCATTTCATTTCATTTCGTTGACGGACTTAGAGAGTGGCCCCCCAGATTACACATTACAAAAATTTGTTGGTTGTTTATTTGTTTCACTCTGTTAGCTACATATTTCTCCCATCGGTTTATATCGCTCTGCAACCAGGCTAAAACGACCTTGGAGTCGCTCCAGCACCTTAAATGTAGGTCTTTATTGCAGAGAGTGTTCTGAACCTTTTCTAGCAGTTTGGCTAGTCAAACGGCCCCGCAAAGTTCCATTCTAGGTACAGTTATCCTAGTGCTGATTGGTGCAACCTTTGTTTTTGCCGTAATTAGTGTAGTCTTGTATTCGCCGGCTTGATTTCTCACTCGGCTATAAATGACGCACGCGTAAGCTTTTGTCGCAAAACCCGTTGTTTTCTTGTGATTGTAACCATCGTGGTATGGAAAGTTTGTTTAGCAATGGGATATTTTTTCTCATAGTTTCCCATTCCGTAGCGAGATTGTCGGGTAAGCTTTCATCCCAGTTGATTTCGCTTATCTAGATTTTCTGGAACAGAAGCTTGGTTTTTATTGCAAATGGCGACAGTAATCCAAGTGGGTCGTATAGCTTGCTTATTTCGCTCAGTAGTACGCCTTTTGTTTGGTTTTTCTGGATTGGTAGATCCCATTGGTATGTGAAGCTATCGTTGTCTTGATTCCACCTCATGCCTAACATTTTTGAGTTTGTTGTTTGTTCTGGGCTAAAGTCAATGTTCACATTGCGGCTCTCTTGATCATCTCACAAGTCTTCCAAGTAATCGGTTCGATCGTTTTCCATTTTCTCAAGTTAAATCCTCCCTTTTTCAGCAACTCAATTAGCTGTGTGGCCAGTGTTTTCGATGCGTCGATAGTATCCTGCTCGTAAAACAAATCATCAAATGTAGAAATAGATTTTCAGGATGTTTCCAGCTTCTGGATAGGTATCTTTTTCATCTTCTGCGAGTTTATGTAAAGTGCGCATTGCCAGATAAGGTGCACTTTTCGTTCCGTAAGATACTGTGCCCAACTGCCAATCTTGTAGAGGCTCGTTAGTGGAAGATATCCAGATTATAGTTAGCAGTCACCAAGCAGTTGAATGTCTTTACATTCCCGCATAGAATCCAGCCCACTTTGGTTTGTTGAGCTACTGGGTATCTCTCATCACTCCTGATGACGCCGTTAAGAATCAGTTCTGAGTAGATGTCCGCGCCCAAGAGCAGATCGACCGGGCCTGACAAGTTGAACTGTGGATCCGCTAGTTTTAAGTTTTCCAAATAGTCCCAGTCGCTGATTGAAAACGATGCGGCAGGTAAGTTGCTTATGAGCTTTTTCATAATTAATGATGCAAAGTTAAATTTGTATTCTGAATGTATTGACTGGCATTCTAAGTTCACTGCCCTTTTGCAGTTGCCGCTAAGGGTTCCAACACCCGATACAACAGCGCTCACTTTATGTCGCTGTAATCGGAGGCGCTGTGCCGCGTTTTCTGTTATTAGGCTCACTTGGGAGCCTTGGTCAAGTAGACCTCTTAAGTTGATGAAGTTTCCATCAATTGTTTTGACTTTCAGAAGTGTAGTTGTCAACAACACTTCCTTTCCTACGTTCGTTATGTTGTTGACCCCATAGGAAGTGGAAGGGGTGGACGATGGGTTTTCTTCCCTTGTTGCTTGTTTGTTGCTAGATAGTTCAGATTCACCTCCATGCATAAGTGTGTGGTGTGCCTTATGACACAATTTACACGCTTTTCGTGATTTGCATTGTTTTTTTCCATGGCTGAATAAGCAGTTTTTACAAATATGCAAGTTGCGAATTGTGTCATTCCGTTTGTTTGTGTTCATAGCCAAGAATTGGTCGCAATTCATCAAAACGTGATTAGTTTTGCATATTGGGCATGTTTTTGCTGTCGTGAAGAAGGCTTTTGGTGAGTTTTGTGACTTGTTAAAGTACGATGACCCCTGTGTTTTTTCTTGTAGTTGTTATTTCGGTTTTCTAATTGCTTTATGAGGCTGCTTTTCCGATTTCCATGGTTTGTTTGATAACGATAATTTTTGGTTATTTCCCTGCAGAGCTTCCAGTGATATGAAATTTGATTCTAAAACTCGGCGAACTCTTCCAGGTCAGGAAATTGCCTGGGATGTTTGATCGCCTTTATATATTCGTTGTGCGATCGCTATATAGTTTTTGAAACAATAGGGGAACAACGATCGGATCCCAATTGGTGGTGTCTAGCCCTATGTTTTTGAGTCAGTTCAAGCACTCCATCATGACGTCGTGAAGCTTCTGTATGCTTGCAGCGGTTGGTTGCTTCAGGAGCGTGTTCATATATGATGTGAATAAAATCCGTTTGTTATCGTAGCGGTGGTTCAGCATTTCCCAGCAAGATGCGTAGTTCTCAGCACTGATGCCAAGATGCTGAACCAGTTTCTCCGCCTCACCCTTCAGTTTTGTCTTCAAGTTTTGCATTTTTTGAGCCTTCGAAAGTGTCGGATTGTTGTGTACACTTTCGAGGTAGAGGTCTCTAAAAGTCAACCACCGGTTATAGTTTCCATGAAAATCCGGTATTTGAATTTTTGGCGTAGATTTCCCGTAATGTGCATTGTTCCAAATGTTGTGTTGTAGTTTCCTTTTCAGGTCATCATAAAGGTTTTCTGCTATATTGTATTTCTGTTGATAAAATGAGTCATCATCTTGTAGTATGTAGTCTAGTTCCCAATTTGCCTTTTCGATATGCTCCCATTTAGTTTTCAGGGTGCTTAAGTTGACTTCTAATTCCCATTTTTCCATCGGTACCGCCAATGCTATGTTAATCTTCTTCACAGCGCGTTCGAACGCTCTAAAGTTGCAGTATTGTTGACGTAGAAGATCTTGTTGCTTTTCCGTCGACTCGCTTGTTTCTCGAGGAGGTATGTGGAATTCAATATTCACTAAAAGTATATTTCGATTGTCCCTTACCTTGCGTAGGCATCGCAGGTGGTTGTTCCGTCTTACTAGTAGATGCAGACGGCAATTCCAATTTACGTTTCAACATATCTTGCAGCACTTCTTCATATATCTTTTTCGTATTGTTGAAAATGTCGTCGTTGAAGTATTGAAGGTCTGTTGCTCCAGACTCTTCCAGTAGTTGATGGTTGTGAACAAATTTCTCCCAGTTATTGTTCAGCCGAGAAAGACGCTCCTCCAGGTACGCCAAGTTCTTCCAGGTGGGACTGTTCTTGTAGTTGCTGCAAATAAGCTTCAAATCTCTGAAGAGAGTTTCTTGACGGCTTATCAGTTCCGTTACACTCTGAACCATTGTTATTAGTTATTGGCTTGACCGTCGGTAGAGTAGAGTTGTATCACCGCAGGTTCTAGTTCACCAAAGTTGCGAAGTTTCCGCAAGCTTTATCCGGCTCAAAGGACCACTTTTATGTATGGCTCAGAGGTAGCAAGTTAGTTACAGTTGAGTTGTTGGATGTGAGTTGGCGAAGACCACAGACTTCACGACAATTATGTTTATTCGTAAAAGTTACGCGAATGTCCTGTTGGATGCTAATCCGCGGTTATAGCGCTACGGTAGCTATTGGTCAACTAAATAATTATAATTATACAAGTAAATAAAAAATGTAGCGAAAAGTAGGTTGCGGCGTTAGCAATTAATTCTAGTGCCTTAGTTGATTCGGATAAGTTTGGTAGTTATTCTTACCAGACTGCTGAACTATACGTTAGCCTGTACAGCAGGTATAATATACCAAATACAGTGCACAAAATCTTGTTGCATGGCAAAGAAATAATAAGTGTTGCTGCCTTACCTATTGAGATGTTATCTGAGGAAGGTCAAGAAGCGTGAAATAAAGATTACCGCAATTATAGGTTAGGTTATTCAAGGAAATGTTCTCGTCTATCATGTAATGAAGATGTAATAAATATGCTCTTAGCTACCTAAGATCCCCTTATCAACAGATTACGTGCAGTACCGAATAAAAAATACTATCCTCTTCATGATGATGCCAAAGTTTTATTAGTGGATAGCACTCATCTCTAAAAGTATGTCTTCTCTATTTATTATATAGTTTATTAATATTTATTTATATAGAAATGCTTAGACTGTATATTTTGCATAATATTTATAATTGAATTCATGTGAAAAAATATGATGAATATTTACATGTTAATAAAAATAAATAAATAAGTGTATTATATCTTTCTCTTTGTATACTGGTACATTCATTATATCTTTATCTTTGTATACTGGTACATACATTATATCATTTTAATAAAGTATTATGCAGAAACGCAACGTCTTTTCATTTAAAAATATTATTTTCCGCATGCCCGTACTACCTGCACCACCGTGCGCCGTGCGGACTTCAGAATTGTAATGAATGAACGTCCCGGTGCGCCGTGCGGCAAGTGGCAATATCGTGCAGCGAGCGGCAGTGTCGTGCAGCGAGCGGCAGTGTCGTGCAGCAAGCGGCAGTGTCGTGCAGCGAGCGGCAGTTTCGTGCAGCGAGCGGCAGTGTCGTGCAGCGAGCGGCAGTGTGTGCAGCAAGCGGCAGTGTCGTGCAGCGAGCGGCAGTGTCGTGCAGCGAGCGGCAGTGTCGTGCAGCGTGCGGCAGTGTCACGCGGCGAGCGCCAGTGTGCGGTGTCCTGCGGTGCTGGACGGTGTCATGTGTTACTAAATACACTGTCCATCGTATCGAGTATTGTTCGGTTTCATGGATTCAATAGTCATAGTTTTATAGTGATATAAAATTCAGGTGGGTGGAGTCGTGCTACAACAGCTAGCTTTTTTGGTAAATTCGATGATTTCCCTTTTTGAAGGCATAACAAAAATTTCATCTTTTCTGGAATGCCCATGACTGGGATGACGAGGAAGATGTTCATCGACTTCACGACCGGTTGTCATTCTTCTGAGATCATTTCTTTCTTAAACGATAAAGACGTTGTTTTTCCGTACCTAGTGAAAGTGATATTGGTCAATCGCAAACGGGATTAATCCTTTTAATTTTTACTATTTTCGACTTTCTTACTTTCGGTCTCGGCATTTCAGCGTGACAATTATGTCATAACTCTATTAATCGATATTTTTTGCGACATAATACAGATACAGATAAATTTTATATTTAACTTCATACGTAGAAAATATAAGAGTGTGCACATGAAAAAATGCCTTAACGAAAATTGAAGTTAAATATACAATGTTAGAGACTGGTGATACTTACGACATAGAACTCTCCAAAGAATTACCTCCAAACACCAACGCAAGAGGAAAGGGTAAAGGGGTTGGGAAAAGAAGTACTGTTAGATGTAAAAAGACGAAAAATATAGACAACACAAATCAATCTGCAGCTGAAGAAAATACTAGCAATGAAATAAGTCAAGGGAACACAGAAAACTTGCCATCTCTATATAAAGAGAGGCTGCCAATTTCCATTCCAAAATACAATGACCTCAAAAAATTGTGCGACACCGGTATAATACCAAAAAGATATCATGGTGAATATTTGAAACTTTCAAATAAAGTGCCCGTTAAAGATACCCTCAACAAAACAGACGACGATGAAGATGACGTGATTACTGAAAATGAGTATGATTAGATAAAATTCCAAATAGAAAATTGCGTCGTCGCATTGCAATGACGCTTGCTCGATTCTAAAATACGTTAAATCCTCAAGTCTTTTAGAACCGGGCAAGCGTCATTGAAATGCGACGACACAACGCAACGGAGCAGTGTGGCATCGCTCTAATTAGTATTGTAATCGGCGCAACAATAATAATTATTTTTCTTAATCAATATTCATAATTATCATTTATTATTCATTCATCTTTCATACAATTCATTCACCTCTTATTGGATATTCTTCCCTTACATCCACTCTTACCTTCTACTCGTCATTTCAACTTTCACTGCTACCATCTTTCACACAATTCATATTCCATTTATTCATCCAGTCTTTCATTTCCAGTACATTTATTCAATTAGGTACTTAATAAATAAGACTGAAATAATAACTATTGTTTTATTTTTGTATCTATCCCTAAATTTCATTTAAATCTGTGATAGCTAAGCTGTAAAACCTGAAACTAACGCATGGATTTGCTTTGAATGTATATGTATCATAGAATTAAATAATTTTATTCATTTCCTAAGTCTTTATAATTTCATATGACAGTGACATCGCGGAGATGACAAGACATAAACCTATATAAAAAAAATATAATAAATAGAAGTCAAAGCAAAGAGGTCACTTATATAACACTTCCGTCCCAAATCGTCTAGTTGTAAAGTTCCGAAAGTTCCGAAAAGCGTTTTACTGTTCCTCTCTTGGTATTAAGGTACCTAGCATCTGATCAACATTTCTTTTCTAAATCTGACCAGAATCAGTTTCTATTAGACGGTGCAATCGGCGATCCTTAAAACGGTTCCGAATTCCCATTTAATTTGTTCGTTCGTGTAGCTGCGTATTTGCACTCTCTGCCCAACAGTAAATGAGCGTACCGTTACCTCATCAGTCGGCGGTCGTGTTGCATCCCTCGTCCTCGCCCTGAAATGAACACTTAGGGTGTTTCTTATCTCCCTGCCAAACATGACCTCATAAGGGCTTTTATTTGTGCTGCAATTCGGCGTCCCCCGTAGGCGTTCCTTAATACCCAGCAGTTTGTCCTGTAGAGAACCTGGCTCTGCGTTGATGTAACGTATTGCCTTTTTAATTGTTTGTACGTAACGCTCCGCCTGTCCATTCGTAGCTGGATGGTATGGGGCTGTGGTTTTGTGAACAACCCCGCTTACTCTGAGGAATGATTCAAATTCATTTGAAACAAATTGTCAACCGTTGTCTGATACTAAAGTAAGCGGAAATCCAAATGTCACAAAAAGTTCTTTAAGTTGGCGGATACACCATGAGCTTGTGGTTGTTTTCGTTTCTATAATTTCCACCCATTTTGTAAAAGCATCGACTATTATAAATAAGGAATAACCTTTAATCGGTCCAGCAAAATCGACATGGATCCTTTGCCATGGGCCTGATGGTGAGTCCCAATGGTGTAGTACTGCGCGTGCGGGTTGGTTTTGCTTTAATCGACATTCTCTACAGCTTTTAATTATGTCTTCTATGTCTTGATCCAAATTTCTCCAGAATACGCGCCAGTAATTTCATTTTTACTATACCAAGATGTCCTGTGTGTAGTTCTTCTAAAACTTGTTGTCTCAGGGTTGCTGGAATCATCACTCGTGTTCCTTTAATAATGCAACCGTCTTGTATGGTCAGTTCGTTGTCATTGTAGCTGTATCTTCTCACTGAGGTACCGTTTTTTAAAGCTTCCAATAAATGGTTGTATTCATCATCGAGTTGTGTCTTTTCGGCGATTTGAATACGGTCAGTTGCAATTGTGTTTATCTGATTTGATTGAAATGCGCAATGTACGTCAATTAGGTTATTTGCTACTGTATCTACCGGAAATTTTGATAGATAATCTGCATTGCTATGATCATTCGATGTTCTGAATTCAATAGTGTAGTCAAAACCAGATAGAAAATGTGCGTAGTGAAAGAGTCTCATTGTGCTCATCGCCGGCAAAGTTTTGTGTGGATTGAAGATCGTAGTTAATGGTTTATGGTCTGTAATAAGTATGAATTTTCTTCCGTAGCAGAAGTGAAAAAAATTCTTTAATCCCCAGAATAAAGATGTCGCTTCTTTGTCTATCTGACTGTATTTTTTTTCACTACTCGTCAATGAACGTGATGCAAAAGCAATAGGCCGATCAGATCCGTCCGATAGTCGATGCGAAAGAACTGCTCCAAGTCCAAACGGTGAAGCATCTGTAGCGAGAACCAAGGGTTTCTCAGGGTCAAAATGCATTAAAACTCTCTCACTGACGATTTCCTGTTTAATTTTCTTGAAACTCTCATTACATTTGTGTGTCCATTCGTTTTTAATGTCCTTCTTGAGTAGGTTATTAAGAGGGCTGGATATTGAAGCTAAATTCGGTATGAACTTATTGTAATAATTAGCCATTCCTAGAAATATCCGCAGTTCACTGATGTTGCTGGGATATTTTGTAGCCAGAATAGCGTTCACCTTGTTTCTATTTTTGTGCAGTCCATTTTTATCAATGGTATGACCCAAGTATTCGATTCTCTCTTGAAAAAAATGACATTTATCCTTGTTGAGTCTCAAGTTTTTTTCTTGTAATTTTTGTAATACCAAGCGTAGTCTTGAAAGAAGTTGTTCTTCTGAATATCCCTGAATTATTATGTCATCGAAAAAGCATTTCACTCCAGCTATTCCTTGAAGCAAACGATCCATACATTTTTGCCATAAATTCGGAGCTACCTTGACGCCAAACATAAGTCTATTCACTTTAAACGTACCCTTGTGTGTGCTTAATGTTTGCATCACAGCGCTCTCTTCGTTCATCATCATGTTAAGTAAGCTTGACTGATGTCAAGTGTGCAAAATATTTGACCTCCGTTCATCTCTACCAGAATGTCATCTATGATCGGAATTGGGTATTGATCATCCCTTATCACTTTATTTAAGGTGACTTTATAATCTGCGCATAAGCGTATACTACCATTTGGTTTGAGAATAGGGACCACTGGTGTTCCCCACTCAGAACTATCAACTTTTGTAATTACTCCTTGTTCGTAGAGTCGTACTATTTCATCATCAACTTTATTTTTAAGAGCGTATGGTGTACGTCTAGGCTTGACAAATATTGGTGACACTTCTTCCTTTAGGGTCAAATGAGCTTTGTAATCAGGTATGCACCCAAGGGAGCCATCAAATACCTTGGAGTATTCAGAAAGTAGCTTATCAAGTTCTGAATGTTCTTTAGCATTAACTGCGTTTATATTTGCCAGATCCAAGTTGATTGCTCGTATCCATGCTCGACCGAAGATAGGGTCAACATCTTGTTTGATAATGTATAATTTTTCCTCGATTGTTTGGTCATTGTATTTACACGTAACGTAGGCTACTCCGAGAGGTGCGAAGACTTCTCCTGTATATGTTCTCATCGTGATATTAGTTTTGTAAATCTTGCATCCAGTGTTCAATGTTTTAAAATCTTTGTGAGAGATAGATGATAGAGCAGCTCCTGTATCTACTTCCATTTTAAATTTCGAATCATTGATGCGTACATTAATCATAAATTTGTCTGTGTTATTGGATCGTATTAAATTCATATCCCGAGGGTGGAGTCATCGACTATATCTGAAGAGTTGTCCGTGTCTCGCACCTGCACGTGTTCAGGCTCCAGTTGGTTGTTCCCACGTGTTGATTGTAAGCAAACGCGAGCAAGATGACCAACTCGTTTGCTGCTGCTTTGCTGCTGTTTGCTCGTTTGCTGCACGTATCCTTGATGCTGCGACATTTGGTAGCTCTATGTTCCTTACTTCCACAACGGAAGCATTTGCCTAGTAAATCCTTAATCGTTAAAGGTTTATACTCTTGCTTTTGACTGCACTGTTTGGGGTCAACTTGAACAGTTTTCACATATAGAACAAGGTTCGAAGAGTGAGCTGGTGACATATAGCTGCTATCAGATTTTGCTAGTTCAATGGTGGTTGCTTTATTAATTAAGTCCGCAAAATCGGTCACCATTGTTTCCTGTAGTATTTTGGTTTGAATATCGGTGTCATTTAACCCTCTTATAAATTGTAAGGTAAGAAAATTATCACAGATCGACTTCCTACAGTTATTGCACGTGAACTCGCAATCTTGAGCTAGATGTTTCAACTCTGACGAGTATGATATGACTGTCTCATCAGAGCCTTGGAGTCGTGAAATAAATTTATGTTGACGAGCCCAAATGCTCGGTTTTGGATCTATATAGTGTTGTAATATTTGAACCAAGCTGCCGAATGCCAGTTCACAAGGATCATTCGGTGCGCACAAGTCGTAAGCTTTCTGGGGTAATTCTGGTGGCAATAAACTAAGCAGCATGAGGGTTTGTATTTGTGAATTGTGACAATTATTTAGCTTCATGTAGGTTTTTAATCTCTGAATAAAGTTGTTGAAACTTTCTCGTTCCTGTAACGGTTGACAGACAGACATAAACCTATATAAAAAAATATAATAAATAGAAGAATATATAACAGAATGATTAATGTTGGTTCATACCAACATTAATCACGCAAAGAACCTATTTCCATGGTGTTAAAATACCATCAATTTTAGTAGATAATCTATAGTTACATCAAATTGCAACACTACAAAAGTCCTTTACATTAGAATTAAGTATCTTTTTTTATTTATTTTGCTGCTTACACTATCTTCGACGGCTTACACATAAAATATCAGTGACGTAAGAGACAACTGAACATATTTTTTTAATGTAAGGAACACGCTATATTCTATACCACTGGGCATTCGTAAATCTTTCGTAAAAATTCTAAGAAACTTTGCTCTAGACACAATTAAAATTGGAGCAAACAGCAAAAAGTTATAGACAGATTAAAAAAAAATAAAAAGTTTTTTGGCTCTTCTGTTAAACCGTGTTTTGTCCCTTACGTTAATTGATACTTCTGGTATCGTATACACACAATTGCACGCAAGCGGCCGTCGCTACTAAGTCTTACCCCTTCCCCGCATAGACACCCGCAACACCTTACGTTCGTCGCGCGCGCCCGAGAGATAAATATTGAGAGAATTAAATTAAATGTAAGACTCGGTATTTTAGGAACAATCTTTTAAACAAATAAACTATGCGGTCATATATGTTGAAACACAATATTATTTTATTTTTAAAGAACTACGGTCTAAACTTAACTTACAAGTCAAGATTACAATATTATGGGCTTCTCAATTTTCTTAAATCTTATACTATTAGGTCTTATAGATATACCAATGGATGAACTGACTATTTATTATCAGAATTGTAGGGGAATGCGGACCAAACTCAATATCTTGTATATGAATATATTATCTAATTGCTATGACATAATAATTTTGACAGAAACATGGATCACTCCGCAAATTGTTGATAGCGAGTTTATAGACGATCGCTACGTAGTTTATAGATGTGATCGTAACCGTGACCTCACTAACAAAAAAGAAGGTGGTGGAGTACTAGTCGCGGTACTAAAAATCTTACGCTCCACCCTTCTACCCTTTGATATGCCAGCCACTCCTCACATTGAACACGTTCTTATACAACTTCCAGGTGCAAATAAGAATGATAATTGTGTAATTAGTAGAGCTTATATACCCCCGAAAACACCCGAGGAAGTCTACCTATCTCATTATGACCTTCTACATAGAACATTAGATAAACAAAACATCAACACGTTTTATCTGTTTGGCGATTACAATTTGCCAGATATTAGCTGGCATCCAAGTACTCACAATACTGTAGCTCTATATTGCGATGGTAGTTCATCACTGTGCGAACATATGATTAACTTTATGTCGCTACTGAACGCCGCCCAGTTTAACAATATCATAAACTATAATAATCGTACCCTAGACTTATTAATTAGCAACACAGACTGCATCACATCCCGATCGTCATGTACATTACTACCTGTTGATGATCATCATCCTCCTTTTTATACCACTATAACTTACATTTCAAAACATAAAAGTCTCTTGCAAGCGAAAACATCAAAATACAATTATTATAAAGCAGATTATGAACAAATTAATTTAAAACTTAGCAAAATTGACTGGAGTGAGGTCCTGAATTGTCTCCCAGTAGAGCAGTGTGTAGATACATTTTATAATATTATTTTAGGTTTAATTAAAAATCACGCTCCCATTAGTCGTACCAAATCATCCAAATTCCCAGTTTGGTTCTCTAAATCACTCATACGTATATTCAATAACAAAAATAAAGCCTGGATTAAATGGAAAACATATGATAACCTTTCGAGTTATGAACAATTCTCTTTTTTAAGACGAAGATTTCAGATAGAATGTAAAAAAAAATATACTAAGTATATAAATGATGTAGAAAATAGCATAAAAAAAAACCTAAAAAATTTATGGACTTATGTTGCCAACAAAAAAGTTAATGCTGGTATACCGGCCACTGTGTTCTATAAAAATGAAAGTTCCAGTGACCCTAATGCTATTTGTAATCTGTTCTCAAAATTCTTTCAGTCGGTCTACGAAACTACCACTTTTGATAGCAGTGAATGGTTGCCTCCTAATATGCATGCAGAAAATTGTGTCATACTCAACCATATCACTTTTAGCCCTGACCAAATTTTACAAGTTTTAAAATCATTAGATATAACAAAAGGCCCAGGTCCGGATGGGATACCAGCATACGTTATTAAAAAAACAGCCTATACGATGTGTGCTCCACTACATATTATTTACAATAAATGTATTGGTGAAGGTACATTTCCGGAAATTTGGAAACGAGCCAATATAACGCCAGTACACAAAACAGGTTCTAAACATGATGTTGAGAACTACCGCCCTATCTCGATTCTGTCTACCTTGTCTAAGATTTTCGAAAGACTTGTACACAAAGCAATATATCCAGCATTACATAATATTATTCTCACTCAACAACATAGATTTGTTCAAAAAAGATCAACCGTAACTAATTTGTTAACTTTTACAGATTATTTGTTTAATAATATGGATCAACAGGTATAAATAGATGCTGTATATACAGACTTTCGGAAAGCTTTTGATAAGGTGGATCATGACCTGCTTCTCAAAAAACTGGCATATAATGGCATTCGTGGAGATCTGCTCCGTTGGTTTGCATCTTATGTGTCAAACAGATAACAAATAGTTGTGATTAAGGGTTATCAATCCAGTTCCGAAAACGTTACTTCTGGTACACCTGGCTCAATTTTAGGACCCCTTCTTATTTTTATTAATGATATTGGGTGTTGTTTTACGCAAACAAAATTCCTTCTCTATGCGGATGACCTTAAAATTTACAGAACTATACGAAACCATCATGATTGTATGTTACTTCAAGAGGATCTTAATAGATTCTCCAGTTACTGCGTAGAAAATAAAATTCAATTAAGTACATCGAAATGCGTATCTATAACTTTTACAAAAAATAAAAACATTATTAAAAATACATATGTATTAGGCAACGCTGCTCTGCATAAAGTCACATCGGTGAAGGATCTAGGAATACTTCTAGACAATAAGTTACACTTAGATCAGCACATACAAAAAATTCTTAGTAACGCCTACCGTATGTACGGCTTTATTATGAGAACCACCATAGACTTTAAGCGTATTGAGACCTATGTTCATTTATATAAATCACTAGTTAGGTCACAACTCGAATACGCTGTAATAATTTGGAACCCCCTATATCAAAAGTACGTAGACAGCTTAGAAAAGGTACAATTTAGATTTTTGAAAGCCATGCACTATCGTTGTCGAGTTAATATTAGTTCCCCTAGTTCATGTCATAAGAAAATTGAGTTATTAAACTTAAAAACTAGACGCCTATTTCTCGAAACTAAGTTTCTCTATGACTTGTGTAATAACAGATATGACTGTATGCATCTAAATAATAAGTTAAGCTATGTTGTTCCGAGGACTGTCAATCGGCGAGAGGTGTGCGCTCGTCCGCTTTTCGCAGTCTCTACCTGCCGCACTAACGCTGGTGTTCGCGCACCTCTTCGCCGTATAGCAAAAAATTTCAATGCATTATTTGGTGATTTGGATCTATTCTCACTGTCTGCCAATAGCTTTAGAAGCTCTTTAAAAACATTAATTAATGTCTCCGATATGTAGAATATGTAAATTAGCTTTAGTTTAATTTATACTCCTATATTTACTTATTTTTTCTTTCCTTTTCTCTTTCAAGTTTCACTCGCATGCAAATAGTTCATATAAAAATTGTATTATTTAAGATGTGGATAACGTCGTGAGCTACACATATAAACATACTTTTTAAGTTTTATTATACTAAATTAAGAAATGTGTGTAACTGTTGGTTTTCCCAAAATAAATAAATAAAGTAAAGCAAATACGAATTTGATTTCTACTTGTTAAGTAATAGGCATATTAACGTAAGGAGCATATAATAAAGATAGTTTTGTGACATAATAGGAATAACTCTTAAAAAATTCATATCATGGAATTAAGTAAGGAACATGTTAGTTAAATTGACTGTTTTGAGGTTTAAGGTAAGGGTGTAAATTGTTTAATACGATGACTTACTTTATTTTTCTAAGAATAAAAAATGTTAGTGTCCGTTAAATCATTTTTTTTTGTCATAAATCGTTTTACACAGTCCAAAAAAATGTACTGTAAGGGACATTTTTTCAACGATAGAGAAAATTTAATAATACCAATCGATAGAGCTAGAAATTCTGAATCCAATGATATATATAACTCGTTTTCGCCAAAATGTCCCTTACGTTAATTGATACTTCTGGTATCGATATGTGAAGACGATACACCTAGAATAAAATTACTATACCAAAATATGTAAAAATGAAAAATGAAGCAATGGCGGATAAATTAATTATAATAAATAAATAAATAAATAAAATTCGTTTAATTCAGGCAAAACCCATATTACACAAAATAAAACAAAATAAAACAAAACTGCAACAGAATAGAATAAAATGTCAATACAATTAAATATACAAATTAATAGGTACAAATAATAAAGGTCACAGAATATAATAAAATGTCAATACAATTCAATACATCTACGAATTAATAAGTACAAATTATAAAGGTCACAGAATAAAAATAAAATGTCAAATTTGGGTCAAAAATTAAATTTAGAAAATATCTAGTAATAAAAATGTCATATAAAAATAATCAGCTTAAGTGGCTATACATGTCTGTTACAGCATTGTCATATGTAGGGGCAGTCAAAACGCTCAGCGATCATAACCAGGACAGCATTGAAGCTGGCCCGCACCCTGCGCACTAAGGACGCGCACCGCTTGCGCATGGTGGCGTGAAAACAGTCGGTGCGCGCTTCCGCAAACATGCCCGAGGCGCTGCAGAAGCGGGGCAGCCCCAACACTGCTCTGAACGCGTTGTTATACTGGACGCGGAGGGCGCTGTAGCACGCTTGTGTGTAGCGAGCCCACAGGCTGCACGTGTACAGTGATGTGCAATATGCCTTGAAAAGGGTGATCTTAACTTGATCGGAGCAACGTGCAAACCTGCGAGCCAGCATATTCGCTCTTTTCGACAAGGCCTCCGCTCCCGTTCAATGTCAGCATGATCCCTGAGGTCAGCCGTGACTAAATGCCCTAAGTATTTAAATTGGTCCACTCTGTCTAGGGGAACACCATTAAGAAAGACCGGTGGTACACTTTCCAGGCATTTTGCACCGCTGGCTCCAAAGACCATGCATTGACTCTTGCCAACATTATATTTAAGCCCATGTCTACCCGCGTACTCCTCACAGACCTGTATCAGCTTCCTCAGGCCACATATCGACGCGCTCAGCAGCACCATGTCGTCAGCATAACTAAGATTGTTGACGCAAACACCATCAACGTGGCAGCCGACATGCCGACTGCTGAGCGCGACGATCAGTGCGTCCACGTAGAGGTTGAAGAGGGTTGGCGAGGTCAATCCACCCTGCCTCACTCCACACTCAAGCTGATACGGTTCCGACATTGCCCCCGCCCATCTGACACTGTTGACCTGATGCGTATACCAAAACTTGAAAATAGTCACAACTTCAGGCGGCAAGCCAATACTGTTCAGTTTATCCCAAAGAATATCATACGCAACCAGGTCAAAGGCCCTAGACAAGTCGAGGAAACAAGCATATACAGGGGTCTTACGATCCGTATAGTATCTGACGGTATGCTTAAGACACAGTATAGCACTCTCTGTAGACAGTTGAGGTCTAAAACCAAACTGGTTATCATGCAGGTTTACATATTTATCCAACTGTGTGTTAAGCCGTCAAACACTTTAGCTATGATGGTGGCTAGGGAAATAGGCCTGTAGTTTGTTTGATCGGAAAGGTCTCCCGTCTTATTTTTCACAACAGGCACCACCACAGCCTTCATAAGATCTGACGGCAGGTAAGAGTGGCTCACGCACAGTGAGAAGAACATTGCTAAGACTCTAGAGATATGCGGGCCAGCATGTTGCAGGTGTTCAATGCTGAGGCCGTCGTGCCCCGGGGATTTGCCTCTCGTCGATTTCTTAATAAGTTTATCCACATTTCTCGCAATAAATCTTACCCCGACTCGCTCGTTCGGCATCTCAGCATTGAAGAACCCACCTGCAGGCCCCAGAGGGGATTGTACAGCAAACTGGTGTCTAAAGATATCCGCAATGTCCTTATGGTCACTTACTCCATCGATGCTCACTGGAAGACCCGGTCTAACATTTACGTTACTCGTGCTTTTCCAGAAACCACGAAAGTCACCCTTGGAATGCTTCTCAGCAAGAGTGTCCATACGGATCTGATCCTCACGATCCTGGCAAGCCTTCAGTCGTGACTTGAACACCTTTCTGCTCTCACACATTTCAGTGTACATGATACCGTACCTAGGCCTACCACACGCTACCCACTGCGTAAACTTCAACCGAGCCTCCCCGTGAGCCTCTCTGATATGCTCGTTCCAACCCACTACACACGAACCACTCCCACCCGCCTTCGTGCTGCTTTGACCTACCGAAGACGCATCGCAAAGAGCGGCCACAATATCAGAGTACAAACCGTCAAGGACACGTCTGTGGCCGTGTTCATTACAACAATAATCAGCACAACTCATACACTCTGCAGGAAAATCAATCACATTCAACAGTTTGTGACACACGTTGGTATATTTTGCAACCTGTTGCTCGTTTCTTACCCCCCACACTACGTTATTATTAGCACTTGTTTTATGAGGCAACTTTGGTGTCAATGAATTTAAGTTACACTCTAGAACCAGAGGAAAATGGTCAGACCAAATGGTATCATATTTAATGTAAACGTTAATAATAGCTCGTTTTGCCGCTTGAGTCACAATACAATGATCCAGCCAGCTACAGGACCCATGAGCCTCACTTACGAAGGTGTAGGCACCCGAATCAGTACCCAGAAAATCAACATCTACACACGACCAACACTGTTCACTACAAAAAATTAAAAGTTCGTTATAAAACAATTCAAATAAGTCGGCATTGTAATCGCCTAACATAAAAACTGATTCAATACCGTATTCGTCAATAATTGCGCTCACCGTACTTAGGCAATCCGTAAAGTCAGGCAGGTTGTCCACCGCATTCGTAGGCATGTAAATACTCATCGCAATCACCGGTCGATCACTTGTCGTTATCTTAATGGCACAGATACGAGCATTGTCACATCGCAACACTGACACTTGCTGGAATACACTGCTTCTCCACAACAGAGCGACGCCTCCATACGGCCTCCCGCGCAGTATGCCTCCAGACGTTTCGACCGCAGATGTGCCCGCACATCCGAAGCCACTGTCGATCGTACTTAGATATGGTATATCACCCGGCAGTAACCATGTTTCCTGTAAAGCTATTAGATCACATGTGTTACATAACTCCCTAATGCTATCCACGGAGCGTTTCACGTTTTTACAGTTGAAACTGGCGAAGCTGTATGTACATTTATCCATTATGATATTTACTTTGACCGTGCGCAGGTAACAATCTGCTCGGATTTCGGCGTTTAAAATACATAAAACGTCTAAATATGACACCTTTAGGCCATATGTTCTCGTCTAGGTACAAAGATAATTTCGACTCGGAGACTATGAATTTATATGCCTTGTGGTTTTTCTCTTTCTCCATAATTATTTTCTCAATGGATACAGTTTTCTGAGTCTTACTGCGAATATATTTAATTATGTCACCCTCTGTCGTTTCACTGTGAATATTCGTTATAAATATAGGAATTTTCTTGTCAGCAGCTTTGAAATTACAATTCTCATCTCTAGCTATGCCCGATTTTCCTAGATAACGATAGTTAGATTTATACCGACGATACGAAACTTTGCGCCAACCTTCACCACCGGTATCCACGTTAGATGTTGTTTCTTTCCCGCACAATACATTCAAACGCGGCTGCTTCATTAAACAGCTGTTATTGTCGCCAGTGTTATCAGTGGCGGTCAGCTGACGTTCCGCTACTTGTTGTATTGGGCTCGAGCGCGCTGACGTCACCGCCATAGTACTTGCCACCGCCGAGTAACTTGTCACACCGGTTTCACCCGGTATCGCCGCTGTCGCTGGCGGTCGCTCGGTACATGACTCACATTCGATTTGTTTACCTTCCACCCGCTCAATTGCTCGATATTGGGGTGTATTTTTATTTGCGTCACAATCGCTATTGTTTTGAGAATCGTGTAGATAGGATAATCCAACAGGGCCACTATCCAATAACCAGGCACCACGCTTTGCATTCACTTTAGACACGGATGTAGGGGGTAGTGAATCATTCTTCAGTTGACTAACTTCAACTTTCAATGCACTCAGATGATCCAGCGTAGCATACGTTGACTTTATTTTTTCAATTGAAGTTTGCATTTGCAAGAGATCCTTCAGAAGCTTCGTGCAATCCAGATGGTCAAAGGTGATGGGTGGTAACTTTTCCAGTTGCCGAGCCACGAACACTGGAAGTTCGTCCGGATGGGTTCTAAACACTTTCATGATATCTGCTAGATCTCGTTCCTCCTTGCCTTTGTTTTTACCAACAACTTTTCGCAAGTCACTACGAATCGAATCGAACAGAAGCGATTTCAACATTTTAATCTCCGCACTGGTGAATGCTGATGTACAAATTTGCACCAGCGTCACTTCGTCAATAACCGACACTTTGTTCAGGATATATGATAACATCTCATCGATTACGATGTTACACGAATTGCACTTTAGAACGTCCGTCATTTTAATTCGATAAAATTAGCGCTGTCGACGATACGCGCCTGTCACGGTTGAGTGCGCGACGCGATGTGATAGGTAAATCATGCTCCCATATTTACAAACATTTTAAAAGTATACGTTTTCCTAAAAATAATAAATAAAGTCAGTAATAAATAGGTCAGTGTGTGAGTTAAAGTTATCACAGAATGTAAATTCAACATCGAATTATTATTTGTATCAAATACTAAATTGTACAATTGAAATAGCAACCAGTTTGATTTCATCTAGGTTCTCATGTTTCCAAGCATTCTTATCTTAGATATAATCCTCTAATTTGTAATATGCTTGTTTACAAAGTGTACTTTTAATATGAGTTTAAAATTTTCTTTCATTTAATTGCAATAAATCACAAGGTATTTTGTTGTAACATTTGACACAGTACCCCATAAAAGATGTATGTACTAGATAATCTGAAAAAAAAGATTGATCTATTTTGTCATTATTTCTAGTATTAAAATGTCGTTTTTTTTCTTACCTATATAATATTTTCATAAATGAATTGGCAAGGTACCGTCATAATATTAATCTTCTTAAATTGTTCTATAAGAGATTCACGGCGACGTAGATCTCTCTCTTTTGCAAAATAAAGATTCGGACCCCACAGTAAAATGCCATTCGACATTACACTGTAGAAGTAGCTAAAATAGACCAAACGCGCAGTTTCTACATTTGTCAACTGTCTTATCTTTCTAACAGCATAAGCGGCCGAACTTAGCCGCCCCGCAAGAGATGTTATATGTGGTACCCATTGTAGTTTCTCGTCTAGAGTGATTCCTAGGAAAACCGTTTGATTAATAAATTCCAGTTTTTCTCCATTGAATATGAGATCACATTCACTACTTCTAACATTAGGTAATTTAAATCTAATGCATTTGGTTTTTTTTTTCATTTAGTACCATATTATTTACCGTAAACCAATCTTGGACCTGAAAAATACAGTTATTCGCGTCGTCAAGATTTTGTGATCGTCGGTCTATTTTAAAGATCAATGATGTGTCATCTGCAAATAACACCATCTTCGGTTGATTTTGAAGTAATTGGGGTAAATCATTAAAGTAAACTAAAAAGAAACTCTAATAAGTTTATTAATCTTGTCCGTAGAGTAAGAAAACGTAAAGAGTTTGAACGACAATATAATTACCAAACTTAACTATTAGTTAGAATGTAACTAATAGTTAAGTTTGGTAATTATATTGTCGTTCAAACTCTTTACGTTTTCTTAAACAGTGACTTTTGTATATCGCTGTAGAATAAGAGAAATGTTGTGTAGTGTTTATTTGCCTGAGGCGGCAGCATGTTTATGGCAACACAGTATTTTTAGTCTGTATTAGAAAAAACTGCAACACTAGTTTAACTTCCGCCCATAAGATTAGCGTACGTTAGAATAGAATAGAATAGAATAGAATATCATTTATTTGCATAAAACATGATATACAGGATGGTAAGGTAAATGCAATTGTAGAACATACATGTTTTGCTTCATAAATATAAGCGTGCAAATTTTACATACATAACAATGCAATACAACTACTATCATCATCACCGGATTTTATGCTCTAGAAACTCCCTGATACTGTAAAAGCTATTAGCAGACAGCCATTTGTGTAATTTTATTTTGAATAATCTTGTCCTTAATGCTTTTAATCCATCTGGTATCTTATTATATACTCGGACACACATGGACATGCAGTTTTTGTTATATTTTGCAAGCCTGGGCAAAACATCTAACGCGAGCCTGTAGGGGTCGCGACGGCTTCGAGAACTAACATCGCTTGCTTTAGTGAACAGCTCCATGTGCCTCCGCACAAACATACAAATTTCTAATATATAGAGAGACGGCAACGGTAACAAATCAAGTTTTTTAAATATCGGCCTACAAGATTCGTCGGGTTTAAGCCCATATATTGCTCTAATGGATTTTTTTTGTGCGACAAATGCTCTATTTTGATTAGTGCTATTACCCCACATAATTAAGCCATAACGTAGCACTGATTCAACATATGCATGATATGTTGTTATTGACGTTTTGATGTTTGTTATGTTTCTGATCTGTTTCAGTGCATATACAAACTTATTAATTCTTTTGGAAACTGTATGAACATGTGCTTTCTAGTTGATGTCTTGATCCAAAGTTACGCCTAGAAATTTAGTTTGTTTATTTCGTGAATTTTATGTATATTCATTTTAATATTGTATTTTGCATTAGATTTATTAAATTGCATATAAACTGACTTTTTAAAATTTATAAATAAGTTATTTTTATTTAGCCATTCAATCAGTCTTTCAATCACGTTATTAATTTCACTCTCATGGTCATTAATTGTATTCGTTTTTTTGTCAGATGTCACAATAATTGATATGTCATCAGCGAATAATACCCATTTATGATTAGTTATATTAATTATATTTTTTTTATTAATTAGAATTAATGTACAATAGGAATAAAATAGGGCCTAGTATACTCCCTTGTGGAACGCCATATTTGTTCAATTTGATTTCTGAATAGTGCGATGTCATATCGTTATTACTATCCATTCTTGTAATGGTAACGCGTTGTTGTCTATTATTTAGATAAGACGATATCCATTGGAGTGTAATGCCTCTAATGCCAATTGCCTCCAATTTCTGTAGTAATAAGTCATAGGAAACTAGATCAAAGGCCTTAGATAAATCAAAGAACAACCCTGTGGTATAATGATTATGGTTAATACTCGTTAATATTGTTTTAATAAGACTGTAGATAGCTAACGTTGTGGATTTATTTTTTTGGAAGCCATACTGTTCCTTCTTTATAATATTAAATTTAATACAGAAGTCAATTAACCTTTTGTACATGCACTTTTCGAATATCTTCGATATAATAGGTATTAAGGTAATTGGGCGGTAGTTATTAACGTCTGATTTTTCACCGGTTTTATAAAGGGGCTTAATAATTGACAGCTTCAGTGCTTCGGGAAAAGTGCCAGTTGAGAATGATAAATTAATTAAGTACGATAATATCTCAATTAGTTCATTGGTGCATGTTTTAATAATTTTACTATTAATCTCGTCATAACCATCTCGACTTTGTTTCTGTCACCTCTGACATAGACTAAGGTCAAGAGCAAACCCATCACAAATTTAAAAAAAAAAAAAAAAACCTTCGGAATTTGTGTTGTTTAACGACATAATAACCTCTCTAACTTCATTTTCGGACGAGGTTTAAGGAACATGGAGTGGACTATTGAACATTCGTTAAAGTTTAATTTTATACATCTACTCGAAGAATGTGCCTTAGTAATATAGTGGTTATTGAAAGCTGTTGCTATTTCTTTAGGATCTTGAATATTTTCAATGTTATCCCTTTTTTTTTTTTTTTTTTTTTTTTTGTTTTTTTTTTTTTTTAGGGTGGGAAATCATCAAATAACTTCTCCCGCTCTGGGCGGAGCGGGAGGGTGTGTCAGACTCTTACTGACTAAAACCCACCCGTATTCCTTCCTGTTGCCTGTGTTGCGGGGGCCTCGGTGACCCATAAGTACCTTCCCGCGACCCCGGCAGGCATCGGCCCTAGTGGACCCCTACTTTGTGCTGACGACATCTCTTTGAGGCGCGCGTGGAATACGACGCGCCGTCGACCCGGGCCTGGTCCTTACCGGACGGTGAGCTACCCATTGCTCACCGTCCGCAAGCCCGCGCCTACGGTGGCCGGAAATCCGCCCGGGATTCCCGACGCCCTGGGCGTCTCCTGCGGCGGCTAGGGGCGATAGGGCGCGAAACTTGCCTTTACCTCAACCGTCCCGCCTCCTCCTTCGCGAGCATTACTGCTTCGCAGAAGGAGGTGACGGCTGCCCATGCCCTCTCGCTCCGTACCATGGCCTGAACCAGGGCCGGACGCGAGAGGTCTCTGCCGCCGATCGCCTCCACGAGGACACGGCGGTGCTCTGCCCAAGCCGGGCAGACCTCCACCGTATGCTCCACCGTGTCCTCTGGGCGATCCACACAGTGGTGACAATGTTATCCCTACGGGTGTTATCCACGATTTCATCTTTTATTACTCTCCATACAGCTTTACATTTGTTTTCACTATTGTTTATAAATTTGATGTTTGCGTTCTTTTTTGATGTGTAAACACATTTCTGTAAAATATCTGAGTATGTAGTGTATTTAGTTTTGTTTCTTACATTTTTATTTTTATAATATTGGTAGCGCAAATACCGTTTTGTTTTGCAACTTTGTTTTAGGCCTTTGGTTATCCAGTTTTGTTTCTTTTTATTATTAATATTTACTTTTATGTTTATTTTTGGGAAACACAAATTATGGAACAAGCATAACGATTCGTGAAACGAGTTGAATGATATATTTAAGTCGTTCTCTGCGTAGGCATCGGACCATGACAGACTAGATATACATTCCTTAAACTGGAAATTATACAAGCTGTAATCTCTTTTGTAAAAATTATATACTGTCTGGTTATGTATCTTATGTTTTAAGGGAAAACTCAACATTTGTGCTGTGTCGTGGTCGGATAGATGAAGTGGCATTATTGTAGCATTAGCATTGGGAATGTTACTGAGAATGTGATCGATACAAGAAGACTTACGAGTTGGACTATTAATATGTAGTTTTAAATTATAATTATATGATAGTTCTTGTAATTGATTAGAAATATTACTTTTATGGAAAGTATTAATTTAGCATAACGGCAGCTCATTATTATTTGACTACTGAGTGCATTTGGTTTCGTATTCGCAATAATCCTATACTTTTCATACCTTGTATTTTGTCTGGTACGTAACATGGCTGCTGCTAGACCAATACACTGCTGAGAACCAAAGATTAATACTCTACTCGTCGGTTCATGCTTTTGCTCTTCGTTGTGAGTAGGCGTGTGTGGGTTACTTGTTGATACCAGAGAAGGTCGAGTTGTTCTATTACTACGTTGCAACGTTTCTATTGTTTTTGTGACAGCTTCAATCTGTTGTTGTGCTTCGTTCAGGTTTTGTTGAAGATCTGTGATTTTTTGTTGAAGGTTTCAATGCTCTTGTAACAGTCGACATTCGACTTATTTGCCAAAGGAGTACAAGGTGTGGAGAGCGAGTTTTGAGGTAGTAGAGACAGTCTTTTTCTTTTATGTTTGGTAACTGGGCTATTTTCAGAGGTTATTGGAGAATAACACAGTGATTTTAACATCTTTATCTCTGCGGTTAATTTATTAATTTGCTGGTGGAGATTACTATTTTCTAGAAGAGTATTTTCCAGTTAATTTTCTGCACTATCCAATTTAAGCGTGAAAACCTTTATGGTGTTTTTCATTTCTAAAACTGTTAATGTTTCAGATATCTCGGATATTGTGCCATCAACACTGTGAGAAAGTTTGTTAGGTGCGTCAAATGATTCGTCTGAAGTTTCATATTCGGATAGTATATGGGAATCCAAGACATCAGAAGTCTTCTGGGTGGCGGCTTCTACCGTTACAAGTTGTTTATTTTCGTTGTGTGTAGTGTGTAAGCAATTGAGTGACAAATAAATACGAGTAGTTAGCAAGTCGTTTAAATCAATCGACCAGAAAAATATAGTCCACTAAGATCAATAACTTAACAATGACGACACTGAGAAGTTAATTTTATCAGTACCTATCATAAAAAACAAGTAGAATTTTCAAAAAATACATTAAGATACTTACACACACACTCATGTAAACTCACAGGCGTTCACTCACCATCACACATACACTCACACACACACACACACACACACACATACATACACACACACGCACACACACACACACACACACACACACACACACACATACACACACACACACTCGCGCGCAATCACACGCCCGCTTTTTCTTTTTATTGTTTAATTTTACTGTTTTAATACCTACTAGTGTTACCTATTATTTTTATTTTATTACATAGAAATCCTGTAACACAGGTTCGCCTAGTACGGTAGTCAGGGGCTTCACATGTACGACTGTAACATTTTTATGTCAATAAAGTTTTTTATTATTATTATTACCTACGGTCTTCAATCTTGTATAGATTGAAGACCGTCAATGAGCTGATTGAGACGCTCAGCAGAGAGCGAGCCGGCTGTTACACTGATAGGGTGTGTGTGAACCCTAGTATGTGTGTATGTGGGGTGTGTGTATTAGTTAGAGCCTCGGTTTGTGGGCTTAGGCGGTTGGTGGCCATCTGTGAAGAGTATGCCAAGCTTCATGGTTTGGCCTACAATAACAATAATAATCATTTAATTCGGAAATAATTAAAAATCCATAATGAGTTAGTCACAGAAAAACTTACAACTATGTTAGTAACCTTAAGCAAAATCAATTAATTAATTACACAATCACAAAAGTTTAATTCAAAAACTTTCCCTCTGCACCGGGTCTGCAGGCATGCCTACGGGACCAGTCTGCAAGGAAAGGGCAGTCTGGTCTTTCAGCAATATCGCTTAGGATGCTGTTGGAACTCCCACGTATCCTACACATCAAGGAGGCCACCCTTTTACGCATGATAGACTCAAAACTATTTGTGCCTGCCTCAGCAAACATGCCCGACGCGCTACAGAACCGTGGAAGCCCCAGCAGCTCCCGGAAGGAGTTATTATATTGAATTCGAAGAGCGTTGCAGGCCTTCTGCGTATACTTGATCCACAGGCTGCAGGTGTAGAAAGTCTGACAGTAGGCCTTAAATAGAGTAATTTTCACTTCTTTAGTACACCTTGCAAACCTGCGGGCCAACAAATTACATCGAACCGACAACGCTCTTCTCTCTCTTTCCAAATCATCATCATCACTCAGATCCTCATTCAAAACGTGCCCAAGGTTGTAACGGCTAGTGCCTTGCAGGTAGATAAAAAAAAAACTTATTGATGGAAGCAAGATACATTTGTTTAATTAAAAATTATGTTGGTTATATACAATTAATTTTCATCATTGTACTGGTAACCCCATCTATTGTTACTTTCTAGTTAATTAACTTGTAACACTGTCAATGTCTATGCAACATTAATAAAGAATACAGTTCTATTAAAACCACGAACCACGCATTTTTATTAGAGGTTATGCGCCCAGAAAAAATAAAGTTTATTTCTCGCGAAAAGACTTGCAAGTTTGTGCCGATTAGTCCTCGCAGAATGAGAATACGCTGTGCTGTTGAACTGTGATAGTAAAAATGAAAAACCAAATGAAGAAAACAAAACCAGATGAAGCCGCAACCGACGCGAAGACCAAAGCAAAGTTGATCTTGACAATTGACCCGGCACTCTATGTACACATCAAAGACTCGAGGACTACTAAAGAGTTGTGGGAGAAACTCAAGAATTTTTTCGATGACTCCGGCTTCACCAGGAGAATCAGTCTACTGAGAACTCTCATATCTATACGTCTAGAAAATTGTACATCCATGACATCGCATGTCACACAAATCATTGAAACAAGTCAAAAGTTAAATGGATCGGGCTTTAACATTAATGATGAGTGGGTTGGATCGCTACTATTAGCAGGACTATCCGAAAAGTACTCGCCCATGATAATGGCAATTGAACATTCCGGCATTGCGATAACAGCGGACGCCATTAAAACCAAGTTGATGGATTTGGAGGAAGACAGTGGTGACGTGAGCGGAGCATTTGCGAGCTTCCGGAAACATCGTAAGAGTGGCAGCACTTCCGGAACCAAAGACAATGGATATAAGTCAAACTCAAATGTGTCAAAGTCAAAACCGAAGGTTATAAAATGTTACAAATGCAAACTGGACATTACCGTAATCAGTGCACCGTAGTTGACAAAGATTCAGTGAATAACAAGTTTTGTGAACGCACGCAACAAAGCAACGCGTTCAGTGCCGTTTTCTTAAATGGCAGTTTCTCAAAGAATGACTGGTATATAGACTCTGGTGCAAGCGCCCATTTAACCGCCAATGAAAAATGGATTAGAAGTGCTTCTGTTGATCATCCAATCAAAGAAATTGTGGTCGCCAACAAGGAAAAGGTGCCGGTTCAATGTTGCGGTGATGTGTCGATAACGACATTGACAGATAATTGCGAGTATGATATAGTTGTTAAAGGAGTATTGTGTGTACCAAGTTTGACCACCAATCTGATTTCCGTCAGTCAACTGATCGCCAAAGGCAACAGAGTACAATTCACCAACAGTGGCTGGGAAATTTATAATAAGACTGGTGATTTAGTTGGTACAGGTTCGTTGCTGAATGGTGTCTATAAACTGAGACTGCCTGAAGTTTTGATGGCTGCAGCGATGGACTCAAGTAATATTTGGCATCGCAGACTTGGCCATGTCAACAGCAATTACCTAAACAGAATGCAGGATGCCGTGGAAGGTCTCACACTAGATAGAAAGACAGATATTTCTAAGTCATCGTGTACAGTGTGCTGCGAGGGTAAGCAGAGTCGATTACCCTTTTCCCAGAATGGCAATAGAAGCAAAGAACTTCTGCAGGTAAAAATCTAGTATCGTTTGGCAGGAGAAGGGGTGGTGTGGCAAGTTATTGCCCCTTACATTTTTTTGATTGTGGACGGTTTATAAGGTGTCTGTAGTCTGTCTTAGGGTTATATTGCAGCCGCGGATATTGTGTGTCGCGGGATTTAGAGAATCCTGCGGCTAGTGACAGCTAATGATGGCTGTCAGACGTCATAGTGCACCGGCGCCGAACGGAAGCATTTCGTCTCACCGCAAACCAAGCTTTTCAATCTCAGTTCATCGCGGAGAATTCATATTTTTAAATTGTGGACAATCAAACAGTCGATGATCGACGTTAATAATTCACAGACGGAATCGCGTGCTAAGTCTAGTTTAGCTAACAATCGAAGTAATACTCAAAGTACCGCTAAAGCGTTTGTATCTTGTAGCGAACCAGCTTCGAATAACCGCTGCCCGCTGTGTGACGGCGATAACGTCGATCATCGACTGTTTGATTGTCCACAATTTAAAAATATGAATTCTCCGCAAGCTCGTTTCGAATTTATTAAAAGGAAACATGGCTGTGTAAATTGCTTAAGTCTATCCCACTCTTTGGTTAAATGTAAATCACGGAGTGTTTGTAAAACTTGTAAGAAAACACATCATTCATTGTTACATTTCTCCGAAGTAAAAAGTGATTCAACGCCGAGCGAGCCTGCCGCTACGTCTGTCTCGCTTAGTGCCGCCGCTAAAATATGTTTACCGACAGAGACAACTATTTTGTTAGCTACCGCGCAGATATACGTATATGATAGCAGCGGCCGAGATAAGCTTGTTGTCAGGTGTTTAATAGACAATAGATCGCAAAATAATTTAATTACTGTGGACTGTTGTAAACGTTTGAACTTACCCATAATTAAATTACGCAATTCGTCTTTACAAGGTGTTGGTATGACCTCACGACCTGTACACTGCTTTATTTATCTCAATATAGAATCTCGGATTAATCCTCACAATAAGTATTATATACACGCATTAGTTGTTGATTGCATTACAGATAGACTTCCCGCTAGTTTTATCAGATTAAATGACGATATGTCATATTTAAATAATTTACCGCTTGCTGACTCAACCTGGAATGTACCTGATGGAATCGATGTTGTGCTTGGAGCACAGCTGTTCCCTTTTATTTATTTAGGTTATAGGGTTGACTCAGGCACCCGCGCACCCCCAGCTATACTGACTAGTTTCGGATATGTACTGATGGGTGATATTGATTGTCATAGTAGTGACGTAACACACATGACATCTTCGTTTACCGCGCTTGCTAGCATTGACGTCGAGTCAAGTTTGCAGAAGTTTTTTGAGCTAGAGGAAATTCCAGCTCAGCGTTTTATTAGTCCGGACGAATTAGAGTGTGAAAATAATTTTAATTCTTCAGTTTTATTTAAAGACGGTAGATATTTTGTCGATTTACCTTTCGCGCGCAATCCCTCCGAATTAGGCAATTCACGCGGTGTCGCTCATCGGCGGCTACTTTATTTATCGGAGGTACCCGACTCTGAATTAACAGAAGAGGGTTACTACATACCGCATCACGCCGTTATTAGACCGGACAAAGACAGCATTCGAGTGGTTTTGGACGCTAGTGCCAAAACACACTCGGGGTTGTCACTCAATGACATTCTGCATGTCGGACCTAATTTACAGGCCGACTTGTTTTTATTATTACTCGATTTTCGTACCCTCCCTGTCGCAATGACAGCGGATATAAAACAAATGTTCCTACGGATCGGTGTAAATGAGCACCACCGCAAATATTTACGAATTTTATATCGATTCAACAAAAATGAACCTATACGTACTTGTCACTTTAACCGCGTTCTCTTTGGATTAAAGCCTAGTCCTTATTTAGCGATGCGCACAATACGCAATTTAGCGTGTGAGCATGGCGACCGCTATCCTGAGGCTTCTAAATTAGTAGAAACTCAGTTTTTTATGGACGATTATGTCTATTCTGTTCCTGATGAACAGATTGCTATACAATTATCCCGCGATTTAATTGAGTTATTTAAGTTAGGATCCTTTGACCTGGTCAAATGGGCTACTAACTCACCCGCTTTGTTGGAGATTCTTCCAGAGTCTCACCGCTTACCAGTTAATTTTTCTGGCATGGATAATGATAAACATAATTTCAAAATCCTTGGATTAACCTGGGAACCCGCTGATGATTATTTTTCTTTGACAACAGTCGCTGTAGATGATAAATGCACTAAGCGTGCGATTCTATCGCTAGTTGCCCGCTTGTTCGACGTACTTGGCCTCGTAGCACCCGTCGTGTTGTACGCGAAAATCCTAATTAAGGAACTTTGGTTAGCTAAAATAGGTTGGGATGAGGTTCCTCCGGACTCCATCACCAATCGGTTTTCCGTTTTTTTGCGCGATTTCCCCTCACTCTCTTCTCTAAAGGTTCCTCGCCACATTGGCGTCTTTAGAGAAGCTGTAGTGAATATCGTAGCCTTTTGCGACGCCAGCTTTAGTGGTTATGGTTGTTGTATTTATTTACACATAACTGACTCTAAAGGCAATATCAGCGTTCGGCTTTTCTGTGCAAAGTCCAAAGTTTCCCCCGCTAAAATAACAACGCTAGCTCGATTAGAACTTGTCGCCGCTTTACTTCTGTCTAAGCTTGTTCGCGTGGTCAAAGATAAACTTTCCGCTCGTGTACCTATTGCAGGTGTCTACGCTTTCTCGGACTCCACCATAGCTCTTTCGTGGATCCACTCATCTCCCCATAGATGGTCTATTTTTGTCAGTAATCGCATTGCTAAAATACAGGAAAACCTACCTGCCGCTAGTTTTAATCACGTGTCCGGAAAGGAGAATCCTAGCGATTGTCTCTCCCGCGGCATGCTGCCATCTGATTTAATTGAACACTCGTTATGGTGGAACGGTCCTACTTGGCTCCATCGACCCATTAGCGAGTGGCCTTTAAAATTCTCTCCTACTGAATGTGAAACATTGCCAGAGTTTAAATCAAAGGTTTTTCTTGTAGAAACATCAAATACTGAACCGCGTATTTTAGATACAATAGCTGACCGTGTTTGTTCATGGAATAAATTGTTACGTGTATTTATGTACATTCTTAAATTTACGAACAGACTACTTAGTCATAGCTCTGTTAAAAATATACAAACCGCCGAAAATTTCATTATTCGAATAGTTCAAAATACGCATTTTTCTAACGATTTAAATTTAATTAAAGCAGGCGAACTTCCATCTAAGAAGTTGCGCTGTTTGTCTGTCTTTATTGATAGCTACGGAATCTTACGTATTGGGGGCAGATTGTCTAAATCTGACTTACCATATGAAGCCAAGCATCCCGCGCTTTTACCTAAACGTGACCGCGTAGTTGATCTAATTATTGATCACTATCACAATACGTACTGCCACACGGGCCCCGGATTATCGATGTCTATTATAAGGCAGCGGTTTTGGATATCAGATGGACGAACAGTCATACGTTCCCGCTGTCGGAAATGCAACACTTGTTTCCGTCTAAATCCTACGCATCTAACACCCAAAATGGCTGAACTTCCTGGATACCGTGTCCGTGATACTAAAGCCTTTGTGCACACTGGAGTAGATTTCGCCGGGCCGCCCGGCCGCTTGCTTACACACCTATTCGCCGTAGAGGTCAACGTTCGCAAAAACTTTATATATGTTTGTTCATATGTATGGTAACTAAAGCCATACATATCGAACTCGTATCGGACCTCACATCCGAGGCTTTCTTATCCGCATTTAAAAGATTTATTTCTCGCCGCGGTCCAGTGTCTGTCATGTACTCAGACAATGGTACCAATTTTGTTGGCGCTAAGGCGCAACTTGATGATATTTATTCTTTCTTATTGAACTCGTCTGTTCAAACAGATATTAAAAATGAGCTTCTAAAATCTCACATTGAGTGGACAAGATTACCGCCGCGAGCTCCGCACTTCGGAGGTATTTGGGAGTCGAACATTAAGAGTGTTAAAACTCACTTGTATAGAGTCATAGGAAAGCAGCTTCTCACTTACGAGGAACTCTCTACCGTACTGGTACAAATCGAGTGCCATTTAAATTCTCGACCGCTTAGTGTTCTCTCATCAGACCCGCATCCGGACGTGCTCACGCCTGCGCATTTTCTAATGTCCAGTCCACTTAAGCATTTGCCTTCTTCTGAATTGACAGAAGAAAACATAAATTTAACAAACCGCAAAAGGCTTTTGGATCAGCTTGTGTTATCCTACTGGAACAAATGGCGAGTTGAGTACTTGCACACGTTGCAAGTTCGCCAGAAATGGTGCACTCCCGATCGCCCTATAGAGATCGGTGCTGTCGTTCTCTTGGGTCAAGATAACGTACCACCATTGACTTGGCCATTGGGCATCATAGTGGAAGTTTTTCCGGGATCGGATGGTGTAATTCGAGTAGCTTCAGTAAAAACCGCGTCAGGTACATATAAACGTCCTGTCACCAAGTTATATCCTTTGCCAACCCAATAGAACTATATTATTTCGTAGTTTAATTTAGTTTATAATTTACAATAGTATATTTTCTCAATGGTACGCCATTACATAGTTATAATTTAGCTTAGTAATTCAACTTTGTCTTAATTTAATCAAACTGCAATTTCATTCTTTGGAATCTGATAATTAATTTCGAACGCCGTTTCCTAGTAATGGTGTTTTGAACTGCTGCTTGGGATTCTCTTGATGCTTTCAGACTGCCAGATATATAAACACCATCTCATCCTCCCAACCGCACAAGCTTTTCAGCGTATAGATTATCATCTTTGAAAGCTCGGGACCTTTCAAGGCGGGGAGTATGGTGTGGCAAGTTATTGCCCCTTACATTTTTTTGATTGTAGACGGTTTATAAGGTGTCTGTAGTCTGTCTTAGGCTTATATTGCAGCCGCGGATATTGTGTGTCGCGGGATTTAGAGAATCCTGCGGCTAGTGACAGCTAATGATGGCTGTCAGACGTCATAGTGCACCGGCGCCGAACGGAAGCATTTCGTCTCACCGCAAACCAAGTTTTTTCAATCTCAGTTCATCGCGCCCGCAAAACCGCAAACTTTATTACGTTATCCCGTAATCCTTGGGGATATACTGTGCTACGTTTTCAAAATTAAAAATAATAACCCGCGTCCGATTAAATCCAAAATATAGACTTTCAAGTGACCAGTGTACGGGCAAGCAAGGTGGCCACCTGCCCAGAAGGATTCTTCAAGACTTTCGCCAGGAGAAGCTCAGGTACCGCTTTGCATTATTTGCTGGAGTTAGGCTACAAACGCCACCTGACCGTCACCAATTCCTCTTTGAAAGTTTGCTCAAAAAAAAAAGGCAAATTGAATTATTATGCATTCCAGATAATAATTTTTCTGTCGTCCTCGACCCGCAAGGATACACGGCTATTTTATACGCCTGTCCCTCCAAGGGGGGTGGGAGTGTGGGGGAAGGTTGGGGGGTGGTGCCCCTTGCCCCCTGGCAACACTCCCATGAAAAGGTAACGCACCGTTCTTGAGAAAAACAAATTATTGTAACCTAACCTCAAAACTCTTAGTCGCTTAAAAAGCCGTAGTATGAGCCCAGCTTCGCGGGGGAGTTGGGGGGGGTGCCCCCTGCCCCCTGACAACACTCCCATGAAAAGGTAACGCACCGTTCTTGAGAAAAACAATTTATTGTAACCTAACCTCAAAACACTTAAAGTCAATTAAAAGATGTAGTATGTATGGGTTAAAAAAAAAATAACCTCAAAGGGGATGGTGGGGTCTGAGTTCGCTCGCTCCGCTCGCTCACTGGACCCCGCCATCCCCTTCGAACCTAACCTGTCCGAGCCGGGGTGCCCCAAGTCCCGAGCTCGCTTCGCTCGCTCTTGCATCCTAAGTTCTCCTAGTAACAGTAGTAACATTGCATTTTGTACACACTTACGATCAGTGGAAGTTCAAACACAGTGAAATAATTCACGCAACTCGAGGAGAAACGGAACGACCGAACACAAATGACAGTGACACATGACCCAGATGGCATACCTGTTTTATTGTTTACGTTCCGTGTTATCGATTTTGCCCGACATTTTATACCACGGACTGACTACAAATACTGATACTGGATACTTGATACTGACTACAGATACTGGGGCAGATTTGGTTGTCAATCGCCCATTTTAATCGTTTCGTTTTCGCTTCTTATCGGATTTGAGGTTAGAAACATTTTTTTTATTAATTTTTCGAAAAATATGCATTACCTTGTAATGAGAGTGGTAGCGTTATAATCGGGGACCCAACCCCTACCAACTTTAGCCCCTTTTACTCCCCAACTCCTGCCAAACGATAGTAGATCCAACCCCTTCTGCATACTATACATACAGATGTATGTGGTCCATTCAACAGTGCTTCGATTGGAGGTTCCAGATATTTCATATTGTTCGTGGATGATTACAGCCGCATGATCTACATCAATTTTATGAAGAACAAAAGTGAAGCTTTTAGTTATTTTAAAAGATACAAAGCACTTGTAGAGAACCAGCTTAGCAAGAAAATAAAGATCCTTCGAAGCGACAATGGGAAGGAATTCTGCAACAAAGAATTTGATGATTATCTTAGGAACTCAGGTGTAACGTATACACCTGAACAGAATGGTTTGGCTGAACGTTTTAACCGTACTGTGGTGGAAAAGGCTAGACGCATGCTTTTCGATGCAGATCTTGAAGGAAAGTTTTAGGCTGAAGCGACTAACACTGCAGTTTATTTACAAAATAGGACTGTAGCGTCAGTTATTAATGGAAAGACGCCTTTCGAGATGTGGACAGGTGCAAAGCCAGATGTCAGACATCTGAGAGTTTTTGGGAGTGCAGTGATGATGCATATACCCAAAGAAAAGAGGCTCAAATGGGACAAAAAGGCTGAGAGAGGCATTCTAGTTGGTTATCCAAATGATGTTAAAGGGTATCGAGTCTATAACCCAAAAACCAAGGAAGTTAGAACCAGCCGTGATGTAATCATAATGGAAAAACCACAAGCAGTGGAAAATGTTGTTCAGATTGAGGAAAAACCAACAGATTCTACCGAGGCTCATGCACCTCGGTAGAATCTGTTGGTTTTGAGTGATTCAGTTGGGGACTTGTTTATGTCAGATGACTCTGGGAGTGAAGATACCCAGGATCATGATGAGACATATGTACCAGATGAAGACTCTTCTGCCAGCAGTGTAGAAAGTGTTGTGAGTGTTGATAAACAATATAGCTCCCGCAGGCAGAGCCAACCACCCAACAGATATGGTTTTTCTAATGCTTGTGTCAGTGGTAGTGTAGATGATACTGGAGAACTTTCACTCGAGGAAGCTCTAAAAGGGCCTGAAAAAGAACAATGGTTAGATGCAGTGCATGATGAGTTACAGTGCTTTAATGATAACAATGCATGGGAAATTGTAAATGTGCCTAAGGATAAAACCATAGTTCAATGTAAATGGGTTTTACGAAAGAAGTATGACAATGAAAACAAAGTAAGGTATCGTGCCAGGCTAGTCGCTAAAGGTTTCTCTCAGAAATATGGTGTAGATTACACAGAAACATTCTCGCCTGTTGTTAGACACACAACCCTACGGCTATTGTTTTCATTGTCAGTACAACTAGGACTTGATGTTACACATCTAGATTTCATAACCGCGTTTCTTAATGGTGACCTAGAGGAAACTATCTACATGCAGAAACCAGATTGTTATGAGGTTTCTGGTAGCTCTAACAAAGTGTTAAAACTTAAGAAGGCCATCTATGGCCTGAAACAGGCCTCTAGAGCCTGGAATAAGAAAGTAGATAGTTGTTTGCTTGAAAATGGTTATTGTAAATCTAAGTTGGAACTTTGTATGTACACAAAAAATGTTGGTAATTACAAGACTATTGTGGCAGTATATGTAGATGATTTATTCATATTTTCAAACTGTAAGAATGAAAGTGATCATCTCAAAAAGGTATTATTAAGCCAATTTAAAATCCAAGACTTAGGTGAAATTAAACAATGTTTAGGAATTAATGTTAAGTTTGATAAACAAGAGAAGTCTGTAACTTTAAGTCAAGATAATTACATTAATGTTTTGTTACAAAAGTTTCACATGACTGACTGTAAAACTGTTGATACTCCAATAGAGCCCAACTTAAATGTCAAAATGAATCAGAATGTTAATGATGAAATACCTTATCAGCAACTCATAGGGAGCTTAATGTACCTATCTGTTTTGACTAGGCCAGACATAACATATGCTGTAAGCTACTTAAGCCAGTTTAATAATTGTCACGCAGATGAACACTGGGGGTTTGCTAAGAGGATTTTGAAATATTTAAAAAGGACCATAAACTTTGGTATAAAATATTGTGCAAATGGAAATTCAGAAATAAAAGGTTTTGTTGATGCCGATTGGGCTAATGATAATTTAGATAGACGGTCTTATACCGGATTTTGTTTTGTGCTTGCTAATGGCATAATATCTTGGGAATGCAAAAAGCAAAAAACTGTTGCTCTGTCGAGCTGCGAAGCTGAGTACATGGCTATATCAGAAGCCTGCAAAGAAGCCATTTATTTGAGAGCTTTGCAATTCGAAATCACAAATAAAATGTATACTTTGAATTTGTTCAATGACAATCAGAGTGCACAGAGGCTATCAACAAATCCTGTGTTTCACAAGAAATCAAAACACATTGATGTAAAATACCACTTGTGTTTCAAACAATATAGTATTATTAAGGTATTTGCCAACAGCCAATATTCCCGCTGATTTGCTGACGAAAGTTTTGAAGAAGATTTGTTTTGAATACATAAGTACATAACATAGATAATATACCAGACGTGGGATGGCATGAACAAAAAGATTACTTGTAACACTTTTGTTAAGTTAGTTAATCAATATTTTACTATCGGTAGTAACGTCATGTTTTAATCATTCTTACCGTTTCTTGTTTTGTTTTGAATACATACTTATATAGATAATATACCCAGACGCACAGAATCAACACTAGCTTATTGCCGGAGAGCCTGTATGCGGAAGGAATCGAACCTAGGACCTCTCTTAGCGAGTAGACATGTTAGCTAACACACGCAGTTAGACAGAACGTCATGAATAAAGGTGTTGTATTTGATGCAGTTAATACTGGATGGCGAGCAATATATCTGCCGCAATTGTTGGTTGCGGGTAAGGTATGCAGTTGACCGCAGTCAAAACCAAGCTGACCAGCCGCCTCCTCGTGTCGGAAGACCATCTGGAGGAATCTTCGAAACCAATGAATTCAAAAGAGCACCAAATACATCTAACACATGCATTTATCATGAATGTGGCAATGCAAGTAGATGCCGTATTCCGGCGTCTATCAAACTAGAACTGTTGGTACACTCGAATTTATACATACCTCCAAACGCAAGAGTATGTCAACAACATTTGGATGAAAATCAATGGGGTCACTTAATTGATGCTCCAAACTTATCTCACGATTTTACCGGAGAAATGTTCGTAGACATTACGAAAATCTTACAAACAGCCGTTCTTAATAGTTCCAACACAATGGACTTTGAAAATATACAAACTATGGATCCAAAAATATTGCATCATCGTGTGGGCATCACTCATAACGCATTTGAGCAAGTGATACGAGAAACCCCTTCATTGCAGCAAGAAGTAACCGACCCCAATACTGCAATTGCTATTTTTTTGATGAAGCTTCGGACGGGTGAGTCGAACGAAAGACTCAGCGTACTTTTCAGAATGAGTCGCCGTACGCTCGAAAGGAAAATGAATACTGTGCGCAAATGTTTGGTACAAGATTTCGTACCAAGGCACCTGGGCCTGGATCATATTTCAAGAAATGAAGTAGTTGCGAAAAATCTGACTGTGCCAAATGGTCTTTTTGGAAACCCAGATGCACCCTTACAAGAAAGGAAAGCTATTCTGGTGATAGATGGAACCTACGTCTATACTCAGAAGTCTTCCAACTTCCTTTTCCAGCGGAAAACATACAGTTTGCACAAACACACGAACCTGTTAAAACCATTTCTCATTGTATGTTGTGATGGCTACATATTAGATGTTACTGGGCCTCACGCAGCAACAACATCGGATGCCGTTATAATGAAAGGTCTTATTAACGAAAGAGAAGACAATCCATTCCATTACTTTTTTGAAGCAAACGATGTTTTTATCTGCGACCGCGGCTTTAGAGACGTTATTGGTGACATGGAATCGTGTGGTTATGTGGCACGTATGCCAATTAGCAAACGGCGTGGCGAAGACCAGTTAACCACGTTAGAAGCCAATAAAAATAGGGAAGTGACGATATGCCGCTGGGTCGTCGAGGTCGTAAACGGACGTTTTAAGCGCGATTTTCGCCTATTCAGGCAAGAATTTTTTAATCGTGCTATGAGCCACATGATGGATGATTTCCGGGTGGTTGCTGCGCTTATTAACGCTTTTCATTTTTTAATCGAAGATAACGCGCATGCGGAAGAATATTTAAGAATCATTAGAGAGAGATTGCATGTACCAAATCAATTGGGAGCATATGTTACAAATAGAAATATAAATAGAAGGCGGGCAAGTTTTCGAAATATTGAAGCCGACGCCATAGGAGCAGATGAATTTCCTGTTCTGACTCAAGAAGACTTGACATTGTTTGCACTTGGTTCATATCACATAAAACTTGCGCGTAGCTACTATAGCGAACACGTACGCAATGGCGTGTATCAGATTGAAGTAGCAAGAGATGGAGCATTTAGTGAAATAGTTGATTTTGGCATTGAACCTGAAAACGCTATGTTGCTACGCGCAAGAATACAATCCCGACACGCACGTGCAAGACAATACTACACGTATGTAATGATCCATAATCGAGAAACCATTTCGAACTACTACTGTTCTTGTCTTTCTGGAATGCGAACTGTGGGTTGCTGTGCCCACGTCATGGTAATTATTTGGTATTTTGGATGGGCGAGACACCAACCCACAATTCTACTTCCAGCTGCGAATCTGGACAATGTTATTGTGGATGAAGACATATGAGATGTATTCTTTTAAGGACATACTCCACACTGTGAGACAGGAATAAATAAAACTTGTGTGAAATATTTTTGTGTTTACATTCTTCCCAGTATTACAAATATTTTAAAATAAATATAAGCATTGTAAAGATAGCTATAAGTCCTTTCATTTGATTTGATACCCCACATGATAGGGTTTGACTTTTTTGACGTAGCGAGGTACCTACCGCGACCGCCATATTGTTTATATTTTGGCTCATATAGCTTATATCAACCAGAATAACGTATGAATTACAACGAAATGTCATACACCTAAATCAATCGAGTAGTTTAAAAGATATAGTGAAATAATGAAGCGTAAAAAGGTTTTTAAATTGCAAGTTTTCATGGAGTCATAACTTTTTACTGAGTAAATATTTTTGGTTGCGGTCGTCTTATAATGATTCAGAACGCAGTGTTCCATCATATGTCATAGTTCTTATTGATGGTGGAAATTTGGACCAAGCTCCATATATTTTTGCTCATTCTTCTTTGATTTTATGATCAGACTTATTGTGATTGATTGATTATTTGATATAGTGGGGGTGTTGGTTATATACAAATAATTTTCATCATTGTACTGGTAACCCCATCTATTGATACTTTCTAGTTAATTAACTTGTAACACTGTCAATGTCTATGCAACATTAATAAAGAATACAGTTCTATTAAAACCACGAACCACGCGTTTTTATTAGAAAGTATATGAATATGATTACAAAATATTTAATATTTAAATAAGTTAGCGTGAGTTCCCGATATCGAGCGCGTGTGAAATTCTAGCCCGCCTAAGGAAAGCTACTATCCTGGTAGTTCCCAGAACGTAGGTGACTGGTGGCAGCCAAGTAGGTAGGTTGGTCTTCCAACGGCGGTTAAGACAGCTTGTAGGGTTGACCAGCCTCAGCCCTCGCAGCGACGGTACAGAAAACTCCGGTACGGAAGAACCCCGATTTGGGGTTACACTGAATTAAATATTATTTAATTTTAATAGACGTAGCACACACTTTTGAACTTTACAACTTTTCAAAATGTTGTTCGTTGCATAAAGATGGTATTGGCAGGTACAATTAATAAATCGCTAGACACGGTCACTCTGCTCCGTAGTGTCAAGTCAATCCGCCGGTCAAGATTGTTCCACGGACCGCTGGAAGTGCGCGAACTTTAACGACGCGTATGGAGAAGGGAGACGAACAAACCAGTTTCGTGCGCGAAGATCGCCATAGTATTTTATAAAACTGATTGTCCTGGAATGTTTAGTTATTTATATATCAGTTGCAAGCGTAAACTATTCATTAAGTAGTTTTGCGAATCATTAATAATTATAGATATAATCAACGTCTAACGTTACAGTATCCCCCTTTTTAGCGTAGGATTTTTCCTAAGTAAAATCCGCTGCTACTGCTTCATCATCATCATCTGATTAACGTTACTCATTCATTCCTATCCCTAACATTCATCATTCTTTTTTTCTTTCATCGTTTGATCGGCAGCAACACTTTAGCTCATGTGTTACCGCATGCTATCATTCAGAGGCTCTTGGTTTAGATACTGCACAAAACACTCCCGAGAATCAAATGCAATTTTTGGAGTAACATTGTAAGTACAGAGCAGTCCACACGTAACCAATCCCCTACTGATAATATTCTATATAAAACTTTGTAGAATACCTATGGTGTAGAGCCTTTGGTATAGGGAAAAGAAATTCATGGGGTTGAACCATGATCGGTTTCATACTATGGTTGTAGGACCGATAGTATAATTAGTACTACAGAATTTAATGATGTGATAGACCATCATTCTATAAATAATCTTTGTATATGCTAATAATATACCTAGAAATTTAAATAAATAATAATATAGCAGTTAGAATTTGGTTATGTGTTGGTAGATGGTTTTAGCAATACATACGTTAGGGTTGGTAATTGATTACAATATATTAAATTTGTTTTAACAACAGTATGAATGTACATAGTTAGCTAGATAGTTGCAATCATCGATTTGTATTAACTTTCCTTGTTTAGTTAGTCTTTGTAATTAGTTAACTTGATATCTTTAATATGCCATTTCCCGATAGATTTTCCAGACGTATACGCCAGTATACTAATGGAGATTTTTTTCCAATAACTTGACACTTAATAAATTTAGGAGCCAACTTCTTATTGAAATATTTATCTTTGTCACTTTGATAGAAAGTTCGCTTCCATACAACATCACCTATATTAAACTCTGCAGTTTTCCTACGGAAATTGTAAGACTGGCAGTTTCTAGAATGTGCCTGGAGAAGCGCTGCTTGCACCTTGTTAAAGATAGAAGATAAATAACCTGGGTTTTCTGCATACGAATCGCGAGGTACAAAAACAATGTCTTCATCGTTTTTCGAGTCGACATACTGTGAACCACAAGTGACCAGTTCACGTCCGTATACAAGAAATGACGGAGTATAGCCCTTTGCTTCGTTTACAGAACTATTTACAGCAAACTGAATCTTTGGTACCAGTAGATCCCAGACACGTTGATCGTCTGCAATAAACGTAGAAATGGCAGTCATAATAGTTTTGTTATAACGTTCAACTGTGTTGATGTGAGGTGAGTATTTTGGAGTAAAATGTAAATTGGGAATTTTGTATTTGGTAATCAGTCTTTTGAGAGTAGCACTAACAAACTGTTTTCCGTTATCAAGTATAATAGTAGAGGGTATCCCATGTACGAGAATTACGTTCTCCTCAAGGATTCTAGTAATAATTTCCACGGTTGCCCGCTTAATTGGAAATAAAAGGCAATATTTACTAATACAGCACGTAATCACGAATATGTAGGTATTTTGTTTTCTTGATGGAGGCAAAGGTCCGACTAGATCTACACTAATAGTTTGGAATAGCCTATAACATACTTTAGGCTCGCCCATTTTGCCTAAAGGGGCATGGTTTTGATGCTTATGAGCTATGCACGCATCGCAAGCTGAAATAAATTTCTGAACATCCGCGTGCATGCTTGGCCAGTAATAACATAAAGCAAGGCGTCTATACGTCTTAAAGACACCCAAGTGCCCTGCAGAAGGTTCGGAATGGTGCTTTTCTAATGCAGTACTACGGTATTCCGCAGGTACTACCTCCTTCCATTCAAATTCTCTACGCAACGGACACACAGTTTTCATATACTTATAAAGTTATTCGTTTTTAATTAAATAGTTAGGATACGAGGTAGGAGAAGACTGGCAACCATTATAAATGTTGAGATACCACGCGTCAGTAGTTTGCGTATTAATAGGAAGACTGTCAACAGCGGTAATAGGTACGGAACGTGATAGAAAATCTGGAACTATGTTTTCAGATCCACGGCGGTGTCTAATTTCAAAATTATACGCAGATAGTCGTACACCCCAGCGAGCTAATCGACCTGTAGGGTTATTTAGTTTTAAAAACCATTTAAGGGCAGAATGGTCCGTGTAGACAACAAATTTTTGGCCATTTTCCACATAACAGCGCCAATGTTCAACCGCTATTAGAACAGCAAAAGCTTCACGCTCGGTAGCACTATAGTTGCGTTCTTGATTGGACAATGACTTGCGCATGTAGGCTATGACTCTCTCCTCACCATTAATATTTTGGGTCAACACACCACCAATACCGTTGTCACTCGCATCGGTGTGAATTTCGAATGGTTTTGAATAATCGGCTCACACGAGAGTACTGAAGCAGAAACTAAGCATTCTTTCAATTTATTAAAAGCTATGTCAACTTCCTTAGACCATACAAACGATGGTGCTTTTTTGCTTTGTGAGGTTAGTTTGTTCAATGGTGAAGCCAAAGAACTAAAATTTGGTATAAACTTTCGATACCAAGAAGCTGCGCCCAAGAATCGACGAACTTCTTTTCTATTAGTGGGGGTAAGATAATTTTTAATTGCATCAATTTTTTCTGGGTCAGCATGTAAACCGTTAGCATCGACTACATAACCCAAATATTTTAGTTTGTCTCGGAAAAATTGACTCTTTTTATAATTTATAGTTAAGTTAGCAGACGTTAGCTTTTTTAAAACAAGAAGCAGTAGAGAAATATGCTGCTCATAAGTAGAAGACACTATGATAATCTCGTCGATAAATACAAAAACGCGATGTTCAAATTCTGGTCCATAGAACAAAATGTCAACTAAACGTCGTTGTGTGGCTGGTGCATTATTAAGACCAAATGGCATAGATTTGAACTGGTAAGTGCCCCACGTTGGGCGCCACTTTAACGGCTAGTGCCTTGCAGGTAGATAAAAAAAACTTATTGATGGAAGCAAGGTACATCTGTTTAATTAAAAGTATATGAATATGATTACAAAATATTTAATATTTAAATAAGTTAGCGTGAGTTCCCGATATCGAGCGCGTGTGAAATTCTAGCCCGCCTAAGGAAAACCACTATCCTGGTAGTTCCCAGAACGTAGGTGACTGGTGGCAGCCAAGTAGGTAGGTTGGTCTTCCAACGGCGGTTAAGGCAGCTTGTAGGGTTGACCAGCCTCAGCCCTCGCAGCGACGGTACAGAAAACTCCGGTACGGAAGAACCCCGATTTGGGGTTACACTGAATTAAATATTATTTAATTTTAATAGACGTAGCACACACTTTTGAACTTTACAACTTTTCAAAATGTTGTTCGTTGCGTAAAGATGGTCGTGGCAGGTACAATTAACAAATCTCTAGACACGGTCACTCTGCTCCGTAGTGTCAGGTCAATCCGCCGGCCGAGATTGTTCCACGGACCGCTGGAATTGCGCGAACTTTCACGACGCGTATGGAGAGGGGAGATGCCTACCAACAAACCAGTTTCGTGCGCGAAGCTCGCCATAGTATTTTATAAAACTGATTGGAATGTTTAGTTATTTATATATCAGTTGCAAGCGTAAACTATTAATTAATTAGTTTTGCAAATAATTAATAATTATAGATTATAATCAACGTATAACGTTACAAGGTATTTAAATTGAGACACTCTAAAATCAAAATCAAAAGTCATTTATTCAAACTAGGCTGAGAATCAGCACTTTTCGAACGTCAAAATTACATAAGACAGTCCCCCAAAACGCCCACCCTTCACCACTTCCTAGTGCTTTAGCTGGGAAGAAGAAGTGATCAACAAACTCCCCAGCAGCACAGCTGTCTGTTCAGTTAGAGGGAAAAAAATGGATTCTATACAACAGTATGCAAAACAATTTACATTACGTGCAACATAAAACATTAAATTATTAGCCATATGTCACCTAGCACACCACGATACCAACAAAAAAAAAGAAAAGGAAAACACCGAAAACTATTAATTCTCAAGCAGAGATAAAAACGTAAACAGAACTTAATGCCCAAATAAAAGCCTCCAAGCATAAAAGCCGTGCCCGCTTACATATAGCTATAGCAGTAACAGTCACAAATGATGAACCATCAAAGTAAAATAAATAAACAATTAATTACTAATAACAAAACAAAACAATGGTCAGCAAGACGACCAGTCACCACAAGCAGCACTCGTTCACGAGCATAACGCAAAATTCAGCCATTACCCCCCTCGCCATATTAGAGGGAAGGAGGTAACCCGACCCCCGACGCTACCGCAAGCAGTGACAACTAAGGGAGCATGACGAACTTGCTGCCGGTTGTAAGAATAATATAATCAGTTATCGAGGTCGCTAGCTAACCACATATTGCAATACAACTCAACAAAAAACATTGTAATAAAAAGATTATGTCAATAATAAACGAAAATAAAATTTAAAATAAATTGACTTATACAGTCAAATAAAATAAACAATTATATGTGACAATCCGCGGCTAAAGGTACCTTGTGGTCGATATGGAGTTATGCATACGCTAGTAATCTGCGATTAATACGCTGTAGATATCAAAAAAGATCAACCTCCTACGATGTTTTGTTACGGAGATATATTTTTTTTTAAATTATATTCGAAATTGTGCAATTTCGAGAAACAGACATTTTAAGTTCAGTCACCTCGAACAAAGCAATAAAAAAAAAATCTATATTTCTTGCAAAATTTACAAAACATTCAATATCTTCGAAACTATAACCGTCCATAAGGTACCTTTAGCCGCGGATTGTCACATATGAACTCATATAACCTGTCACTAGGTAAGCTAATTCTGGAGAAAGAACATAAACATTGTCTTGAGTTAATCACAGCGACCAACAATTCTTATCATTTAAGTAGTCGTTGATAGAATAGTATGACCTTGAACAAAGTTTGGATTTTACTTTAGTTTTAAACGCATTAAAAGGCAAATCTAGCAAAGAAGAGGGTAACTTGTTATAAAAAGTAATACCAAGCCCAACAAACGAGTTATGAACCTTGTGAAGCCGGTGAAATGGAGCACGTAATTTGTCCTTATTTCTGGTGTTAATATTGTGAATATCACTGTTTTTAATGTATAAGTGTATATTTTGTCTATATATAAGATGTCGGCGAAGATGAATTGTGATGCCAATATCTTTAAAAAAATCTCTCAGAGAAACTCTGGCACCTAGCTGGTAAATTGCTCTCTTAAGTGCTTCCCCATACAGAAAGACTGGAAGAACCGACTTAGGTTTTCTGGAACCAACACGAAAAACCATGACCTCACTCTTCCTAACGTTGTACAGGAGTCCATGGGCCGTGGCGTATTGTTCACACACCCCAAGCAACCGTCTGAGTGCATCAATCGAAGGACTCAGCAGCACCATGTCATCAGCATAACTTATACTATTAATGACCTTGCCATCAATAGAGCATCCGACACCAGTGCTGCCGAGCTCCTCGACCAGCTGATTGATGTATAGGCTGAAAAGCCCTGGGGAGGTCAAGCCACCTTGCCTCACGCCACACTCCAGCCCATACTCACCAGACAATGCACCCGACCATCTGACTTGGTTAATTTGGAGGTTATACCAAAACTCGAGGAGGTTAACCAACTCATGAGGTATGGTATTCTGTCTCAGTTTTGACTACAGGATATTATAAATAACCAGGTCAAACGCCTTGGAGAGATCCAAAAAAGCAGCATACACAGGAGTATTCCTATCAGTATAGTACCTAACCGTGTGCTTAAGCGCCAGAATAGCAGTTTCAGTGGACAACCCGGCTCTAAAACCGAGCTGAGCAGCATGTGGTTTGAGCTGGGCACTTATCCTACGCTCAAACACACGGTCAAGCACCTTAGCTGTTCCAGTGGCTAACGAAATTGGTCTATAATTGTCCTTGTCTGACGCATCCTTAGTTTTACTCTTAACTATAGGCACAACTATCGTCCTCATCAGGTCCACAGGTAGATAGGAATGCCTCACACAAAAGTTGAAAAACATGGATAGGATCCTAGGAACATGTGGACCAGCATACTGAAAGTGTTCAATGCTTAGGCCATCATGTCCAGGGGATTTGCCTCTTGTCATAGATTTAATTATATCCTTTATCTCCCGTGCCGAAATATTGATTGGCTCTCCAGACATGATTTCCCCAGCGACACGTACCTGCTCCTCTACCTGAACTGGAGCTACCGCAAAATGCCTCCTGAACATATCCGCAATCTCCTCAGGTTTCTCAACTCCACCCACGCTGACTGGAACTGGGTTGGTCTTGGGTTCAATCGTTGAGTGGATTTCCAGAAGTTTTGGAAATGTTTGCGGCCATGCTCAGTCGCTAGCGTGTTCATGTTGATTTGATCCTCATTATCCTGACAGTTTTTCAACCTTTGCTTAAACACCTTGCGCGTCTCATTCATTTCCTCATATACCCTACCATTCTGAGGTCTTCTATGCCACACCTAGCTCAAAAAAGCCTACCTTGCATCTCCATGCGCCTCTCTAACATACTTATTCCAGCCGATCACTGCACGCCGTCTCTTACCATTACCCACCGAACCAGAACTACCCTCTGCCGCTTCCCGAAGGGATGTCAGTAACCTACCATACAAATTATCAATAATATACCTATGACTTAAATCTTGACAGAAAAGATCACAACACTTTCCTAATTCAGAAGGAAAATCTATGTTTTTTAGTTTTTCCATACAAAATCTATAACAACAATCCCTTTGTGATACATTTCTTTCCCCCCATATAGCCTTATCAATGTTTTTATTAGTCACCAACAAAGAAGAAGCATCCCTTGGTCCCACCATCCCCAGATCAACTTGAAATGACAATGGAAAATGATCCGACCAATATATATCATGATATACTTCAGTTTTTTTAAGTGACTTCCACGCCATCTCAGAGACCAGGAGATGATCTAACCAACGCCTGCTTCCACACACCTCACTGACAAAGGTATATGTATCATAATCAATACCCAGTTTATCATAGTCGGCACAAATCCAACTCTGTTCCATACAAAAACTTAGCAATTACCTATTCAACAATTCACCAGGGTGAGCATTAAAATCCCCTAAGATATAAACATATACTACATTTACAATTTCAACAATAGCCCCTATTTCACCTAAACATTCACAGAACTCGATTAAGTTATTATTTGAATCCGTCGGCATGTACATACTAAACAATAACAAAGTTCGGTCAGCGCAAGTCATTTTAACAGCCGCTATGCGATCACTCATACAAGGTATAACCGTAACAGACGTAAATACAGACTTTCTCCACAAGATCGCTGTGCCTCCATACGGCCTTCCTCTCAGTATCCCTGTCGACGTATCCACCGCTGATTTACCGAAGAAACCAAAATTTACATCAATATTACCAAGTAAAGAAACCTCATTTGGCAACAACCATGTCTCTTGTAACGTAATGACATCCGCAGTTTTACACAACTCTTGTATACATACAGTCGACATTTTCAAAGACTTACAATTGTAACTCACAAAACACCACATACATTAACATAAGATTTATAATTTAAATTATCCATTAACGGGTTTTATTATTATTCGCATTGACAGTTGGCAGCAGATCACTGTGCCTCCGCTCGGTTGTACCACCATGATATACAAACCTACGGAAAGATACACCTGTAGGCCATAAGTTTTCATCCATAAAAACATTTAAATCCCGTTTCGGAATAAAGAACCTATAAGCCGCGTAGCCTTTGTTCCTTTTCATATCCATTTTTGGCAATGAAACCTCAACATTAGTCCTATTTTTAATGTACGACATTCTATCTAGTATCTTCCATCTTCGTTTCAATATTTACGTTATAAATATAAAAAGGAACACTGACATCCGCCTCTGAGGCGAGTTATCTGCCTTCCCTTTCAACCCAATAAAATGATTTCGCAACCTTTTACGCTGCACTTTAACCCAACCGTCATTTAGCAACCCATATGCAATCTTCTTGAGAAGATTGCATATAACGGAATACGTGGTAACCTACTTAGATGGTTTGTTTCATATGTTTTTAATAGGATACAAATAGTGGCGGTTAATAGTTATGAATCTGACCCTATAGTTGTCACATCTGGTGTTCCACAGGGATCTATTTTGGGCCCTCTGCTCTTTATAATATTTATCAACGATATCAAAAGCTGCTTTATCAACTCAAATTTCATAATCTACGCTGACGACATAAAAATCTATAGATCCTGCAAGGATATACAAGACTGCTTGCTTCTTCAAGAAGACCCAGATAGATTATATACATACTGTAACAACAATAAACTCTTTCTCAGTCTACCCAAATGTCATGCCATCTCATTTACTAACCCGCGAGCACTCGCGCTATGAGCATTTTGCTCACAGTAAATATAAAACACGCGCCATTTTGTCAAAATTATTCGTACGTACATCGTTCATTTGGTAGCTGAGTTTTGTTCGGTCCCCCACCCCTGTATGCAGTTCACTTCTCGCCAGTGTGCGCCAGTCACTTGGACAAGGTGGTTTGTTGCGCCGTGTACCATCAGGCGGTGTTTTGCTCATCGCGCGGGTATCGACGTAAGTACATTTTTTACTCATGACTTTATTTTTTATTCATCTTAGGGACAGTTTTACTGCTACTTTTATGTAATATCATGATTTTACATTACTGAAATAGTAATCTATTATGTATTTCTATTATAGATGGATCGTGATCGAAGTGATGAACAAGTTTTGGCATGGTTGATGGAGGAAGGTTTGGAAGACATTGAGGACCCGTATTTTAGAGCCGATGATATACAAACGATCGAGACAGTGAACACAGTCACCATTCCACTAACACCGAACAATCGTCATCGGAAGTAGAAGGTGAGGTTTCTTCAATTTCACCGGGCAATCAGCTGTGTTACGTAGGAAAAGATGGGTGTACAAAATGGAACTATAATCCACTTCGTTCCAATGTGAGAACAAGAGCTCACAACATTGTCGAAAAACAATCAGGGGTAAAACCAGTGGCTAAAAAGACTCATTACCCGTGGTCCCGGTGGGTCGACCCATTACCGGGTCCATGGGTAATTTTAATTACCCGTGGTTCCATGGCATTAGGGATTGTTCTCTGGACTTCTGACTATATCGATAGAAAATGAAAACCATCAGTTACATACAATAAAGTTTACTCATTCTTTTGCAAATAAAATATATTCATCCTTGGGAACAAAAACATACTCATACCTAAACTAGGTATATTGAAAATCGTGAATTCATAACCGATACATTAATTACTTATAAACACAAACAACATAAACTAACATTTCTAATGCGTATCATACTGATATTCTTCCAGTAATTAATTCCATTAGTGTATTCGGTTTCAATTTTTATTTTTGTTTTGGTTCTAACTGGATTATTATTTTTAGTCTTTGATAATTTTACCAAAACGTTCAGGAGATGCATTATGTTTGTGCAATTTTTTTTTAAATTTAATTTTGCTATGCCAAGACGTTACTCAACCAGTAACGTCTTGGCATAGCAAAATTAAATTACGTTATTGGTTCGGTGCCTTTCTCCGAAGACACTGACAGTTTTAACAATATCATTATTCAGCCAAAAACGTTGCAAGTATTTAGATTTGTATTTAATCATTAGTAGGTTCCATGGTTGTAATTCATTTTCTATCGATATAGTCAGAAGTCAAAATTACCCATGGATCCGGTAATGGGTCGACCCATCGGGACCACGGGTAACGAGTCGCTAAAAATGCTAACACTATAATGAATTGTTTTCTCCTCTTTGTGAGTGAAGCAATGCTGACTGATATAGTTCGCTTTACAAATATCCACATCAGTAAAATCAAGGACCAATTCTCAAGGGAAAGAGATTGCAAAGAGCTGGATATTGTAGAACTAAAAGCCTTTACCGGTATTTTGTACATGGCTGGTACAAAAAGATGAATCACTTAAATTTAAAAGAAATGTGGGACAAAGATGGCATGGCACCTGATATTTTTAGAATTGCTATGAGTCGCAATAGGTTCCTTTTGTTGATGAGAGCTATCAGGTTTGATGACGTCAACTCCCGCTCGGAAAGGTCAAAGTACGACAATATTGCTCCAATTCGTGAATTATTCGAATCTTTTATCGCAAAGTGTCGAGCAAATTACCAAGTAGGAGAGAACGTGACTATAGATGAAATGCTGGAATCGTTCCGAGGACGATGCAAATTCTGCATGTATATAGCAAACAAACCAGCTAAGTATGGTATAAAAGTATATGCTTTGTGTGATTCAAAGAATTTTTATACAAGTAACTTAGAAATTTACCCGGGAAAGCAACCGAACGGTCCACACAAATATGATAATACTGCATCTGCAGTTGTAAAACGTTTATCACAAGATATTTTGAATACAGGCAGAAATATTACGGCTGACAATTATTTTACATCGATTCCATTGGCCGATGAATTACTAGCTGCACGGACTTCTACCGTTGGTACACTTAGGAAGAATAAAAGGGAAATTCCACCATTTTTTCTTGACATCAAACAAAGACCAAAACCTAGTAGAATCTTTGGTTTTCACAAGAGCAAGGTTCTGGTTTCTTACGTACCAAACAAAAAGAATAAAAAAAATGTTCTTATGATAAGTACACTTCATAACGACGACCGAATCGATCCAACTACTGGAACTACCGCGAAACCCGAAATTATTACCTTTTGTAATAAAACAACAGGAGATGTTGATGTTGTGGATCGACTAAAAGAAGAGTATTCTGTAGCGAGAGTAGCATGTAGATGGCCGCTGAGATTATTTTTCACGATCCTAAACATAGCCGCAATCAACAGTCAAATCATCAGCGCAGAGACTACTTGAAACAACTAGCTCTTCAACTAACACAGCCACATATCCGAAGAAGAAGCACCTTCCAAAATATTTCTTATCCTCTTCAGCAAGTGATGAAACGCTTTGTACCAGAATCTGAGTTACCAGAAGAAGAAAAACCAAGTGGTATCTGCGCGGTTTGCCCAAGACGCAAAAATCGCAAGACCAAAAAGAGCTGCATTTACTGCCAAAAAATTTTATGTACCGAGCATAGTCGTACACTATGTGATATGTGTAAAGCTCACGTATATGACAAAGATTAGTTATTTATACTTAGTTAAGTTTTTTTTGTTTATTTTTTTCGTAAGACTGCCTTAGAAGACTGGCAAATTAGTTCCTATGATTGTTAATTAAAATAAAAAAGCTTGATATTGTTAACTTTTTGAATACATATTTTGTAGAATAAATAATTTTTATTTTATTTAATAAAACATATTTTTATTAACATTTTTTGGTAAAACTTGCATTTATTGACATTTATAAACGTGAGCAAAATACACGCGAGTGCTGATGTAATTTCTTGACGCGCGAGTGCTGGCGGGCTAAGAAGAGAAATAAAATAAATTTTAATTATTCCATTAACAATGCAAGCTTGGATAAAGTTGGTTTCGTTCGTGACTTGGGTGTTACACTGGATGCCAGTTTGCACTTCGATATTCACGTCGACAACATAATAAATAAGGCGTACCAGATGTATGGTTTCGTCATGAGATCATCACGTGACTTCGTGCGACCCTCTACGTTCCTACTGCTTTATTCAGACTCTGGATCACAGCTAGAGTACGCCAATCCAATCTGGAACCCCTTCTACGACAAATATGGCTCTAGAATTAAAATGGTACAGAAGAAGTTCCTACGATCTATGAACTATAAGTGTTTCCTTTCAAAAGTTTCATATGTGCAGCTGTTGAAACGGTATGGAGTTCTAGATTTGGGGTCCAGGCGGTTATTTTTTTTTTTTTGTGGGTGGGAAATCATCAAATAGCTTCTCCCGCTCTGCGCGGAGCGGGAGGGTGTGTCAGACTCTTACTGACTAAATCCCACCCGTATTCCTTCCTGTTGCCTGTGTTGCCAAGGGACTCGGTGACCCATAAGTACCTTCCCGCGACCCCGGCAGGCATCGGCCCTAGTGGACCCCTACATTTGTACTGACACTGAGGCGCGCGTGGAATACGACGCGCCGTCGACCCGGGCCTGGTCCTTGCCGGGCGGTGAGCTACCCATTGCTCACCGTCCGCAAGCCCGCGCCTACGGTGGCCGGAAATCCGCCCGGGACGCCCAGGGTGTCTCCTGCGGCGGCTAGGGGCGAGAGGGCGCGAAACATGCCTTTCCCTCAACCGTCCCGCCTCCTCCTTCGCGAGCATTACTGCTCCGCAAAAAAAGATGACGGCTGCCCATGCCCTCTCGCTCCGTACCATGGCCTGAACCAGGGCCGGACGCGAGAGATCTCTGCCACCGATCGCCTCCACGAGGACACGGCGGTGCTCTGCCCAAGCCGGGCAGACCTCCACCGTATGCTCCACCGTGTCCTCCGGGCGATCCACACAGTGGTGACATCCGGACGTTTCCTCCCGCCTTATCAGACTCAGGAACCTCCCGAAACTGCCGTGTCCGGTGAGGACCTGCGTCAGGCGGAAGGCGAGGACGCCGTGGCGCCTCTCTAGCCACTCCTCAAAGAGAGGACTTATCGCCGCAATCGTGGCGTGCCCAGGCGGTTATTACTTGATGTCATAACCCTGCATGGTATATGTAATAATAAATTTGATTGTATCGACCTTACAAATAAGTTGTGTTACAAGGTGCCCCAAAGTGTTATTTTGAGGGGGGCGCGTGCCTCAACTCTTCCACACAGTTATATGCCGGACTAATGCTGGGGAACGAGCACCTCTTCGCCGTCTTGTTGATACATACAAAACACATTTTATGGACTTGGATATATTGTATCTGTCTAAGCAAGTATTTAAGAAAATGGCTCTGGATATTTTTTCTGCAGAGTAAATTAAGTTACATTAAGCAATCTCAGCAATATTATGACGATTTTTTTGTTTTGTCTTGTTTATATTTTATTATCACTTTTTTTTTGTTACTTCTTTTAAATTTTAGTTAACACGTGGACAATGGTATTGGTTGCATGTTTGACAATTCCTAGCTTAAGTAATTCTCTGTATTTTGTAGCATGTAACTGTTTTTTGTCCCTAATAAATAAATAAACACATCCTCTTGCAGTTTAATTAAATCTCTTAGCAGCCTTGTAGCGTCCAGATGGTCGAACGTGACTGGAGGAAGTTTATGAAGATACCTCGCAACAAAAACTGGGAGCAAATCAGGATCTATCTCCTTTATCAGCGCAATAATATCCTCAATATCTCTTTGACTTTTTCCTTCCTTCCTTCTGTTAATTTTTCGTGTAGAAGTATCAACAGACTCGAACAAAAGCTTTTTTGCAAGCGTTATTTCCTCCTTAGAAAACGCTGTTACACACAGCCGTATCATGCTATCTTCATCCATGATTGCCGCTTTGTTTTGGATAAAAGCGAGCTCCTCATTAATCACAACATTGCAATTATTACACTTCACAATGTTACCCGCCATAGTCACATTACAAGCTCGACATGACAATGCATTTAAGAGTGAGTCATTGGTGCAGGCGGAGAACAGTGTCCGGAAACTATACCACCAGTCCATTTTTTTATTATTATATATGTGTATGTATGTATGTATGTGTGTGTGTGTGTGTGTGTGTTTTATTATTATTATGTAGGTACGTATTTGTGGGAGAACCATTGAATTTTGATTCATTTAAAAATATTAACGCCAGTTTTAGAGTAATTTCCGGTTTAATAAGTTGTTTTGTTGACTACTCGCCCCCACCCACTAACAAGCAGCCCATAGTTTAAGAGAGCGTGCAAGTAGATCGATCGCTCAGACTTTGTTCGACTACGGACTCGGCAAGATAATTCTGAATGGTCAGGTACCTACGTTTTATTTTGATTGTATTAAATAATATTGATATGCTTTATTATATTATTTAATAATGTTATATTATATTACTACATTATTTTGTTGTGCAAATAATTAGTGTGTGGATTTAATAATTATAAAATTGATCTATAACATCCATTAGTTTTATTCCATCAATATTTACCGCCACATATTATACATATATTTTTTTGGTTTCAAGTACCTATTCTTCTATTTTGAAACCTACCAAGGTTTCAAAATACTCCTTTGCACTAGCATTAACAGTGTCTTCATTTATTGTCGTATTGTCGCCCCACATAGTATAAATGCGCACGCGACCGTGCGCCGCCACTCATACGATAAACGAGGCATTTCCCTCCACACGCCACGTGTCACTCCATCTTACTCGTCCAGATTGCGAAACCTCTGAGCTCCCACTCGGAACGGGTTTAACGTTGTCGGCTGTCAAATGAAGTGAAAATATTATTTGTTATGTGAGCAATTCGGAAACCCCGGCCTCTGGGCTGTTTACGATCAAATAGCGTTTACGCACCGCCTGCACCGTCTGATGTCCATCGATTACTTACCACCGATAACCAATGACGCCGCACATTGGTTCAAGGGCGGAAAAAAGTCCTCGTCTTGTCGGCCACCTACGTCATGAACTGAGTCACCTAGCCGACTACATCTCTATGCTGCTCACTCAACACTCAAGACCAAAACGAGGTTACTTTGATGGAGTTGGAAAATTAGCAAGTACTCTTTTCGGAGTGCTCGACGCAGACTTTGCTGAAAAGTACGAAAGAGACACACAGAATCTACAATCAAATGATGAATACCTACTACAACTTATGAAAAACCAAACATTAATTGTAGAGGCTGAAAACAACATTATAAAAAGAAACACTGCCTTATGGATGAACAGTTCAAAACATTGCGCGTTTAAATGAACCAAACTTGCAGCGAAATCACAAAAATAGTGAACAAATAGTGAAATAGTGGCGCAAATGCTATAATGCACAATGAATGACATAAATTCCGCTGCCGTGACGTCAACTCTGAGTTTAAATGATTTAACAACGCCAACATTTACAGAGGAAATTTAGATACCCATCTATTTCCGGCTAACCAACTGATTGAACAGCTAAACATAATATCCACAGGGATTGTCGTTACTTGTAAAGGACATTCAAAGGGAATTGAAAAATGTCTATGATCTCATCCATGTGAAAGCTCGAATTACATACAACTATATGCTATTTGAAACACACATCCTCTTGCTGGGCGATGAAGACTACAAGATATATCGAGTCATACCAATACCGTTCCTTAGTGGGCGATGAAGACTACAAGATATATCGAGTCATACCAATACCGTTCCTTAGACAAGGACACTTAAAACTCGTACAACCAAGTTCAAGCTTCATCGCAATCAACTTAGTAAAAAACTTTTACGTAACAATGGAAGACCAAGACATGCGCCAATGTACTGCATACGGAGAAGATGAATTCATTTGTGTCTCACGTAATCCTGTCTACAACATGCACGATAAAGACGCCCCATGTGAGGCCCAAGTCTTCAACCAACAAGACTCTTTATCATGCGTCCTCAATGACGTAACATGCATAGAAACCTGGACAAAGCTTCACAAATCGATCATCTGGCTATTTACATTGTGCGGAAAACAGCTGATGCGCGTCATATGTAACGATCAAGTTACGCCAGTGGTCATTGACGGGACGGGAGTGTTTTCCTTGAAATCAAGGGGCGTACTGCAGAAAAAGGACGCCACAATATTTACACACAATCAGCTGGGAAGTAGTTTTAACATGGAACCAGATATAGAAATACCAACCATAAATTCAACAATTAACAACATCTTTTTTGACATCGGCTGGAATAATGCAAAATTAAATATAACACAACAAGAAACGCCAACTGCAGTAGAAATAAGAAAAATAGACCACCACTTAAAATTCCAGAAAAACAGAGTAAAATTACCGAAGTCGTCTGACAGGTCAAGTCACGACATCTATCTCTACCCGGTTACTTCTTTGTTGTTGGGAGGAATCGCTGTGCCTGCTCTCTATATTATCATTAAACGATGGTGCAAAACAAAGAAAGGCGCCAACCCACTCTCTGTCAAAACAGGCTAACCTCCAGGTATAACTTTGGAGGGGACATCGAGCTACAAGAAATACATTCGATAGCAGCGGAGCCCGTTTACAGCGAAGCAAGACAGCCGAAGAAAGCATATCACTTTGAAGAATTAAACTGAGCGTTATACCTATACTTTTACATTTATACTTTTACACATTTGCTATTGTTTACTATTTAACTTTAATTATTTTCTTTACACTTGTCTTACTATTATTTGCTTTGTAATGGATGCTCATCCCACTTTTCCCTCGGGGCATGTACGGTTCACGTACAGGCAAATTGCTAACGCTGCGACCTACTTTTCGCTACTTTTATTTACTTGTATAATTATAATTATTTAGTTGACCAATAGCTGCCGTAGCGCTATAACCGCGGATTAGCATCCAACAGAATATTCGGGTAACTTTTACGAATAAACATAATTATCGTCAAGTCTGTGGTCTACGTCAACTCACATCCAACAACTCAACAGTAACTAACTTGCTACCTCTGAGCCATACAACCTTCTTCATTGAAAATGTAATAGCAAGTAATTACTCATTATATCATTACATATGTTGACGTATTTTATTGATACACACAATAAACTTACGACTAAACTAAAAATAAAAGTTGATTATTATAGTATTTAGGTTCTATTCATACTTGAAATAACAATATTTTTTGCACGAAATTTATTAATTCTCGATCACCCTACTTTGGCATCATATATTTAAATACTGTATAATTATTTACCCGTATTAATTTTAGGATTGTTTCTAATAACATTCTAGTATGTGTATACCAAATTGTAGACATTTTAAACAAAGTCGAAACAAAGGACTTTTTTCCGCCCTTGAACCAATGTGCGGCGTCATTAGTTATCAGTGGTAAGTAATCGATGGACATCAGACGGCGCAGGCGGTGCGTAAACGCTATTTGATCGTAAACAGCCCAGAGGCCGGGGTTTCCAAATTGTTCACATAAAAAATAACATTTTCACTTCATTTGACAGCCGACAACGTTAAACCCGTTCCGAGTGGGAGCTCAGAGGTTTCGCAATCTGGACGAGTAAGATGGAGTGACACGTGGCGTGTGGAGGGAAATGCCTCGTTTATCGTATGAGTGGCGGCGCGCGGTCGCGTGCGGCCGCTGCCCGAATAAGGAGCATTTATACTATGTGGGGCGACAATACGACAATAAATGAAGACACTGTTAATGCTAGTGCATAGGAGTATTTTGAAACCATATAATAGGTACTTGAAACTAAAAAAATATATGTATAATATGTGGCGGTAAATATTGATGGAATAAAACTAATGGATGTTATAGATCAATTGTATAATTATTAAATCCACACACTAATTATTTGCACAACTAAATGATGTGGTAATATAATATAACATTATTACATAAAATAATAAAGCATATCAATATTAATTAATACAATCAAAATAAAACGTAGGTACCTCAGTGTGCTTAGTGCGAGTTTTTTTAACTTCACCATTGCGTTTGCGTTAACGCAGATTTGTATGGCGCTGAGCAAGCGCCACCTGAGTAGTATATTATTGGGCATTCTAGACCACTTTCGGCAAATCGCTCGGCGAGTACGCCTCGCTGCCGAAAGTGGTCTAGAACGCCCAATAATCGGTAATCGACTCGACTCGTTCATTTGTTCATTCGTTCGAGTTCTTAGCATTCTGTCCCACAGATCGCTCGGCGAACCGATTTCACCATCGCTTTGAATCTATCAAATTTCTTTAATAGATTTTCAACCTTATCACAATAGTGGATGGTACATGTATGTAGGTTGAATGAAACACTTATGCTAATAAGATTCATTTATTTTTAGTGAGCACAAATTACAATATTATAATTCCGTTGATAAACAATGTATTATTTATCGTAATATGTTGGTGGTTCGGGAAATAAAGCATCAGTCGATATAATAAACTCTTGTAGTTTACGCCATTGTATAGAATTGACGTCGGTCTGGACCTTAATGCGGACCAACGCCTTTTTCCACAGCTCCAACGAGTCGCTGACGCGCGCGTCCTCAGATTTGTATACTTTACAGTCGATGTAGTACTCGCCGTTCGTGCTTGTCGTTCGCCGCTCACTGCCGTTGGCCACTCGGTTCACGAAGTATGACGGGAGAGAAGTGGTTTCGCTGTTCGCTGTTGCCCTCCCGTTGTTATGTTTGCGGCTGATGCCAAATATATCGACGTCAGATTTCGATGTTTTACTGAAACAAACAAATTGATCTCTTGTTAATTCGCACCCAAATTTATTTATAGTTTTAACCTGAATGTGCTTTAAAACAAAATATACAAGAATAAGAGACGAGATATACTACACAACGCTACCATGTCCTATGAATAGTAGACAGCGGATATACATTACAATTAAATACTGTTTATTAGTAAAAACATACTACTTTATATACACAGGAACATAAAAAATCATTGCTATTAATTAAATTCATGTACACATATTAATCTCGAACCGGCATTGAACCCGCGACATCAGCATAGCAGTCGCTTGCATCAAGCGACTGTCATATGCAATTGATTGACAAAACAATGAAGCAAATAAATCGTAAAGTTTACCTTGGATGCGTAAATTTTTGCTTTGTTGACTTCCGTTTCCTAGGGACTGGTAGAGTTGGTTTGCGGTTAGACTTAGAGTCGTGCTCCATCACATCACTTGATAGGTAGGTTTCGTACTCAGAGTCTGACCTGAAATAAATACATAAAGTTAAAAAATGTTTGGTTGACCATGCAGGGTCAGAAGTTTGTGGAGAATGCTGGTTTTTATACTTACATTTTCACTTAATTATTTAGGAATACCAAATAATTAGTTTGAAGAGTCGGTCGGCAGGCACAGTGACTATGTCGTTGAGTCGGTTGGCTGATACAGTGGCAGTGAGCAGCTACTGTCTAACTATCACTGATAAGTACTTGGAGTCTTGAAGATTTCTACTGGCACGCTCGTCGAGTCGATTGTATAGAGCACACCGATAACACACTGATTATAAGTCAGAAACTTACAATAATATCGCTATATTCAGAATATGTACAACTAACCAAATAACTATGTAAAAAACAACTTTTTTCTTGGTCGTATTATACACATACGAAAAATAATTGGCTAGGTGATATTTAAGGAGCATCGACGTTGATTAGTGTTGATGTAGTAAAAGCGCTCAGGGTTGTCACACCGATTACATTAGTTATCGAACATTTTTAATGTGCTCGAGTGCATAAATGTAAACTCGCGGTAACCTTAGGTAAAATAGCTTGGACAAATAAAAGTGTCAACTTACTGGAAAAATAAGTAGGTTGAGCACACGTGTAATTTTTACGCAATATCATATAAAATTATTTGGTTCCAAATTTGATAGGTATTTCAAAGCATTATTGACTAAGACCTCATAACTACTCGTTCTATATCTCGTTCTTTTATCGAGAATAAAATAAATTGTCTATAAAGATTGGTAATTTTTCACAAATTTCATTGAAATAAAAAAAAATACAAAAATATCGACATTCTGACTTCCAAGGTTTCTTAAAAACGAACGTCGATTAGAAAATTATAAAACACAATTATTTGTTGGTAAGATATAAATTCATTATATTTTCTATTATGTTTTATTAGCATTCTGTCTAGTGGTCACCGATTATCATTCTATTTGTTTAATTTCAGAAATATAATGGTAAACTTAATTTTACCAATCAATGTGATGGTACAATACGAACAGGAAACGAGAGCAAGTCAGACCTAGTCTCGAAAGACTTTTGTCAACGTCGAATCACGAAGTATCTAGGTAAGATATGAAGCCAATACCTATATTTTCTACTTTTATTAGCATTTGTGTCTAGTGGTTACCGATTATCATTATATTGTTTAATTTCAGAAATATAATGGCTAAATTATTTTACCAATTAATGTGATGGTACAATACGAACAGGAAACGAGAGTGAGTCATACCTAGTCTCGAACGACTTTTGCCAACGTCGACGCGTGAAGTATCAACCCAAAAGCAACGTATCTGTATAAGATCCTTAATATTAGTAGTAAGTACGTATTTACTTGAGTTTTATTGAACGACTTTATTATTGTGAATCAAACGATAACAAATAATAATGCCATACTGTACAGTTTGTAATGTGTCTGTAGATAATCGACGGTGGTCAAGTCATTTACGTACTAATGTACATAAAAACAGTAGTACGACCCTTCTGCATGATAACGTTTCAATTATAAACTCTTCGTTTAAAGGTAGAATTTCGAGTTACAGAATCACTGCAACTAACGAACAAACAATTAATTTTCCAGAAATGTTCCTCAATAGTGTAAAGGTATACGTTAAAACTCTAATAGATCAGTTACTAATAAAACATACAACTGTTAAGATTAACTTTGAACTTTTTTCGTATTTCCTTTTATTTAAAAATGATCAGCAGGAATTGAAGTCGTTTGCTACCAAAAACTTTGTTATTCACTTTTATTATAACTTTGATTTTATTTATAAATCAGTAGTCGAGATACTGACAAAGAAAATAGAAGAATTTGAGCATCGAGATAGTGGTTGGACATTTTTAAGTAATTCTCATTTAGAAGTTAACATTAATAAACATCAAACTCTCAGCGGGTCTAGCTTTATACCTTTGCCTAATGCTATAAAAAACAAAAAAGCATGTTTAAATATTCAAAATAGGGATGAAAATTGTTTTTTATGGTGTGTTGTGGCTGCCTTGTACCCCACAACTCAACATCCTAACCGAGTAACGTCTTATCCCCATTTTAAAGATGTTTTAAATATTAGCGATTTAACATTTCCAATCACATTTTCTGATATAGTCGTATTTGAGAAAAATAACCCTGGCTTAAATATTTTTGTTTATGGATTAAAAAATAATAAGACGATTGTTGGACCGTTGTACACAACTACTAATAAGAAATCTAAGAGCATCCATCTCTTATTTTTAGAAAATAATACAAACACTCATTATTGTCTAATTAAAGATTTACCGCGATTAGTTAGAAACCAGATAACCAGACACCACAGTAAATTATATTTTTGCGAGACGTGCTTATTATTTTTTCCTAATTTAAATCAAATTGAAACGCATTCGTGTGGTGGTGTTGTTACAATATTACCCGATGAGGGTTCATTTTTAAAATTCAAAAATTATGAAAGAAAACAAGACGTTCCATTTGTCATATACGCCGATTTCGAAACATTGCTGTATCCGATTTCTTACAACGAGTCCGAAAACGCCAAGACATCAAACTTGCAGCGCCATGTGCCTGCTGCGTTCGCTTACAATATCGTATCATCTACTAATAATACCAACAATGGGTATAGATGTTATCGAGGTACTGATTGTGTTTCCAAATTCATACAATTTTTAACTGACGATCTTAAAGCACTACATACCATTTTAACAAAAAACGAACCTATGTTATTTACTACAAATGATTCTTATGATTTCAGACACGCAGTTGTCTGTCATATATGTGAAAATTTGCTCTTAAGCGATCGGGTAAGGGATCACTGTCATATTTCCGGACGTTATCGTGGTGCAGCACATCGACATTGCAACTTACAAAATAAAGTACCTAAATTTGTGCCAATATTTTTTCATAATTTATCTGGTTATGATTGTCATTTATTTATAAAACAATTAGGTCAAATTCCTGGGCAAATTAGAATTATACCAAAGACAAAGGAAAAATACACAACGTTTACAAAGTTTATTCCTATTGCTAGTAATGAGTATATACAATTAAGATTTTTAGATTCGTTCAACTTTTTAGGCGCAAGTTTAGACAAACTCGCTAAAACTTTACAGTCATCAGATTTCGTTTATCTAAAATCACAATTTCCTGATGAAAGACAATTTAGTTTATTAACAAGGAAAGACATATATCCTTATGATTACATGTCAGATTGGAAATGTTACGATCAGAAATCGTTACCACCTAAATGTTATTTTCATAATTCTTTAACCAACGAAGATATTAGCGATGACGATTACCATCATGCTCAAACCGTTTGGAATATGTTCAGTATTAACGATTTGGGTGACTATACAGATTTATATTTAAAAACAGATGTGCTTTTATTAACTGATATATTCGAACAATTCCGAAAAACATGTAAACAGCATTATAAACTAGATCCGGCGTTTTACATAACTGCTCCTAGTTTGTCGTTCGACGCAATGTTGCTTAAGACAGGGGTTCAGTTAGAACTCATGTCGGATTTAGCCATGGTTCGAATGATTCAAAGCGGTATACGTGGTGGGTTGTGTATGTGTTCCCATCGATATGCAAAAGCGAATCATAAATATATGCCTGAGTGTAATGCAACAGAACCTCAATCTTTCATAGTATACTTAGACTGTAATAATCTGTATGGGTTTAGCATGTGTCAATATTTACCGTATTCTAGTTTTAGATTTCTCATCCAAAATGAAATAGATCAATTATGTGTAGAGCATGTTGAGGACAACGCTGAATGGGGGTATATATTGGAAGTCGATCTTTTGTATCCTGAACATTTACATAAGTCTCACAATGAGCTGCCGTTTTGTCCTGAAAAATGTATACCGCCTGGAGGTACAACAAAAAAACTGATTGCTAATTTATATAATAAGTATAGGTACGTTATACATTATGTTCATTTAAAAAAGTGTCTTGAGCACGGTTTAATACTTCGTAAGATTCATAGGGTTATTACGTTTAGACAAAGTCCTTACTTAAAACAGTATATAGAACTAAATACACAGTTAAGACAAAACGCTAAAAGTTCCTTCGAACAGGACTTTTTTAAGTTGTTAAACAACAGCGTATTCGGCAAAACATTAGAAAATACTGAAAACCGAGTAAGCGTTCATTTAGTTAATCAATGGAATGACACATTTAATCGAACTAAGAAATTTAAATCCGCTGAGAGACTTATAGCCAACCCCTATTTCCATAGTGTATCTATTCTATCCGAAAATTTAGTTGCAATACAAATGAAACCAGACCAAATTATTCTAGATAAACCAATTTATATCGGTTTCACTGTATTAGAGCTTTCTAAATCACATATGTACAACTATCATTACAATATTATTAAACCTTTTTATGAAGACCGAGTACAGTTGTGTTATACAGATACCGATTCGTTTGTCTACAAAATATATACTGATGATTTTTATACCGATCTCAAGTTGAATTTTTTGCAGTATTTTGATACCAGCAATTATCAAAAACAAAACGTTTTTAATATCCCTCTCAATAACAAAAAAGTTCCGGGGCTATTCAAAGATGAAATGGGTGGACAATATATTTCTGAATTTGTTGGTTTAAGATCAAAACTATATTCTATAAAAACCCCAGATAAAATTGTTAAAAAAGCAAAGGGAGTAAAAGCATGCGTAGTGAGAGATTTAGACATTACGAACTACAAACATATTTTATTTAATGGTGGAGTGATTCGTAAAAAAAATATAATTTTTAAATCTATCAAGCACGAAATTTTTACCCAAAGTATTAATAAAATTGCCTTATCAAACAACGACGACAAACGAGCGATATCTGCAAACAAAATATCAACGCAGGCCTGGGGCCACTCAATTAATTTGAAGCAATTGTAAATAAGGTTAATATTTACCTAAATATGATTAAGTTTAGTGTTAGATTTAAATTAGATAAAATTGTATACTTTAATTTTAATAATTGTTTGAAAATATAAATAAATGTCAACTTATGTATGTATAGTGTATACATAGATATTATACTTAAGTATATTTTTAATAAGTTACTGATTGCAGAAATATAAATAAAATGTGTGACCATGTACTTGTTTTATTTATCAGAAACTTGTTCAAAAACATCATCCTCCTTTTTTAAGTTGGTTAAATAATAGGTAATGAAACCTCGACTCGTTGAAGTTTCTTCATCCAGACTGTAATATGATCACAACATCCGTTTCGACGTTCGTCATTATTTATTTAAATATCAGTTGTAAAATATTATTGAAAGTAAATCTTATCTACATACTCATAAGGTTAACCTTTGTTGCAGCATGTATAAACTCAAACCTCAACAAATAGCAAGCTTGCATTTATAGTGTTATTAACATTTCACTATCGTAAACTAGCATCGCCCTGCGATGTTACCTATGAATTATTATAAATTATAACCTTCGCTCATAATTTAATGGTTAGCAATAATTAATTAAATATTATGTATCAATAGCATCTTTAACAATGTATTGTGCATGTATTATCATGTTCTCACTCTCACTATCACTGTCACTAGTGTTGTTATTGCAAAGATCAACAACTGATATTTTTATCAGTTTTATCCCGCGTCGATGCATGAATTGAATCAGGCATAGCAGTCAGGGTCACTAACCACTAGACCAACAGGCTCGTCGATAAATAAGTTATAATTGTTTATGTAACTGATAAGCTTAATTACATTGTATGTGAATTTAAAAGTTAAATAACTAGAATAATTTGAATTAAAATAGCAATAAGAACATTGAAAAATGAATGAAATGAATGAATGAATGAATGATGTTTAAGTATAGTATATAAGGTATAGTTATTATTATGTATCTGTAGATTATAAGTACATAAGTGTAATTAATGTTTATTAATTATTTTTTTTTCTAAACATAATATTTAATTAATTATTGCTAACCATTACATTATGAGCGAAGGTTATAATATATAATAATTCGTAGGTAACATCGCAGAGCGATGCTAGTTTACGATAGTGAAATGTGATATATTGTATGTTAATCCTCGATCACTAATAAATTATCGATGATGTTAATAACACTATAAATGCAAGCTTGCTAGGCTGGCTGGTTCGAGTTTATACATGCTGCAACAAAGCTTAACCTTATGGGTATGTAGATAAGATTTACTTTTAATAATATTTATAAATGCAAGCTTGCTATTTTGTTGATGTTCAAGTTTATACATGCTTCCACAAAGCTTCACCTTTATTCGTATGTGGATAAGATTTACTTTCAACAATATGTGTTATGATCATAATTTGCTACATTTACAATATAATTAAAACCATCAGAGTACATATTTAGGTTATTTATAAAATATTACTCTCACCGAGTAATTGTGTACAATATTATACATAGTTTTTTGGTCTATCAGTGTACGTCATAATCATGTCATCGGTAAGTAAAATATGTATAAATTTAAATTTTAAAACTAATTTAAAATCTTAATGTAGGTACCAAATATTTTCACTGATTAAGATGTTAATCATTTTGTTTCAGATTTGCGACTCAGAAGTTCAGTTCAGCCAGTACGCTCAGAATCCTTACGAAGGACTTTCTGAGATGATTTGCAACGAACCCCCTCACTGCAGTCAAATAACAAAAGAAAAGAAGTCCCGGCGACAACGTCGGGAAAAGCCTTCCCATAAGAAACAACCAACAAAATCTTTCGTGATGAGTAAACTGCATCGACGCGGGATAAAACTGATAAAAATATCAGTTGTTGATCTTTGCAATAACAACACTAGTGACAGTGATAGTGAAAGTGAGAACGTGATAATAAATGCACAATACATTGTTAAAGATGCTATTGATAGTGTTATGGACGATACGGAATCGTTAGTTAAAAAAATTTCAAAAACTTTGATAGACAGTGATTTTTAATTTTATATTTTTTGGGTTTACTGATTGTTAGGTCAGTGGGTAGTCTTAGGGGGCGGAGTATTTTTAATTATATGTGTATAAATTTATGCTGAATCTTTATGGTTATGTAATTCAAGTTATTTTTAATAAAACTCTTTTAATTTAACTATTTTTATTGTGGAACAATGTAATTAGACAGGTCAACTAATGAAATAAACACATATTTAAGATTAAATTATTTTTTTATTTAATAAACCTAAAATACATTTTCATTAAAATCCATTTTTTTAATACACAACACATTTTTCGAGCACAATGAAAAAAGATTACTGCAATTTTTCCTCCACAGTACTTGTTATACAACCCAGAGAAACATGTTTTATTTAAAAAAACAACAATAACCTTTTATGTTAGTTACATATTAATTACCATTACCACTCTAAATATTTTTTTAAACATAATACATTTTTAAGTGCACATTGCTTTAAATGATTGTTACAATTTAAATTCGAATCTATATTACAGTATTTTTTATGCAAAATAGATAAATTAGGACACAGACTCTCATCAAGTTCTGATACTTTACAATTTTCACATAGCTCCTTTATCCACTGCACCTTCTCCAAGCCTTTGACAAGAATTTCTTTATTTTGTAAGTATGGAACGATAATACGATGGAATTCCCTATAGTCAACATTTCCCTCATTCCAATAAATGCCTCTGTTTCTTTCTAGCCATTTGACTTGTTTCTGTACATTGCTTGTTAAGTATCTGAACACGTATGGAGGCTTAACTAAGAAGGTTTGGGTGTAATCACGAGTGGCCAAAGCTAATTCTTTTACTATAAAATTGTTGAAGAGGTCCTTAAAGCCTTGAACGTCTACTATTATAGTTTCAGGATTCATGATATTTTCCTCACGGTATTGCTTAACGGTTTATACTCAATTATGCAGTCGTTTAATATAAGGCAGTATGCCGAAGTTTGATCAGGTATAACCGAATCAGCTTCAATTTCCACTCTTACATCCACAACAGGGCCTGCTTTCAAGTTATCTGCTTGCCTGGAGCAGTCAATAACGAAGAGCGGAGCCAAGTCCTTAAATTGTTTTTCGCTTAACAAAGACTCCGCGCGGCGTCCGTAATATGACTGCTGAAATCTAGTGTATTGCTCGTATAATAAAGCAATTCTGTTATCAGCAAAATTCACATTAAGATTTTCATATGGGAAGTAGTTTGAATTGAGGTACACTTTAACATCACGAATATGACAGTGATCGAACAGAGACATATCAGAGTTTGCATTGTTTTTTCTGTTTGTCTGTAAACCGATAATGACATATCTCGGTTTCTCTATTTGCGATGAAGTTTTAATCGACCAAGTATGTTTCGTTGTTTTAGGTAAAGTGGGATATTCGTACAGATCCCAATTTCTAAAAATCATCTGGAGCGGTCGGTCTTTCTCTAGCAGTTTTAACAAACTAATTTTCTCTTTATCTGACACTTTAACATGCGGTACACGCCAAACAATTTTATTTATCTGAACATCATCTACGACTTCACCGGTATTCAGTTTTACAGCGTTGAGGTTAGTATTGCTTCGTAACAATATCAATTCGTGTCTACTATTTATCACTACTTTCTTAAAATCTTCTGCAAATCCGAGAATGTTACAAAGGGGTATGGAAGCAGAAAAATTACCTCCATTAATATTTTTTATACCATCGATATTCCAACCCCATGCATAAGATATCTTCGATTCACTCTCATTCATAGACACTAATGATTTCATCGTAGTAGTCACACCAGCGTTTTTTATTTTATCAATTTCCACTCCATTTAATTCGTATCTTATATCTTGAAACAAGTAGAGCAGAAAATTATTTGTTAAAGAAACACTACTCGCTTTATCTTTTGAATCTTTTTTGCTAACGATTATAGTTCCTTCCAAATACAAAGTGCTTGCTGACGGTAATATATACAGATCCTGTTGATTAATAGGTATACGGATTTCATCGTTCCTGTTGAAGCTTGTTACGTAGGGTTTGTAAGAATGAAATTCAATTCCCTCAACAGTGTTGTCGTAAGTTGGAGCAGATAAAACATCTAAGATATTCATTTTAGCAAACCAATTGCTTTAAGAAATTCCTTATTGTCTCTTGTTAATTTTATTTTTTTCTTAGACCGAGGTCTTATTTGCTTGATCACTTTAGTTGAACTGACGTTCCCAATTTGTTGATGCACATATTTATTGTAGTCAATCATTTTTTCTTCTAAGATGTAAATATAGCTGCACTTCTTCACCACGTAAGTTTAATAATCGATTGTTTATATCTAATAGCCTGATATGTATACAGCTTATGTTGTTTTGGTTGATTGGAAAGTATATGGCGTTTTTCGGAATTTCTATAATTCTATATCCAGGTGGCACATTGAGTGCGAATTCGTGCACAATGTGACTGGGTTTTCCGTTTATGTACGAACCACTTACAATGTCACATTCTATCCTGATCACAGTCGTAGGCAGAATGTTGACTGGTACTCGAAGATGTCGCTGCGCCCCCGCAAGGGGGCGCGGCATGCGGAGCCGGAGCATCGCTCCCTGGCCGCGGAGGGTCTGCGTTGGCCCGTTAATACGGGCCCCTCATTATAGGCGCCTATTGGCGATTTAAAAAATCGTCGGACGCGTTTTAACGCGTCCGTGTCACTGGTTGCTAAGTGTAAATCTGTAGGCACGCCACGACGCTAGTACATTAGCGCCGCTTTCTTCACGACTCCACGGCGGTCAGTCCCCGCCAGGTGAGACCCCCGGTTACCCGGGGGAGGCCCAGCGAGGACGACCAGCGACAGTGGAGCCGACTCGGCGTTCCTACAGATAGGTGTATAGTCCCCGCCCGCCCCGCTCTCAGATCTAGCCGATTACGGTCCGGGCTAAGGAACTGTCATGTGTGTGTGAACGGCATTGTGTTGTGTGTGACGCCGTTCAGTGTCTACGCGCGTCGCGGCCCGCACCGCGCACGCACGTGTGAGTTAAAAGCATGTTTAGTACTGGGTGTCTGGTTTAATTACGTGACGCGCCTATATTAACTTAGCACACGCCACGCAATAGATGTATGTCATCTGTAGAGTTCTATTGAGTCGAGTAAGCCGCGTGTAACCTGGATGCGACTTACTCGAGGCGTCCAGTCCGGTGTATGGGGTCACTCGTCCGCTACCAGGTCGCGGGGCAAGGGTCTCGCGTCAGGGGGACGCGTATGCCAGGGCGCTATCTGCTTGACATGTGGCCAATCAGATGCGTCGGCACGCGCGTACATCCCCTTCGCGAGGCGCCGCACAAACTCATCCAGGCTCTCGATCCCGAGGTCCCGCATGATTACATCATTCCTCACGAAGCGAGGAGCGTCAACAATGGTCCGCAGCGCAATGCTCTGTTGCGCGCGGAGCAGCTTCCGGCTCGACTCGCTCGTGAGGGCGAACCAAGCGGGGGCGGCGTACGTCAAAATTGAGCGCACGTACAATTTGTACACGCCCAACTTGACGCGCACCGGGATGCGGGACGAGAGCACAGGTTTAAGCAGGTTGCGGGCGACCCTACCCTGCGCGGCGACCTTACGGACATGTGGCCCCATAGTGAGCCGACGGTCGATGGTGACACCCAGGTATTTGACCCGGGGCGACCAATCGATGTCGGCTCCTTGTAGATTCAAGGGTGGCGGGAGGCGCGCTGATCCTGTGACCATCGCCTGCGTCTTACCCACATTCACCGAAAGCCGCCACTTCGACAGCCACTCGGGAAGTTGATCGAGCGCGCGCTGCATTTTGACCGCCGCGTACTTCGCATTAAGCGATGTAGTGATGTACGCGGCGTCGTCGGCATACAGCGCGAGCGTCGCGTCGGAAGTGGCGGGGATGTCGTCGGTGTAACGCGAGTAACACGCCGGCGACAGACAGCTGCCCTGCGGCACACCTGCCAGCACTGGGCGCGCGCTAGACAGCGCGCCGTCGACCACCACCCTGAAGCACCTGTGGGACAAAAAGCTAGAGACCACTTTTACTACGCGACGGGGCGCGTCTGACGTGGCCAGCTTATATGTAAGGCCATCGTGCCACACGCGGTCGAAGGCCTTCTCCATGTCGAGGAATACTGCCACCGAGTACTCCTTCTTATTGGCCGCAGCTGCGAGGTGGTGCAGTACCCTCGACAGCTGGAGCGTCGTGCTATGTTCCGCCCTAAACCCGAACTGTTCCGGGCGTGGGGCGATATGAGGCTGGAGATGTCGCAGCAGGAGTGCTTCGAACACCTTGGAGACCGTCGGCAACAGGGTGATGGGCCGATAGCTCTCCGGCTTCAGTATATTCTTTCCCGCCTTGGGCAGCATAATGACGCGCCCTTCCTTCCACGAAGCGGGGAAAGCCCCCGTGCGCAGTATCGCCGTGTACAGGCGCGCTACCGCCGCGACCATTCGGTGCGGCAGGTGGCGCAGCACTGCGTTGGAGATACCGTCGGCACCGGGGGCCTTCCTAGGCCTCGTCTTAAGGATGGCGCGTCTCACTGCGCCAGGCGAGAAAAATATGGGGTCCTCATCGGGAGCTATCGGCGGGCCGAAATAGTCTCCCAGGTGTTTCTCGACCGCTGCGACATGGTCGATGTCATCGGTCGGGTTGGGGCGGAACTGACGCTCCAGGTGTTCTGCGAAGACCTCCGCCCGGTCCTCCGCTACATATTTGAGCGCCCCGTCGCTCCCTTGAAGCGGTCGCACCGGGGCTGGGGCGTTGGATAGTTGGCGGCAGAGTTTATGAACCGACGGCCAACTATCTGTGGTCGCGTCGATTCGTTCCTCCCAGCCCGCGGCGGTATGCGCCTTAAGCTCGGCCTTTACCTTCTCCGCGAGACGGTTCAGCTGCGTTTTCAGGGTTGGGCATCTTAATTGTTGCCACTGCTTGCGAAGGCGCCTCTTTTCGGCGATCATCGCTTTCAGACGCGCCGGCAGGGGCGGCAATAGCACTCTCCCCTGCGGCTGCGTCGTAGTCGCCGTTTGTAAGGCGCTTTGTATGCAAGCAGTGACGTCACAAGCCATCTGATCCACGTCCGCGGCGGTGACAATAGGCCGAGTAGGCGTAGTGGTCTCTAGCTCTTCCTCGAACTTTGTCCAGTCCGTTGTGCGACGTGGCGCTATGGGCTTCAGTCGGGTCGGCATACCCGATAGGACGACGAGTACAGGCTGGTGGTCCGATTGTAACTCGTCGTCTATCACTTGCTGCGTGATCTGGCAGTGTAGCCCTCGGTGGACTACGATGTCCAGCACGTCCGGTGTGTTCACTGTTACGTCCGGGTAGTGAGTCGGCATTTCTGGGCCGGACACCGTATAGCCGAAGGCTTCCGCGTCCGCGAAGAGCCGTCTCCCCTCGGTATTCGTATTAGCTGAGTTCCACGCTGGGTGTTTACAATTGAAATCACCGGCGAGGATGGTTGCCTGTGGCGTGTTAATAAGCGCCCGCAGCTCTATCGGGTCCAAATGGGCCGCGGGCGGCTTATAACAGGCATATAAGTTAATATCCTCACCGGCTACATGGAGCTGCACACCCAGCGCGTAAAAACTGCTGAGCGACGGCAAGGGGAGTTGTTGGTGGACGACTCTTCGTCTCACAAGGACCGCCAGACCACGATAACGGATATTGTGAGCCGACCTTTCATCCTTCCTGTAAGCGAGGTATCCCGGGAACCTAACCCGGTCCTCGGGCCCCAGGAGCGTCTCGCTTATGAGCGCCACGTCGATGTCCTGATCCCTCAGGAGGTGGCGGAGGGGGGCGACCTTATCCCGTAGGCCGCGGGCATTCCAGTGGATCACCCTCAGTGGCCTAGCCATGATAAAGCCTTAATAAAGTGGCTAGGCCATCGAGGATGACCGTTTCCACATCCTGACCCTGCCTTATGGCCTTAATAAGGTCCATTAACAGCTTAATGGCGCAGGCTGTGAATTCTTTCTTAGTTTTGGAGGCGCCGGTAGCGCCATCCATCTCCTGTCTGGGGAACTTGTTTGGTTCCGCCACTTTACGCCGCTCCACACCGGCGCTGGCGTCAGTTGCGCCGGTGGCGGCGCCACTCGTTTTTGTGGCGAACTTTTTAAGTTCCCCATCTCTCCGCTGCGCTATGCCGGCGCCAGCGGTAGGTACCTTACCTTTGTTTTTGTCCACAGCCTGCTCTCTGATTGAGGCAGGGTCGGCCGCGGGGGTGTCTCTTTGGGTCGCTGTGGTCGCTGGGGGTTTGGGTTTCCTACCTTTCCCCCCGCGTTTGTGTTTCCTCCGCCCAGAGGAGGAGGCTTGGGTCCTCTGTGTGGGGCCGTTGGCCGCCGCCATCAGCGTCGTGCCTTCTGCCTCTAAAATACTCGCCTGTGGCCTATCCGTGGCCAGCTGTGTCCGGCGATTGGCCGTGATGGCTGCGGTCCCCGCTCGCTTGTTCCGGATTTCATCCTGGAACACAGGGCACTTGATGTTGCACGCGGGATGAGGCCCACCGCAGTTAGCGCATGTGGCCGGTTCCTCCCGCGGGCGCGGGCAGTCTCGTGCCGCGTGCTCCCCTCCACACCGCACACAAGCGAGCGGACGGTGGCACTGGTGCGAGCTGTGGCGAAAGCGCTGGCACCGGTGACACTGTGCGGGCCCACGCTTTCCACGCCAAGCCTCTATTTTGACACCACGCATATACATAAATATCGTGGTGTCAAATATGGCCCGGACGTCAGGCGTCTTTTTCAGGATGGCGTGAAAAACACAGCCGGGTCGTCCTTGTGCGCCTTTTATGTGGCGCACATACTCCGGCTGGTAACCTAACGCCCGGAGCTCCTCCTCTATCTCCTGGGGGTCTGTATCGGCCGGCAGCCCCCTGATGGCAATCTTCAAGTTCTTGTCCGCCGGCAGTGAGTAGGCGAACCAAGATACGCCGCTTTCCTTTTCCAGGCCAGTCAGGTACTTCTGGACCAGCCTATATTCCTCCTCGCTGTCGGGAGTGAAGCGAACCCCGCTCCCGTATGGACGAGCGTTAGGAGGCCGGCCCAGTTTGGCACTGATGGCCCTAAAGTGGGCGGCCCAGTTTGGCAGCCTCTCCACCACCAGCGGAGGGTAGCGTAACTTTTTCGGCCCCGGCTTCTGTTTCGTCGACGTAGACGCTGCGACGGTGCCGGGGGTGGCCACAGGGGGCGCTGTAGTTGCAGGGGGGGCAGGGGATATGCGTGTGGCACTTACCCCTGCAGATGTGTCCGGTTTCGGTGACGCCGGCGGTGTACGGCGCACCGCATCGGAGAAGGTAGGCGATTTCGGCGCCCCCCGACCCCGCGGCGCGCTTTCGGCGCCCCCCGACCCCGCGGCGCGCTTTCGCGCTGTGGCCGCGGCGGGTCGAGGCAGTGCCTCTTCGCCTCCTCCGACGCGGTGTCGCCGGAGCTTCTTCTCCGCCGCTGGGGTCTGGCCTCGAGAGCAAACTCAAAGCCGAAACCCAGCGACGGTGTTGGTGACGCCGGCGACATTGGCTCGGCGTCCTCACCCTCTCCCACGTTGGGCCGCTGACCGGATCGCGGGGTCGTGTCCGGGGACACGTCATCGCGACCGGACGCGGCCGAGCCCACCGAGGCCAGCGACACGCTCGACCCCACACGGGAGGAGCATGCCGACAGCATGGCGGGCGAGTCGTACGCGGAGGTGCGGGGGGGCGCCGGCGAGGCGGGCACCCTAGGCATCGCGCGTGGTTGCCGGGTAGATGGGCCGGTACTTACTGGCCGCTCCTGTTCAGCCATCCCCGGTCCCGCCAGCGAGCGGCTGGGAGCGGAGCTGGCGGTGCTCGGAGCTGGCACAGCTTGAAGCGTCGTCTGCGTCTGCACGGCCGCAGCCCTGGAGGGCGCGGGCGGCGACGCAAACCGCGGCGGAGGCGCGGTGGTGCGGGTTGGGGGCGCGCGGGGGCGCGCGGATGGCGCCAGCGGGCGCGTGGGTTGAGCGGCGGCGGGCCGCGTCCGTGTCCCGTCAGCGCGCGCAGTGGGCGCAGCTGGTGGGCGCGCCGGCGGTGCTAGGGCGCGCGCTTGCGGCGCGCGGCCCGGCAGGCTGGCAGTTGGTTCCGGTGCCTGGATTGGCACCGGACGAAATGCAGCGGGGCGGATAGGTACCGCGTGCTGCCGGCTCGACGACGGCGTCGGCGCAACGCGCGCAGGCGCCGGTGTCGTCGGAGGGTCGGCAGCTACAGCGGTCCCCCCTCCCCCTCCTCTTCTGTCCTCATGGTGGCGGCGATCTCCCTCCTTCTTCGGTGGAGGCCTGACCGGCGGTGCACCGGACGACCCGGACGACGCGTCGCCAATATTAGGCAGCGACGTCGCCCGGTCCAGCGCCGGACGGTCCTCCGGTGACCCGGCATCGCGGCCCAGAGAGCCGCGCTTGCCGGGTTTCGGCATGACGGGGGCGTGGCCTCCGCGACCGCTTCGGTGGGGCTCCACCGGGCGGCACGGCAGGCTCCCCCTGTGTCCGCACAGGTACTTGTTAGGTAGCCTGTGCCTACACAGAGGAAACTTTAAAAACTTGGCGGTCCGTGTTGACTGGTAACTCAGACACATGCCATTTATTGACTTTTAAAATCTGTTTATTAGTCCTAGCCACATTCAAGAACTAAGCCTTAATAAATTCAAATGTTTTATAAAACAGAAACTGTGCCTAAAAGCCTTTTATACTGTTAAAGATTATATTGAGGACAAAAAGGCTTGGGATTGAGCTGCTCCAATAAACTTACAGTGAATGTTGTTTTTTTACTCTTTTTATTTTGCTAGCTATTTATATTTTCTTATTCTATATAACATTCTATATAAACAATGACATGAATATTTACTTTGTATAGTATTATATTATATTATTTTAATTATTAGGAATGTGAGGACTATGTGGGTCATTGTTTGTTTTTTTTTTTTTTTGTCTCTTTCTTTTAATGATGGTCTGGCAGTTTGAGTACTTTATGCGGCCTACCTAAATGTCTTTTCTTTGGTATTGTTCGTCAAATCATTGAGCTCCTTAAGTTTTGAGTTGAGCTGCATGACAACTGACAAATGCGTGCACTGACTGGACAGGTCCACTCAAATCTGTGTGGTCTTTCCTCAAAAGACCATTTCGGACACAAACCTACATGGTCCTCAAATAATCTGACCAAGATTATGTCCGAATATACACATTGACATTGATGAATTTTATTTATGCAATGACATGAATATTTACTCTGTGTAGTATTATATTGTTTTAATTATTGTAAATGTGAAGACTATGTGGATCATTGTTTAATTTTGTTTTATTCGCAGTTAGTTTTTAATATGGTCTGGCAGTTTTGAGTATTTTTTGCGGCCTAGCCAAATGTCCTTTCTTTGGTATTGTTCGTTGAATCGTTGAGCTCCTTTAGTTATGAGTTGAGCTGCACAACGACTGACAAATGCGTGCACTGACTGGACAGGTCCACTCAATCTGTGTGGTTCTTTCATCAAAAGACCATTTCAGACACCAATCGACATGGTCTTCACATGATCTGACCAAGATTATGTCTGGACTTTAAAAGAGACTGTGACCTCTGAGTTTGTTTCGGCCTTTCTTCTCAGAGTAGTCAGATAGGAAACGCCGGCCTCATCTAGTTTAAAAAAATATGTTTTGACGTGTAAAAGTGTTTGTAAAAACCTACTTACAGAAATAAAATCATTTATCATTTATCATTTATCATTTAAACCCTAATAATCTCCTAAATGTTCCTTCTTTAGTAAAATTGATATCTTTGGTACAGTATATCAAAGTTTTTAGAGTATTGTTATTACACTGTACTTTTATTGAACAATCTTTTATTTCCGATTTTAAATAATCGCTGATATCTTGTAATTCATAAGTGCCTTCAGGTATTTCAAGAACTTCATTAGAGCCGTAATATAACTTATTATTCGTTTCGTCAATGTTTGGAATTGAATTAAATGTTGAGAAATGCAATAAGGCACACTCATAAGATCCATAAAGTTGTAATGTATTAGGATAATATGTACATAAATCGGACGAGTTTGCAGTTATCGACAAGGTGAGTGACATGATGAAAATGATTGAAATAAAAGAAATACATAATATTTATACGTATTTATTCCAAAATTTCCGTAGATATTCTAAACATAAGTGTCCACAGTTTACTGTATTAAATTTTTGAAATCTAGTATAGTTATAAAAAACATTACAATTTTTAAAGTACTGCATTAATTCCATCGAAGGTTTCAAATCCCCAAAGCTATCAAAGTATTCACAATAATTGTTTATTTTAGCATAAGCTACCCAATGCGTTCCTTCATTTCGTGAATCGTCTAAGTTAACGATAGCACATTCAATGCGTTTTGGTGTTCTTGGTAACCGATCCTTCATATAGACTCCTCGAAAGTATGGGATGTCACGTGCATGCTCACTGATATCGATATTAGTTAAAGGACGATTAGGCAGCTTTTTATTTAGTTTTTTGAACATTTTATAAACAACCCTTTACCGTTTTTATGAGGCTTGATATACAACCCTTTGCCCAACGCTAAAGCTTCCATGGTCTTATTGTGTCGTTCTGATTCTTGCAAGCTTTTTTGAGCTGTCTTGTATTCGTTTACGGTTTTCGCAATACCAGCTGCACCGCCTGCTAAACTTCCTAAAGCCGATAATCCAGCGAAAATTGGAATTAAAGGTAAGACTCCTCCTGTCTTTGGTATTGGTATAACTCGTGGAGTGCGAATCTTCTGAATGTCTGGAAATATCTTTTTTGCAGCGGAGTAAGCAATGTTGATTAATGTTTTACTATTTTTAGGTTTCAGTTTCTTAATTTTTGACTTAATTTTTGACACAAAAGCATTGAATGTTTTAATGCCAGCTCCCGACTTTAGTTTGGCTTTCATTACTTTACTCACTATCCATGAGCTAAGCTTTTCACCTTTCCCTGCATCTTTTGATTTTAGTCTTTGTTTAGCCATGTTCAAAAGTTGTAAATCCGCTTTGTGACGATTAGATAAGTCTGTGTGATTTGCATATGCAATGTCGTGATGCATACAAGCTTCGTCTAGTTTATTCACACCTCGATCGTCTCGCAACAATCGCTTCTCAAGTTTTGTACCCGGTCCGCAATAGTTATAACCAGGCAAATCAAGTTCGAACGGTAGATTATTAATCACACTATTAACTAGTCCACCGCCTTGCATAGTCAAAAGTGTAATGAATGAAAAAAATCCTTACAAACACGGTTATATATTCATAATCCTAATCCATAATTGCATCTTTATCAATCCAACTGTTTTCTTCGTTGCTTAAGCCAAGCCATTTCACGTAAACTTTCTTTCCTTTCCTTCTAAGAACCTTTTCTATCAAATAGACATCTGGATAGCTAGTTTTTTGAAGTTCTTGTTCGTAGAAACATCCTTTAATGGTTTGCTTTCGATGATCTTCTAAATGATATGTTACTGGTATGGTTTTATTAATCTTTTTTACAGTAAATATTTCAGTTGTCCAATTAGGAGTGTAACCTTTATCAAAAATATGTTTGTATTTACTGATCCGAACATTTTCACCTACTTTGAACTTAGGTTGACATCGGCGTGATGTAAGTTTCTGAGTTTTTTGAATATTTTCTCTTATCTTTGACTCGTTCAACTTATTTACCTCGAATGGTTTAAATTTGATTGTACGATGTTTTGTACTATTATAGGTTTTTAGAATAACTTCTAATGGTAAACCTAACCATTTGTAATTCCCAAAGAGACTAAAGTACTTATACAATTTATTTTTAATCGTTTTAATAACCCGTTCTACAATCGAAGCTTTCTTGGTAGAATACGAAGAGTAGTGGTTAATATTGTAGCTCTTCATAAGCTTTTGGAATGTTACGTTATAAAATTCTGTCCCAGAATCTGTTTGTAAATGATCAGGTTTTCGATTACTCGTAGTTAGTATTCGCTCAAATGCACGAGTAACATCAAGTTTACATTTGGATTTTAGTGGTTCTGTCCAGGTATACTTTGAGAAACAATCAATTACCACTAAAATATAATTATATCCTTTATTAAACTTTTTTAGATTTTGCATATCTACCAGATCAGCTTGCCATAAGTCATCAATGCCTTTTAAAATAACTGAACGTCTAACAAAGTTTCTTCGTGCCGCTTTGTGAAGTTCATTAACAATTTGTTGCTTTGCCATCACGGAGTTTTTTCAAGTAATTTTTGGACTTCTGCTTTGTTATAAAACTTATCTTCCAACTGAACTAAAACTTCAGGTATCTTCGCTTTTAAAGTGGCTTGGACTGTTATTTTTACATCTTTTATGATTTGAGCACGCAACAATCCAGTCACTCTATTCTCTTCCTTTATTATCTGATCGTACAATCGATCGACGTAATCTTTGTTTACAGCATCATCTATGTCTACAGGAGATCTAATTCCTCTTAATCTAGATTTTTTCAAATCAAAATCACCACTTTCAGATTTTAGCAATGCATTTTCATTGAACTCTAATAATTCAGAGAAACGCATTCTCTTATGAATATGGTGTCCAAATTTATCTACATTCATATTTAAGGTGTATTATATTTAAAGGTTGATAATAAAATGAACGGTTTAAAATTTATACCAATTATTTATTACTTAATAATTTTACTTTCACGCAGTTCTTCAATAATAGATATAATTTCGTTGTCTAATCCAGTGTTACCAGCGCCTCGAGATGCAATTAATAATTTTAACCTATCCACAAGTTCATTAGGATCATCCCAATATACAAAATCTATATTTTTTTTCCACATTTTTGTCAAGGGTAGCCCTTTCCCCTTTGCTTGACTGTTTTGAATAGTATTCGGCAGTTTGAAAAGAGGTTTTATAACTTGCAAATATTTTTGTCCCTTATTACTTTTTATTGGTTTGTTCGAATCAAAGTCTCGACGATGTGCGTTTGTGGCAATCAACATCATTTTATAATTCTGCATATCAGACTGTAACTGTGCTTAAATCTACGTCCTTTTTCAATAATAATTGTTTCAGTCCTGGAGTACTTCGATATTTCCGTCCAGTAATGGTGATGTAATCATCGCTGATCGTTATAACAGCAGAACCTAACATCAATTGTCCTCGCTCCACTCGAACACCAAATGGAATATCTGTTAGTGCTTCCGCAGATACTGACCAGGATGATGTATTACGCTCTTGATTATTGTCTCCTAATGATTGGTACGACTCATCACTGTCGGTATCACATTCATTTTCTTCTACATTACTATCTTCTTCGTTATTAGAACTGTCTTTCTGTAAAGTATTGTTTTTAAACAAAACTTTTGTTTCTTCAACTTCTTTAGATCGCAAGAGGTCAGTTTGCTTATTGGTGTCAGCTAAAAAATTTAGAGACTCTGTTACAGGTCTAAAAACTGATTCCAATGCTTGCTTATTTTCAGTCTCCAAATGTCGCATCTTTCGTACCTTTTTCTTTACAGCTTCTGCAGCATCAACAATTTGCCTTTTCAGTGATTTTTCCATTACTACGATTTTACGGACTATAATAGTTATCGATGAAGAGTTGACCAAGGAATAATGATATCATGTAAGTACCATATCTTAAATATTTGTATTTCTAATCAAAGACTACAAAAGTGTCAAATTTATTTCTATAGCATCCGTTATTTTTGTTGCAATCTTTATTAATTACAACATAATTGAAGGGCTCACTCCATATTTTAGAACACATTTCACGAAATTCAAGCCATGTCATATCAGTGTTAACATGTTCTTCATAAACATGCTTCAAGTTAATATCATCTTGTTTGAATAATATAATTAAGTTGGCATTATCTCTTACTAACTGTTTAGGGATTTTGCTATATGTTTGATTGAGGTAAAAACAGTCGATGTGTTTGTGCCTTCCCATTGCGAAATAATCACGCATGTTAGTTTGATTCTCGCAAGCAACGTCATCAAATATAATCACAGAGTTGGGTTTTGCGTCCTGAACGCTTATAACTTCCTCATTCCCTTGATATTTCTGGAATGAGATAATTGGTACCTGTTGTAAAACTCTTTCTAAAAAAATGTACTTTGGTTGGTGTAAGGTTTTTGAATAGACATAAACATTTTGAAACCGTAAACCATTTTCATGTATAAGAAGTCCAATAAGTAAATTTGTTTTTCCACAATTCGATGGTCCGCAAATGATACATCTTACTGAATTAGGTAATAATTCTCCATGACGAGATCTAGTTTTACAAAAATCATCGCAAATAGTGCTTACATGCAGTGATTGTGGTTGTTTTACAAATTTCATGATTACTGTTGTCAACAAACTGATTAACAATGAGTGCATGTGTTTATTACAACATTATTTATAAACTGAAACAGTAACAAATTTCGCGTACGAGCGATCTGTGGGACAGAATGCTAAGAACTCGAACGAATGAACAAATGAACGAGTCGAGTCGATTACCGATTATTGGGCGTTCTAGACCACTTTCGGCAGCGAGGCGTACTCGCCGAGCGATTTGCCGAAAGTGGTCTAGAATGCCCAATAATATACTACTCACCTGATGCCATACGCGGGGACTAAAAATTGCGAGTGTGAGTTTTTTATTTAACTCTGTCGATGGTGACGATCGATTCCCACTCGAAAGTGAGCTCGTAAATCAGCGTTAACCTGCGATAACGCGAGTGTGAGCTCCAATTTTGACAGTTTTGACAGCTCGTTTGAGAAACGCGCTCACTTTCGAATACCTTAAGTGTTCACGGAAAGATTTGTAGTGAGAGCGTCGTGAGTGTGGTGAAATAACAAAGTTATTTGTTTTAATTCGTTGTGTGGCCGAATTCAAAAGAAGATATCGGCTTCCGAAGAAAGCGGTTAGGTTTTTATGCCGAGAGCTGAGACAGCTGACTGGTTTAAAGTCTTCTCAACAGGTAACTTTAGATCACAAGGTAGTTTATCAACATTATTATGACACACTTTATTCAAACTGCCTCTTAAGCTAAACACAGTCCATAAGTTTACATAAACTTTATTTTTTCAGGTACTTACTGCACTATTCTTTTATGCAACTGGGTCTTACCAGCGGCCAGTGGGAGTTGCAAAAAATATAACACAAAAAATGTGCAGTGTTTATATTGAAGAGGTTACCAAGGCTTTAACTCATAGAAATATAATAACCAAATATATTAAATTTCCTAGCACTCTATCTGCCAGACAAGCAGTCAGTCAAAGGTACCTTAATAATTTATTGTAAATATAAGTACTATTAAATACACAACATTTGAGTAATTTTGTAACTATGTTTTTTATTTCAGGTTTTGTGGCAAATATAGAATACCTGGAGTAATAGGATGCATTGACTGTAGTCATTTTAGAATTTTTGGGCCACCTAAACCTGAAGAACATCTGAATTATTGCCGCAAGCACTATCATTCAATCAATGTACAAATGGTAAAGAATTTTGATCTATTCTTACTTTCTTATAGCACTTTAATTTGTAACTGTTTATTTAAATACTTCTTTGAATTACAGATATGTGATGATCAATACAGAATTCTTAATGTAAATGCCAAATTTGGAGGTGCAAATCATGACTCTTTCATATGGGAAAACAGCGATATTAATAATTATGTGCAGTCGTTACACCAAAATGGGGAAATAGTGTGGCTTTTAGGTAAGCTCGCCACAATTAAATATAATTTGAACACCATTGGTGCCGATTCCCTTGTTCACACACTAAACTAAATTTAAGTTCAGGGCATCTTTTTCTTTCATTAAGAAAAGGACAGAAGATAAATTTTAGTTTAGTCCTGTCAAATTAATCAGCGCTTGACGTAAATTTACGTAATTTTAGTAGGCAAGTTTTTAATCACGTCTAAACTTGTATGGAGTAGTGACAGGCGCTGATTAATTTGACAGGACTATACTAAAATTTATCTTCTGTCCTTTTCTTAATGAAATAGAAAGAAAAAGATGCACTGAACCTGAATTTAGTTTAGTTTGTGAACAAGGTAGACTTAGGTTTTTAGGATTGTTTTAAGGATTCAACTAAAAGATAGTTATAATTTTAGGAGACTCTGGTTATCCACAACGGCCATGGTGGATGACTCCGATTTTAGGTGCTGCTCCAGACACACTAGAAGCCAATTACAACCAAAAGCATGTGGCATCCAGAGTCGTCATAGAAAATACATTTGTGAGGCTGAAGAATCGATGGCGCTGTCTAAACAAAGATAGAGTGCTACAAGCCTCGTAAATGTGCTAGAATAATTCAAGCCTACTGCGTTCTACATAACCTTGGCATTGATTTTAATGCTGTAGAAGAAGAGGATTTCACTGGTATGGTATCAATTTCTAGGAATCAGTCAATAGCATAAATGTGTATTGAATACTAAATGACTTTTTTTTTCTTTTAAGGTATGGAACATGATGAACAAGAAGACAATGGGCGCATTCCCACAGAGAGGGAAATAGGAGGTTCAACATCTGACCTAATCAGAGGAAGGGTTCTAAGGGAACATTTAGTTAGAAGACTTCAACACTTTTAATTTTAATGTACTATCTGTAACACTTTATTATAGTCTAGATTAATTTTAATACATAAATTAGTTACGAATGTTCTCTCTCTCTATCTTTGCTTTCATTGTGTTTAATAGGTAATTATTTTAGTAAACAACATTTTTTTATATTTTTACTCTAAACTAACTTATTAAATCATAAATTATATTTAAAGACAGGTTTAGGTTTTGTAATAGATAATAGTCAGATTGACAGAAAAACTAACTGGTTGCTAATCAAATAGTGTAATTTTTTTAAGAAAATAAATCTACATACTGTGACTGTTTTAACTTGCACACTGTTCTATTATTTTTTCAAGTAGAATAATCTAGAGTTGCATATTAATTTATTATTCTTCCTTTTGGCAGACTAAAATTATTGTTGTATTTTATTATGTAAATATGACGTTCAAAAGTGCCTTTTTAATAGTCTACTTATTTGATAAACTGTTTGACGTTGAATAAGTAAGAAATTATTGTTTTAGAATAAAATGGTTTGACACACTTGTAACACGATGTCTATTTTTCCGAACCAAATCTGGTAGGTACCTACTTTCAGTACTTATTTTCTAAATCACTTAATGTTATTTTGTTTCCAAAAACTTGTGCATATTCATTACTCCTACATTACACAAATAGTAATTACATATCTGCCACAAGTATATTTGGGTCAGCTTCCAGTCTAACTGGTTGTAAATTAAGGAATACCAGGCGACTGTCCTAGACAGAAAGTACTGTACATATGCATGTAAAATAATTAGTAATGAATTATTTCTATGTTTAGAATTTGAAAGGTTCAAGTAGTGAATCTGACCACAGAAAGAAAAGTTATTACAATTTAATTAGAGGTAAAATGATGAAAGAACAACTACGAAGAAGGTTGCATTACTTTTATTCATCATTAAATTGGTCTTAAATATCAGTAACTAGGAACTACATTTTGATACATCTAACTTTAATACTTAAAATTCTTAACTAGTTAATTTACCTACATAAAAATATAACAAGTAGTATATAGGAAGGCATGCCCAATTTTTATGAAATTACAATGACCAATACATACATAAACAACCCAATTGTAGTGGATGAGTAAACTATTACATCCTTTAATTTAAATCTAGCATTAAGAACGATACATATATCTAACAGAGGCGCTATGTACCTTTGTACCTAATTATTTAAATGATGTCGAAAAACTGTAATAATACAGATTCAATATTTTTCACTAATGATATTTAGTGATCTAGGCTATCTGGGAATACAAATTATACCTATGTATCCTATATACCTAGCATACCTAGAACTTTTAATTTAAAACTAAGTTACAAGAATAATACCAAAACAGGCCAGCAATACTTAATATTAAATATTACTGAACCACCACCTTTTATGCTTTTGATTTAAAAAGTAAAGCATAAAAGATTGTGGCCCAGCAATATTTGTATGATAGATTATTTTTAAAGACATTTTTATCTTATTTTGTGTAAACATTATTACTTAAAATTAGTCTTTACAAAATTTATCTACAATTTTTTCTAGCATATTTAATGCACTGTGGCCTACAGCTTGCCAGTCCCTCTGAGCTTGCACCTCCATCTCTCTAATCCTAATCTGCTCTCTCTTCAATTCCACGTTGTGCTTGTGCTGCTGTTCTTTAAAATTTCTCCAGAACGAATAAGCTTGGAGAAAATGCTGTGTTGCCTGCTCTGTATGTGCTGGCCTCGCTCTTCTACGAGGTGATCCTCTAGTCATGGTTCTTGCACGGCGAGGAGTAGTTTGCACAGACGTAACAGGCTCTGGCTGAACTACACGGACATCAGATGATGGTCTGGTTGGGGAGACCATGGTCGAATCTAGAAAAAAATAATAAAATTTATTTATATTATCAGTTGTCATCCTGAAGAGCCTTTTAAAAAAGGTAAAAAGTCCTTTCTTACCTTCCACTTGTACCTCCACATAAAATAGAGGTGAACGAGCCATGGTAGGTGGTGACTGCGCTGGGGCAATGACCCTTGATGGTCCTGGCTCATTCCAATTAGGTGAGAAACCTAAAACATCAAATAGTTCTAAAGTTTTCCTGCTGCACTTAACCATAGTTAGGCAACTCTTATCCCAATTTTATCAAAAACATTTCATAGGTTGGAAACAAGTAACAAAGAGTCATCAATTACCTTTTTATTTATTAACTGGTAGGCAAACAATTAAAAAGCCATAGTGACTTGAAGGCATCATCATTTCAGCTGAAAGACATCCACTGCTGGACATTAGTACTTACACTTTATTTTAAGAATGCTTTAATTGATATGACTTTCTTAATTAGTTTGCTTATTTATCTATAAATAAAAATCGGAGAATAAATATAATAATAAAATCATTTGATTAATGACCAAATGCCTAAATTACATTATCCTTGATAATATTCTGCCAAGTCAAAATTTGACGGGGTGCGTGCAGAAAACCTCCTCGTGTGCCTGATTGCTGCTGGTTCCCTTCGAATACGTTCGGGGGAAAGAGCAGTCGTCGGGCCGGTGCATCCTGGGCACGGCCAATAGTCTCTCCATGTTTCGGAGAGGGTATTGACCGTGGCGAATTTCTGCGTGGCGGGGAGCTTCATGGTCGATCGTCGGTCGTCCACTCCCCTCTCTGCTTACAGAGAGCAGGTCGAGTGGGCGAAGAGTGGCGGTGCTTGCTGTGCACTTACCCTGCCAGCGAGCAAGCAGCGGGAGATTGATTCTTCTGTCTGCAACCGTCGAAATCGTAATCCGTAAAGAGACCACAGTCATGTTTTGTGGCTTGGAACGGGACGAGGATCTTGGCTTGATCGCCCGGATCGCGAGGAAGATAACCTCTATAAAAATTCCTCTAATATCAAGTTTTGGTGCGCGGCGAGGATATGAATGGCTGAGGAGTAGTGTCATCTGCAACTTCCGAGTTGTAGGTGGCGCATCAGTCGTTAGCGCACCCCCAGCCAGGGTACCAGTGGACCCCCTGGTTGAGTTACAAATGTACACTTGCCTAGGGACAGGGGGTGAACCTAGGTGTACTTTTTAGATCCCCCACACTCGTGGGAACAGTATGGAATAAAAAAAACTAAAAACTGGAAGACAAGGTGAGGAGAGGGATGCGGGGTCGGAGTCCGACGCCGCATCAGGCGGAGAGAGCTCTGGGAGCTCGCAGCAAAAGGAGGTGTTGGAGAGGAGTCGAGTGTTCAGGCGAACCTCGAAGCGGCCCAACTCAGGGTCTTCCTCCGACGAGGGAGTCGGGCGGAGGAAGAAGAAAATCCACTGCAGCCGGCGGGGTGGAGCACGAGGTGGTAAAGGGGTGAACAGAGGGCCCCCCACTAAGGAGGCAGGCAAGCCGGGCCGGGCTGGCCCTGCCGAGCTGGCCAGCCCGGACGGGCTACCTGGCCCGACCCAGTCAGCGCAGCGATCCGAGAGGCTTGCCGAAGAGGGGTCTCCTTCTGAGGTTTCTCGAGGTGGGCCGGACGCCGCTGGCGGCTCCAATTCGGAGCGTGTGGCCGGGTTCGCAGAGGTCGTGCTAGCCCTGATCAAGGGTGTGGCCGTGAAGAGGCTCAAGTCCTCTAAGGACCAGGCCATATCCGCGGCCACGGCCTCGATTGTGGCGGCAGCGGAGGCCCTTCACCTAGGGCCTCCTTCAAACGGCATGTCAGAGATGCGGGCGGAGGTCGCCCGCTTGACAGCCGCCATGGAGCTTCTCAAAAAGGAGAATGAGGAGCTCCGAGCGGACCTGGCTGGGCTCCGAGGATCCGGACCCCAGATGGAGCCGCAAGGGGGGCAGCAGCAGGGAACGGGACGGCCCGTGTCTGTGGAGGACCGGGTTCTGACCCTGGTGCGGCAGGAAATGGCTTCCTTGCGGAGTCGTTTTTCCGCTCTGGAGGCCATCGTCCTGCGCCCTCCGTTGGCGGCGAGTCAGCCGGCTTCAGGCCAGCGCGCGACCCCGTCATATGCTGCCGCCACAGCTGCCACGGCCAAACCGGGGTCGTCGGGGAGGCCAAAGGGCGGGGCGAATGCGCGGGCCGCGAAGGCTCCAGCCCCAGAGGCGAGGACTCCGGCCCCGGCGGCGAGGGCCCCAGCCCTGGCGGCGAGGGCTCCGGTGGCGAGACGGCCGCCCCCGCCTCCTAAATCTCTTCCGGCCGATGCCGAATGGCAGGTAGCCGGAGAGAAGAGGAAGGCGGCTAAGGCGAAAAGGGCGGCCAAAAAGAGGGAGAGGCGGCAGCGGCGCAAGGAGCGAACCGCCGCGGCTAGGCTCCGCGCCCCGAATTCCGCAGCTGTAGTGATCACACTACAGCCGGATGCGGAGAAAAAGGGCGTGTCCTATAGGACCGTAATGGCGAAGGTGGGTGAGGCGGTGCGCCTGGAGGAGCTCGGCGCAGCAAAAGGCCTCAAAATGAAGGTGACGGCGACTGGGGCCCGAATGGTGGAGGTCCCCGGTAGGGCCAGTGGCCCGGCCGCTGACGCCCTGGCCGAAAGGCTTAGGGCGTCACTAAATGCGGACGAGGTCCGAGTGTCCAGGCCCACCAAATGCGCTAGCATGCGCATCACGGGCCTGGATGACTCCGCGACGGAAGAGAAAGTGGTCGCCGCAGTGGTTAGGACCGGGGGGTGCTCTGCCGAGCAGGTGAAGGCAGGCATCATCTGTCCTGACTCCACGGGGCTGCAAACCGTTATGGTGAGCTGCCCCGTGTCGGCGGCCAGAAAAGTTACCGGGGAGGGCCAACGGCTATTGGTGGGCTGGGTTTCCGCGCAGGTGAAGCTGCTGGAACCCAGACCTCTGAGGTGCTTCCGCTGCCAGGTGGGCAACCACGTGCAAGCGAATTGCACCTCGGAGGTGGACCGCAGCGGTCTTTGCTACCGCTGCGGTCTGCCCGGGCACAAGGCCGGCTCGTGCAATGCCGCGCCGCACTGTGCCGTATGTGCGGCGGCTGGCAAGCCGGCCGAGCACCGGATGGGGGACAAAGCCTGCGCCCCACCCACTAAAGCCAGGGCCAGAGGCAAGCCCTCCGCCACCGCCGTCACCGCCGCAGCCGCCACCACTGCCACCGCCGCTGCCGCCTCCAACACCGCCGCCATCGCCGTCGCCACCGTTGCCGCTGCGGCAGGCCCCTCTCAGGGGGCTGGGAAGGAGGCCCAAGAGGGGGCTGACATGGAGTGCCATTAATGGCCCCATTACGCCTCCTCCAGGCGAACATCAACCACTGCGCCGCCGCTCAGGATCTGTTGCTCCAGAGCATGGCGCAGTGGTCGATTAACATCGCCGTGGTCGCTGAGCCGTACTTTGTCCCGCCCAGGGATGACTGGGTGGAGGACCTGAGCGGCTCAGTGACCCTTATTTCGTCGGCCGCCGCCGGTACCCCGTCCCTCGAGGCCGTCAAGAGAGGACGGGGCTGCGTAGCAGCACGGTTCGGAGAGATTGTTGTGGTAGGGGTCTACCTCTCTCCGAACCGAACTCTTGCCGAGTTCCACAACTCCCTTGCGGAGTTGAGAGACGTCGTCGTCGGGTTTGGTTCCCTCCCCGTGGTCGTCCTCGGGGACTTCAATGACAAGAATTTGGCTTGGGGTTCCCGGTTAACGGACACACGGGGCAGGATGGTGGAGGACGGGGCTCTGGAGACAGGCCTGGTCGTCCTAAACCGGGGTTCTGTCCCCACATGTGTGCGGATGCGGGGTGAATCAGTGGTGGACATCTCGTTCGCCAGCCCCGCTCTGTCGCCGCGTGTAGTTGACTGGCGTGTCATGGAGGGGGTGGAGACCTATTCAGATCACCGGTATATCCGGTTCGACGTCTCCGCCCAGACCTCGGACGCGCCGGTCCGACGGGCCCCGAGTGGTCCGCGGTGGGCGCTGAAGCAGCTGGACCGGGAGCTCCTCCTGGAAGCCTCGATCGTGCAGGCCTGGGTGTCACCACCGGACAGGCCTGCCGACATCAACGACGAGGCGGAGTGGTTCCGGGAGGCCATGTCCGACATATGTGACGTGGCAATGCCCCGGGTCCAGCCAGGACGTGCCTCGCGCCAGGTGTACTGGTGGTCGCAGGAGCTGACGGCTCTGCGCACTGCGTGCGTGGCTGCGCGACGCCGGTACACCAGGCACCGCAGGCTCCGTATCAAACCTCCGGATACGGAAGCCATTCAGGCGGAGCTGTACGAGGGGTACAGAGCGGCGAAGACCGCCCTCCAAGCGGAGATCCTGCGGGCCAGGGGTTTGGCCCGCGAGGAGTCGCTGGGGACTCTGGACAGGGACCCGTGGGGACGCCCGTACAAGGTGGTGCGGGAAAAACTCCGCCCATGGGCTCCCCCGCTAACGCAGAGTCTCCGGCCCCAGCTTATGGAGGACGTGGTGAGCGCTCTGTTCCCTTCGCGAGGGGAACACTCCTCCCCGCCTATGGCTCCGCCTACTGCGGTGCCTGATGCGGACCACACCGCCGACGACGACGACGATGCTCCGGAGGTGACCGAGGGAGAAATGAGAGCGGCGGTACGCAGGCTTAATGCCAAAAATACCGCCCCAGGACCCGACGGCTTACCTGGGAAGGCCTGGGTCCTGGCCTTGGAGGCTCTCGGACCTCGACTAAGGGGGCTCCTAAGCGCATGTTTGGAGAGGGGCCAGTTCCCGCTTCGTTGGAAGACGGGAAAACTGGTCCTCATAAAGAAGGCAGGGCGCCCTGCGGACTCTCCGTCCGCTTATCGGCCCATCGTGCTGCTCGACTAGGTGGGCAAGCTCTTTGAAAAAGTCATTGCAGACCGCCTCGTCGGCCAGCTGGTGCGGGTGGGGCCGGATTTGGCGGAGAGCCAGTTTGGCTTCCGCAGAGGGCGCTCTACGGTGGACGCCATCATGCGTGTGCGAGCCCTGACGACGGGGAATGCTGTTGCCCAGGGTGGGGTCGTCTTGGCGGTGTCCCTAGACATCGCCAATGCCTTCAATACCCTGCCCTGGAGTTGCATCAGGGAGGCACTCCGGTATCACCGGATGCCGACCTACCTCTGTCGTGTGGTTGAGGCCTATTTGACGGACAGGGCCGTCATCTACCCCGGTCACCAGGGAGTGTGGAACCGGCAAGAGATGTCGTGCGGTGTCCCACAGGGATCGGTCCTGGGGCCGCATCTGTGGGACATCGGATACGACTGGGTGCTGCGCGCCGACCTCCCTAGCGGCGTCAGCGTAGTGTGCTACGCTGACGACACGTTGGTCCTGGCGCAGGGGAGGTCGCACCAGGCGGCGGCCGAATTAGCGGCACGCGGGGTTGCGACAATCGTCGAAAGGATCCGGCAATTGGGACTCGAGGTGGCCCTGCACAAGTCCGAGGCCATGTGTTTTCATGGTCCTCGGAACGCGCCACCGTTGGGGTCCCAAATAACGGTAGGAGGGGTTTCTATCGGCGTCGAGTCGACGATGAAGTACCTGGGACTCGTCCTCGACAGCCGGTGGAACTTCGTGGAGCATTTCCGACGTTTGGCTCCCAAACTGGAGCGGGCGGGCGCTGCATTGAAGCGGCTCCTGCCCAATCTAGGGGGTCCAAACGCCTCCTGCCGGAGGCTCTACGCGGGGGTCGTGCGGTCCATGGCCCTCTACGGGGCACCTGTATGGGCGCGCTCTCTGGCGCTGCGGCCAGCCCGCCGGTTGAGCGCGGCCCAAAGGGTCATGGCCATCCGGATGGTCCGAGGATACCGCACGGTCTCCTGTGAGGCAGCGAGCCTCCTTGCCGGATTGCCGCCATGGGATCTGGAGGCAAAAGTCCTCGCGCACGTATGGGAGTGGCGCGAGGAGGCGAAATGCCGGGGCGTAAGTCCGCTGCCGCGAGAAATCGCGGCACAGCGGACGGAGCTCCGGCGGGATCTCATGGCGTCATGGAAAGTACGGTTGTTGCAACCCAGTGCTGGGCACGCCACGATTGCGGCGATAAGTCCCCTCTTTGAGGAGTGGCTGGAGAGGCGCCACGGCGTCCTCACCTTCCGCGTGACGCAGGTCCTCACCGGACACGGCAGCTTCGGGAGGTTCCTGTGTCGGATAAGGCGGGAGGAAACGTCCGGGTGTCACCACTGTGTGGATCGCCTGGAGGACACGGTGGAGCATACGGTGGAGGTCTGCCCGGCTTGGGCAGAGCACCGCCGTGTCCTCGTGGAGGCGATCGGCGGCAGAGACCTCTCGCGTCCGGCCCTGGTTCAGGCCATGGTACGGAGCGAGAGGGCATGGGCAGCCGTCACCTCCTTCTGCGAAGCAGTAATGCTCGCAAAGGAGGAGGCGGGACGGTTGAGGGAAAGGCAAGTTTCGCACCCTTTCGCCCCTAGCCGCCGCAGGAGACGCCCAGGGCGTCGGGAATCCCGGGCGGATTTCCGGCCACCGTAGGCGCGGGCTTGCGGACGGTGAGCAATGGGTAGCTCACCGTCCGGTAAGGACCAGGCCCGGGTCGACGGCGCGTCGTATTCCACGCGCGCCTCAAAGAGATGTCGTCAGCACAAAAGTAGGGGTCCACTAGGGCCGATGCCAGCCGGGGTCGCGGGAAGGTACTTATGGGTCACCGAGGCCCCCGCAACACAGGCAACAGGAAGGAATACGGGTGGGTTTTAGTCAGTAAGAGTCTGACACACCCTCCCGCTCCGCCCAGAGCGGGAGAAGTTATTTGATGATTTCCCACCCCAAAAAAAAAAAAAAAAGTCAAAATTTGACCAAATGAAAATGTGCTTAATAAAATCATTCCAAACATTGCATTGGTATAAAAAAGGTTGCTTAAATTTGTTTGGGTAGTGAAATTTTGGCAAAATCTTTTCGGCAAAACGGCAGGATCCCGTTTTTACTATATATAAATGACCTTCCCGAAGTTACTAATCAACCCTGTTTTCTGTTCGCTGATGACATATCGTTAATAATGACATCGAATAATACTGACATTAATAAATATACAAGTGACATTAAAAATAACATGGCTTGACGAAAATAATCTTCGCGTAAACCTAACAAAAACTAATTGTATTCGATTTAGTACATATGGACGAGTAAATAAGGCTTTAAACATCAACTATAGAGGACTTAAATTAAATGAAGTTAACGAAACGACATTTCTCGGTATCACTATTGATAAACACTGCAACTGGAAGGCCCACGTCAATAAAGTATGCAATAAAATAAATGAATTCGTGTACGTTCTATATGAACTCTCAAAAACATCAGCGCTAAACACCGTATTATCTGCATACTATGGGTACGTTGATTCTGTGTTGAGATATGGTCTTATCATCTGGGGTTACTCAACAGAAAGTCAAAGAGAAAATCATCGCAACCATCGCACAGAAATAATGCATCCGCGCCATAGCGGGAATACGCCCATGGGAATCTTGCAAACCCTTTTTCAAAAAGTTCAGGATACTAACTCTTCCAAGTCTGTATATATTTGAATGCGCTAAATTTGTTAAAATACACCCGGAGTTATTTAAAAAAGCTCATGAAATATTTGCAAAAAGTATTAGGCACAGGAATAGAATGGTTTTGCCCATAATTCCTAGGACAGCATTGTATAGTAAGAATAGCTATGCAATGTGCTGTCGCATTTTCAATGCCATACCTGACAGTATTAAAATATTACCAGCAAATAAATTTGCAAGATGTCTTAAAGTGTGGTTAAGAGAAAAGAACTTCTACTCAGTAAGCGACATATTTAATAAGAGGTTGAACAATAAATAATAATCCTAATAACGATTTATCCGCTGACATTAATAGTTTTATTTTTTATTTTTGATTATGTATCTAATACTCTCACAAAATTGCTACTTATTTTAAATTGAATTATGACTATGACTATAAAATTATAAAATTAAATATGTATAAACACAAATGTTTGCATGTCACATTATTATGACTAAGTGTTATGGATCTGTATCATCTAGGTTAAGAACTAAATTGTACCAACACTTATGGCAAATAAATTGATTTGATTTGATTTGATGTGAAAAAATATGATGAATATTTACATGTTAATCAAAATAAATAAATAAGTGTATTATATCTTCCTCTTTGTATACTGGTACATACATTATATCATTTTAATAGCGAGCGCCAGTGTCGTGCAGCGAGCGCCAGTGTCGTGCAGCGAGTGGCAGTGTCGTGCAGCGAGTGGCAGTGTCGTGCAGCGAGCGGCAGTGTCGTGCAGCGAGCGGCAGTGTCGTGCAGCGAGCGGCAGTATCGTGCAGCGAGCGGCAGTGCCGTGCAGCGAGCGGCAGTGTCGTGCAGCGAGCGGCAGTGTCGTGCAGCGAGCGGCAGTATCGTGCAGCGAGCGGCAGTATCCTGCAGCGAGCGGCAGTATCCTGCAGCGAGCGGCAGTATCGTGCAGCGAGCGGCAGTGTCGTGCAGCGAGCGGCAGTATCGTGCAGCGAGCGGCAGTGTCGTGCAGCGAGCGGCAGTGTCGTGCAGCGTGCGGCAGTATCGTGCAGCAAGTGGCAGTATCGTGCAGCGAGCGGCAGTGCCGTGCAGCGAGCGGCAGTATCGTGCAGCGAGCGGCAGTGCCGTGCAGCGAGCGGCAGTGTCGTGCAGCGTGCGGCAGTGTCACGCGGCGAGCGGCAGTGTGCGGTGTCCTGCGGTGCTGGACGGTGTCGTGCAGTACTAAATACACTGTCCATCGTATCGAGTATTGTTCGGTTTCATGGATTCAATAGTCGTCATGATTGTGACCCATTTCACAAAACGGCATCCACTGTATACGTAGTATGTACGTAATTACTTACAATGATATAAAATACAGGTGGATGGAAGCCGTGCTACAACAGCTAGCTTTTTTCGTAAATTCGATGATTTCCCTTTTTGAAGGCATAACAAAAATTTCATGTTTTCTGGAATGCCCACTGGGATGACAAGGAAGATGTTCATCGACTTCACGACCTGTTGTCATTCTTCTGAGATCATTTCTTTCTTAAACGATAAAGACGTTGTTTTTATTGTAGTGAAAGTGATATTGGTCAATCGCAATCCTTTTAATTTTCACTATCTTCGACTTTCTTACTTTCGGTCTCGGCATTTCAGCGTGAAAATTATGTCATAACTCTATTAATCGATATTTTTTTGCGACAAATACAGATAAGACTTCAGTCTCTCAAATTCAGTTTATTTCGTTCAAATCCAACAAATGCTATCGCGAGTTATACTAAGCGTCGCTCGGGCGACACCTCATTTTTAGTGTTCACTCCCGCGGTCTATGACGTCATCACGGGGGGTAAAGGGGGATCCAACATTTATTTTTGTGTTGTCACCGGATGGATCTTCACAACAACATAACTATCATTTTTGTAACTTTTGAACTTTAGCAGATCAAAGCTCTCAAAAGTACACGTTTTTGGTACAGATGTTCTATGTCACGAAGTCCGTTTGGCTATGAATGTTGTCAAGCGTGCACATGCACATTGTTTTTGTGTGCGTAAACTCGAGAGCGCTCAGTGTCGATCGGGACACGGTCCGGATCAGTAGTGGTTTTTAGTTCGCACCAAATTGTTTCACGGAGTAAGGTCAGCATGGCAACAAAACGAAGAAGAGTTGTCCATAGTGAGGTAATATTTATTTATACGTTTTCAATTAAAATGTTATACAAAGATACTTAATATAGCAATAGAAGTATTTATAAAATGAATGTTTTTTTGTGTTATAAAATGTTTATATTACTTAATTATTTTGATTACATTTTGTTTTAGGGTCGAAACATGATAGCTAGTGTTTATCATTTTCTGCGAGAAGAATATGAATTTACAAAATCATTAATGGAACTCAACTGTGATTTGTCTCATTTACGAGACATTACACGCCGTACAGCTGAAGCTACGGGTGTGAGCCAAAAAACAGTTCAAAGAATATTAAAATAAGAGAAGGAATTGCCATCCACTTCATCAAAATTCACTTCACCTATGAAGAAAAGGAGAAAGCGAGATAATAAAGTGGATATAGATAATTTTACAGCCGATGTGGTTCGCAGTACTGTACAAGATTTCCATATTGTCCATAAAGAAATTCCAACATTAGCTAAGTTAAGAACAGCATTGAATGAAAAAATCGGATTCGAAGGTTGTTTAGAAATTTTTCGCAAGTTACTGTTGAAATTAGGTTACAAGTGGCGCAAAACAGAGAACAACCGTAAAGTCTTGACGGAGCGTCGTGATATACAAATGTGGCGTTTAAAATATTTAAAAAAAATAACAGAGTACCGCTCTCAAAGTCGGCCCATTGTCTACACCGATGAGAGCTACGTCCTTTCGACACACGTGCGAAACAACAACAACACCTGGGCAAAAATAAGGAAAGAACTCCGTTTTTAAAAAAAATTAGCACAGGCACTCGCTTTATTTTAGTGCACGCGGGAACCAAGGATGGTTTTATTGAAAATGCTTCCTTGGTTTATAAGGCCAACTCAACAGCTGGTGATTATCATTCAAATATGAGCTATGATAACTATGTAAAATGGCTAAATGAAAAGTTGCTACCCAATTTACTTCCGCGCTCTGTCATTGTCTTAGACAATGCATCTTATCACAACACACGGGCTGAACGACTACCGACGCAATCTACAAAGAAAGCCGATATGCAGCAATGGCTCAGGGATAAGGGTATAGCATTTGATGAATCTCTTCTTAAATTGGAATTGTACGATACAATAAAGAAGTACAAAGCCCAACACGTAATCTACAAAATCTTGTAGATTACGTGTTGGGCTTTGTTCTTCTTCTTGTTTTGCTTTTTCGTCAATCGACGATTTTATAAAAAGCAAGGGTTTTGATGTCTTACGCCTTCCCCCTTATCACCCAGAATTAAATGCGATTGAAAATATTTGGGGGATCGTTAAAAATTATGTCGCATCTAAAAATATCGAGCAAAACATGACGAATACGGAAAGACTGATCAATGAAAGTTTGGGCCAAGTTAGCAGTGAAACGTGGCAAAAAACTTGTGCTCATGTTGAAAAAATTGAAAAAGACTACTTGAAATATTTTGATCTCGATTTTGAATTTATAATCAATGTACAAGATGATTCTGACGACAGCAAAACGGAATCGGAAATCGAAAATTTGTCTGATAGTGATTGAAAATACTGAATAGTCCTACTTGTTTCGTTTCCATTCTGTAACACCAATGCTTAATTAAATACCTACATATTATTAATATTTTTGTATTTATTGCAACCTAATCTAATTTATTTACAAAATGATATACATTTTGTAAATAAATTAGATTAGGTTGCAACTTTTAAAACCAAAATTTTATTTAGATTATTAAATCTCGACTTGAATATATATCAGATTTTTTTGCTAACGTTACCTACTTTTACACACACAAGCGCGCTTGTCGGGATACGTCACTACTACAATCAAAGCCGAACGGACTTCGTGAAATAGAATATCTGTAACGCAATTTTTCTGGAACGCCTGCTGGGAGGACGAGGTAGACGTTCATCGAATTCACGTCTAAATATATGTATGTTAAGTTTTATAAGGTATTAGGAACATTGATTTAAGTATAACTGCATGTGTAGGTATGTACCTACATGATGTGTGTCTCATGTATATAGTATAGTTACATAAAAGGTGTAACTGAAACCTCTTCACAATGACCTTTCGTTGTACTTAATATTATTAACAACTTAATATGACAGTTTTTCTTGGAATAACAATTTAATTTCATTTCATTTCATAAACGGCACCAAAACAGAAACGGGATTTTTTTTAAATAAGTACCGATTATTATATTTTATTATAAGCACAAAGAACTTGGAACAGCATTTATGGTATAACAAAATGTCTAAAAAAGAACCACGAAATTATAGTCAAAGTCAAAGTCAAATTATTTATTTTAAATAGGCACATTAAAGTCACTTTTGAACGTCAAAATTTACAAAAATATAGAATTGATTCTAGTTGCCCCTTCCAAAATGTAGTTACGTATGGAGAAGAACGCGCAAGAAACTCCATCGTTACTATTAATATATGAATAGGTAAATTATATAATATATGTGAAGACGATGCACCTAGAATAAAATTACTATACCAAAATATTTAAAAATGAAAAATGAAGCAATGACAGATAAATTAAATATGTGATTGGTACATCATGCTCACATATTTACAAACATTTTAAAAGTATAAAATATGTACGTCGCTGTCGGAGGACCCAAAAAAAAACCAAAATGATTTCTTACTTTAATTAGAGTAAATTACAATAAATAATATTACAAAATAGAATTGCTATTTCGACCGACGTTAGATACAGAATAAAATCACTTATTTCGGAAAAGGTCACATGCATCCGGTAAACAGGGGCAGCGTATGTCGTGCGTCACTGTGCGGCGTCAGCGTTTCGTGGCGCGCGTGTAAGGCTGTTTCCATGCGCGGTATCTAGGTTAGTGCACTCTTGCAGTTTGGATGTTGGTACATACTATAACACCTCCACCGCCAGATCAGCAATTGTTTTTGAAGTTTGAACTGAGAAAATATTGCTGAGTGTGTCTTCGGTGTTTTAGGTGCAGGCTCTGTATAAATCTTATCTCCCGTAGATTGTTTCTCGGCTCCAAGCTTCGATTTCTTACAGTGTCTTATAACGATGAATGTACCGAGTGCAAGTGTACTGGATAATACGATGTAGAACGGAATCGTCGTATGGTATAAGTATTCCGATGGTAATGGTTGTATCCGTAAAGGAGGCTGTGACATTACTTTGTATTGAGCATCGTGTAGTTTAGTAAGATCAATCGAGTTAAGGTTGACTTGTACAGGTTCCGGGTGGCCTTCTGTGTTGTAATTTAGCTTCGTGATTTTGATTGGTTGTCCTTCCACATGGTCATTGAGATTAGTGATGGTGAACTCTGGGGTGTACAGGATTAGCAATTCACGGGTATAATGGCCAGGTAAGTGCCATTCAGTAGGGTGTAATCCTCTCGTCCGCATAAGGTATGTATTCGCGTTGTGTTGCGAAATGATATGACGTAATTCTTCTCATCTAACTCTTCCATAGCTATTCTTGATAATGCCGTTGTTACGATTTCGCAGCTTCCATCGAGGGTCTGGTCCATAATAAGTTTCTGGATACAGTCTGGGTTTTCGTGCAGCTGGTGACTCGTCGTTTTTCCGCAGAGATACCAGTTGTTATACTTCGGGCATTCAGTCTATATATACACATAGCCTTTCCTGCTTGTTGCAATCAATGGATAAGGAGGGATAAGGGCTTGCCTAAATTTGTTGGGGGCTATTGACAGTTTATAGAGGTCGTATATGTCTGTAGCGAATATCGGAAGTTTAAATATAATTATTATTTGACTGCCTGAATAATAATATCCCGGTTTAATAATATCATAGTATTCTCTAAGTTCTAAATCTATTACCTCATCTCTACCGTAGATTTTAACTAGTCTATCAATCATATGCCGTAAAACTCCTACGCTAATCATGGAATGATTAATCACACTTGAGCTGTGGATGAATGCCAGCATGTTCTCCACTCTCACTAATTCGTTTAGTACTTTATCTAGGTTTTCAGCTAGTATAGTTAGGCACTGTCCGAATTTTGCAAATCTTTTAAGGCTATGATCTAGAGGAGAGCTCTATAGAGGGGAGGGTCTGGATTTATGCTTTTGCGGTTGCACAACGACATGCTTTGCTTGCTTGGTAGTATAGATACAGGCCTATCCTGCCGCCTCCTTCAGAGGTGGTAGGGTGGCGGGGTCTTGAGGGAGAGTCGTGAGTCGAGAGTCTACAGTCGTGTAGATCCTCAAGGCAAGTCTGGCGGATACACCTTCCCGAGGTTGCCACCCCGTTTCTTGGTCTAGTTCCATAAGAAATAGACGTAACGAAAACCACCAGGCGTCATCAATTCCTTTCCCCAATTCCCCCCATTCTCTCCCGTCTTTCACCCTCCTGCTATAAATCTCCCAATCCCTCCTTACCCCATCCTACCCACATCCTTATCTCCATTCCTTCACACGTCCAATTTCCACTCCGAACCGGGACCCCTTTGTGATTGGGTGGTTGCGGGCTCGACTGTCACTAAATTCAGCTGATGGCGAGTAAGAGTAAGAGGTCACCTGCGCTAGGACCTGCGCAGTTGAGCACCGTGAGCGGGGATGAAGGAGTCCTGGGGGGTTGAGCCGAGCGGCTCTGGCGGTAATGTGCCCGTAAGGCAACACGCCCTCTTTGGTCCGAATTTCAAGCAAAACGGTGGCCCTACCCAATAGCCAGGGGTAGGGAAATGGTCATAGTGTCCCGTCAGAGGGCCACAGGCGAGGTGCGTGAGGTCCGCTGAGGTCATCCTCGGACGGCTGAAGCGGTAGGTAAAGGTCATGCTGATGGTGTAAGTGAGAGTTGATCAGTTTGTTGGGGGTGGGCCTTTCGACCCCCTACGCCAACCCGATCGAGCACCCGATGTCGCACTGTAAGCCAGCCTTGCGCCCCTATATCTCTCTGGTAGTCCTAACGTTCGAGCTTTTTCATAGTGAGACGTTCCCAGGTGCGGGCTCCATAGAGGGTGGGAGCCAGAGAGATGAATCCAAAAACCAATTTAACATGGATCAGAATAGGCCTGTTAAAAAAATAAACACAGGAGTGGAGGCGAAAGCCAATGAGACTCCCAAGGAAGGTGCTAGCACTTCCCTCACCCCTGGTGGCCTTGCAGCTAACGCTGCGGGTACCAGCGCGGGCGTAGGTCCAGCAGTGGCGAGAACCACAGCCAAGACCAAAAACAAAACAGTCCCAAAACACACAAAGGACGTCGGCGCTGATTGGGACCAGTACCGACCCTTCCCATACCAAGGCGACGACCCCGGTGCTGGGTAACACCGGCACCAGGGTTCCAGCCAAACACCTTCCTCCTCCTGAGGCTCCTCTAGCCTCCTCCCACCAGATGGCCGTCACTGGTCAAACGGAGACGGCCAGTTGCACACAGGATGCGTATTCGCATGCCTGGCAAGTGCAGAAACGCAAGGGCAAGGGTAAACGCACTCAACAAGCCCGTTGCCCTTGCACTGACCCTTCAGGTCCATCACCTACTGCAGCTAAAAGCAAGCAGAGGGACGGAGTGACGAGGAAGGAGCGACGCCAAGCCCGCTGGAGGCCAGGTAAGGGCTCCCGCATCAAACAGGCCACTGCCGCTAGTACGGACAAACCGACGAGCGGCCAACTGAGCTTCTACGCTGGTAAGAGGTCACAGACAGAGGCCGGCACAAGCCGACCAACGCCCAGTCAACCGCAAACCAGTGTTCCGGGTGCTGGCAATAAAAATAAACAGCGATCCGATTGGAAGGATCAGGCCGCGGCCAAGCGAGCTCTCAACGAGTCTTTGACACCTCGGGGGGAGCATAAGTGGCCGCGTCTTGACCAATCCAAACGGGTCGACCAACGAAGCTACGCCCAAGCTGCCAGTTCAACCCTGGACGTCGCGATCACCTGCGACCGCACGGGAATCCTCAGCAAGGACGTATCGGACCAGGTACTCGCTGCTATCCAGAAGCAGATCATTCTTGAGGCCTGCTCCCCCAAGCAAGACACTCCGGGACCGACCTTCAATGCCAAGCTGCTGTTCGCCGGAGGTGTACTTAAACTGTGGTGCGGTAACGACCACACAGTCAAAACCAAATCAAAACAGTCTCCGACTTGTCTCTCCCATCTAGCATCCCGCTAGTTGTCAAGAGCCAGTCGGAAATCCTGAAGCGAGCACGATGTGGCGTCGTGATCCCAGACGAGCAGGGAGTCTTCGGAGAGCGGACCAATATTGGGCGCGCTCTCAGTTACCAGAACCCCTGGGTCGACATAAAGAGGTGGGTACTTCTGCATGCCAACAAACAGGCCGCAGCATGGTTTGTGGTGGTCGGTGTCCCTGTGGACCAAATCCCGATCCTGATGGAAGCCGGACGCCGTCTCTCAATTGGATTGGGGACGGTATACGTGAAGTTCCTGGGTCGGAATGGCAGGTTCACCGACGTCCCTCAGGGATGGGATCCTGCCACTGGGACCATCTGCGAGGCGCCGAAGCAGCTGCCCCAAACACCAGCAAAGGAGACCACTCCCCCACTAAACAACCCGGACGCATCCGCGGCTGAACTTGCTGTAGCAGGGTCGGCCGACTATGCCGCCGCCTCCGTGGGCGCTGTCCCTCCAACGGGAGAGGACCTGGACGACATACTCCTGTCACTGGCTTCGGGCCCGGGGGGGGACGGCTTCGACGAGGGAGACTTGTTTGCCGGGCTCAGACTTGGGGGGGACGAAGAGGGTTCGACCAGCGATGGCGTCAAGTCCTGCAGGCAAACCTCCACCACAGTCAGACTGCGACGGCTCAGCTTCGCAAGTGGCTGGAGGCGCAACACACGGCCATTGCCTTGATCCAAGAGCCGTGGATTAGGGCGGGCCGCATACAAGGACTTTCCAATCTTGGCGGTAAGCTTCTGGTCACCACAGAGCACGATCACCCCAGAGCGTGCATCTATGTCACAGGTTACCTTAAAACACATCTTTTAACTGACTTCTGTTGCAGAGATGTCTCTGCAGCAAAGCTGGTAATACAGCGTGACGACACCACGAAGATGGCGATCGTTTTCGCCTCGGCCTACATGCCCGAGGCGGAGGCGCCGCCTCCGCATGACCTCGCCCGCCTCGTGAGCCATTGCGAGGGATGTGCGCCGACGCCAACGCTCACCATCAACTGTGGGGTATGGACACGCAAACGAGAGGGGTAAGGCCTTGGTTAAATACTTGTTGTCGACTAACCTATCCCCACTAAACACTGGCTCCGAACCAACATTCGTAACCAGGCGTAGCCGAACAATCATAGATCTCACTCTGGCAACAGAGGGCGCGGCGGAAATCACTGCTGGTGGCAGGTCTCCAACGAGGCCTCCTGCTCTGATCACAGGTGGATCCGCTTCGACATCCAGGTCTGTGTTTCTCCAACTCTACCACGGCGCAATCCGCGAAACACGGATCGTACCACCTACACACGCAACCTTGAATCCAAGTTTGCAACAATAAGCGATCTGGTGACGTTTGCGGACACGACAGAGATTGAGGTACAAGTGAGCTATCTTACCAAAACAATGATAGATAGCTACCAAACTGCCTGCCCAGAAACCACCCCGCGCAGCACACCGGGCAAACAACCATGGTGGGGCGCTGATCTAGAGCGCAAGCGCGGCAAGGTAAGGGCAGCTCTGAACAGAGCCATGAACACATGTGCGGATGAGGACTGGGATAACTACTACGCAGCCAAGTCCGGTTACAAAAAATGCATTAGATTCAGGAGTACCGCGGGATGGCGCAAATTCTGTGGTAGCATTGAATCTTGCCAGCAAGCTAACAGGGTAAGGAAGGTACTGGCGCAACAGAAATCTCCTGGGCCCACTACCCGGCGCAAACCTGATAACACACTCACTTCCTCGCCAGAAGAAACGAGACGCGTCCTTATCGAGACTCACTTCCCTAGATGTATCTTCACGCAGGTAATTGACTGGCAAGATGTAACTCAAACGCCATCAGACAACGATTGGCATTACGCACGCAGGGTGATCACGTTGGAGAAACTCCAATGGGCCATCCGGAGCTTCCATCCTTTTAAGGCAGCTGGTCCTGATGGACCCCCGCCTTACAACGGGGCGGAACCTCTGTCGCAATAAGACTGGTGCCACTAATGAGAGCGTGTCTGGCCTTTAGATATGTTCCCAAAGGATGGAGGGAAGTGAAAACCATATTCATCCCTAAGCCAGGTAAGGGGGGCTACACAAACGCCAAATCCCAACGACCAATCAGCCTGACCTCCTTTCTACTAAAGACTCTGGAAAGGCTGTGTGATAGGGAGTTGAGGGACGGCGCTCTAAAAACCATACCGCTGAACGGTAACCACCATGCATACAGCTCGGGTAAGTCGACCGAATCCGCTCTTCATCTAGTGGTTAGACAGATAGAGGAAGCGATTCATCAGAAGGGCACCTGCCTGGGCACTTTCATAGACATCGAAGGAGCCTTCGACAAAACAAACTTCTCCAGCATCAGCAGCGCCCTCTCTAGACATGGAGTAGAACAGGTACTAACGGACTGGATTACAAACATGTTAAGCAAACGTGTGGTTTGCCTTGAGGATGAGCGACAGCTGGCCATAATAGCCAGAAGCTGCCCCCAGGGAGGGGTGCTGTCCCCCCTTTTATGGAATCTGGTGATAAACAATCTCATCACCAAACTCAACGCGAGTCACTACGAGTATTATACAATAGGTTACGCAGATGACCTTGCAATCCTTGTTTCGGGGAAAGTAACGGGAACAATCTGCAACCTCACTCAGCAGGCACTACGTATCGTAGAAAAATGGTGTAGGGATTTCGACCTATCGGTGAACCCCACCAAAACTGAACTAGTTATGTTTACCCATAAACGAGCATTAGGCCCTTTCCGCCTACCAATACTGTTCGATACAGAACTTCAGTTAGCCAACGAAGTCAAGTACCTCGGGGTCATTCTAGACAGTAAGTTAAACTGGAGTAGTCACTTAGACAACAAAATAAACAGGGCTTGCATCACCTTTTGGCAGTGCAAGAAAATGATAGGTAAAAAGTGGGGCCTATCCCCCAAAATTATACTATGGCTGTACACGGCGGTAATCCGCTCCATGATCTCTTACGGGGCCGTGGTCTGGTGGCCCCGCACCCAGCTAGTCACAGCCTCCAATAAACTACAACGCATGCAAAGACTTGCCTGCATGGCGACCACGGGCTACATGAGGACAACTCCGACTGCAGTAGTCGAAGCCATGCTGGGACTGCCACCGCTCCACCTGTTCATACAGCAGGAAGCGACGATGGCGGCAGTACGCCTAAATGCACTGAATCTCTGAGGCAAGAGAGACACACTACACACCGCGCTGCTTGAGGGACTCAATAAAGAGTTCCCCATCACGAAAGCAATAAATGACCAGGTACCCAAACAATTTATACGAGTATTTGATAAAAAATACAAGATCCAACTCCACGAGGATCGCCGATGCGAGGGGTTGCGCCCCGCAGAGCTGCGCATCTTCACAGATGGATCCAAAACAGGTAGTGGCACAGGTGTGGAATCTTCTCGGAGGACTTCAACATACGCATAGCCACACCATTGGGGGTCCATAACACAGTGTTCCAGGCCGAGTGCTTAGGTATTTCTCTGGCTGCCTCAGCCATCATGGCCAGGGAAATTAAGGACCACTCAATCCGCATACTCTCAGACAGCATGGCTGTCCTGCAAGCGCTAAACAGTCACACAGTTGACTCTGGGCTAATATACGAGTGCCACCAGCGCCTCAACCAGGTGTGTAGCCTCAACAACATAACCATTCAATGGATTAAAGGACACAGCGGTTTGCTAGGCAACGATGCAGCCGATGAACTTGCCAGAAGCGGGTCGAGCATGGCACCAGTGGGACCTGAACCCATTGTGCCACTTCCCTTCGGGTACCTACGCACTCTGGTAAGGAAACGCACCAGAGATAAACATCTCAAACTATGGTCGGACCAAGGTGAGTGCAGGCAGGCTAAGGAAGCTCTCCCTACAATTGATGGTCGCCTCACGAAACGGGTTCTCCGACTAACTAAACTACAGCTGCGCACTGTTACAGCAGCTATAACAGGCCACGGGTCATTTAACAAACACCTCTTTGTCATAGGAGTCACAGACAGTCCGCTGTGCAGGGCCTGCCTGAAGGACGACGAGACAGCAGCACATGTGCTACTAAACTGCCCGGTGGTCGCCACATACGGGCAAAGTACTTCGGTAACCCAGGTACCCTCCGTGAGATGGTCAGTAACACCAAGGCGTTGCTGGCCTTCCTTGAGGAGCTGGGGTGGATCGAATAATCGATTTCCCACCCGTACGCAAAATACGCGCATTGACGTGGAGTTGCGGACACCAGCCCGTATTACCTATTACCTTAGGCTATAATCTTTATGAGCATCTCTGTCTACTAATAATTTTAGCGTATCATTAATTTTAACTTGGTTAGCCACTAATTGCCCGATAATATCGAAATGTTGGGCCATCCATTAATTACTGAAACTTATGTGGTTATTTAATTCCTCGGCGGTTTTGTAATTATTTTCCTGAAGGATTTTGATAGTATTATCGTATTTCACCGCGTCTGAGTAGTCCAGATTTCCTGTGACGCTTTTTAATATGGAGCCTAGACCATCTATGAGACCTCGCTTTACACGACCTGGTTTTAACGTTTCTAGTTGGCGTGTGACGCATTGCTGTTTTTCCGAAAGATAGTCTAATTGTACTTCATACAGCATGTGTGTGTTATTATCCAATTTTTGCCTAGAGTTGTCTAACTGATCTTGTAGTATTCTAATATTTAAGTCGATGTCCTTAGTTTGAATTTACTGCAGGAAAGTATGATAATGGGTTATAAGTTTGGTTGCACCAAGCCGAAATGGTAGTATTCCTGGGCCATCGTCCAGGCTTTCAAGTGTTATCTTTTGGTTTGATTCCTGGGCTGCTATCAAATGAGCAGTCAGGACCAGTAGCACCATGTAACAATAGAGCGCTTTTAGGTACTCTTTTTACGGTAAAACGTTCCACAATCCCAGTGTCGTTAGGAGCATGTGGCAGAGTTTGTGGTGAATTAATTTATCCAAGTTAATGAATTCATTGAATAATTGGTTAGTGAATTCCGTACCGTTATCTGATACGATGGTTAAAGGCAGACCATGGTGCGTGCAGAATTACAGTAACGCCTGTAGGACACTAACGGCTGTACCATCTCGTATGTAATAAGCTTGTGCGTATTTAGAAAATACGTCTACGATTGTTAGATATTTTTCATTTTGGATTGTTAACAGATCAATATGAATGGTATCAAATGGTTTGGTGGCCGGGGGTACTATGTTAAAACATTGTTTTATGGGATGACGGTCATACTTTGCTTGTCCGCAGATAATGCAATCGTTGACGAACTTTGTTATCTCATCTTTCATTTATGGCCAGTAGTAAATAGCATTCCAGTGGAGAGTGCTAAATAGCATTCGTTTATACCGCGGTGGTTTGTTTTACCATCGAGGTAATGTTTAATGATCTCCTGTTGCTTTAAATATTCTTTGATATTCTCGACCTCTCTTTTAGCTAAGACGAGGTTCATTGACGAACTTTTAAATTTATCCTGAATTATAGGTATGATTTGGTACATTGCCAGAGGGGGTTTTATTAGTAACGCAGTTTTAACCTTAGGGTTTACGTATTCTTTGATGATATTGATAATGTCCGATTCTAAATTTAATTGAGATGCTTGGACGGTAGTTCTAGTACGTGTAGCAAAGGGTTTAGATGCCGTGGGGCGGTTTTTTAAATCACCGACTACCGTTATGCAGATTTGTCTATGAAACTTGTTTAATGGCTGATCAACAATCGGAATTTCGAGAATAGGGTTTTCTTGACTGGTATGGGCTGACACTGTAAATGAGTTATCTATTGAAACCGGTCGTTCTGAAACATTTACCACCATGGAATAGGTTTCTTCGTTATGTATTTGAATACGGGAGAGAGCGTCCGCATTTGTGTTACTTGAACCCTTTTTGTATATGACAATAAAGTCATACTCAGATAGCTTTAGCTTCCATCTAGTTAGTCTAGAGTTGGGCTCCTTTAGGTTCATAACCCATTGGAGTGGCTTATGATCCGTGATGATTTTAAATTTCCTCCCGAACAGGTAAGGTCTAAAGTACTTTGTGGCCCAAACTATTGCAAGTAGCTCCTTCTCAATTGTACTGTAGTTTATTTCACTCTCATTGAGAGTGCGGGATGCATAACAAACAGGTTTGTCTGCGACGACCGTTCCTTGTGATAGAATAGCGCCTAAAGCGACGTTAGAGGCATCAGTAGTTAGGATGAATTCCTTATGAAAGTCAGGATACTGTAAGATCGGATCATTAGTTATTAGGGATTTACATTTTTCGAAACTTGCGGTGTACCTACTCGGAATTAATTGTTACTTTCTTCCTTTTTTTTAAACATTGTGTTAGAGGTTTTGTAACACGCGCGAAGCCCGGAATAAATTTCCTATAGTAGCCTACTAGGCCGAGGAATTGTTTGATTTCTCGGGGAGTAGTTGGAATAGGGTAGTTCTGGATAGCGGTGATTTTATCCGGATTTGGTTTGATGCCTTCTCTAGTTATGACGTGACCTAAATAAGATGTTTCTAGTTTAAGGAACTCGGATTTATCTAATTGAATTTTAAAGTTTGACTCTCTTAATTTTTTGAATACCTTTTCAAGGTTGATTACGAGTATGTGTTCTTGCAGGGATGTACTGAACACCACAATGTCATCCAAGTACACCAGGCAGACCGTGTTCTGAAGGTCTTTGAGGACATTGTCCATAACACGTTAGAATGTTGATGGCGAATTTTTTAATCCCATGGGCATCCGTAAAAACTCGTAATGACCATTCTCCACATTAAATGCGGTCTTGGAGATGTCAACGGGGTCCATCTCAACCTGGTAAAATCCACTTGCAAAGTCAAGAGTTGTGAAGTATTGGCAGTTCCCTAGCTTATCTAAAACATCATTAATGTTCGGGATGGGGTACTTGTCGTCGTGGGTTTTCTCGTTTAGTTTTCTAAAATCGACTACTAGACGCCACTTGGCTTTCCCTGAAGCGTCCGCCTTCTTTGGGACGACCCAGATAGGCGAGCTCCAGGCAGACTCCGACGGTCTTATAATACCCTGCTCTAGCATTTTGCCTATCTGATCTCGGACTTCATCCCTATGTATGTACGGGTACCTATACCTATTTGTGTGAATGGGGATTTCGTCGGCGGTTCGAATACGGTGTTTTATTTTGTTAGTAAACGATATAGCCTCTCCGTCTATATAAAATATATCAGCGTATTTTCCGCATAAAGATTCTAAATTGATACGCTCTTCGTCATTGAGGTGGTCCGTGCGCAAACGCGCTATAACATCTTTCGCTCTAGCCGACGTGGGTTCGATGTTCACATGCTGAATATCGTAAGATTGTTCGGTACGCGCGCACTGAATGTTATAGGTCTCCGCATGTACGGCACGATCCATTGAGAATATTAGATCATGTGTAGTTGGGTTGATAACTTCCAAAAATCCACGGTTATTCGCTACTTTAGTTAAACAATCCCTAATAATACAGTTCGCTATAGTCTGCTCAGAAACTAACGCATCGCCATCATGTAAGTTGATCGGTACTCTCAGTACTTTTGATGAGTTAGCTGGTATGACGTCCTCGTATAAGTTTACATTACGCGAGTTGTACATTCTAATTGTGTTAGTGGAATTACGAGTTATTAACAATTTATCTTTAAGATCGATTTTGGCTTCCCATTTTTCCAGTAGGTCCAATCCTATAAGCCCGTCAAAGTATTAATGAAACTTGTAAATGTATAATTTAATATCATCATGCTCCTGAAATTCAGCGAAGGTGGGAATGTTTACGGAATAGTTATTTCTTGTTGTAGCGTGTACATTTGTGACCTCAAAGGGATCGAAATTTAGAGGGAAATTATTGAAGTATGTTTGTACCGCTTCCGGGCTAATGTATGATTGATTTGCGCCCGTATCAATCAGTAATTTTAACGGTGGGTGTAAGATCTGGATGAATGGAAGCTGTCTTTGTGTATGTAAGTTTAACTCTATTTTGACTTGTCTGATTTCTCCTGAAAATCCTTTTCGTTACTGATTGTAGACGTAGATGGTTCAGGTTCGTTAGTTACAGTGACCGGGTAACCTAAAGCAAAGTTTTCATAATTCAAATCAGTGCCTGCGCAATACGTCGGTTCTACGTTATAATATTCCGGATTTTCTAGGTAACAATTAAATTCTGGTTCAATAAAATATTCTGGGTAATAGTAGTATAACTGACCGCCGTCATCTAAACATACGTTCATGTTCATCTCTTTAGTCTTAAAGTAATTAGATGGGGGCGGGTTTCCATTGCTACGCCAGTCATGAGTCGCTGATGGACCAAACGACGGCCTTTCCTTAGTAATATAATGGCTAACACCACTCATAGGCTTAGGGCTAGAGTTTTGTGGAATGATACGCGGTTGCATTTGGACATTATTGTTGAAACGATTATAGTTAGGCGGAGCTGCACGGAACATTTGCTGGGTACGCGATGGCATTCCGGAAGCGTTTCCAAACGGGGTAGGCTGGTTAACCTGAAAATTCGGTCTCCATGTCTTTTTTTTTTTTTTTGAGGTTGGGAAATCATCAAATAACTTCTCCCGCTCTGGGTGGAGCGGGAGGGTGTGTCAGACTCTTACTGACTAAAACCCACCCGTATTCCTTCCTGTTGCCTGTGTTGCGGGGGCCTCGGTGACCCATAAGTACCTTCCCGCGACCCCGGCAGGCATCGGCCCTAGTGGACCCCTACTTTGTGCTGACGACATCTCTTTGAGGCGCGCGTGGAATACGACGCGCCGTCGACCCGGGCCTGGTCCTTACCGGACGGTGAGCTACCCATTGCTCACCGTCCGCAAGCCCGCGCCTACGGTGGCTGGAAATCCGCCCGAGACTCCCGACGCCCAGGGCGTCTCCTGCGGCGGCTAGGGGCGAGAGGGCGCGAAACGTGCCTTTCCCTCAACCGTCCCGCCTCCTCCTTCGCGAGCATTACTGCTTCGCAGAAGGAGGTGACGGCTGCCCATGCCCTCTCGCTCCGTACCATGGCCTGAACCAGGGCCGGACGCGAGAGGTCTCTGCCGCCGATCGCCTCCACGAGGACACGGCGGTGCTCTGCCCAAGCCGGGCAGACCTCCACCGTATGCTCCACCGTGTCCTCCGAGCGATCCACACAGTGGTGACACCCAGACGTTTCCTCCCGCCTTATCCGACACAGGAACCTCCCGAAGCTGCCGTGTCCGGTGAGGACCTGCGTCAGGCGGAAGCTGAGGACGCCGTGGCGCCTCTCCAGCCACTCCTCAAAGAGGGGACTTATCACCGCAATCGTGGCGTGCCCAGCACTGGGTTGCGACAACCGTACTTTCCACGACGCCATAAGATCCCGCCGGAGCTCCGTCCGGTCTCCATGTCTGCTGTGGCTAAAAGTTTGCCATGGGCCTGGCTCGTGCATTGAAATTTAACATTCTGGACATGGGGCTGGCGTTATCGGTTGATGCGGCCGCCGGCAAAGTTTTCGTTGTATTCATATTTGACCTTTTATCAGCTATTAGTTCCTGACGGTTTTGCAAATAAAGGACGTAATTCATCTTGCACGAATTCTAACGCCTTTTCGACACTATCAGGACGCATGCAACGTACACGTGACCCTAATAGTTCTTTTAAGCCACGAACAAATGCCTGCATGGTTAAATTCCGATACAGAGTACGCTTAGCCTCTATAATTGTTTTAACATCCTCGTGTAGGGTAACATACGTCTGAATAAATTAAGGCATTGATCATAAAACTCTTGAGGTGAATTGTTTCCCTGAGTTGCCAACATCAAATCATTGTAAAGAGCGGTCTCATCTCTCTGATCAGAAAAGTTATTTTTGAGGCACGATTTGATACTATCCCAATCTTCAGATATGCCATTTGAATTTATAATACGCGCAGCTGGCCCCGTTATCTTATTTAAAATACCGTTAATTAGGCATAGTTTAGCCAAAGCACTCTCCGGGTTAGCTCCTAAATACTCAGAAGCAATTTGATCGCAAAGATGTATAAATCTTGGCAAGATGTGTGGATTACCGTCGAAATCTGGTACTAAACGTAGTCTTAAAAATCACATCGGGATCGGATATTATGACCGATTCAAGTTTCTCTAAATCTAATGAACTCTCTAAACTATTAACCGTAGTTTCTAAACCAACCTCGATATCTCTATTTAAATCTATATCTTTCCTACGTGCTAGTCTAGAGCGCGTAGGCCCTTCAGGGGTAGATTGTTTAGGGTGAAAAATGATTGCAACTAAAATAAACTACTTTAGATAAAGGGAGAGGAATTGAAAGCAACTCACAGAAACGAATGTCAGTGTACTTACATAAGCTGCATTTCGGTACCTCTGGGATCGATGTCTGGATTTCTCCTCCGCGAAGGAAGTCAGGTTCTTGTTCAGGATACTCGGCGAACGCGATCGCTCACGACGGCGCGCGGCGGTAGCGAATTAGCGAGACGGTACTCGATATCAGAATAGCCCTATCCAGCTTAACTCGAAACGCCTCGAGTATCCTACCGACTGCGCCAAATATGTACGTCGCTGTCGGAGGACCCAAAAAAAACCAAAATGATTTCTAACTAACTTTAACTAGAGTAAATTACAATATTTAAATATTACAAAATAGAATTGCTATTCCGACCGATGTTAGATACAGAATAAAATCACTTATTTCGGAAAAGGTCACATGCATCCGGTAAACAGGGGCAGCGTATGTCGTGCGTCACTGTGCGGCGTCAGCGTTTCGTGGCGCGCGTGTAAGGCTGTTTCCATGCGCGGTATCTAGGTTAGTGCACTCTTGCAGTTTGGATGTTGATACAAACATACTATAACATATACGTTTTCCTAAAAATAATAAATAAAGTAATAGGTCAGTGTGTGAGTTAAAGTTATCACAGAATGTAGATTCAACATTGAATTATTATTTGTATCAAATACTGAATTGTACAATTGAAATAGCCACCACTTTGATTTTATCTAGGCTCTAAATCGTCCTGTGGAGCTGCACCAGCATGTTTCCAAGCATTCTGATCTTAGATATAATCCTCTAATTTGTAATATGATTGTTTACAAAGTGTACTTTTAATATGAGTTTAAAATTTTCTTCCATTTAATTGCAATAAATCACAAGGTATTTTGTTGTAACATTTGACACAGTACCCCATAAAAGATGTATGTACTTAATCTGAAAAAAAGATTGATCTATTTTGTCATTATTTCTAGTATTAAAATGTCGTTTTTTTTCTTACATACATAATATTTTCATAAATGAATTGGCAAGGTACCGTCATAATATTAACCGTCTTAAATTGTTCTATAAGAGATTCACGGCGACGTAGATATCTCTCTTTTGCAAAATAAAGAGCCCGACCCCACAGTAAAATGCCATACGACATTATACTGTAGAAGTAGCTAAAATAGACCAAACGCGCGGTTTCTACATTTGTCAACTGTCTTATCTTTCTAACAGCATAAGCGGCCGAACTTAGCCGCCCCGCAAGACATGTTATATGTGGTCCCCATTGTAGTTTCTCGTCTGGAGTGATTTCTAGGAAAACCGTTTGATTAATAAATTCCAGATTTTCTCCATTTAATATGAGATAACATTCGCTACTTCTAACATTAGGTAATTTAAATCTAATGCATTTGGTTTTTTTTTTTCATTTAGTACCATATTATTTACCGTAAACCAATCTTGGACCTGAAGTATACAGTTATTCACGTCGTCAAGATTTTGTGATCGTCGGTCTATTTTAAAGATCAATGATGTGTCATCTGCAAATAACACCATCTTCGGTTGATTTTGAAGTAATTGGGTAAATCATTAATGTAAACTAAAAAGAGGAATGAACTCAATATCGAATCTTGAGGAACGCCCATTGTCATTTCAGACCCCAATGAGTTTACGAAGTTTACTTGAACTTTAACCTTGCTATCTTTTAGGTATGATTTTAGTAAATCAATAGCTATATTTCTAAGTCCATAGTGCTCTAGTTTCAGCAGAAGTGTCCAATGGTTTACGCAATCGAACGCCTTAGAGAGGTCGCAAAAGATTCTAATGACATCCTGTGCCTCTTCCCAGGCGTTAAAAATGTTTTAAACACCCTTTGGTGAAACCGTACTGTTGTTCATAAGAAAGAAAGAAAGATAATTTATTTGTCAAACATGCGTTTACATAAACTGAGTAATCAGACATGCAAGGTGTTAAATACTATGTTGAATAAAAGATGGGATTTGGACGTAACGTTTGATTGAGCAGCAACTTTTCAAACGACTTACTGAGAACTGGCAGAACTGACACAGGGTTATAATTGTTGGGTTCTTTACTATCACCGGATTTGAACAAAGGAACTACTTTACTGTGTTTCATGAGATCCGGAAAGACTCCTTGATCAACACTGGTGTTAAATATGAAAGATAAATAGGGCACAATGGTTTCGATGATAGATCTACAGACTATTACAGACATTCCCCAGAGATCTTCTGTTGATTTAACTTTGAGATCTTTAAAAACTTTTATAACAGCCTGGGGGCTTGTATGCTGAAACCGAAACTCTAAAGGGCATGCCTTTATATTTTTTTTAAGGCAGCAGAAAGCGCGGTTGAGGAATTTAAAGTTTCAGTAGTTTTAAGGAGAATATTAGCAAAATAGTTTTCAAATTCTTGAGCTATTTCTACATCTGAAGTGATGGGCCCATGGGCAGTCTCTAAATTAAATTCAGTATTATGCCGTTTTTTCCTACCTGTTTCATTATTTATTATTTGCCAGGTAGTTTTAATTTTATCATCAGAAGATTTTATTTTATTGATTATATAAAGAGTTTTAGCAATTTTGCACACACTTTTAAAAGTTTTAGAATATTTTGCAACATACTCATGAAAGCTTTTATTTTTCATATGTTGCTTTAGGCCATAAAGTTCAAAAAGCTTTTCCCTGCTTTTACGAATACCCGGAGTCGCCCAATCACTAAATAAGAACTTTGGGTAAATACTTTTAGTCTTTAGTGGAAAAGTGTCATTACATTGCGTTTTAAATAGTAAAAAGAACGCGGCGTAGATCTCATTTGGGTCACATATATTATTAAAACTCTGAACACATACATAGTTTACTGGCCAAAGGATTATTTAATTTCTCTAAATTTTTACATGTAATTGGCCTAAACCTTATTTGAAATTTTTGAAAAGGAACAGGACAGTGAACAAATAATAACTGTTTGTTTCTATGTAAGAAACAAACAGTTATTATTTGTTCACTGTGATCAGATGGCAACTTTTTTACAATTTGTTTGTGTAAGTAATCACAATTACAAAAAATATTATCTATACAAGTGGCAGAAGAAGCTGTCACTCGGGTTGGTTCAATAAAAACATTTGACAAATCAAATGACCTAAATAGGTTTAACAATCTAACAGTATTCAAGTTATTTTCTAATAAATTAATATTAAAATCACCACATGATTATTGACTATTGACATGATTATTGGTGCCGATTCCCTTGTTCACAAACTAAACTAAGTTTAAGTTCAGTGCATCTTTTTCTTTCTATTTCATTAAGAAAAGGACAGAAGATCAATTTTAGTTTAGTCCTGTCAAATTAATCAGCGCTTTACGTAAATTGACGTAATTTTAGTAGGCAAGGTTTTATCACGTCTAAACTTGTATGGAGTAGTGACAGGCGCTGATTAATTTGACAGGACTAAACTAAAATTTATCTTCTGTCCTCATCTTAATGAAATAGAAAGAAAAAGATGAACTGAACTTAAATTTAGTTTAGTTTGCGAACATGGGAATCGGCACCATTGACTTACTACAAGCACTAAGTTTCTTTAACACATCTTCCATTACAGAATCAAACATTGATAAATTCTGGTATCTTGGATTGGTCTGTATACGCATACTATAACATGCTTATCAAGCTCAACACGGGACAATTCAATGGTGTGTTCAACAGACAGTCCGACGATGTCTTTTCGTTGTTTCGATTTAATATAATTTTTAACAAGTATTAATGACCCGCCATGTATCATACGTTTTCGGCTGAAATAGCTAACTACACAATAATTTTCATAGTTAATTGACATTACTTGATAATCTTTTTCCCAATGTTATGTTAAACAAATGACCTCAAACTTGGTATTTTCCAGAAACAATTCTATTTCTAGTACCTTGGATATTTTGATTAAATAATGTTAAAGTATGTTGCCCACCCTTCGGTTTAATTATTATGAGTAATATTGCCAGAAGGTACCTTTTTATTGTTCTCTAATAATAATAAATAATAATAGGTTATTTGAAGGGGTAGCTTCTGTTGTCTTACTAATTAGTTTAAAGTGTTATCCGGAGTGACCTCCACAAATACAACTGAAGAGTCTGGAATGTCCGTATGAGTTTCAGCAGGAAGAGAATACCCTTTCTGAGTGGTAGTGGCCTCTAAAGATGTTGGTATTATAGGTGGATACTCCTTCGTACAACATGATGATTCATAATTAATCACTATGTTGTTAGTATAACTAGACAACACAGACTCGTCACTAATACCACAATTTGTTATACTAGCTATAACCTCGTTAACATTATATGCTATCAACATAGCAATCATATGTCTACATTCCCAAGACAGAGATAAAGTTGACTCTGAGTTAACTTAAAACCACTTAGTGTCAAAATACAATAATAAAATTGGCACTATGACAACATGTCAGCCTGTCAATAGTAATATTCAACTTATAAATATTATTATTATCAGTATCTGATAAAGTATCAGAGTAAAGAAAGGCACACAACATCAGCTTTCCTACATTTAATTTTAAAAAGGTGTCCACACCATAAACTATGTCCTTTCTGGTAATACCAGTACTATTACCTAATAGCAAAACCATTTTAGAATAATTGTTTAGCAACCTGTTTGGTGACCTTGATACAATCTGAGAGGGATAGCGCCTTTTGGGCCTCACACAATTTTTGTTCAAGTTCTGTGATTCGATTCAAAGCCAGTTCGTGGGTGTCACTGCACTCTTGAAACGTTGACACTATATATTGTAGCGCACTGTGCTGATCAGATAAGTCCATGTGTTGTGTGTGTAGCTGAGACAGTATATTCTTGAGGGAGGTGAACAGCGCCCCTAAGACGACGCACTGACCAGGTGTCCTTTAAATTAATGTTTTCCACATCCACTTCGCTGTCTTCTCCAGCTCCTTCAAGGTAGCTCTCTCTCGCTCTAGTTTTACTTCCATATCCCTGATTGTAGCACTGCGAGTCATCATTTTCTTTGAAATGTCAGTCACCTGGAATGCGTGAAGTTATGCAGCTAAATAACAGTCTAAAAAAAGATGTAATATTTAGATTAGTAGGAGGTAGAAGAGAAAAGAAAATAATAAAATTAAAATTTGGTAATGAATTTTTAACAAATAGATATTGCAATTAGATGAAGTTATTAAAAAAATTGAAGGAAATGTTAGACAAACGTGAAGTTACAAGGAAGATACTGCTTTTATTGTAAGACTCAAAGAAACTTGATTGACAATAACAAGTTTACGACACATTACAGGTTTAATAGTATATAAAAATAAAATAAAATAATAATCAGTAAAACCCAATGAGCATATTTTTTTGTGTAGTGAATTGTAGTGTTTATTGTCTGAGCGAATGTCGTCGTCGATTTTGCTTCCACTGGTTGTCAAGCAAAAGGAGACATTTAATAAACCATACCAGTATTTGATGGACGTAGCTCAGAGACCTGAGCAGTATTTTGGGATGATCTAAGGTCTGTAAATCTTATGTAGAATAGCATAAATAAAACAAAATACTCCCCGGGAGCCATGATATTTTGAAATCCTTTACCGTTGGGTTGGCTCGTTGACAGCCAGTTTTATATCCTTTTTTTGTACGAAGTTTTCGCGACAAAAAACACTGTCTATCCACTGAATATATTACTTAATAATTATTTAAGACTATATTATATGAATTTAACATAACTATAACACTTTTATTAATTTTCTAAATTATTTATCCTAGAGATGGCTTTTTGACGACCGGCTACCAGTGTTGCCAGCCGCGAATCTCAATCTCTATCTCTATAGATAGCTGGGAATGGAACTAACAACCACAGGTTTGCAAAGCAGTCGTCGAACCACTACCGGCGCGTTATACAGGGTGAAATTGAATTCATGGGCATTCTCTTACCTGTCACTACTCCATACAAGTTTAGACGTGATTAAAACCTTGCCTACTAAAATTACGTCAATTTACGTAAAGCGCTGATTAATTTGCCAGGACTAAACTAAAATTGATCTTCTGTCCTTTTCTTAATGAAATAGAAAGAAAAGATGCACTGAACTTAAATTTAGTTTATACCCCTAATCAAAAACATTTTAACGCCTGGGAAGAGGCACAGGATGTCATTAGAATCTTTTGCAACCTCTCTGAGGCGTCCGATTGCGTAAACCATGAGACACTTCTGCTGAAACTAGATCCCTATTGACTTAGAAATACAGCTCTTGATTTACTAAGATCATACCTAAAAGATAGCAAGGTTAAAGTTCAAGTAAACTGCGTAAACTCTAAGTAAAAGAGTTTTCTAGACTGTGCTGTCAGCTGCTCTGCCACATAGATGGGTACCGCTTTAGTAAAGTTACAATGCTACAAAGGTACTTAGCCAGAAACTTTGCTAAAGCGGTACCTACCTACATATGTGGCAAAGCAGCTGACAGCACATTCTAGAAAACTGTTTTACTTAGCCAGAAACTTTGCTAAAGCGGTACCTATCTATGAGGCAGAGCAGCTGACAGCACAGTCTAGAAAACTGTCTTACTTAGCCAGAAACTTTGCTAAAGCGGTACCTATCTATGAGGCAGAGCAGCTGACAGCACAGTCTAGAAAACTGTCTTACTTAGCCAGAAACTTTGCTAAAGCGCATAAATACGATTAAAGTTGAATTTAAAATGGTTGTATTCTGTAAAAAAATTATGGTGATCGGTCGATACATCGTGATTAAACATTAATTTCAATTGCAACTCATTGCACGACACAATACTCAGTAATATATCTACTGTGACAGATCTTGGTGTGTTAATTGATTATAAGTTGTCCCTGAACCAAAATGTAGAAAAGAGGTACATAAAGCATTTAATATGTAGGGTTTAGTTATCTCATAACTGTTTATTTACATTTTTTCGTCCACTGAGTTCAAGCGGGTTTCCACATACCTTTACCTATATAAGACCCTTGTGCGATCAAAATAAGAATAGCCATCCCTAACTAGAACCCGTTTTACCAGAAATAGACGAGATTGAAAAAGTCCAGCGTAAGTTTTTACGAGCCATGCATTACAGATGCCACAAAACGTATTTGTCGTACTCACAATTACTAGATACATAATTATAGGCAGGTCAACCTAGAATCTAGATGTAAGTATCTAGAGGCTTCTATACTGTATAGTATTGTTCATGGTGATTTTGACTGTATCGATCTCACGAGCAAACTATGTTATGTAGTTCCACGCACTGTTAATATACAATATACATAGTATCCGTACAGGTACCTATTTGCTGTCAAGACCTGTCGAACTAATTCTGGTTTGCGCTGCCCTACCCGTCGAATGGTTAAACCTTATAATTGTAACTTTGTTAATATTGATAATTTTGTGCTCAAAATCCAAATATAAATGTAGTGTTATGAAAATGAATATTACGAGTAACCAATCATCATCATCTGCCAACTGTGTTGGGGTCGGCTTCCAGTCTAACCGGATGCAGCTGAATACCAGTATTTTATATGGCGCGCCTATCTGACCTCCACAACCCAGTTACTGGGCAACAAGATACCCTTTGGTAAGACTGGTTGTCAGACTTTCGGGCTTCTGACGACCCGTAACGACTGTCAAAGATCTACAAATGACAGCCGGGACCAACGGCTTAACGTGCTTTCCGAGGCACGAAGGGGTCTTGGTATGTAAAGATGGTCACCCATCCACGGACCAACCGCGGCAAGCGTAGCTTAACCTGATCGATCGACCTGTGCGGCTGTTATTACTTAGCCACAAGCCCCTTTATTAACCAATAATGTTACTAGGAATTTAAGCTAATTTATTTGTTTTTAATGTTAATTATTACTCTGTTGCCAAGCAATCAATTGGAATTACTATTTTGTATGATGTATATAATTGTTATTAATGTGATGTAATTGTTTATTGCTTGAATAAATAAAATAAACAGTTGTCCTAATGACCTGAAGTATGACATTTTCCATTAGCCTTACTTACATTAGTTTTATTATTTGTATTATACTATTTCGTTGATTAAGTTTTATAATGTGTGTTAATTAACTTACCGGTTAAAAATATTGAACACATACATACATTTTGAATATTCATTTCTACATTAACATAAGCAAAAACTTTACGCGTCACTTCAGTTCACACAACAACTCAAATAATAATCTATCATTCTCCGCTACATCTCATAATAATTGTAAACAAATCACGCCTTTTATACTACCTTTAATACTAGTAATTTACCTGAAAACCAAGAATCACTTTCGAACTGTCCTCTAAACTTTTTTCAAGTATGCATTCGATCACTTTTATTTTGCCGTAGTTGGGTTACAGTTTTTTAAACTTCAGACATCCAAAAACAACCATTTGGTTAGCAGGGGCTATTATTGACTCTAATAAAAATTAGCACTTTAAAACTTAATACTTCGCAAAGGGATCCCTGAATAGAAAAAATGTTTTTGCAATATTAATATTATTTGAATGACCTTTCCAATGACACCCCATAAACAGGGTTAGACGAGAAAAAAAACATATTCCCCACTTTTCGTGTAGGATCGGTGCCCTAAAAAAATATTTTAAGAGTTTATTTTATCACTTTAACGACGTGATTAATATGTCAAATTCCAAATTACATTCTAGTACTAAGAGCCTTCGAGCTAAGCCGCGGACAGACGTATAGACGGACATGGCGAAATTATAAGAGTTCCTTGTTGACTATGGAACCCTAAAAATGGTGCCTAAACCTACCATCCTGCATCGGTTGTCACCGGTTGTGATGTGTGAGGGAGCGCCCCATTCCCATTACGGAACATGTCAGCGATTACACAAGCGGCCGCGCGCATCAATCATAATTACGGAGTCAAAAGCACTGAAGCACTGCGCTGGCCCACTCGCCTGCTCGCCCGCTCGCCCGCGCAGCTGCGATCACTTACGGACTTGGGGGCGCTCCATCCATAACTGTCGCGGTTTTGCAACTCATTTGACGCTAAGCAACAATAGACACCGACTTATTCATGAAGCCAGTTCAGAACCTTCGTTACTTGCACATTTATTATTCTCTTAAAAATATCCCAAGAGGTAGGTACTTTCTGAGAGAAAATGCTGAATGTTTTGACGTTTTATCTTCGATCATCGATAGATAAAAATATTGGTCTCGGGACTGCAAGTCACCCAGCATAGCGAGCCAACTTTATCGATGAAGATAAAAAGATAAAGCTAATTTATTTTTCATAAGGCGCGCAAAAGTTATACGAGCAATGGGGTATTTTACTATATACGTGAAAAAATCTATAAATAGACTATTGAGATAGTTTAGGCAAAAAGGAGTCGGAAAATGTTACTTTTAGTTCATAAAATCACAAATTAAATTTTAAAATTCAATTCAACGTTTTCAGTTTTTCTAATCTGTTAAAAAACACCATTAAATAGTAGCCGCCTTGTTATTACGGCATACCGCTATGTAAACTAAAACGTGTCAATTGTCAACTGATAGTTAGATAATAGATCAGCGCATTTGTTTACATAGCCAAGTGACGCCATGGCCATAGAGCAACATGGCGTCCACTGCGTCCAGCATTTTCGTCAAACTACGCGCGAAATTAGTGAATGTAAAATTTAAATGCATTTTTATGGCACGTATCGATTAAATAAAAATTTGTGATTTTTTTGGGGCATATTAGCACTATAGAATTTAATTAAGACACTTTTCAAAATGGGTGTAAGACCCTATTGTCCACGAAGACGTAGTTTCAAAGACGCGTTTTCATCATATACCTAAAAACGTACAAAACTGAGAAACTCTATCGACAGGGCGGCGGCATCGTGCTCGCGTCGCTGCCTGCAAGCTTCATAACGCTTGCCAGCCTGCCATCCTGCCGTCCTGCGGGTCATACGTGGCTACATTCGCGTACGCGTGTACGGTGCGGACCAGACGCCCAACACGGCTTCCGACAAGTTGAGTTCAGAATCACGCATTCATGACGCGCATGTCGTTATTGCGCTCGCGAGACGCGAGCGTATCTGACAGCAGTAGAGAATACGAGAAGCGTTGTTGTGATTGAATGCAGAACTTGGTTGTTTTTTTTATTTTCGATTATTCAACTCAATTTTGAGTAAATAGAAAATTGCTTCATATTTTGCAAAAAAAAACAAGCGTTGTGTCATCGCGCTTCTCTTTCTTTTCTATGCAATCTGATAGTGACCGCGATTTAGGTGTTGTCAGCGCCTTAAGACATGTTATCTACACGTCGTTTTCAATTAAATTCTAAATGTTTTTTTACCTTTTTAGTGAACATGGAACCGGAGTGGTTTTTATGTGAACCTTGGTTTGAGGATTTTATCCTTCGCCGCCAAAATAGATATGACCGAGAACGTCGTCAAGCTCTAAAAAGACATATGTTTTCTGTGGATCTATTCTGTCTTTCGGATCGGAAATTCCAGAAAACCTATCGTCTGAGCAAAAACTTGACTCGACAATTGATTACAAAAATAGCAACATGTATTCCAAAGGATCCAAGGAAAGATGGTTTGAATGTACAGGCAAAGGGTAGTCAAACCTATTTATCTACAGTAATTTAATAAAGCTGAAGTGTGTGTTTATTTCAACGCGCTAATCTCTGGAACTACCAGTCAATGCAACATTTTTTAAAATTTGGGCTATCATATTTTGATAGCCCAATTCTTGAGGAAGGTTATAGGCTATTTAACATGACGCTATAACTCTAAGGAGTCGACCGCGGGTGAAACCATGGTGCACATAGCTGTGCCCATGGTTTCATCCGCGCGTATTGGAATTAAATAATACAAAATACATTATATTTGACAGGAGGTAGTAATTGGGTGACTTTCAGGTTCTCATAACACTAGCTGTCTTGGCGAGCGGACCATACGGGGTATCACAGCCCACTGTGTCGAGAGTCCTCCAAATATTCGACCAGCAGTTAGATTTGCCACAGAAACGTGTTTGCGTGATACCTACTGAAGAATCAGGATGAAACTTACATGAAAGGAATTTAAACTGCTAATTCTTCGTAAATATCACCGTACCTGAAATGAAATGAAATGAAATGAAATGAAATTGTTTATTCTGTAAATAGGATATGAGAATCACTTTTACACGTCATATTAAAAAATAAGCTAGATGGAGTCGACGTTTCCTATCTGACTACCCCTGAGAAGAAATGGCAAAACAAACTCAAGGGTCAAAGTCTCTTTTAAAGTCCAGACATAATCTTGGTCAGATCATGTGAGGACCATGTAGATCTATGTCTGAAATGGTATTTTGAGGAAAGAACCACACAAATTTGAGTGGACCTGTCCAGTCAGTGCAAGCATTTGTCAGTAATCGTGTAGCTCAACTCAAAACTTAAGGAGCTCAACGACTCGACGAACAATACCAAGGAAAGGACAATGGGGTTGGCCGCATAAAGAACTCAAAATGCCAGACCATCATTAAAACTTAGAGAAAAAAAAAACAACAAGAAATAAATAAAAATGACCCACATAGTGCTCACATTCACAATAATTAAAGTAATATAATACTTTTCAAGGTACATAAATATTCACTTAATTTTGCTTATAATATTCATCAATGTCAATATGTACATATAGTTGTATATAATGATGATTTTGCATAATTTTAATATCAAATTTTATGGTTTTAGCACAAAGCTTATCAGAGCGAGCAGCTCAATCCCAAGCTTTTTTGTCTTCTAAATAATCTGAAATTTTATAGTACCCTTTTTTACAAAGTTTGGTTTTAATACAGCTTTTAAATCGTTTAATGGGTAAATTTCGAATAGCAATAGGAAGTTTGTTGTAAAAGCGTATACATTGACCCATGAACGAGTTGCCTACTCTGTGGAGGCGAGTGTGAAGTACAGCAAGATTATGTTTATTCCTGGTATTTAAACTGTGGATATCGGACATTTTCTTAAAATTTGATATATTTTTGTGTACATACATAAGATTATCAAATATATATTGAGTGGCTACAGTCAGACGGTATTAAGGTCCGCACACCTACATCCTTAAATCATTTTATTATAATATAATACATACATACTTATGCCAATCCCCCCCCCCTTTGGGGGAGGCCTATGTCCAGCAGTGGACGTCTTTCGGCTGAAATGATGATGATGATGATGACATATGTACATACTTGATGTACTTAAACTATTTCAACTTTGATGGTAAATCAAAGTTGCAACCGTTTAATATATCAGCTTTGTAATTGCACTGAGTCTTGAATTTCAACTTTCGTGCTCCATACTAGAATCTACATTGCCGAGCGTAGTGAACAGACGTATCGAACAATTATTGCAAAAAACAAATAATCATTTGCGGAATTGTGACCTAGTTTAACCGATAATAGTGACGCATACTGTTACATTAGAACAGAGCCTGAAGGAGGTGTGCACTATTGCTGCTGATGGAAAGTTGAATGTGGAGCAGAAAACGCGCATCAATAGCCTATGTTATTTTATGTGTTTATCGCACTCCTAAATCTGATCCAACACAGTTTTTATTAAAATTACACAAACTTTTGCACGATTTAATAAATAAATACAAGTCTAAAGTTAATATAGTTATAGCTGGTGATTTGAATATAAATACACTAAAAAAGGTAACATTACAAATCAGTTACAAGACTTATGCAATAATTATAATTTGAAAATGCTGATAAATGTTCATAGACGTAAATTGGCTTGTATTGATCATATTTTGAGCAATATTTCCAATGCTACTGCAACCGTACTACCGTTACATCTCTCAGATCATGATACAGCACAAATGCTTAGCTTTCCTTCTCAAAATGTACCATAAAAAGCATCAATACACTACGTTTATAAAAGAGATTACAACCTAGATAATGATTCAAATTCTGCCTTTAATGATTTTCATGATCTGTGGTGCCTCTTTTACAATCTCTGTTTTCCTAAGGTAAGAGTCAGGGTCAACAGTACCGCTAAAAACACGCAAAAGTGGATAAGTAAAGGTCTTAGACAAAGCTGCAAAACTAAGCGAAAATTACGCTATGAATTTTATAAAAATAAAAATAATTCTAATAAATTAATATATAAAAAATATTCCTATATGCTTAAAAAATGTATTTACAGCTCAAAAAAGAATGCGTACATAAAATATATAGAAACACAAGATAACAAATGTAAAGCCACTTGGACTGTCATCAAAAATTAAATAAATAAAAATACCACCCCTAAAGATAATATAGATGCAATAAAATTAAATGGTATTGTAGTTACAGACCCTGTAGAAATAGCTTCTACATTCAATAACTATTACGTGAATTTGACGCAAACGTTACCGCAAGATCCAGCTGTTCAAAATTATAGGCAAAATAGATATGTCAACTCAATGTTTCTTAAACCAATGTCAGAAAACGAAGTGCGCCTTGAAATAATGTCCCTATCCAACACTAGATCAGAGGGCTATGACGAAATTAGTACTAAAATCATAAAACCTTGCTGTAATGAATTGACTAGTATGTTAACCCATTTAATAAACATGTCTTTTGCAGCAGGAACATTTCCCGATAGGTTAAAATTATCAATTATTAAGCCGTTATTTAAAAAAGGAGATAAAAGTGATATTGGTAATTGCCGTCCAATTACATTGATACCTATTTTTTCAAAAATTTATGAGAAATGTATGTATAAAAGGCTAATAGAATTTTGCAATAAATTCCAAATAATAAGTACTGAACAGTATGGATTTCAAAAAAAGAAATCCACATCATTAGCTATTTACTCTCTTATGAAGGCAGTACTTTCAAACATTAATAATAATCATCTGACTACGGGACTTTTTTTTGATTTATCAAAAGCCTTCGATTTTGTGTCGCACAGCATATTGTTGGATAAACTAGAGACTATTGGGATTAGAGGACCTGCACTTGAATGGATATCATCCTATTTAGGCAATAGACAGCAACGTGTCATTATTAGTAAAATTAACAGTAATAGAGATATGATACCATACTCATCAGAATATAAGCAAAATAAATGTGGCGTTCCGCAAGGAAGCGTGCTTGGTCCAATATTGTTTCTTTTATATATTAATGACATCATAAAAATAACCAATCATAAATGCATATTATTTGCCGACGATATATCAATCATAGTGACATCAGATAAAAAGAAAAACAAGACTGACCATGAGTTTGACATAAATAATACAATAGACAAATTACTGCTTTGGCTTGACATGAATAACTTAAAAATAAATTTAGATAAATCCGTTTACATTCAATTTAATCAGTCAAATAATAATAAAAACAATATAAAACTTAACATTAATAAAATCGAAGAGGCAACCCATACAAGGTTTCTAGGCGTAATAATAGACAAAGATTTTAACTGGAAAGAACATGTAGATAATGTAAGCACTCGAATCAATAAATTTGTATACGCACTGAAGCAAGTTAAAAACGTAACTTACATAAAAACTGCAATTATGTCATACTACGCCTATGTTGAGTCGCTACTGCGATATGGTCTCGCAATGTGGGGTAATGGTACCAATATGGATAGAGCATTTATCGCACAAAAAAGTGCATCAGAGCAATAAGTGGTATTAAACCTGATGACTCATGTAGACCAATGTTCAAGAGGTTTGGTCTGCTACCTCTACCATGTCTGTATATATATGAGGTATGTATACTTGTAGTTAACAACAAACATTTATTTAAATCAGCAAATGATGTAAATCCCAGAAACAGACGAGATCCTCATAAACTGGTATTAAGTGATTTGCCAAGACTTGCGAAATACAACAAAAACTGCCTTGCAATGTGCGTACGTATTTATAACAAAATACCAAGTCGCTTTAAAATATTGAACTCGAGAAAATTTAAGACAGAATTACACAGTGGCTTATTGAATGTCATTTTTACAGTTTAAAAGATTTTATGGATGTGAGATGTTGATTCCTTTTGTCAAAATATAAATTTTTGCATGCTATGTTATATCTTAGCGAAACATGTTGAGCTACTGTAATAATATTAACATCAATGTATACCACGTTTTACGCAAATAAATGATTTACTTACTTACTATGCCGGAAGGTTAGTCACGGGACCTCGCAGATGGCCGTCATGTATCCGTCAAAGCAAAAGCTCTCCAATCGCACTACACAGTCAGAACTCTCGAATATCAATCTCGATCTTTCGCAGCAGCTACAGAACCTTAAGCTGAGTATCGAAGATTCGACGAAACCTGTCCAGGGATCTTCATTTGCTGACATGGTAAAGAAAGGTGCCAACAATTTTATACAGCCGAGTTATGTAAGTTCTGTGGCCATCTATCCGAGTGACAAGTTGAAGACCAGCGATGAGACCAAAACTCTTGTCCAAAAAATTATCAGCCCCGAACAAATGAAGCTCCATGTGAGAGGCCTGCGCAAGACGAAGAACGGCGGTGTAATCATCACCACCGAGACGAAGGACAACATCGAGAAGCTGAGACACGAGGTGCAGTTAACCAAGTCAGGCCTAACAGTCGACGAGCTCCATAAAAGGAAGCCTAGGGTGGTGATTATAGGAGTACCAACATCCATGCAGGAAAATGAGGTCTTTACCTGTTTGTACAAACAAAATATAGCCGAAAAACTTCAACTACAGTCTTGAGACGTTTTTGAGTTCAATTAAATTAAGTCATAAGTCAGGTAAGAAAGACACTGAGTCCTGTAATTTCATAGTTGAAGTACCTGCAGTTATACGCAAAGCCCTGATATCACAAGACCGAGTTTTTGTAAATTGGTCATCATGCCCTGTGAGAGACTTTACTTTGGTCACACGATGTTATAAGTGTCAGCAGTATGGACATGCGGCCAAGTCATGTCGACAGACATCATATACCTGCGGCCACTGTGGTGATCAAGGTCACTCAGTAAAAGAATGTCCAAAAAAGGCTGATGAACCAAAATGCGCTACTTGCTTGCATTTTAAAAAGCCAGATAAACATAACACAGGCGCTACTGACTGCCCCGCGAAAATAATGGCTGAAAAAAGGTACATCAGTTCTGTAGATTATGGAGGCGGCTAAGAGCGCCGTTAAATTGGTTATTTTTCTGACCTTTTTTATTTTAACAACCATTATGATAAATAGTTTGATTAATGATTTAGATAATTTCTCTGTATCCGAGTCCAAAGTTTGTGAAACTGAAAACTGCAAACAATATCTATCCGGCTACAAAACTCCGCTAACTATATTAACACAAAATATTCGCAGTGTTTTTAAGAATTTTGATAGCTTTAGTACATTTCAGCAACGGCTAAACATAAATTGTAACGTTATTGTTTTAACTGAATGCTGACTTGCTAAACAATATAACATACCACTAATCCCGGGATATAATATGTATAGAAGTACTATAAATTACAATCAAAATGATGGGGTGATAGTTTATGCAAGAGATTATCTCAATGTCTCTGTCCAGGAACCTGATATGCTTGACTGTAACAGATGCTAGTTAAAATTGGATCAGAATTTGCGATATTAGCATTGTATCGACCTCCTTCTTTTAGAAATACTAGCATTTTTACTGACTCTCTGAATGAGACCTTGCAAACCCTGTCATCCATCAAAAACACGATTTTAATTGGAGATATTAATATCAATATTCTACCAGGAAGTGCTGATGCGCCTGCTCAGGACTACCTCAATCTATGCGCCTTTCATCCCAGCACACAATTTTCCTACACATCACAGTGGCTCCTGTTTGGATCATATTATGCTAAAATCGAACTTCCCTTCACTTGCACTTGTTGTTAACTCAACAATAACCGATCACAATGCTGCCCTACTAACCCTTAATTGTAAATTACCTAAACAAGACACTCGCTTAATTTCAAAACTGAATATAAATAAACTTGAAGAAGATTTACGCGTCATCAATTTTGATCCAGTCTATAATTCCGCTGACCCGCAGGTTTGCATGTTGTATGTAATTGAAAACTTACGAAATGCAATTCAGAAAAACACAGTCGTATCGCAGTTGAGCAAAAAAAAATCACAACCTAAAACCATGGATCACATCAGGACTTATTCGCTGTATGAAACATAGGGATAAACTGCATATGAAAGCTAAATCTAATCCAGTTAATGCAATATTGCAACTTTCGTACAAAAGATATTGAAATTTCTGTAATGATCTCCTTAAAAAAATTAAAAGCAACTACGACAAAGTGGCACTGGAAAAGGCTGGAACAAATAGTAAAAAGATCTGGAAATATATTAAAGACGCAACGTATAACACCAAACAATATGAGTCATCTTCAGGTTTATTACAAGCACACTCGTCACCGCTGGAATCTGCTAACATAGCAAATAATTTCTTTGTTAATGTTGGAAAGTGTCTCGCAGAAAAAAATCTGGGTCAATCTCAAAACCCAAAGAGCACTCCTTTAACATACACCACTGCTTTAAAATCCTTTACGCTGCTAGATACTGACGAAACTGAGGTAGAAAGTATAATTATGACCTTGAAAGAAGACTGTGCAGTTGGCTGGGATAACATATCGAATAAAATTATCAAAAAATTCAAGGACATTTTGGTACGACCACTGACTTACATTTTCCGCATTTGTTTAACTTCAGGTCATTTTCCTGAGTGTCTCAAAAAATCTATAATTGTCCCTAACTATAATTCAGGCAGCAAAGAGCAAGTGACAAATTATAGACCTATTTCTTTACTGCCTTCTCTGTCAAAAATATTGGAAAAAATATAAACAAAAGGTTGTTGAAATATTTGGAAGATAAATCAATTCTGTCTAAACGGCAGTTTGGACTTAGGCCTAAAGTTTCAACTGCCGATGCGGTACACCACCTGACTGTCTATCTAGCGAAAGAACTTGACAAGGATAACCACACAGCAGGAATTTTTCTGGACCTCGCCAAAGCTTTTGACACAGTTTCCATTCCAATTCTGTTGCGCAAGCTTGAAATCATTGGTGTAAGAGGCACCCAGCTAAAAATGTTCAAAAGTTATTTAGAAGATCGTTCCCAGTGCGTAAAGACTGGCAATGTTCTCAGCGCTGTCAAAAAAAACAAATCTTTCGGTGTTTCTCAAGGAAGTATTTTAGGACCCACTCTGTTTTTGATCTACATAAATGACCTTTGCAATCTAAAGCTAGAGCATGGCACTATCATAACGTACGCTGACGACACTGCTCTACTTTTTTCAGCTGACTCAGAAAATGAAGTCTACAATCTTGTACAACACGGATTCAATATTGTAAATAAATGGCTCCAAAATAACTTACTAACTCTAAATGCAGAGAAGACACAATACATTAAGTTTTCGATGCGCAAGCAAATATCGAAGAACCCTTCAGCGTTGCATGCTCACTGTTGCCCAGTCTCTGCAAATAGCCAGTGTAAGTGTCCCAATATTAAAAAGACAGATAAAATAAAATACCTGGGTATAATAATAGATGATACCCTATCCTTTATACAACACATGGAAGCTCTAAATAATAAAATTCGTAAGCTGATATACGTATTCAAAAGCTACGATTTATTGCAAATCCAAAAATAATTAGGCAAGTGTACTTTGCTCTTTGTCATTCAATTTTGACTTATTGTATTACTTCATGGGGTGGGTGGCAAGTAAAACTTTGTTATTGCCCATTGAAAGAGCTCAAAGAGCTATTCTCAAGGTGGCTACTTGCCGACCTTTCCTATTCCCCACTAACCTCCTGTATAAATCTTGTGAAGTACTAACAGTTCGACAGTTATTTATAATGAGCACGGTACTAAAACAACACGCAGCACTTCCATACAGCACTGAATTTACTAAAAAGAGACGGAAAGATATAGTTTGCCCTCAAAAAAGTACAAAACATGCTTTCACAGCTAAATTTTATATGTACCTTGGTCCGCTACTCTATAACAGGCTAAATGAAAAAGGAAACATCTACTCCGTAAATCATAGGAACCTCTTCAAACTATGTCCTATGACGATACAGAGAAGTTATTACTAGTGCTAAAGCAAAATATTGTTTGTATTATTGTTATTTCTTTTTTTAATTAGTTAGTTAGGTTAAGATACCATAATCTTTAGACACCATTTTACATTTATGTACCAATAATATTAATATGATATGTGATTATTTAATCAATTAATGTTACCTCCAATCGCCTGATACACAGGATTACCTAGTTCAGGCGCAAATCATGGGTGAACTTGACAAAGATTTAAGAAAAACTGTTTTTTAACGTTGTACCTTATATTTTTGAATATATTTTTATATTTTTTTATATTATCCGTCATTGGCATGCTCCTCTCATTTTGACAGTTTAAGTTTTAAGTTTTTTAAGTTAGACCATCATTCAGCCAAATTTGAGCAAAATATATCTTTGATTGTGAATCAAAACAATTATCTGTTTGCATGGTAAGAACAAGCATTAAAATCAGCTCTGGGGTATTATTTTAATATTATAATAACGTTATATTCATTGAAATGTAATCGATTCTATTCGATTATTTAGTGAGTAAGTACTGAAATGTATTAATTTAAAACTAAAACCACATGAAGACATTTAATAGATATAAATACGGATTCATGAGTGACAGGTTTCAAAATAGCAAATTCAATTAAAATACAAATGTCAAGAAAAGCAAAAAAAGATGTCATTAAAGGAGAATGATTTTTTTTTTAACGTATACTGCAACTACTATCGAATTCTTCTAGATTATCATGTTGTAATGCTACTTTAAAAACAAATGTTTGCGAAAAACTTGCTGTTTTTTTTTTTTAATTTTAAGATAATTAAATTTATAGGTTATATCGATTTTAAGATATGAAGAAGAAAGAATAGAGCCAAATAACATACGTATGTACACGTGGATGAAATAAATTAAGTTAATTATCTGATTTTAGATCATTTTTGTAGAAATAATAGAGAATGTTACTTGCATTATCATGATCTAAATGTAGTAAAATACGTTATTAAGGATTACAGGCACAGGGGCGTGGAAGTTTGAAAGGGTTACCGAGGCCCCTTTTTTTTTTTTTTTTTGAGGGTGGGAAATCATCAAATAACTTCGGACTCTTACTGACTAAAACCCACCCGTATTCCTTCCTGTTGCCTGTGTTGCGGGGGCCTCGGTGACCCATAAGTACCTTCCCGCGACCCCGGCAGGCATCGGCCCTAGTGGACCCCTACTTTGTGCTGACGTCATCTCTTTGAGGCGCGCGTAGAATACGACGCGCCGTCGACCCGGGCCTGGTCCTTACCGGACGGTGAGCTACCCATTGCTCACCGTCCGCAAGCCCACGCCTACGGTGGCTGGAAATCCGCCCGAGATTCCCGACGCCCAGGGCGTCTCCTGCGGCGGCTAGGGGCGAGAGGGCGCGAAACGTGCCTTTCCCTCAACTGTCCCGCCTCCTCCTTCGCGAGCATTACTGCTTCGCAGAAGGAGGTGACGGCTGCCCATGCCCTCTCGCTCCGTACCATGGCCTGAACCAGGGCCGGACGCGAGAGGTCTCTGCCGCCGATCGCCTCCACGAGGACACGGCGGTGCTCTGCCCAAGCCGGGCAGACCTCCACCGTATTCTCCACCGTGTCCTCCGGGTGATCCACACAGTGGTGACACCCGAACGTTTCCTCCCGCCTTATCCGACACAGGAACCTCCCGAAGCTGCCGTGTCCGGTGAGGACCACCGAGGCCCCTGGCAACACAGACAAGGGAAGGAATACGCGGCAGAGATCCCTCGCGTCCGGCTCTGGTTCAGGCCATGGTACGGAGCGAGAGGGCATGGGCAGCCGTCACCTCCTTCTGCGAAGCAGTAATGCTCGCGAAGGAGGAGGCGGGACGGTTGAGGGAAAGGCACGTTTCGCGCCCTCTCGCCCCTAGCCGCCGCAGGAGACGCCCTGGGCGTCGGGAATCTCGGGCGGATTTCCAGCCACCGTAGGCGTGGGCTTGCGGACGGTGAGCAATGGGTAGCTCACCGTCCGGTAAGGACCAGGCCCGGGTCGACGGCGCGTCGTATTCTACGCGCGCCTCAAAGAGATGCAAAGAATATGGGTGGGTTTTAGTCAGTAAGAGTCCGACACACCCTCCCGCTCCGCCCAGAGTGGGAGAAGTTATTTGATGATTTCCCACCCACAAAAAAAAAAGGGAAGGAATACGGGATATTTAAAGTAGGTTTTTATTGCTTATTCTTCAAAACCATAATGAATAACAATTTCATCTAAAAATTTTGCTGGTGGATTTATGTTTTGTTCGACAACTTGCCTAACCGACAGCTTGAAGTCAACTGAAAAATAAATAATTTTGTTATTTTTACAAAACTTACAGCAAAGTTAAGCACCTCTCAAAGCTTGTATGCATCTCTGGCAAAACTATAATAGTGGTCCGTAAATCATTACTAGGTTTAAATTCCTCATTATAAGAAATGTATATGAATCAGTAGTTGGGGTATGGTACAGTTTGGACAAATCCATTTTACGACTTAAAATTAGTAATTAAAACAATGAAAATATTTGTAGTTAATTACCTCAAATATTTGTATCTGACCAGATACAATTCTTACGAGTGGCTGTTGGATGAGCCCTTATTATTACATTACTCTGACGATCCAATATAGATCTCCCACACACAATGCATACTCTGGTATGACCAACAGTTTGCAGAGATGAGGATGATTCTGGATCTTCAGACAACTTCACATTAAATCTTTTTAAGGCAAGATTGCGACACGCTTCGCAAACATAATCAATTTCCAGAATCTAGAACAAAACAATATTTTCAATTGTTATAAATCAGAAGCTTAAGTAACTGGATTATGGCGGAGTGATGGCAGTCGCTGCATATAAAATATTATATTCGATTCAGCCACAACTGGTTCAATTGGAGGTCCACCCTAACGCTAGGCAGATGGTGAAAAGAAAAGTATACAGAAAGAGCTGAACAACAAATTAATAAAAGAAATTATTTTACTTACGATTTTTGGAGATATCCATTCGGGAAGGAGAGTTATGGCTCTTGTATCAAGTTGCAAAGCCAGATGACGTTTCAAGCAATTTAAACTTATACGACAGTAATGCACAATGATTCCATTATAAACAAAACAAATCTCACAGGTCTCAAGTCCAAATAACACAGCGAATTGTGCCAATTGTCGATTATCAAAAGTCCCAGATTCAAATGCCGTGGTCACGTGTAGCAACGAAAACGGTATCCGTAGGAAAGCAGAGGGTCAAGTAATCACTAATTAGGAGGAGCCAAAACCGTTTAAAAGCGCGCAATACTTATCACAACGGAGTGAGGGAAAGTACCTATTGAGTTGAGTGACAATGACACAATCATCAGTTGATCAGTTGATCATTCGCAATGTCAGTTTGCCAGTCAAGCGTTTCATTAGAAATGTCATCGCATTTTAAATATTTTGTGTCTGTTACACAGTCTCTGTATTTAATATTAAATGCAAAGTTATAAAATTTAAACTCCGTTACAAACAAATCATTATTATGACTAGATATACTATTAAAAATCTTTTGAACACCTGATGGAGGGAAAGATACCGTACAACGGAACGTATGGAGGGAGATTGTGAGTGTGTTCCGAATCAATATCAGCTTAATTAAGCTTAGAAAATATAAATGTTTATTTTTATTTTACATACATACTGCTATTTCTAAAAAATATTGAATTAGGTTCTTTAATTTAACTGCAATAAAGCTATTTTTTTTTAATGTTATGTCACTCTGTCGCAACTGGTGCCAAAGTCGCCATCATCCTTTGGGTCACATTAACACCGATAATCATGTCAAGAAGAACAAAATACAAAATGTCAATAAAAAACCGGCCAAGTGCGTGTCGGACCACGCACAATGAAGGGTCTGTAGTTGGAAAGAATTTATGCCAAGAACAAACTTAACATTGTAGTTGAAAAACATGGTCCCCTATACATTCTAACTGCAAATATAAGTTTGTACGCACTATATTGAGTGATTTACCATGTTATTTTAATACCATGGACTTCTTATAATACCTATAAGAAGTCTATGGTCCTCTATTTAATAAGTTTAGAACAATAGTTCTATACTTATTAATTACAGGACCAACTATATTTTATTTTTGGTTCAGCAGTTTCGGATATACGGGGAATGCTAAATTTTCGTCAATTTTCTTTAATAACTTTAAAACCTATTATTTTAAAATTAATAAAAAATATATATTTTAAATCCTCACAACAAGTCCTTTCATTTGATACGTCACACGGTACAGTTAGCAATTATTTTTTTTATTTTCTACTTTTCCTCCATAAGTGTACCCCATATGCAAAATTCATTATTTTACGTTACACGTTCGTGTTTGGGTCACAAAAATTCATATGTGTACCAAATTTCAACTTAACCGGTCCAGTAGATTCGGAGCAAGTCGGCTGTGACAGACGGACACACGAGTGATCCTATAAATGAAAAAAAAAATTAAAAAAGGTTTATTGGAATCAACAAGTTTTCATCTTACATCCGTGGTGATTGGAACCTCCTTTTAAGCATTTAAAGCTTGTATTAGCAGACTCCGCTCTTCCATGCATTAGTAGTATATGGGTTCCATTTTTGAGGTACTGAGCCCTAAAAATTAAAAAAAACCGGACAAGTGCAAGCTCAACTCGCGTGGTGAGGGTTCCGTACAATGAACATGTTATCCTACCATGTTCCCAAGATAATTATTGATCCCAAGAACAAACTTAACATTGTAATTGAAAAACAAGTTCTCCCATACTTTCCAATTGCAAATGTTGAAATGCACAATATTGAGAGATTTACGATGTTATTTTAATTCAAATTCAAATTCAAATTAATTTATTGTAGAACATAGGTAAAGTAAGATGATACAATATAGTTATGCATATAGGTCTGCTATGTCTCGCCATTGAGGCATACAAAATTCATAATACGTTACAGGATAAGAACAATTAAACACTAAGTAATATAAAATACAACAATAATAATCATTAGCAACAATATAATTATTTGAAAAATTGTGATTTGTTATTATTATTTACATATTATTCATTATTATATATGTCAGATTACATGTCACATTGTATGTCAAATTAAATGTCAATTATATGTCAGATTCCAAATTATTCTTCAAATTCACTGCGTGAGTTTATCAGTAGTTTACATTTAATTTTCATTACTGCTTTGTCATATTAAATGTCGACTGGTTCAGTGTTTTGTCATTTAAAAATTCTTTAATAGAATAATAACATTTAGCTATAAGGAATTGATGTAGCTTCTTTTTTAAAGTATTTATGTCACTTATATTTCTCAATAAAGGTGGAAGGCTATTATATATATGTGGACCCATACAAAAGATGCTCTTATGCAAAAGTTTTGTTTTGCTAGGTACAATGCGCAATTTGTCTTTGTGTCTGGTCCTAGTATAAAATTCAAATAAATTAAGATTTGATTTTATGAACATTATGGTTTCATAAATGTATACACTAGGGAGAGTTAATATTTTTAAATTTATGAAATGTGGCTTACATGAATCCATCCGTTGTAGATTGCACATTGATCTAATACAACGTTTTTGAGCTTTAAATGCACGGTCTTTTTCTACAGAGTTACCCCAAAAAATGATACCGTAGCGTATGATTGAAGCAACATATCCATGATAGGCAGTTAGTAATGCATGTTGATTGACATTATTCTTTAATCTGTAGAGGGCATAAGAGCTCTGACTAAGCCTCTTGCACACTTCCTCAATATGTGCTTTCCAGTTTACTTTACAGTCTATATGAAGACCCAAAAATTTGGTTACTTCTATTTCCTCAATGTCAGTTTGATCGTAACGTATGTTTAAGTTAGTATCTGATTTTACTCGCTGTTTAAAATTCATGATTTTTGTTTTGTCTAGATTAATTTTCAAGTCATTTTCATCAAGCCATTTTATAATTGTTGTCAGAGTATTAAGTAGGTCAGATTTTAAAACAGTTTTGTCATTACCGGTAAGCAGTATCGTACTGTCGTCAGCAAAGAGGGTCATATGATACATTGTAACTGTCGACATGTCATTTATGTAAATTAAAAAGAACAGTGGCCCTAGAATGCTGCCCTGTGGGACTCCATAGTTTATATTTTTAGCCTCAGAGGTAAAGGTCTCTTCAGTTCTGGTAATTTGGGAGATTCTTTTTAATTCTACTACCTGTTTTCTGTCATTAAGATACGATTCAATTAGTTTGTGCACGTTACCTCTTATACCAAACGCATATAATTTGTGCAAGAGTATTTTGTGATTTACGCGGTCAAATGCTTTTGACATGTCCATGTATAGCGCTATGGCTGGCGACCTAGTATCCATATTTAATAAGACTTTTTGTAAAAAATTATACATCGCTAAATTTATTGATTTATTTTTTCGAAACCCATACTGACATGGAGTAAATACCTTATTGTTTTCAAAAAATGGGTAGAGACAGTTATATATGTATTTCTCAAATATTTTAGAAAATATAGTTATTAAAGCAATAGGTCTATAGTTACCAATAGAAGTTTTGTCGCCTTTTTTATGCACTGGTTTTACTACTGTCAATTTTAATGCCTCAGGAAACGTACCATGTTCTATGCACAGGTTGATAATATGGCTTAGAGGGGCAGCAATGAAAGCTGCTGCGTCCTTAACAATCTGAGTTGTAATTTCGTCATAACCTGTGCTATTTGTATTACGTAAAGAAGTGATAATTTTAAGAATGTCAGGGGAAATTGTTGGGGGCATAAATATAGATTTGGTGTTAAATGTCAAGTGGGAATAATTACTGCTTGTTGAGTCAGTGGAAATTGTATTATCAGTATTTTTAATAATGTCAGCATAATAATCATTAAAGGCATTTGTAATAGTCTTAGGATCAGTAAGGATCTCATCGCTGATAATTAATTTCTCAATACCTCGATTTGGGTAGTTATATTTAGCATTATTAATTACTTTCCAAGTTGCTTTAGATTTATTAATTGCAGTATTTATAAAATAATTGTTTTGAGACTGTTTTGTCAGTGATATTATTTTTTTATATTTTTTGGCATAAGCTTTAAAATTCATTTTATTTTCTTGATTAGACTTTTTCCTGTAGTTCCAGAGAAGTTCACGTTTACGTTTACTGCACATTCTTATTCCTTTTGAAATCCATTTAGGTCTCAAAATATTATTAACGCGATTTTTTTTCATAGGAAAGCATAAGTTATATATCAAGCTGAATATCTCATGGAACGAATTGTAGGCACAGTTAGGGTCTGTGGATTCATATACACTGTTAAACGAGATTTGCTTTAGATATTTAACAAAGATACATCTATTTTCTTTAGTGAAACTACGTCTATATAAGTACCAATGTTTGATTAAACTAAACTTTTTTACTGGACACTTAATTATTTGTGCAGTGTGATCAGAGAGTGCAAAATCTCTTATTTCACCTTCACAACCTTTAATGTCATGAGCTATGTTGTCAATACAAGTATTACTAACGCCACGTGTAGCCTGGCTAAACTGAAGTGTTATATTGAAGTTTAACAGTAGTTCTACAAAGTCATTAGTTATTTTAGAATGGTTTGCAACATCAATATTAAAATCGCCACAGATAATGATATTTTTACTGCTAGTGCGTAATTTACCCAAGATTTTGCTTAAAACTAGAAAGAAAGTATTTATCGATCCAATTAGCTTGTTCGGAGGCCTGTAAATACACAATATATATATTTTATGATCTGTTAACTCGATTGCAGAGCATTCTATTAAATTTATGATAGACATTTGGTTAATGTGATCTAGGTTTTTGAACCGCAAGCCATTCTTGGTTAAAATACAAGAACCTCCATGTCTATTAGTTCTCATGCAATATGATGCTAGATTAAAGTTTGGTATCTGTAAATAAACCTCGTCACCTTTTTCCATATTATGCTCCGTGATACCTAGTATGTCTATTTTTATATTTTCTGTCGCCAATTCATCTAAACAAACTGATAGCATATCTGATTTATTTACCAAACCATTAATGTTTTGATGCATGACAGTTATAATATTATTAACGAAATAAATTATCAGAATCTACGCTATTGTTTGTATAGTTTACAGAATTTTGGATATTGGCTTCATAGACTACTGAGTCGTCTTTTTGTGTTCTGTAGGCGTTGTATTGTATTATATTCTCTATTTTAATATTGATATCCCTAAAAACTGTGTACATGCCCAGGTCATTAATTGAACCTGATGATTTTGAAAACATTGAGTAATCATAGTATAAATTTTTGTTTGAATCAAGTGTGTAACAATGTTCGTGAGTCATAACATCGAGATAAAGCAGGTTATTGAAATTTTCGATTCTCCAATTATACATATTAGCATAGTTTTTGCACTTAAATGTAGGAGCACATAGTATAACATTTGTATGCTGTAGTTTTTGCAGAGATTTTCTTATAGTTAGTATTAAGTTGATGAAGTCATTTGTTGTATTAAAGTCAGTTTCGCCAATTAAAACTATACAGAAGTCATCCAGTGTAAAATTGTTCAGTTTGTGTTCTATTCCAATCATCATTTCTTTAAGTCCGCAATTTGTCTTCAAGTAATGACATATTTGCGTGTTAGGGCCTATGGTGTTATTGGCAATTGTTAGGATTCTATTAGTGTTGTTTGTACTCAGTATACAGATTTTCCGAGGTGGTTTGTTTGTTCCGGTTAACAGATTATTGTCGCACGATGATTTCGATCCGATATTTGACAATAATATGTTTTGCTTTTCTAATAACACATCTACTTTCTCAGGATCTGTTTGCGTCTCCTTGCTCTCGACGGTGGAGGAGTTTAGAGGGAAGGCATTAGAAGTCTGCGTCTCCTTATTCTTGATGGTGGGCGAGTTCTCGGAGGGGTTAAGCAGTAAATTACGTAACATTTCGTTATTAGTTGAGGTACCGGGAATGTTTGTTTGAGGCAAAGTTTTATTTTTGCGTTTTTGTATTATGCTGGTTTTGTCAGGCGTTGTGCATAATTTTTTATAAGTGTCCTTTGCCTTTATCATATTCTGTAGGTCAGATTTTAAACGAAAGTTCTCATTATTTAAATTCTCAATCTCTTGATGTGCGCTCATTAGTTGTAAAGTAAGAATTTTATTTTGTTCAGTCAGATCATTTAGAATATCACTATTATCATTCAAGCTGTCTTGTAAACTCATCATAGTGGTGTCAAGTATGGATTTCTCGTTAGTCATAATGGTTAAGTCACTTAATGAACTTGTTCTGGAAGGTTTGCGATGAGTAATGTTGGAGTTAGAATCCATTTTTTGCAACTTTGACGCCCTCTTTAAATTCTGACGGTAAGTTTTGCAATTTTATAGAAATAGTAGTTTTTATGATGTTCAAAGTTCAAATTACAGTTTTTACAAAAAGTATCGGTTGTAGATGGTGGATTCCGAACTTGCGCCCAGCCGTCTACACAAGAGTCGTTCGGTACGTTAACCGTCAAGCCACGGAGACTTAGTACAGAGTAGTCAAATTGGGGATAGTACTGTACATGAGCAATTTTCAAACTGAGCAAAACGGTTATATATGACTCATGCACTTGGAATTTTTTCCACTGTCAAACACTTAGTCACTTTGTTTTTATTTAAAATTTATAGAAGTTCATCACTTTTGTCATATAGATTACAGGAAACCCTGTATGAAATCTATGGTGTTAAAGCGGACAGTAGTTATGGTGGACAGACGGACGGCGTGCGCGCGACAACCACGATCGAATCCAGTCCGTTCTCAAAATTTGTAAAAAATAGTAAATCTACGTTTTTGTTTACTTTTTTTAATAAAATTTATAAAACACAAGACAATGAACAAGTGACAGTGTTATCTAAAAAGAAAACCTATAGGAACTATTACAAATCGTAGTGAATGTATAAGCCCGTGCATATTATAAAAAACAATTATATTTACGGTAAAAAAACTCACAGTGAACACTTAATAAGTGTTACAGTAAAAAATCCTACAAAATAATAAAAATAAACCAAAGTAATATCGACAGTTAAACATATAAAATAAAATATATAAGCCCTTGACAGTGTGAAAGTGCAAGTGTAAATAAACCCAAAAACTCTTTAAATAAAAACACTATTTTATAACTAAGTAAAAAACTATGTTCTGTACTTTTTCCTAACATGTTGGGTCAGTACGAGTAGTTTCGGAGATAAGGAGGGGTATGGTAAATGTTCACCTCTTTTCTTAAATAACTTTAAAACTATTTATTTTAAAATTATAAAAAAAATATTAAGACCCTCACAACAAGCCCTTTCATTTGATATGTCACACGGTACAGATGGCAAAACTTTTTTATTTTTTAATTCTAATTTACCTCCAAAAGTGACCCTTGTATTCAAAATTCATACTTTTACGTTACACTTCCGTGTTTGGGTCACAGAAATTCATATGTGTACCAAAGACCAATGGCGAGAATATTGTTCATGGAATTATTAAGCGTCTACTTATGTCACTGTGATAGATTTCGACGAAATAATTTACTAAGTTTTATCAAACCAACCTCATGGCCTAACGAACTCTGGCAAAAATTGTCCTACATGAAAACTTAATTGACGACAAAAAATTATCGAGGCGTGGTTTTCTTTTTCTGGCTTGACTTCATGACCCGTTCTTGCTGTGTAATAAAAATCTTGGTCAAGTTACATAAAATGCTTTGCTTTACGTAATGCATTAATATAATTAGAAAATCCATTTGTGCATCAGATAAAAAAATAATTGAAAAAAAAAATTGTTTGTGCTAAGAATATAGCCGTCATCATTTTTAGTACATAAATGAAAACGCAGTAGAATTCGAGTATGGCATCATCGCCAACAAAAAAAAGCATGTCATCTATCAACCGGCCTACTGACAAAGTGGCTAGTACTGACAACTAGTTATTTTGTGTTTTCCAACGAGGGTTTCCAACGAGATTTTGTGTTTTCCAACAACTGCTGGGGAGTTTGTTCCACCACTTCTTCTTCCCAGCTAAAGCACTAGGAAGTGGTGACGGGCGGGCATTTTTGGGGGACTGTCTTATGTAACTTTGACGTTCGAAAAGTGCTGATTTTCAGCCCAGTTTGAATAAATGACTTTTGATTTTGATTTTTGATTTTGAAACGATTTTCCATGATTTTCTACTTTATCGACTGCTTCTGCTTATCGACTCTGAGATTTAATGTTCCGTGTGACTTGCCTAAGGATTCGATTATTTGCCTATACGACGTCATGTTTCTGTGACTCTTTTTTTTGTGTGGGAAATCATCAAATAACTTCTCCCGCTCTGGGCGGAGCGGGAGGGTGTGTCAGACTCTTACTGAATAAAACCCACCCGTCTTAACCACTGCGGCGACCACCTGTTCCTCCGTCACGGAGTCATCCAGGCCCATGATGCGCATGCTAGCGCACTTGGTGGGCTTGGACACTCTGACCTCGTCCTCATTTAGGGACGCCCTAAGCCTTTCGGCCAGAGCATCAGCGGCTGGGCCACTGGCTGCACCGGGGACCTGCACCATTCGGGCCTCAGTCGCCGTTATCTTCATCTTGAGGCCATTGGCAGCGCTGAGCTCCTCGAGGAGCACCACCTCACCCACCTCCGCTAAAACGGTCCTTTAGGACACGCCCTTCTTTTCCGTATCCGGCTGTAGTGTGATCACTACAGCTGCGGAATTCGGGGCGCGAAGCCTAGCCGCGGCAGTTCGCTTCTTGCACCGCTGCCGCTTCTCCCTCCTTTTGGCCGCTTCTCCCTCCTTTTGACTGCCCTCTTTGCCTTAGCTGCCTTCCTCTGCTCCCCGGCTAATTGCCATTTGGCATCGGCCGGAAGAGATTTAGGAGGTGGGGGCGAACGTCTCGCCTTCGCGACCCGCGCATTCGCCCCAACTAGCCCGGTTTGGCCGTGGCACGGGCGGGACGGGGCCTTGCGCTGGCCTGAGGCCGGCTAGCTCGCCGCTATTGGGGGACGCAGGACGATGGCCTCTAGGGCAAAGTAACGATCCGCAAAGAAGCCATCTCCTGCCGCACCAGCGTCAGAACCTGGTCTTCCACAGGCAAGGCCGTCCCTGCCCATGCTGCTGCCCCCTTTGCAGCTCCACCTGAGGGCCGCCTCCTCGGAGTCCAGCCAGGTCTGCTCGGAGCCTCTCATTCTCCTTTCGGAGAAGCTCCATGGCGGCTGTCAAGCGGGCGACCTTCGCCCGCATCTCCGAAATACCGTCCGATGGAGGCCTGAGATGAAGGGCCTCCGCTGCCGCCACAATCGAGGCCGTGGCCGTAGATATGGCCTGATCCTTAGAGGCCTTGAGCCTCTTCACGGCCACACCCTTGATCGCGGCTAACACGACCTCTGCAAACCCGGCCGCACGCTCCGACTTGGGACCGCCAGCGGCTTCCGCCCCACCCCCAGAAACCTCAGAGAGGGGCTAGCCATGGAGGGGGCTAGCCTCTCGGCTCGCTGTGATGGCTGGGCTGGGCTGGCCAGCCCGGCTGGACTTGTCTGCTCGGCTGTGCCGGCTCGGCTCGGCTTACCGGGCTCCTTAGTGGGGGGCCCTCTGTCCACCCCTTTACCACCTCGTGCTCCACCCCGCCGGCTGGAGTGAATTTTCTTCCTCCCCCCGACTTCCTCGTCGGAGGATGACCCCGAGTTGGGCCGCTTTGAAGTTCGTCTGAACCCTCGATTCCTCCCCAGCACCTCTTCGTGCTCTGAGTTCCCGGAGCTCTCATCGCCTGATGCAGCGTCGGACTCCGACCCTGCATCACTCTCCTCCACTTGACTTCGTTTTTATTTGTCAATTTTTGCCATATTTTTTCCACGAGTATGGGGGATGTAAAAAGTACACCTAGGTTCACCCCCTGTCCCTAGGCAAGTTAACATATGTCACTCAACCAGGGGGTCCACTGGTACCCTGGTTGGGGATGCGCTCGCGACTGATGCGCCACCTGCAACTAAAAGTTGCAGATGACATTACTCCTCAGCCATTCATATCCTCGCCGTGCACCAAAACTTGATTTTAAAGGATTTTTTATTGAGTATATCATCCTCGCGATCCAGACGACTAAGCCAAGGTCTTCGTCCCGTTCCAAGTCACATACAAACATTACTGTGATCTCTTTACGGATTACAATATCGACGGTTGCAGTCAGGAGAATCGGTTCTCCCGCTGCTAGCTCGCAGGCAGGGTGAGTGCACAGTGAGCACCGCCACTCTTCGCCCACTTGACCTGCCCTCTGTAAGCAGAGAGGGGGTGGACGACCGATAATCGAGCATGAAGCTCCACGCCACGCAGAAATTCTCCACAGTCAATACCCTCTCCGAAACATGTAGAGACTTTTGGCCGTGCCCAGGGTGCACCGGCCCGACGACTGCTCTTTCCCCCGAACGTATTCGCAGGGAACCAGCAGCCAGCAATCAGGCACACAAGGAGGTTTTCTGCACGCACCCCTTTCTGTGACTCTGGATTACTATTTTGCCTGATACCTTGGATTTTGTTGTGTGTGCATCGATTTAAGGCCGAAGACGAAGCCATGTAAGGCCTACACGCATGATGTGTGTCAGCCGCAACATATGTGTCAATAAATTACGCCGATACCCGGCATTGGCACTTGACTCGAGAGTCACTGTTTTAATATACCCTCAAATTGTATTCCTGGGACTAGTCAAGTTACAAGATAGTGATTATCTTCATTGCATAAAACTGTATTAAGAAGTATCGTATCAGATTATTTACTCTAGTTGAAAACTTGGGATGGATTTAGTATCGTTTAGCAGGAGTTGGGGGTAAAAGGGGCTAAAGTTGGTAGGGGTTGGGTCCCCAATTATAACGCTACCACTCTTATTAAAAGGTAATGCATATTTTTCTAGAAATTAATAAAAATAGTTTCTAACTTCAAATCAGATAAGAAGCGAAAACGAAACGTTAAAATGAGCGATTGACAACCAAATCTGACCCAGTATTTGTAGTCAGTATCCGGTATCAGTATCCAGTATCCAGTTTCAAGGCTGCCAGGGTCGTGGGAAGGTACTTATGGGTCACCGAGGCCCCCGCAACACAGGCAACAGGAAGGAATACGAGTGGGTTTTAGTCAGTAAGAGTCCGACACACCCTCCCGCTCCGCCCAGAGCGGGAGAAGTTATTTGATGATTTCCAACCCAAAAAAAAAAAGTATCTAGTATCAGTATTTGTAGTCAGTCCGTGGTATAAAATGTCAGGCAAAATCGATAACACGGAACGCAAACAAAAAAACAGGTATGCCATTTGCGTCCTGTGTCACTGTCATTCGTTTTCTATCATTTCGTTTCTCCTCGAGTTACGTGAATTTGTTCCCTGTTTGTACTCCCACTGATCGTATTGTGAGTACAAAATGCAATGTTACTACTGTTACTAGGAAAACTTAGGATGCAAGAGCGAGCGAAGCGAGCTCGGGACTTGGGGCACCCCGACTCGGACAAGTTAGGTACAAAGGGGATGGTCGGGTCTAGTGAGCCAGCGGAGCGAGCGATTTTAGACCACGCCATCCCCTTCCAGGTATTTTTTTTTATAAACACATAAGGCCCGCGAAGCGGCCCTCATACTATACGCCTTTTAAGCGACTTAGTGTTACGAGGTTAGGTTACAATAATTTGTTTTTCTCAACAACGGTGTCTTACTTTTTCATGGGAGTGGTGCCAGGGGGCAGGGGGCACACACACCTACGTCTCCCCTCCCACTCCTCCTCATACTACGCCTTTTAAGCAACTTTAAGTGTTTCGAGGTTAGGTCACAATAATTTGTTTTTCTCAAGAACGGTGCATTACATTTTCATGGGAGTGGTGCCAGGGGGCAGGGGGGGCTACCTCCCCTCGCCCTCCCGCCTTTCTCCTGCCAAAAGATACTAGATTTTAACCGAAAACATTATGTTTGATTTCTATTAATAGCTAACTATGTTGTTAAAAATCATGATTTCAAATGAAATATGTAGCCATATAAACTTTTATTACAAATAAGTTAAAGGAATGTTCTTTTTATACAAGCAACATATTGTGCTTCCACCATAAATATCATGAATTACAACTGGCAAGTTTCAATTAGGTACATCTAATCTACTACATTGGTTACGGATGATATTTAGAAGAGTTTAAAAGCAACAATCAATAGAGTTAGTCAAACATTGACGAAAATTGATCGAAATCAGGAAGACATTGAGAACGTTTCCTGAAAACGAATTCTTCATGGTTAGAAGCAAACATATCATTTACGGGTATTGTCAGTGAAACTGTCTTTGATTTTTCACTACCTGGAACAAGTAACCGGCCCGGAAGACCACCAAAAAATGTTTAATTTTCCAGTGAAAACATATAGACGGCGAATTCGTCATCTTCTTGAAACTACGTGTCCAGAAGAGATATCGATGGCAAACGAAATACAGCTTTGCCTGTCAGGAAAAAGGGAATCAGCAGTTAATGTTAAGGAGCTTCGCCTGTTTTAACTCAAAAGAGGTACAGAAATAAAAAAAAGCACGGAGGTGTTTACAGATTGAAGTTTAACTTCGGCATGTGTTTCTGAAACATTTATTTCACTTGGATAACATAAATGTTTTGCCGCTTTCACTTTGTAGTACATTTATGGTGGATACAGATTCTTTTTTATAAAATTTGGTTGGTCGCGTATGATACCATACTTATTGGTGTGTTGACTGATTTGCATCAACCATTAATGCCAGAGCCTGGTCATTTGATGGCCCGCCTTGCTTTGAGTTGATTAACCTATTGAACGCCACGTCAAAAAAGCAATCACGTGCCCTGGGCGCCCTGTTAAGCCCCGCGCGACACCGATTCGGAGTCAAACAATAGAAAATCAATTGTCTCATTAGCTGTCCTTGGTCCCAATTAAATGTCGCGTGATACACCATTGGTACATAAGAACTTAGGTATCCGGAGTCTGGTGTTATGTTGTTATTTTTTTTTTTTGTTCCCACTTGCGGCAAACTAACATAAGCCCAGTTATTATGAGTTATTTACTTAATAGATGGGCGCCAGGGACTTTGAGAGTCCCGGATCCCGGAGCCGACGAAGGTGTCCAATATACTTCTGGATGAATGTATAATGTCGAACCCAAGATCCTCAATTTAAATTTGGTTGATGACCAGTTTCCACTACTGAAAACCGGACTATGGTAGACGATCGGTTCCTACGGAAACCGTATTATAAAGAAAGAAATATGTTAAGGTATTAAAAAAACCGTCCCGCCTGCGCTATCGCTAGACGGACTCTGCCAGCCGCACATTCGTCTCCGCAGGAGTCTTCGAGCTGACTCGAGGAATGGGTCTCGCGTCCAGGCCCCAGACTCTCCTCTAGATCCTGGCGGCGAGACGAATCTCTCGAGGTGCCTCTCCTGGAATTGACAATACTGAGACCTACATAATAATACAAGGGAAACTAATGTACCTTCCTGGAGGTGACTGAGCTTGGAAATCTAAAAGGCTAACACATTAGCCGGTTAACATGGCCTTGTTTCTAATCCAACATAAGGAGTGTTCATAACTTCTGTTTGCCTGATCCTGAGTGGTGGGACAATAGGAATGAGGATTACCCACGAGGCATCCAACAACTCCACAACAAGGACTTGTTGCGTTCCCCTGAACAAGAACTGAATACCGTTGTTAACACTGAGGAATATCCTATGGCATATCTAAGGCAAATAGTCAACGGGTGCAATACTCACGGTTGGCTTAGGGAGAAAGCACTTGACTGTAAGATCCTCGACTGGCTGGAAAGTAGTCTGCGTATGCGCAATTTGGAATTCTGTAATAAATATCCATGGATCACGAGAATATCCTTTTAACGACCAAGGAAGGGCTCACAGACCACTTCTAAGCACTATTACAACAAAATCCTTACCTTTTAAAACATTGAATTAGTTTTCAAGTATCACCCAAGCGTGTTCAAGGGCAAATAGAAGCCACCTCTCTTTAATAATCCTGTCACGGATAACAAACCGGAATTAGACGGTGTGTCTCAAAAATCTTCCCTATATCAGGTAAAATGATTATAAGATAAATACTACACCAAGATACTTAATTCTTGAAAATCACTAACAACTTTCCAACGTGACGTTTAAACTCTGAAACAATAAGAATCTTCATGATCTAGACCAACAAACAAATTATTTATAGTTCCTAATTCTAAAACTTGTCTTGATTGGGGTAATTATTCAGAAATATTAAATGGGCTAATTAGCAACGTACAACCTGGCTACATTATGTCAAGATAATTCACAGATTAAAAATGGATTTATTTGACAGCGAAGTTTCTAGAAAGACGTCTATATTGAAAAAACTATTTCATTTCCGCTTTCGGTTATTTAGTTTATTATTAATTTTTACTGAACGCTGAAAATTATTAAGGATTACTCTATACGATATTAATTCGATGTTTGGCAATCAATAAGTTCAAATATCGATTAAAGTACAACTGTGAATCGGCAACCACCAGATGTCGCTTCTAAACGTCAGAAACTGACGTTCGACTGGATGACAGTTGGAATGTAAACATTATATTTATTGTTCTAATTAATTGTGAAAACCTGTATAACAGGGTTTAGAAAAGTGATTTAATGTTAGAAAGTGTTAACTAAAGAGTCCAGTGACGAAATACAGTTAAAGGAATGAGTCCTTATATCAAGTGCAGGCCAAAGTCACTTGTACAAACTACAATGAAATATATAACTCAGAAACCTCATTATGTCCTACTAATGTTTTCAGGTAAATGCTACTTCACTTATTATTAATGCAGCTGTGTAATACCAACCCTTGGTAGGTACTCAAAGGACATGACCAGTGGGACTGTGAGCGCCTGCCTAGTTGTTAAAATCAATGTGCAGCAAATATTGTTTTATTTTTGCAATTGTTGTATTCTATAGTTAACAAATAAAAAAGTTTCACGAGTCTAAAAGGTCAGGAAACTGAGAAAAATAAAGATAAGTTTTCATTAAATAACTCTCGTTTTTCTATAAGAGATGGCGCTAGGCATTGTGGTTATCGAGTTTAAGAATGATTTTCTACTATTCAACACGCCATCGAGGCGCTGGGTTTTTTTTTATACCATGAAGGGGGCAAACGAGTATGCGGGTCGTTAAGGCTTATATTATTTGTGAAGGGATGAGGATTACACTGAATAATTAAACTATTATTTGAATGAATAAATTGTTTTTAATATTCATTAATAAAAAAGGTAGGAAAGACGGACAATATAAACAAAGTACAATAAGATGGTCTATCTATCTACAAGTGGTCTCGGGTTTGAAGTCCGGGGAACTTATCTTAACTAATTACAATAAATTCATAAAAATAACAAAAATACATTAAATGCTCTTTATTGAAAACAAAAATATTTTCTAAAAATTATGCTGGTGCGAGCACATAGTCTTGGTGCCCAGCCTGCATGGCTGGCGCCACATTATCTTGTAAGCCCCTTGATGAATCCTGAATTAACTGATGATTTGCTCGAGTCCAACAGGCCCGACACGCATAGATGGTTACCGCATCCTAAAAATACAAATACTTATTAATATTGATTTTAAATGCTATTATAATGTTGATCATTAGTCATCCACCTATAGACTGAATGTGACAAATACAGCATAGTACTGTGGTTGTTACCAATCACATGGAATTACTGCACCAAGATAAGTTCACATCATGAACAGCAGACCATAAAAAGTTATATTTTCTTCAACTAACCTTAAAAATTATAAGTACCTGCAATTAGATGATCAAATATCTTACCTGATAATTATCATGAGAAATAATGGGTAGTAACGGGCTGTCTGCGGGAATCATATAGAAGCGCAGTCCTCTGAATGAGAGACCACACCCACAACCTACCATTTTATGACCTAGCAATCTCTCATTGCCAGCCTGTTCGGTATTCAATAAGTTGAAACGTGGGTGATAAACAAATGCATCTAATGGTAGCTGAAAAATCAAAATCAAAAATCAAAATTCATTTATTCAAACTAGGCTGAGAATCAGCACTTTTCGAACGTCAAAATTACATAAGACAGTCCCCCAAAACGCCCACCCTTCACCACTTCCTAGTGCTTTAGCTGGGAAGAAGAAGTGGTCAACAAAGTCCCCAGCAGCACAGCTGTCTGTCAGTTCAGTTAGAGGAAAAAAAAATGGATTCTCTATAACAGTATGCAAAACAATTTACATTACGTGCAACATAAAACATTAAATTATTATCCATATGTCAGCTAGCACACCACTATACCAACAAAAAAAAAAGAAAAGGAAAACACCGAAAACTATTAATTCTCAAGCAGAGATAAAAACGTAAACAGAACTTAATGCCCAAATAAAAGCCTCCAAGCATAAAAGGCGTGCCCACTTACATATAGCTATAGCTGTAACAGTCACAAATGATGAACTAGGACCATCAAAGTAAAATAAATAAACAATTAATTACTAATAACAAAACAAAACAATGGTCAGCAAGACGACCAGTCACCACAAGCAGCACCCGTTCACGAGCATAACGCAAAAATCAGCCATTACCCCCCTCGCCATATTAAAGGGAAGGAGGTAACCCGAATAAAATATCTTTTTATTTTGTATAAGTACCTAACTGTTTATAAAACCTGTATTATGAAATTCTATGAAAATTCAGACTTGTATGTATATTACACACTTGACTTATATTCAGTGTCCTATCCAGCGATGTAGCAATAATCATAATAGATTGATTATTCATAATCCTGGCTCATGCCATCCACCAAATAAACGCTGCTTTGTTAAGTTTTGATGGCTCACATGTAATCGAACCGCTGGCCGTGTCAGACTTTTGACTGTCTTGTTGCTAAATAGTATTTCAATGTGGTATAGGTACATACCTGATTGCTCAACCATCGGGCAAGTCTCGGTTACAGGGGCAAGGTTAACGTTGACATAATATGCCTTTGAACCCGCCTTACGGATATGCCACAGTTTAGGCATCTCATCATAATATCCATTTAACCGAATCGTAGTGCAAACAGATGAATCCTTTGAGAATAGCAATGGTCGATAAAAATAGAACACAATAATCACACCGTAAACAACGAACGCATAAACACAACGTGGGTCGGGAACTGCAATGAAGCCTGACGTGACGCCAAGACCGAATATGTAAATAGGGATGTGAATGGCAATCTGAAATCGATAAATCGCTAATTGATTTTTTCTCAAACGTATCACACTAAAATCGAAATCAGTTACTTTTACTAGCTAAGAACTCAATCAACCGAAGAACCATATTTTCACTCAATTATCCTACGTATGGAATGACATTAGGGCAGTGTAAGGGCAAAAGTCCCTCCCTCTTACAACAAAAATAACAAAATGTCGACTGTTTAATTCAAAATAAATATTCACTTTGATGCAACTATAATAAAGCTATGCTTAATATAGTTCAAACCGGTAAAATAAAATATAAATTCAAAAATCTATTTGATTTTTCACGCTTTCACTTGAATCCATTGAATTATCGATTTTATAAAAAAGATTGTAGCCCCATTGAACCCTACACAGGTGTCCGCCACTAATGTCGCTTAACACTCCTTTATAAGCAGCGATTATTTCAAAAGTTAGGGCGTTCGATCTTAGAATTACATTCACGCGTCAATAAAAACCTAATCTAACCTGTAGGCGTGTCAATAAATAAAATAACTATTAACAAAACATACATATTCCTTGTCATTAAAATTCACTTGATCGAAAATAACTCGGTCTTAGTTTACCTATTGTTCCCATAATAGGTGTAGGTTATTACGGTTACCGGATGATTATGGATACAATGGAACGTCAAAATCAAGAAGTGCATTTATGAGAAAAGCGGAAGCAAATAAAATTTGTTTTTTCAGATATTTTAACCTGGGCTTTAATCGGAATAATATAACCATGATAAATTAGATATTTATTTAATAATCTTAGTGTAAGAGCTGTAATCCTGCACATGTTCCCGAATTCGAAGGCAGGAACTGGTCATGTCCTTTACAACGTAACAATGTATCACACTAAATTAAGATTAGCAAGAAGAGGTCCTGAAAACGATAAAAACCTAGGTAATGTTTTTCTATTTATTAATTTATATTTTACCACCTAATCACATAAATATGGGACAAAATAATTTTGTCCCGCTAGATTTTCATAATATCACACGCGCCCCTTCCAATAGGTAGTTTCGTATGGAGAAGAATAGGCAAGAAACTCCACCGTTAGTATTTTAAAATGTTTTATAATATTTGTATAGGTATATTAATTATATAACTATATGTGATGATGATGCACCTAGAATAAATAAACAACCGACTTCCAAAAAATACACTAAAAAGTGAAAAATAACCTTAATTTCGGAAGCCGGTGTCTTTAGTTCTGTATTCGTTTTTTTCACTGTTTAGTGTATTTTTTTAAAAGTCGGTTGTTTTAATTTGTGATAAAGTTTTTTTCTCACTTTTTTGCCGTGGTAACTACCCCACACCAATTCGTATATGAATATTTGCTATGTAAACAACAGTGGCAGGAAGTTTTATAACATCATCAACATACACCGAGTGGATTAAATACGTATTATTGAAGCTAACCCAAAAACTATCCGAGCAAAGTTAATAAAATTTATATGGGACCACCGCGCAAGCTTCCTCTATCAAAAGAAAGAATTATAAAAACCGGCCAAGTGCGAGTTGGACGACGCGTAATAAAGGGTTCGGTAGTTGGGATGATTAACCCCAAAAACAAACTTAACATTGTAGTTGAAAAACATATTCTCCCATACAGATCGATGTGTGGTGTGACACGAATAGATAGAATAAGAAATGAGTACATAAGAGGAAGTCTGAATGTGGCACCGGTGACTGAAAAGTTGTGCAAAATCGGTTGTCATGGTATGGGCATGTGATGCGGAGGAATGAGGAAAATGTCGTGAGGAAAGTCTTGAGTATGAATGTCAATGGCTATAAGAGTAGAGGAAGACCAAAGAATCGATGGATGGACTGTGTGAAAGATGATATGGCTAGAAAGGGGTGACTACCGAGATGACAAACAATAGAGAGGTATGGAAGAAAGCGACAGGTTGCGCCGACCCCAAAAAATTGGGATAAGGGCAGGAGAATGATGAGAATGATGACATCGATATACGTCACGGTCAATTCTCCAACTGCAAATGTAAGTTAGTCGACTATTACTCGTTAACTTGTAAATACTTTTATGTGATAGTTTCCCTTTTAATTTCGTTATATGTACTACTGCCATTAATTTTATCTCATATCCAAAAACAAGCATTTAACTGGCAGGGGGGGAGCAAAAATTAGTACTTTAATGCTTATTTTTACGCAAATGGATCCCTGAATCACATACATCGCACGATATGGAGGACTAATTCTTCAAGTTCATCACTCAGCTGTTCTTGAAAGAAACGAAGATAGTAGGCGCCGCTCGCTGTTTGGTCTAAAAAACAAGTTCCAATAATTTTGTCATCAATAATTCCAGCCCAAACATTAATCCTCCACCGATGCTGAAAGTGACTTGGTTTAATAGCATGCGGGTTTGTGATCTACCACACGTGCTCATTGTGCGAATTCAATACACCTGTTCTAACAAATGAGCAGTCGTCGGTGAACAGTATCCAATTCAAGAAATCACTATTTTGTTCGGTCTTGTCTAGTACCCTCCTACTGTAATCTTTTCTTGGCTCATAGTCGAAGGGAAGAAGTGATGGGACGTAACGATAGTAAAATGGGTGCTGACCATTTCTTTGAGTACTCTCCAAACGCGCATATGGTTTACTCCGAGTTCGTGTCTCACTGAGCGCGTAATTCGCGTTGGATCGTCCTCAAACAAGTCTAAGACTTGGTCCTCGATGTCACTGTCACTAGTCCTCGGTCTGCCTGCGTCAGCTCGATGTTGGTCTCGCCCGTGCACATTGCCGGTATTGTACGTACGTATGTGCAAACGTTGGAAATCTATCGCCGACGGTAATGGTAGACTCGTAAAACGTTCTTGGTAGAGTCTGCGTGCTTCTGAATAATTGCAGTCACATTTCCCAAGACACATCAACATATTAAAATATTCTACGTTAGAATACGAGTAAGACATGGTCAAGTAACAAAACTAGAGAATCCCGGGCAGAATTCCCGTAGGTGCGGGCTTGCGGATGGTGAGCAATGGATAGCTCACCGTCCGGTAAGGACCAGGCCCGGGTCGACGGCGCGTTGCATTCCACACGCGCCTCAAAGAGATGTCGTCAGCACAAGCATAGGGGTCAACTAGGGCCGATGCCTGCCGGGGTCGCGGGAAGGTACCAAATGGTTACCGAGGCCCCTGGCAACACAGGCAACGGAAGGAATACGGGTGGGTTTTAGTCAGTAAGAGTCTGACACACCCTCCCGCTCCGCCCAGCGCGGGAAAAGTTATGTGATGATTTCCCACCCAAAAAAAAAAGTAACAAAACTAAAGGCGGTCGTTGAGCCCCAAAAATAACATCAAACCATATTATTTTATCGTTTTTAGATATCGGTACCCATCACGTCTACAGAGTTCCTCTAACTAATTTTATTTGACCCTGTATATTAAGCACGACATGAGGTATTCTCATATAATTCATGCCAAAGAGAGAACTACGTAAACAAAACACAAGCAACGCAGCATGTTGATATTGAGTTGCGTTTTTGCGTTTGCCAATGATTTGAATAAGATAAATTATTTCTTGTTTCTTATTTATACTCAAATTATACAATAAGAGTTAAACTGTTTAGTTTGTCAATATAAATTAATAAATGTCAATTGTTAATACAAATGTTTCAAACTCAGAGGTTGTCCTCTTTCCTTGCTTTCATTTAGAATTACCTATAATTCGTAAAAAGATGCATTTCTTATGAAAATTACTAATATAGCAAATATTTAAGTAATGATTCTCATAATTTTAAACGTTATTACTCGAGAAAGTTTACTAAGTTATTTAATTTAAATATTTTACCGTAAAGTCACTCACTACGTAGGTCAACATTAACATCCGTTAGAAAGTAAGCTGCGCAGTTTTTGGTAGCATCTGTTGTCGCATCAAAGAAAGCCGCCGAGCTCGTAGGTTATTTAGCGAAATAAAGATGTACTTACTTGTAAAATCAGATACTCTAAACATTTTTTTGAATGTGTCGATTTTTATAGTTATTTGATTTTGACCTCTCGACTAGCCAATGCTTATTTTTTTTTTAAATATTTTTTCATCAATGTTGTGCTTGTAGGTAAATGTATACGACCCTACTCGTAAAAGAAACAACAGGGTTTTTGTTACATACAAGTTGAGTGGAGTCGAAAGAACAAATTGCAATTTAATGTTCGCTAAACGGATTCGGGTGAAATTTGGCACATGGGTAGACCATGACCTGGATTAGGACATTGGGTACTTTTTATCCCTATATTCCTACGCGATCGAGACTTATGCGGGTGAAACCGCGGGGCACAGCCATACAGTTTGGATTATTGATATGGGGCAATAAGGGCAGGTGCCTTAACCATTGTACCTGCTCTACAGGAAAACGGTCTTAGGAGACTGTCCTTATTTTTTTTGAGAAATTTTGATCCCCATTTACAGATTTAGAAAAAAAATGGCAAGAAAATGAGCCATTTTCACAAAAAAAAAAATAAGCCAATCGATCCTGTTTCTTATAAGGATCAAAAACTCTAAAGGACCAAATGAGGTTTGAGTACTAGAAAAGTCAAACATCGCAAAAAATCTTTTCCCATAGGTTTCGGAGACTCCCAACTTACATTTTAGGGTTTCGTAGTCAACAAGGATCCCTCATAGTTTCGCCATTTCCGTCAACCTGTCCCCACTTTAGCTCAGAGACGCTTAGAACTAGAAAGCTATAATTTGGCGTGGGTATACATATTAATCACGCCGACAAAGTGGTAACATATTTTTTTTAGGGGACCTGACCTGCACGTTATGTAGGGATGCTATATTTTTTTCTCGTCTATCCCATGGTGTTGAGTTTAAAAATATTGCGGGTCTGTGAACACCATTTTTCGATTCAGGGATCCGTTTGCGTAATATTAAACTTCAAAGTGCTAATTTTTGTTAGTCAAGTATCCCCCCCCCCTGCCAGCTAAATGGTGGTTTTTGGATATGTGAAAAAATTAATGGCAGGAGTACATAATATATAAAAACAGCTAAGTAGGCTTTACAAGATAACGAGTAATAGTCGACCAACTTACGTTTGCAGTTCTTGAATTCGGCTGCCCAAATTCGAAAACCTAGTAACAGGTGATTTGAAAAAAAAACGGTTTTTGGCATTTTTCGACTTACTAGATAGTATCAAAATGATGTGGACCTTAAAACACCCAGTTTCATACGTAATTTAAAAAAAATAATTTAGCAAGTCTAAGCAATTTGGCATGATTACGAAAATTTCCTTGAAGTACAAATTTTAAACTTAGTATGTCAAAATACAAATTTAAAATCCTAGCAGCTCAAGCGACTTACTAAGTTATGAATTTGAAATACCAACTTGCTATGTTTTGAATTTGGCTTTCAATTTAACATTTGCACCACTATGTAAAGATGCAAAGATAAACAGCAAATGTTTCGTGTGGCATGAAGTAATGATGGGTCGAGATGCTAATAATATAATAGATGCTTTGATGGCTTTTCTTGTTTCGGAAAGAGATATGAAAAAATTAACACTGTGGTGTGACAATTGCACTGGACAAATTAAAAATTGGTTTTTATTTACAGCGCTCGTAATGGTTGTTAATTCTGAGTGCATTAATATCGATACTATTACTCTGAGATTTCTCACTAAAGGCCATACCCATATGTCTGCTGACGGCGTACACGGAAATATAGAAAAAGAGATGAGGCGTCGAGATGGAGTTTATGATTACGAGGACTACAAGTCTATTATAGCGAACTGTAGAAAGAACATTGACGTTATCGAAGTGCAAAAATCATACCATTGGGTGAAAAAGAAACGAGTTCCAAGGCGTAACACAAATGACGATTCAGCTCTCAGCACATTTTTGCTAAAGCCAGTGGTTGAAGCTAAGTTCCTCAAAGCATCACGAAATCTGTTTTATAAAGCAGATTTTGATGAGTCATACCAAGAACTAAACTTCTTGATGCAGAAATTTAATGTCAACACTATTCCCCCACTTTCAAATACTATCCCCCGAGGGGTGAAATCATCGAAGAAAGATGGTATTGTTTCAAAATTGGTCCCCCTAATGCCATTGAACAGAAGGGAGTTTTGGCTGAATCTACCCACGAGTGATAACTCCATTGATTTGCAAACTGATGGTCAAATCGTTACCGATAACAATGAGTAGTTCATTATCAATAAGAATTATTTTAACTTAAGTTTATTTTTTTTAGTTTTGGTTGACTGTTGAGAGTGTGAGTCATAATTTAATTTAATAAGAGTCCTTTGAAGTACGTTAATAAATATCATTTTATAAGTCAACATGATTTTTATTCAAAATCTGCATTCGTAGGTACTTTGGGATAATTTTATTTTTTAATTTTATAAGCACTTAATGTATAATGAATTTGTTTAGTCTTCATGTTTACCATAGTAAATCAAATTGATAACCTAGTAAGCAGACTTACTAAGTTTTGATATTGTTTTTACATTTATATTTGGGTAAATTCACAAATAAAAATAAAGTATGAGCGCTTCAAGTGTAACTATACTCTAAAAATGATTACGAGTATAACAACTAAAATGTCAACAATATAGCACAACTTTTCGCCAAACATCCAAATTACTATCTCTTCTAGTTTCTTCGGGCGAACGAATCAAAGTAGCCGACTAGTTTTTTGGCTCTCCTGAACATTTTTGTTGGAACGAGTTACTATGTTTTGATTTTAAGCAGCCGAATTCACCGTGACGTATATCGATGTACGGGAGAACATGTTTTTCAACTACAATGTTAAGTTTGTGTTTGGGATAAATTCATCCCAATTAAGGAACCCTTCATTGTCCATGGTTTTAGTTTGGATGAAATGCCCGCTTCAATGAAAACTGGCCGAAAATGAACAAAAATAAAATTAACTTCAGATTTTGAACGAAAACGCGTTATAATTTTATTTACTTTGAGTACAGAATTTAGAGTTTGTTGCCTGTGATTTCTGTAATTCTGAGAAAAATGTCCCAAAATAGAATTGAACGTTTAGACTTGTATCGGAAAAGTATTTTGCGAACTCTGACTTTTGTAGTTGCCAGTCTATCCATCATAAAAAGTAAGTTCGAGTCTCATTTTCTACAAAATGTATGGGGCAGTTTTTAGCGATTTCTGACTTTTCTAGTACTCAAACCTCAGTTGATCCTGTAGAGTGTTTGATCCTTATAAGAAACATGATCGATTGGTATCAAAAAAAGTTTTTGTGAAAATGGCCCATTGTTTGCTGACTGTACTTAATGTGTTTTCAAAATTTGTGGATGGTGATGATGCAAAATTAAAAAAAAAAATAAGACTCCTAAGACTATTTCTCTGTAACTACAACGGTAAGGTACCTACCCTTACTGCCCCGTCTCAAAAATCTACCTGTATAGATGTTAGGATTACAGTTAGGATTCAAGCTAGGCTTAGCCAGGGCGAACGGATATGAGCCCTATAACGACAGTTAATATGCAAATATAAACCATTATCCTCACTTTCAACATTCTAAATAAATCAGGTTGTTAACTTTCAAGCGAAAGCGAGCCGGGAGCCGTGAGCCATGGGCCATTAGTTATGAGCACACTGCACAGGCCACTCGACATGATCAATGTGATCACAGAGGAGTCAGTGTGCGGCTCGCTACACCCGCTGTTCGTGTCCGTCGCGCGCCGCCGCAGGACTTGACTACAAAACAATCTCAGATTCCAATCAGTCGTCTGTGATGGAGAATTAATTTAGCAAACATATTAGAACAGGTCTAATTACAAGCTAAACCAATTAATTGCAGAGTTCTGTCAAACAAACACATAATGCACTTATATAACAGCGCCATTATGTACACGTGTGTGATCGAGCGAGCGCTGTGTAACGTGATTAACGCACAACTTAGGCTGATTACAAAGCGTGCGCTAATTAAGTAAAACCACAGAGTAACACAAACTGCGGATTTCGCTAATGTGGCGTGAATGTATAGATGATCGTCGTCAAAGGGTTAGCGACTGTTTACCGAACTAATGTGAGTATGAGGCCTATTGTTGAGCCTTAGCCGCGGGGGAGGGGCTCATATCACACACGCACGTGTACGATCGATCTCGGTGTCGCTCTAGCAACTTCTATTTCCAAGAAACCCAACAGTGTTGTGTATACACTCGCCATCGACAGAACAAATGCTTGAGAAACCGTTTGGAAAGCGATAGTGGCAGTACTATCGCTTTCCAAACGGTTCCTCAGCGATACTAGCCAATGTACGGCCAGCCCTAATAATTGCCCATCGAATCGTATGATTCCGCGATCGTCTTTAAATAGCGGGTGTAAGGAGGGATGAAGAGCCCCCGCCAACTTGCTAATTCAGTTCAGTAATCAAATTGTGAGTAACTTCCATGGCAACAGGACAGAATCAATTACATTATTTCTATTCAAAATAATAACTGTATAGTTATCCACCGGTAGGTAACGAGAAAATTATTCGTGACCAATTAAAACAAATTTTCTTTTTAAATGCCTATCCTACTCGTATTTGTAAAACAAAAACAGTATTATAAGATACTGTTTTTGTTTTTCTGACTGTAAAGTCAGAATCGATGATATTAACACCGCGTATAGCGCTACAAGCGGTGCCTTTGTGTCGCGACGCGTCGCGCGACAAGTCGCGCCAGTATGTAGGAGCCTTAAGAACTGTTTTGATCTCAGCATATCTAGCTAGTCTGTTCCCATTCAAATCTTTGATGAACTAAGATAATGCCGCTACGTTAACACCTCCGCTGTAGACAGCTTCAGAGTCGGCAGTCGTTTAGCTTGAGCGATGAAGCATAAAAAGTAGTCGTTTAGCAATCGATACATTTGAAGACTAGACCTACAGAATGGATCCTCGCGGGTCCCTTAGAAACAAATAAAAAAAATGAATGTACTAACTTCGCCTTCTCTTTATATCTTAGAAAGTATTTTGTATGTTCGCAAAAATTTAGTAGGTACTTTTCAAAGTAAGAAGCGATTTCCATAATATACACGCAGAAAACATGAATTGTGATACCTAAATTTAGATAAACAAAAACAAGCAAAACATTTGTTATCAACAGTATCCGCTTTAATGATATGAATCCACATCAAACATGTCCTTATCAAATAAGCATATTATAAGAATAAAGACTAGGTTATAAACAAGGAAGTTTGGCAATAATTCCTTCTGCACATGTGGCTTCCCTGGTACCTCATAAACGGCATAACTATGTTTATTTATATACATTTTTTTTACATACTTCATTGACATAATATTTTCATTATTTGACGTTAGATACCTATAATTTTGATTTCAAACTATTTATTAGTGGCTTTTGTGCGTCAGCGGGGGAGCCCATGGGCGGAGTTTATCCCCCACCACCTTGTACGGGCGTCCTCACGGGTCCCTGTCCAGAGTCCCCAGCGACTCCTCGCGGGCCAAACCCCTGGCCCGCAGGATCTCCGCTTGGAGGGCGGTCTTCGCCGCTCGGTAACCCTCGTACAGCTCCGCCTGAATGACTTCCGTGTCCGGAGGTTTGATATGGAGCCTGCGGTGCCTGGTATACCGGCGTCGCGCAGCCACGCATGCAGTGCGCAGACCCGTCAGCTCCTGCGACCACCAGTACACCTAGCGCGAGGCACGCCCAGGCTGGACCCGGGGCATTGCCACGTCTCATATGTCGGACATGACCTCCCGGAACCACCCCGCCTCGTCGTTGATGTCAGCAGGCCTGTACGGTGGTGACACCCAGGCCTGCACGATCAAGGCTTCCAGGAGGATCTCCCCGGTCCAGCTGCTTCAGCGCCCACCGCGGACCACTCGGGGCCCGTCGGACCGGCGCGTCCGAGGTTTGGGCGGAGACGTCAAACCGGATATACCGGTGATCGGAGTAGGTCTTCACCCCCTCCATGATGCGCCAGTCAACTACACGCGGCGACAGAGCGGGGCTGGCGAACGAGATGTCTACCACTGATTCACCCCGCATCCGCACACACGTGGGGACAGAACCCCGGTATAGGACGACCAGGCCTGTCTCCAGAGCCCAGTCCTCCACCATCCTGCCCCGTGTGTCCGTTAACCGGGAACCCCAAGCCAAGTTCTTGGCATTGAAGTCCCCGAGGACGAACACGGGGAGGGAACCAAACCCGACGACGACGTCTCTCAACTCCGCAAGGGAGTTATGGAACTCGGCAAGAGTTCGGTTCGGAGAGAAGTAGACCCCCACTAAGACAATCTCCCCGAACCGTGCTGCTACGGAACCCCGTCCTCTCTTGACGGCCTCGAGGGACGGAATACCGGCGGCGGCCGACGAAATTAGGGTCACTGAGCCGCTCAGGTCCTCCACCCAGTCATTCCTGGGCGGGACAAAGTACGGCTCAGCGACCACAGCGATGTTAATGACCACTGCACCATGCTCTGGAGCAACAGATCCTGAGCGGTGGCGCAGTGGTTGATGTTCGCCTGGAGGAGGCGTAATGGGACCATTATGGGCACTCCATGTTGGCATTGGCCTCCTCCCAAACCAAGGGCCTGCCGCGGTGGCTATGGCGACGACGACTGCGGTGGTGGACGCGGCAGCGGCGGCGGCGGCAGCGGCAGTGGCGACGACTGCGGTGGTTACGGTGGTGGCGGCGGTGGCGGCGGTGGCGGAGGGCTTGCCCCTGGCCTTGGCTTTGGCGGGTGGGGTGCAGGCCTTGCCCCCCATCCGGTGGTCGGCCGGCTTGCCAGCCGCCGCACATACGGCACAGTGCGGCGTGGGGTTGCAGAAGCCGGCCTTGTGCCCGGGCTGACCACAGCGGTAGCAGAGACCACTGCGGTCCACCTCCGAGGTGCTATTAGCTTCACGTGGTCGCCCACCTGGCAACGGAAGCACCTCAGAGGTCTTGGGCTCCAGCAGTTTAACCTGTGCGGACACCCAGCCCACCAATAACCTTTGGCCCTCTCTGGCAATATTTTTGGCCGCCGACACGGGGCAGCTCACCGTAACGGTTTGCAGCCCCGCGGAGTCAGGATGGATGGTGCCCACCCTCACCTGCTCGGCAGAGCACCCCCCAGTCTTGACCACTGTGGCGACCACCTTGTCCTCCGTTACGGAGTCGTCCAGACCCATGATGCGCATGCTAGCGCACTTGGTGGGCCTGGACACTCGGACCTCGTCCGCATTTAGGGACGCCCTAAGCCTTTCAGCCAGAGCGTCAGCGGCCGGGCCACTGGCCGCACCGGGGACCTCCACCATTCGATCCCCAGTTGCCGTTACCTTCGTTTTGAGGCCTTTTGCTGCGCTGAGCTCCTCGAGGCGCACCACCTCACCCACCTTCGCCATAACTGTCCTATAGGACGTGCCCTTCTTTTCCGCATCCGGCTGTAGTGTGATCACTACAGCTGCGGAATTCGGGGCGCGGAGCCTAGCCGCGGCGGTTCGCTCCTTGCGCCGCTGCCGCCTTTCCCTCTTTTTGGCCGCTCTTTTTGCCTTAGCCGCCTTCCTCTTCTCCCCGGCTACTTCCATTCCAGACCCTGGTTTGGCCGTGGCAGCTGTGGCGGCAGAGTACGATGGGGCCTTGCACTGGCCCGAGACCGGCTGGCTCGCCGCCAACGGGGGGCGCAGGAGTATGGCCTCTAGAGTGGAGAAACGACTCCGCAAGGAAGCCATCTCCTGCCGCACCAGAGTCAACACCCAGTCTTCAGCAGGCACGGGCTGCCCCTGCCCATGCTGCTGCCCCCCCTCCGGCTCCACTTAGGGGTCGGCTCTTCTGAGCCCGGCCAGGTCCGCTCGGAGCTTCTCGTTCTCCTTTCGGAGAAGCTCCATGGTGCAGCCGCCATGGAGCGCTTGACGGCTCAAGCGGGCGACCTCCGCCTGCATCTCGGACATACCGTCCGACGGAGGCCCGAGGTGAAGTGCCTCCGCTGCTGCCACAATAGAGGCCGTGGCCGCGGATATGGCCTGATCCTTTGAGGACTTGAGCCTCTTCACGGCCACACCCTTGATCGCGGCTAGCACGACCTCCGCAAACCCAGCCACACGCTCTAAATTGAAGCCAGCGGCGTCCGGCCCCCCGCCAGGAACCTCAGAGAGGGGCCCCTCCATGGCGAGCTTCTCGGCTCGCTGAGCCGGCTGAGCTGAGCTAGTTGGCTCGGCTGGGCTGGCTTGGCTCGGCTTGCCGGCCTCCCTAGTGGAGGGCCCTCTGTCCACCCCTTTATTTCCTCGGGCTCCACCCCGCCGGCTGGAGTGTATCTTCGTCCTCCGCCCGACCTCTTCATCGGAGGACGACCCCGAGTTGGGTCGCTTCGGGTTTCTTAAGAACCCTCGCTTCCTCTCCGCGACCTCTTCGCATTTTGAGCACCCGGAGCTCTTTGCGCCGGATGCAGCGTCGGACTCCAACCCCGCATTGCTCTCCTCACATTTTTTTTTTTTTTTTGAGGGTGGGAAATCATCAAATAACTTCTCCCGCTCTGGGCGGAGTGGGAGGGTGTGTCAGACTCTTACTGACTAAAACCCACCCGTATTCCTTCCTGTTGCCTGTGTTGCGGGGGCCTCGGTGACCCATAAGTACCTTCCCGCGACCCCGTGCTCTCCTCCCCTTGACATCCAGTTTTTTTTATTTTTTATAAAAGATTCCATTTTTGTTCCCACGAGTGTGGGGGATCTATTCGGTCCACCTAGGTTCACCCCCTGTCCCTAGGTAAGTGTGCATTTATAACCCAACCAGGGGGTCCACTGGTAACCCTGGCTGGGGGTGCGCTAACGACTGATGCGCCACCTACAATTACGAAATTGCAGATGACACTACTCCTCAGCCATTCAAATCCTCGCCGCGCACCAAAACTTGACATTAGAGGATTTTTTTATAGAGGTTACCTTCTTCGCGAACCGGGCGACCAAGCCAAGATCCTCGTCCCGTTCCAAGTCACAAAACATGACTGTGATCTCTTTACGGATTACGATTCCGGCGGTTGTAATCAGGAGAATCAGTTCTCCCGTTGCTAGCTCGCTGGCAGGGTGAGTGCACAATGAGCGCCGCCCTTGCTTCTCCCCTATGTCTTCTGTTAGGATCAGAGTGACACGAGGAAAAACGTCGGCCCATATTGGCCCTTTCTTCGCGGACCTTCCCTTCCGCCTCGCCACTCTGCGCCCACTCGACCTGCCCTCTGTAAGCAGAGGGGGGAGTGGACGACCGACGATCGAGCATGAAGCTCCCCGCCACGCAGAAATTCGCTACAGTCAATACCCTCTCCGAAACATGGAGAGACTATTGACCGTGCCCACAATGCACCGGCCCGACGGCTGCTCTTTCCCCCGAACGTATTCGCAGGGAACCAGCAGCAATCAGGCACTCGAGGAGCTTTTCTGCACGCACCCCAGTTTTCTGGTCTGACAGTGACTTTTTCTAAATCATTCATTAACCGGGGAGTAGCACCACATATACATATAGTACATGTGGAACTTGAAGAAGTGTCAGTCAATACTTGAGCTACTTTTCCATCTATCATTGTAAACAAAAGTTGATGTTTGACCTGTATTCCTTCCCCATGTTTATTGATCAATGATGGGTTTAAATTGTTAATTTGGCTTTGAACATTATTAACAACAGCTCTTGTTTTGTCGGGAGTTTCTTTTGAATATTTGATTGAAATAGGCCGAGAAAACCTTACAGATGACGGTACAGGATTTTTCCAGACAATAGCGCCACTTGCTTCATCTACTAACCTTATAGGAACAAAAGAAATAACAAACAGATTGGCATCTGAAACGAGTTCAAATTCCTCTGGAAGAATTTGTTTGTGCTCACTTTGACCAGATGAGCCATCACATCCCCACTTGCTGGATAAAATTAGGCTTTTTAATCCAGTAACATTAACAGTATCAATCAATAAAATTCTATTTGGTGTATGATCGAACAAGTCTTGTAAAGAAATAATTTTTGCATATGTATTCGTAATTTCCATCGATGTAATAGGTGGATAGCAACTTTCTTAACAGTTCTGTATTTTGTAATATGGTGGCAGAAAAAAACAGTTCCATTCATTTGTTACATTTCTCAGGTACAAATACTGTGCTTTGGTAAGATCCAAGTCGATGTAGACACTTAACGCTTCGTCGTCAGTTAACATTCTAATGTTTTCCGAACCAATCGAGTCCAAAATTATTTTCTTTATTGTTTGTCTGTAGATCTAATAACTTCAATAAGGTTTGCCTCCATTCCTTCGCTCATTGATCGTAATCCTTGCAAATATGCGTCATAAATGTGTTGGAATCCATAGTCGTTGAGTAATGTAGTATTTTTACGCATCTTACTTGATTCAGAAGAGTCTTCATAAGGAATACAAGGTCTACCTCGCTTCGCGTGCAGAGAGAAGATCCATCATCTGTTCCTGAAGCAGGCAGAGTTACAGAATATTTTGTATTAAGCCAACTGTTATTGGTTTCAAGAAATTGTTCCTTCTTGCGTGAAGCTTGAGCCCACCGATTATTGAATTGTAGTAATAATGTATTTTGAAAATCACTTATTACTACTTGTATGTTATCTCCTGACATTGAGCCCACCGATTATTGAATTGTGGTAATAATGTCTTTTGAAATCACTTATTACTACTTGTATGTTATCTCCTGACATTGAGCCCACCGATTATTGAATTGTGGTAATAATGTCTTTTGAAATCACTTATTACTACTTGTATGTTATCTCCTGACATTGAGCCCACCGATTATTGAATTGTGGTAATAATGTCTTTTGAAATCACTTATTACTACTTGTATGTTATCTCCTGACATTTGATAATTTTCACGTAAATATGTTGATAGGGCCGACACATTTTTACCTTTTTCAATAGAAAAAAGTACCAATTCACGTCTAGAGCTATTAAAAGAACTATGAAAGTTATAAGTATTTTATATTGTGATTTAATAACAATTGTGGTAACATGTGTTCTATGGCCAAGCTTTTTATAGGAAAATCTAATAAGGGTGGTGTGCATTATATACCATTCTTATCTTACGTGCCCTTATTCATACATAACACGTGTGCAAAACTATATCAACACCTAGAATATATGCCAAACTACAAAATTTTACCACAAAAACCATTTACAATAGTTATCTATTCAGCTCTCATGATAAAGCATTTGGGACGTTTTATCACATGATGCCTCGTAACACAAAAATTGCAAAAATCCGCAAGTTTTTTTAATGGAAATGTTACGTAGATACCTTGTGCACCAAATACCTAAGATTAAATTTAGAACTTCGGCAAGCTTCGCTAACTAATAGGAGTCTCGTTGAAGATGAAACAACCATGTTTTGTTCATCGTTATACGTAAAAAAATATGACAGTTTTATTTAACCCATATTATAATTAAAATAACTTCTTCTTATTCTACATAAAATATTCTTTCTAAATATATACCACACTATATAGTGTGGTATATTAGGTGGTATATTTTATTTTAGATATTGAACACTGGTTAAAAAAGAAGCATATGCTTCTTTTTTAACCAGTGTTCAATATCTAACTGAAAATATGTAATTTTCGGGATACAATTCGTTGAATTTCCATACTGCCAAGTTCCATTTTGTAACTGTTAGGTGTACTCAATGGATAAAAAACGATTGCATATAATAGTACGAATCCTGAAGAAAAAATAAAACTAAAAAAGTATACAATATGCAACATTTCAATAAAGTATTTATGATCAGCACTTGTTCTACGATTACCCATAGTGCGTCGCATCGTCGCATTTTCCTACCGTAAGTAATTTACCTACAGAACTCACTTTATTGACCTACTTCACAGCTGTGCGCCCCGTTTGTCGTCTCGTAGTCCTGGGTCCTGGGTTACGTTCTATTTATTCTAGTAATAGCGAGCTTAAGGCGTGATTGCCTATTTTATTCAATAGCCTATTAAAGCTTGGAATTGGGGCTCAGTCCAATAAACTGCGATAAATTTGTCCCCATCTCAATCAATTGTAGGTAATAGATACCCCGCTGTCTGTTCCCCAGAGAGATCCCTGGCGAGGCGGGAAGGCGTGACGGAAATATTTTTCTATATTTCAGTTTAAACGTAATTTAGTCCAAGCGCATTATGCATCATGCACACATCTTTAGCCAAACTTAAAGTCATGATATTGTACCGGACGCGTAAGTTATTACAATACGTATTAGCGATAGGTTTGCGAAAATCCGCATGATACGAGTATATTCTTTCCCAATACTGGAACATTGGATGGCAGCCAGTCCAGCTCTGATGTGTACAAACACTCTGTATGTGTCTCTGTATGTTCCTGTGTGTGTGTGTGTGTGTGTTGTGTGTGTGTGTGTGCTAGCGTGTGTGAGTCCAGTGAGTCTAAGACTGGTTGTCAACTTTCGGGCTTCTGACGACCCGTAACGACTGACATATTCGACGGATACGTTACTTTTAAATGGAATCTAACTAGGTAGGCACTTAATATTGTAGATGCGACAGTGCGCACGTTCATGTCCTTCTTTCACGCAGCAGCGTCGATCCTTAATCGACGTGAATTTTTGCATAGAGATAGTTTGTGAAAGTTCAAAGTCTCCGTGGGGTAGACCAATGGAGCGACGCCGTGGGTAAACGGTACTTTACAATAAACTAATTTAAACTCCGCCGATACTTTAAATTCGAACGTCGTATTTCTATTACGTAATAATTGCTAATCATAACATATGCCAATTTAAGTGAGTGTGTTTTTAACAAATTAGTACATATTTAACATTGGCGGTACACCAGCGCCGGCAGCACATCCGCGCCGGCAGCACGTCGGCGGTACATCAGCGGCGGTCGCAACTGCCCTCACTGATTTACGCGTTTGATTATTCAATTGCTGGGCTCTACGGCTCTAGATACCATAACAATAAAATCCTATTTACGTCCTGTAGAGAAGACTAACAAAATCGCTGAGGCTTTGCGGAGAAACGTGGCAAACTTAGGACATTATTTAAAGAACCAGACAAGACTAAGAACAATAAAATAATTCTATACCTTCTTGTTTTATGTGCAAAAGTTGGAACACACAAATTGTGGCAGCATTAGTAAACCTTTTACTTTGGAAGTTGTTCGGGAACTTTTATTACAATTTTAGAGAAACTGCTTTAATTTCTGAGTCAGTTAAGACTAGCCATCAGACACAACATAATTAGTCCGCTAACACGACCTCGTCTACCGTACACATGGGTCAATATCAACACAGTGCATTTGTTTTCAATTTTGGTGGCGAAGTTTTTACTTCAGTTTTCGTGAAAAATAAGGACCTGGTATAAGAAAAGAAGTCCAAGCTAGAGAGATCTTCAAGAGGTCTGCTGCTTTTAGTTCAAAGTCTAGTGTGGCCACCAAAATTGAAATTCGCTCACCAAAATCGAAAGTGCCCACAAAAATTTAAAATCAGTGGCACCAAAATTGGATTTCTCTGTCACAAACCTCAATCTCACTAATATAAATAAATAAATAAAATAAAAATCGTTTATTTTCAGGCGTCAAAGGCCCATAGTATGTTAGTATTACTAAACAAAACACTTAAAAACTATGTTAGTAGTAACACTTAGGCACACATGAGTACAAAATAATAAAAAAAAAAAAACACACAGCTTCAGCTACACAGAGGAAGATTTATAAAGACCCATGTCTGACATGTAGCTTGATAAACCTATCCATTGTAGGCCCCTCTAACCTGTCAGCAAAAAATAAAGCTAAATAAATATAAAGCTTAATTTAACTAATCTTACAAAATCTCGGGAATTATTTTATTTTTTATTTTATCAAATGGGAACAACAAACAGCTACATTATGGAATATTACTACTTGATAACATCAATAATAATGTAGCTTACAGCGCTGTTCACAGATTACCATTAATGAGTAAACCTTAAATTGCTAGGAAAAGCAATCCTCTTTAAAGTGTAGGTCAGAAATAACTATGTCATTAGACATTGTTTCTGAAGGTGGCTCTCATTGAGAAAGGGCAGGTGAAGCAGGCTCATATACGGAAGCAAAGAAATCGGAAAACATGTTGCAAATCGATTGAGGATCGTTGGATACAACGTTGTTATATTGTACTTTTGCAGGTATACCGGGTTTGTCTTTGCGATTTGTGACATAGACCCAAAAATCTTTAATATTTTTATGAATGCCATCCTCAATCGACTGAATGTATTTCGAGAAGCATCTATCACAATTTTAACTTAAAAAAGGCTCTGTACTGAGAAAAAGTTCTATCTACATTTAGACTTATATCACAGACAAAAGGTGGATGATAAGATAAGTGTCGATGGGAAGAAGAGGCAACAACGCACTTGATACCTTACATGGGTGGTTTGATATCAGAAGATCAAGAATTTTACCATTGGTATTTGCCACGACATTGTATTGCAAAGCATCAAGTAATGACATTAAATTATTTAACTGTACTGTATAAGTCGTGGACGAGCCCGTCACCAACCCACCGCTGATTAGGGATACCGTAGAACCCGGTGTGTTCCAGTTTATTTCTGGGAGATTGTAGTTGCCTACTATGTAGAAAAAGTCAACGGTAGGGTCACCCAGTACCAGCTGTAAGTTTTCAAAATGTTTTTCATATACAAAGGTAGCGGTTTTTGGAGGTATGTAAGCCCCAGTAATGATATGCCTCTTGGATGGTCGCAAACTAGGCACTTCTATAAGGACGTGTTCAACAATGTTGCAATATAACGAGTTGGCCGGTGTTATAGAAATTCCACATTCAGAGGACTGAAGTGTCCTCAGCAAGGCAACCAACACTCCCACGCAATACATTTTTTAGTGCTAATACGATCACGATCACACGTGTATACAATATAGCGCTGATCGATAAACTCATTATTGCCAATCTCAGGAATCAACCAAGTCTCTGTGAGTACGATGATGTCGTGGTTACCGTTAAGAATGTTCATGTATACGTGTGTAATTTTGTACGGATACCTCTGCAATTTTGGTAATATATAGATAAATGTTTGTTACTCATCACGAGATATTAAGTATTCAAAAAAATAATTATCAGCAATGTAATCACAAGTGCGTAACAGGTATTCGCTTGTGCAATGCTCAGTACAAAGTTCATAGGTTAAGTACAAGTAAAGATAATACTTCTCAGTTACATAATTGACACCAACAACACAACAAGACTGAACCCCGACGACAGAACAGTTTAAGTATTTAAAATAAATTTTTCAAAACAACATTAATGCGTAGTGATATAATAATCAAGAATTGCAGCAACAGCAGATTATAATACAATTTAACATGTTTGTTATAGCGACCCGATAACAAGTATAATATAATATATTGTATAAAATAATTTATGAAAAAATCGGTATATACATCGAAGCTTCTATAGCAGATTATTATCACAAAAAGACCGAACAATACAAACAAACACGAACAGTCAGATACATAACATTCGTACACAATAGAATAACGTTTTGTTGCATAAACAATCCTGATTAAAAAGGCTAAAACATTAAAAAAAGCAATAAAATTATGAAGGTACAAAAACACATTGCAATTAAAGTGCGTTGGAAGAGGGGCCACCATGAACGTTGTTGTTCGACGGGCTGTTTTTAATCTTGCGAATATCCTCGTCTTTATGTATTGCAAATGCAGTATCACCATCCCGTTCGCGTACGAGAATAGTGGCGTTCCGAATCCATACATACTTAAAGTGAAACTGTGTGGCCACTTCCGAAAACTTGCGAAAACTTGCGAAATAAATGTTTCTTCTTGAGTGTCAAATGCGTTCATGTAAATAGTCGATGGTGAACCTGTAAAACCCAGTTGGTCCGTTTTAAAGGTTTTGACTTTGCGGAAAGCAGCAAGTAAATTTTCCCGCAGGATACGTGACGTCAGCTTTACAATCACGTTTTTGGGCCTATTTGTTTGCTGGTGAGCATGAGGAACTCTGTGGATAGAAATTATATCCCTTTATGTGACGGGAAAATTAATGGCAACACCGATAGACTCCATTACATGAACCAGGTTTCCACTTCGAGTCTCTGGCACGTTAAGGATCTCCACATTGCACTGTCTCGCTTGCTGTTCAAGATAATCTAGTTTGGACTCGAGGAGACTAATAAATTGGCTAGATTGCTCAGCACTAAGTCGACTCACGTCAGCCATACGTTTCTTAAGTTGAACCAGTTCCTCTGAATGAAACTGCAATGAGGTTTTGAGTTCAGCTACATCCTGCGATATACCAGATACATGTTGCTCTAAAGTGTTATGTCCGGTACGAATACTGCTAATTTCATCCCCTATTTCATACAGGGCGCCTCTCAATTCGCTATTCAGTTTGTTTAAACTCGTATCTATTTCATCTCGCCAGCTGTGCAATGTAGTCTTAATGTCCTCCTTAAAAGCAGAAAGCGTATTGTTTATGTCACTCCTCCACCCCTTTTTTTTTTTTTTTTTTGAGGGTGGGAAATCATCAAATAACTTCTCCCGCTCTGGGCGGAGCGGGAGGGTGTGTCAGACTCTTACTGACTAAAACCCACCCGTATTCCTTCCTGTTGCCTGTGTTGCGGGGGCCTCGGTGACCCATAAGTACCTTCCCGCACTCCTCCACCCCTGCAGTGTAATATGTAACTCATTTGTAAATGCTTGGAAACTATTAGCTTTGTCCTGAGCGACAGATTCATTACCAATTGACGGATTACACGATGAGGCGGGACAATGTTCTATGATATCGCATGACATGTTCAAGCTGTCTTCATGTGTCGGAATTTGCGCGGACCGTACAGATGTCAGTAAGTTAGACCGAGTACGGCGGGTGACATTATTACACGACGGGCATTTCCAGACCGCCTTAAACTCATCTGTAAGAGCTTCATACTGACAAGGCTGTATATTTAGGCATTCAAAATGATGACTCCCTTCACAGGCATTACATTTCAGAAGCCCAGCCCCAATCACAAAGAGTGTGTAACAGCCAGCACAGTTCATGTTGAGTAAGGTGCGCTCCGAGTTTGTAAACAAAACAACTGGTAGCGCCGCCTACCTCCGTATTAAAAAGTTTAACAAATTTATTTATTAATAACTTTCATCGATTAATTCTCAGTGTTAAAAATATTAATTATTAATTATCTGATAAACTCATAATTTATAACTCATATTTTAACTCCGCATTTTGCGGTAGCTCCAGTTCAGGTGGAGGAGCAGGTAGGTGTAGCTGGGGAAATCATGACTGGAGAGCCAATCAATATTTCGGCACGGGAGATAAAGGATATAATTAAATCTATGACAAGAGGCAAATCCCCTGGACATGATGGCCTAAGCAATGAACACTTTCAGTATGCTGGTCCACATCTTCCTAGGATCCTGTCCATGTTTTTCAACTTTTGTGTGAGGCATTCCTATCTACCTGTGGACCTGATGAGGACGATAGTTGTGCCTATAGTTAAGAGTAAAACTAAGGATGCGTCAGACAACGACAACTATAGACCAATTTCATTAGCTCTGTAACAGCTAAGGTGCTTGACCGTGTGTTTGAGCGTAGGATAAGTGCCCAGCTCAAACCACATGCTGATCAGTTCGGTTTTAGAGCCGGGTTGTCCACTGAAACTGCTATTCTGGCGCTTAAGCACACGGTTAGGTACTATACTGATAGGAATACTCCTGTGTATGCTGCTTTTCTGGATCTCTCCAAGGCGTTTGACCTGGTTAATTATAATATCCTGTGGTCAAAACTGAGACAGAATACCACACCTCATGAGTTGGTTAACCTCCTCGAGTTTTGGTATAACCACCAAATTAACCAGGTCAGATGGTCGGGTGCATTGTCTGGTGAGTATGGGCTGGAGTGTGGCGTGAGGCAAGGTGGCTTGACCTCCCCAGGGTTTTTTAGCCTATACATCAATCAGCTGGTCGAGGAGCTCGGCGGCACTGGTGTCGGATGCTCAATTGATGGCAAGGTCATTGATAGTATAAGTTATGCTGATGACATGGTGCTGCTGAGTCCTTCGATTGATGCACTCAGACGGTTGCTTGGGGTGTGTGAACAATACGCCACGGCCCATGGACTCCTGTACAACGTTAGGAAGAGTGAGGTCATGGTTTTTCGTGTTGGTTCCAGAAAACCTAAGTCGGTTCCTCCAGTCTTTCTGTATGGGGAAGCACTTAAGAGAGTGTCTCAATTTAAATACATGGGGCACGTTTTGAATGAGGATCTGAATGATGATGATGATTTGGAAAGAGAGAGAAGAGCGTTGTCGGTTCGATGTAATATGTTGGCCCGCAGGTTTGCTAGGTGTACTAAAGAAGTGAAAATTACACTGTTTAGGGCCTACTGCCAGACTTTATACACCTGCAGCCTGTGAGTCAAGTATACGCAGAAGGCCTACAACGCTCTTCGAATTCAGTATAATAACGCCTTCCGGGTGGTGCTGGGACAGTTCTGTAGCGCGTCAGGCATGTTTGCTGAGGCAGGCACAGATAGTTTTGAGGCTATTATGCGTAAAAGGGCGGCCTCCTTGATGCGTAGGATACGTGGGAATTCCAACAGCATCCTAAGCGTTATTGCTGAAAGACCAGACTGCCCTTTCCTTGCGCACTGGTCCCGTAGGCATGCCTGCAGGCCCGGTGCAGAGTGAAAGTTTTTGAACTAAACTTTTGTGATTTTGTAATTAATTAATTGATTTTGCTTAAGGTTACTAACATAGTTGTAAGTTTTTCTGTGACTAACTCATTATGGATTTTTAATTATTTCCGAATTAAATGATTTTTATTATTATTTTTGTCCTTACGTATCTCGGGACCATGGGGTCCCGGACCTTTGGAAGGCGTACGAGGGGCCGAAGCCAACTCGCAGAGGCCCCTTGGATAATTGTAGTGGGATGAGGCACTATTAGTATTATTAGTATTATTTCCTTTATTCCACTTGAAAACATATCATTTACATTTTTAAATATTTTTATAAAAATATAAAAAAAAACATTTAAAAATATAAAAAATAGCAGCCCACCGGTATCGGGAACAGGGTCCAAGCTACCGATGGTCAGGGCTCCTGAGAGAGGAACCTCCTGACGATATGCGCCGTGTCCAGAAGTACCGCTCTCTGGATTAAGCCCTTGATCCAGCTGCCTAGCAAGAGCCTCTTCAGGTGTTGGTCGAGGCTCTTGGGTATTATGCCATTAGCCGTCACGACTATCGGCACAATGATTGCTGTATCCACATCCCACATGTCGACAACCTCGTGAGCTAGGTCAAGATACTTCATCTGCTTATCTTTTTCAGCTTTTACGAGGTTCTCGTCATGCGGGACCGATATATCAATAATCATTGTGTGACGCGTTAATCGATCTATCACCACTATGTCTGGCTTATTAGCAACAATAGTCCTGTCAGTGATGATAGATCGATCCCAATACAACGTAATATTGCCATTTTCGAGAACTGGGTCGGGCGCATACCTATAGTACGGTACTTCCGATTCCACAAGACTGTATTTCAGAGCAAGTTGCTGGTGGATAATCTTGGCTACAAGGTTGTGCCTATGCAAGTAGTCTCCGTTAGCCAGACGAGAACAGCCAGAAATAATGTGTCGGATTGATTCCCACGGACGGTGGCATGCCCGACAGATGTCAACCGTGCCGTCTTTCACAATATATTTCCGGTAGTTGTTCGTCATTATAACTTCATCCATAATCGCAAAGACAAAACCTTCGGTTTCCCCAAAGAGATCACCGAATCGCAACCAGGATACGGACGCTAAGAGGTCTACATCGGGTCCATGTAGGACCCGGTAAAAGCGCCCGTGTAGCTCTTTGCTCTGCCATACCTCCCTGCGGTCATTAGTATCTAATATTATAGGTTTGCGCCAGTTCTCGTCAGCCAAGGAGAGTGGGGTGAGGCCCTTATCCACTGAGACCACATCTCGGTGCATCACCACGTCGGTTTCTAGGAAGTATTCCCTGAGACTGCATATCTCACGATTGTGCAGGGTCTTAGTGTTTAAAAAGCCTCGACCTCCACACTTCCGCGGGATATACAGTCTCATCACCGATGACCGTGGATGGTGCATTAGTATTATTATTATTATAATGATAATTATGAGTTTATGACACAAAAACACGAAAACAAAAAATCTTTATCAATTATCTTTTTATTGTAAACAAAATAACTTGCCAATAACTACCTACAAACATTTCCTAAGCAAAACTAAGAAATATAACATAAATACCCCTTACATAATTATCATAATTATTATTCGCATCAGCACTGCAATTGCAGCCTCGAGGGCCTTTTTGGGTTTAATTTAGTTAATGTTAATAACCATTTTGTAATTTGGTTATTACCTCTAAAATAAAACATGATTGAAAAAAACAATAGTAAAATACAATATTAAATCCAAGGAGACACAGTTAAATAGCAAACAGATCAAGACCATTTCACCAACGCTCTAGTTATAGATTTCAGTTTACTAATAAACCTTAACTCAATATTTGTGTGCTAATCATCAGACGAGATCAATGGTTTCTACAATCAGCCTTTAAATCTAACAAAGGAATTTGTTATTTTCAAATATAAAACTTCTCTCATCTTCTTTTTCTTCTTCTTTCTGCCATTCTCTTCTAAGCAGCCTGTCTTCGCTGGTCTGTTTTGGAATTCTAAAAAGCAACAAAATAAAAATATATGAATAATAAATTTGATCATTAGTAGGCCACTCTTATAATAATTGGTCTTACTTACAGCCAAGTATACAACATTTATTTGTTTGTTAATCAAACTGTCTTGCAATGTAAAAAGTGGCTATATATGTAGGTACAAACAATACATACGTCAACTGTTCATACTGCAAACGGTTCAGCATGGCCTCACTACCTTCGACCACTCACTCTCCCACAGAAGAAGACGATTCGATCCCATAGTCCGCTATCACATCCGGCTCTCGACTACTTCTTCCCATCGATTCTTTTGCTACCTTGGTTGCTTTCTTTTTAATAAAATAAAGAACAATGGCGAGTTTTTTCTTCAATGTTTAAGGAAGCGTCTAGATATTTGACTTATGTAAATCTTATTCAAATTATTAGTCTGTTTTTTATCCATAATTACTTTTACATGTGCAACTTTAGTTTAAATTGTTGATTTAATGGACTTTTATTTGTTCAATTCATATCCGGTGTCTGCTTTATCTGTGGAAGAAAATATTTTGAACCACCAGAGTTACCACTTAATGAACCTTACAAAACTCGGTAAAAAAGGTTATAATATTTTGAAAAGTGCTTTCCTAGCCTTGTTGGACAACAAACAAATCTAACTATATCACATAGTTACTAATTACATGTTGGACTTGCATGAATAATATTTTGTATAGATGAAATAATTATTTATTAATTAATAAACACTACTTGTTGGAAATTAAAGAAAATACTCTGGCAACGTTTTGTGAGAATGACATTGACATTTTGATTATACTGCTTGTTTTTGTTTTTCAGTCTACCTAGCTTTGCTTGCCTATGCTAATGGTTGTTGTTGGTTTCGCAGTTTATTTTCCGGATTTCCTATCTATCCTCATTATTAACCCACGCATTGCCCCCGAACTTGATTCTCTGCCCCATACGACGACATGCGCTTTCTCACGGACGACCTGTGCTGTAACTGTAACAACAAATTGCTTTCTCTATACGGACTCCGATAGTACGAGTAGTTGAAGATGGAAAATCGTAGCAGACCTACACGCATCTTGTGCATGAATTGTAATATTTGCGTCAATAATCTTCGACGACATCGGGCCTTGGATCAAAACACTCGAGTTTGTACCTTGCTCTGCAACTGGGTTTATCCACAAATCGTAAGTTTACCTACCTATTTACATACTTTGAATTCTGTGGAACTAGCATAGTTTAAACCTATGCATATTACCTACTTCTTTTCATTCTAAATAATTGTAGTCTAACATTTATTGTGCCATGACATTAACTCAAACTGTGTGTATTTTAACAGCAAATCTGTGATAGAATTATTATCATTGATACAGATTAATTGAATCTTTTGCAAACCTATCTATCATTATCTCTAAATACTGTACACTTTAGTGCTCAATACTGTCCACAGACGGTATGTTGATCAGTAAATAATAAAGATTGTTACTGATGTAATGATATAATGATTTAAGGATTACGTAATATAAATAATCATCACTTTACCGCATAATGATTGTTACCAAAAAAACATTAATATTTGGGTGGTAGTGGTAGATGTATGCACCAAGTTAATTATGTGTTTTTAATCTGATAGCTATTTCCATGCATATAATAATCCCTTAACTTCCAGATTACTGATGATGATTGTGTTTGCGAAGCATGTTGGGAACTGGCAATGGCTGCTGTAAATCGGACTTTGCAGCAAGATATTTCTGCCAGTGATGAACAAGCTGGACAAAGTTGTTGCGCACAAGTCATGGACTCTCGTGTGATATCTAGGATGGGCTATGCATCAGGATAATGTATCAGCACCGGCAGAGTTCCTGGACGATATTGTTATTAGAGAGGATGAATAAAATATAATTAAAAATCTTGATACCTAATTGCTTTATTTTACCCCTAAATTCTGCATAGAAGTATTATCCCTATTAGCCTTGTAGTTGTCATCTACCCAGGATTCATAAATATTATGGGGAATAAGGAAAGAGCCTCCATGAGTGTATTGAGGGCAATAAGCCTCTATACTTCCTATGCTGACTGGCTAATCTTTCCACATCTTAATTTTAATGCAGGTACTTAAGTAAGTTTATGCCGATAGAAGATAAGGATTAAGGACCCCATTGTAAAACTTGAACCTATTTTATAATACCTAATGCTATAGATATTAATTCGTATTTTAAGTGTTATATTCGTATTTTATGTTAGTTATCTTTTTTTTTCATGTCCCTAGAGTGAAAAGTCTCAGTGATTATGTTTAAGTAATTAAACCCCTAAGGTTTTATTTTTTTTTTTCAACATAGACGCTTTGAATCGATATTTTTTTTTCAACATAGACGCTTTGAATCGATGTCAGGTAAAATGTAGTATGGAAACTTGCCATTGTTCTTTAATAAGATTAGCCTATGCTTTTGTAAATTCTTACCGCACCAATTATTGTACCTAACATTAAAATGTAAGCATTACCCAAGGGGAGGACACCTGGTGTCCTGAAATGGTGGCTCGCTTTCACCACCAAAAGCCACCAAATTTGAGCCACCGAAATTGAAACCAGGCACAAAAAAAATCCTTAAAAATAGAGGTTTTAAATTGCAATTAAATTAATATTACAGATTTATGCATAACCCTAATCACTACTTATAACGTGTAGCTTACTATTAAAAAAACTTTAAAATCTGCAGGAAATCGATCCACCAACAATTTAATCATTCTCGTCCCCCGTGCAACCAAAGATGATACTTACGTTTTTGGCGAGAAATCACAGCACTAATCACACATCTGTTACGCGCATGTGCTAGCGCACGACTGAGAGATGCTAAATAATAAAACGCGATTGATCGCACACGCACGAAACTTCATGTTATAGTAAGTTGACCAAGTGCCTCCAAAATTTTGATTTTTGCTTGGACAAACTTTGATCGAGTATCCTGTGCTTTTAAATTAGGTTTTCTAATATGGTTTAATTGTTTTAGATAATGAATCTTAAATGCATACACTATCGCAATTGTTTATTTTTATTAAACCTAATTGTTACTTTGGTGAATGCAATTATATTTTGCAAAAGATTTTCCTTGCAAAAGATTTTGCTAGTTCGAATGACTATAAGTATTGCTGGACATCTTATGACAAAATTTATTTACGAAAAAAGGAAGGAATGTCACACATCCGCATTGAAGAGGAGGCCGATCTCACTAAACTGAAGATCAACACAGTATGACTATCGTTAGAAACATGTAATTTTACTCCTTATATTCGTACTCTCGTACTCATTACGTATTTTTATGTTGCATGCTATTATTTTGATTGAAATTGTTATTTTTTTCTATGTTTTTTTTGTCATCTACTTACAAATTCTACACTACTCAAAAATCTTTCTGAGGTCTTCGTTTTTACACGACTGACCAAAAAAGGAGTGTTATGTTTTCAGGGTTCATGTATGTTTGTGACTTTCTTTATTCCACCATAACTTCCAAACGGCTTAACTGATGTCAATATTATATGTGGTATCGTTAGAAGCGTTGCGTGATCCCGGGTAACATAGGTTGATGAAAATCTAAAAAAATATAATAGGGGAGCCATGGTTCATGAAAATAAACTTTTTTTTTTTCATAAAAAGAGAATACCCACCAATGGGCCCCTTAGTTCGATGCCGTGTCAAGACTATTTACTTCTCGAAAATGAAGTCGTATTTTTTCATTTTCAAGTTTTTTTTTTATCAACATTTCTTTTACCCTAGCAATGGAAAACCTAATTAATATTATTTTTATTGAATTTATATCAGTTCCGCCATTCAAACTTAACCTGAATGTTGCCAGACGACAGACTAAGTCAATTAAATAATTGTAATCGATTGAAAATGGTGCCGATTTCCTTAAGAAGAGGACAGAAGATAAATTTAAGTTCAGTCCTGTCAAATTAATCAGCGCCTGTCACTACTCCATACAAGTTTAGACGTGATTTAAAACTTGCCTACTAAAATTACGTCAATTTATGTCAAGCGCTGATTAATTTGACAGGAGTAAACTAAAATTTATCATCTGTCCTTTTCATAATGAAATAGAAAGAAAAAGATGCACTGAACTTAAATTTAATTTAGTTTGTGAACAAGGGAATCGGCACCAATATCGATATTTTACTGATCCACCGACTAAAATGACCGGAGATAGGCTACAATAGCTTTTCTCCCATCGTAATCTAGCTAACACTCTCATGTAACTGATTAGGCGTGAAATAGGGGACGGGTGGGCTCAAATAAAGAAAACAAAAGTAGCAAATAAACTAAAAAATAATATGGAGGAATTATAATTTGAGGGAGTGTATATTCTACCTACAGTCATATAATATTTTATCTAGCAGATTCTACCGGTCTTAGTCTGCGATGCTTGAAGCTAAAGTACAATCTTGAAGTGATGTGGAGGTCTGATAGCGAAGAACTCAGGCGGAAACAGACGCTCCGGTTGCCCTTCCGATTGTCTGATCAGACTATCGGAAGGCGCAGGTGCCATACATTTGGTTTTACACAGCACAGACGCTCCGTTTCGATAGTCGGTATTCATAATCCCTAATAATTATCATGTGTTTCATGGTATTTCCTTACCGTCAGAAATATTCCGCTACATTCATACCTGATTAGTTACTTTAAAAAATAAAAGTAGTAAATACACACATTATTGTGGTTAGTACTCAGGTTAGTACCTCCTATACATATCTACTTAGTGTTTATAATTATCTTTTTAATTATGTAAATAATATTATTTATAACAAATCGATTTGGTAAATCGATTACGAAAATATGTAACATGGTCATATTTTACTGGTCTATCTGTCAAATCAATGCTCAATGCATCAATCAAATTGTTTCGTGCCGTTCGTTTTGCATCGAGTTGAATTTATTCCTCCGTATTTACTTCTGTTCGTTCCCCTCCCGCCCGTTGAAGACCCCGATTATCCTCTGCCTCCCGTCACTCCAGAGGAAGTGCACGATATCATTAAGGGTCTAAAACCTCGCAAAGCCCCCGGCTCAGATGGAATCACCAATAGGGTGCTCCAACTGTTCCCCGCTCACCTCATAATGCTCATGGCCACCATCTTCAATGGAGCCCTGAGCAATAACATCTTTCCACAAGAGTGGAAAAAGGCCACCGTCATCGGCATACCGAAGCCCGGTAAGCCGAAAACGAAGCCCACTAGCTACCGGCCCATCAGTCTGCTCAATGTCTTCGGCAAAGTCTATGAGAGGCTTATTTTAAAGCGCCTCAGAGATTTGGCAGCGCGAGCCCACTAGCTACCGGCCCATCAGTCTGCTCAATGTCTTCGGCAAAGTCTATGAGAGGCTTATTTTAAAGCACCTCAGAGATTTGGCAGCGAGATATTGCGGAAACAAAGGGCCTCATCTCCGACCCGCAGTTTGGTTTTAGATCCCAACACTCTTGCGTCCAACAGGTCCACCGCATCGTAGGCTTTCAACGTGGTCTTACGACCGGTGCTGTGTTCTTCGACATAGCGAAAGCGTTCGACAAAGTCTAGCACAACGGCTTATTATGTAAGCTCTACAAACTCGGTGTGCCCGATCGTCTCGTGCTCATCTTACGAGACTTCTTGTCGAACCGCACCTTCCGCTACCGCATCGAAGGAGCGCTATCCTCCCCTCGTCCTATCCGTGCGGGCGTCCCTCAGGGCTCTGTACTAGCCCCTCTTATGCTCACTCTCTTCACCAGCGACATCCCGAAAAGGAGAAAGGCGCAGTTGGCTCTGTTCGCAGACGACAAGGCCATCTATTATACAGGGTTAGTCCACGAACAGATATCTTGCACTCTCCAGACCGAAGTCAACAAGCTTGGCGCTTGGTTTAGAAAGTGGAGAATTGAAGTTAATCCCAACAAAAGTCAGGCGGTTCTTTTCACCAAACCGCGTAGAAACCTAACCCCCCCCCCCCTCCGATTGCTCACCATGTTCGGCAAGCCTATCCCTTGGGAGAAGCGAGCCAAATACCTAGGCGTGACCCTTGACCACCATCTCTCCTTCTCAGAGCACACTAAGCAGGTGCGTTCGCGTGCCGCTTTCGCTCTCGGTAGACTACAATCCGTCTTAAATGCGCGCAGCAAATTGTCCCTTAAGGGCAAATTGCGTATTTACACAGCGTGCGTCCGTCCCATTATGACATATGCCTGTGCAGTCTTCGCACATGCTAGGACCCACCACATCCACGCAAGCAACGGGAGCCCCTGGTTCGTCAGAAACTCCTCCATCTCGATCTTTAAACCCCCACCATCAAGCAGTTCATGAAGCGCATCACGAAGCGATTCTTCTTTGACTCCGCCGCCACCCACCGCAACCCTCTGGTTGTGCAGGCCGCCAGTTATAGGCCCTCCACCATTAGCTCTATTTGCCGTCCAAGGCATACTCTCACCGACTCCGATGACCCCATTACCCTCCTCCAGGAAAGCAGTAGGGCCACGAGTACATTGCACAAAACACACCGACCTACGTTCCGACCTCGCCGCCGAGGTCCCTCGTGAAAACCCCGACGTAATTGCCCGACCCTTGTTCGACGAAGCGCCAGCCCGCGCCGCAGCTGAGCCTGTAGTTTTAAATTCCCCGAATAATAATAATTCTGATCAGATCCAGCCTGTCCCACCTTGCTGTCCTCCTCCCAGTGACGCCCTAAGCCGAAGTCCGTACCCCCGTGCTCTTAGCGTGCAGTCGCTTAGTAATGTAAGACATTCACCCCTGGCTGGAGGCTTTGAGTTCGCTTAAGGCAGCCACAGGAAAGTCCGGTTAAGTAGTCACGACCTCTCAAGGTCAACTACGAGATGCCATACATAAAAAAATTTAAAAAAAATCTGTTCGTTATAATTTGAAGCTGTCGAGCTGAGCGTTGACGTTCCTACAGTAGATTTGTTTTGAGATATTGGACTCCTGTTTTAGTGACAAGTGAGCATATTGACTCTATTTAGCCTTAGACTCTTGTTTTATTCCTGAAAAATGTCTACACCTGGTAGAGGTCGGGTAAACTGCCCTTTCTCTCGCCGGCGTGTCAATTGTTCCCTACGTTTGGCGCCTAATCTTCGTAGACGTCAAATCGAAGTATTAGATGAGCCAATACTCATCCTTCTGAGATCCTGGGTAACACCTACACCGGTAAGTTTATACTGTGTTATTTACGAGACTTATACGAACATTTTGGATGCTTATGTTTGGTCAATCAAGGGATCATCGTCAACTGAAAATCTCTATTATATCCGCTATAACGGAAATTAACGTTTTAAGCAGTGTAAGGTGATCTGTGAGAAAACCTAGACCATTGCAATTAGCACATAAATAAATACACGTATTATTTATTTAGGAATTCACTGATTTAATTTTGTTATCTTTTCAGATACGAGTATCCTCTGATGACATCCTATGTGTTGAATGTTTTGTATTATTACAAAACCAGACATCATCAACTACAACTCTATCCCTTGTATCTCCCTTGTATGTCTTGCATTTGGAACGAGTTAGTCGTGCATGTCGGGATTCTGCATCGAGAGAAAAACAGAGCCAGGCCATTGGTGGCCTTAACAGGCCCACCGTCTGCGCCAGTGACTGATAAACTGAACGATAACATCGCAGATGCTGTGATTCCTGTACCACCTCCACTATCACTGCCGGTTCCACCACATCAGGAACAACAATTACCTCGAACAATTTCAAAATTAATGTGATGGCAAATATGTTTAGGTGCAAATCGGCAACAATTATTTATATCAAAACCAAACTTACAATCTGCATAAAGGCTCCTACATACTGGCGCGACTTGCCGCGCGAAGCGACGCGACACAAAGACACCGCGTGTAGCGCTACAAGCGGTGCCTTTGTGTCGCGACGCGTCGCGCGACAAGTCGCGCCAGTATGTAGGAGCCTTAAATATACCAATCTTGTAAAATAATTTTTATTTGTTTGCTGCAATGGATATTTAGAGAGCGTGGGGCCACAAAAAATGACTCATCGGTTATGAGTGCCCTGTTTAATATGCTCCAGTGCAATTTCTAGACCATATATTCTCTGAAGAATAAATGTTTTACCTACTATTTATTATTGTTTTTTTTTTAAGTAAGCAGCCGTAGCGCAGCTTAATTTAACTTAGATGGATCCGTGCGGTTGTTGTAACTTAGCCATGAGCTCCTCTAACCTAAGGCTTTAGTAGTAGGTAAGTATTTATTTGTTACAACACTACCTACTAATCTGACTGCATCGTTGGTCTAGTGGTCGCAAGCGCTACTGCTGAGCATGAGGTCCTGGGTTCGATCCCTGGGTCAGGCAAAGTGTTATTGGGTTTTTCTTTCAAGAATTTCTCAAAAGCAGCCCTGAGGCTGGATTTGTGCCCGGTTGATGGCAATAGGCTCGCCCACTATTACATGGGACTTAAACATAACTGGCGAAACGTGGGTGTACTACAGGTACACCATGGCCCAACCCTTCGGGGAAAGAAGGCAAGATGTTATGTAAGTTTTTATGTGTAGGTACCTACTAGTGGTGAGGGCACAACCTACTTAACGCTAACTGCCGGCACGGCAAGGGATATTTGTAAGCCCAAGTACTTAGTATATCTAGCAAGAGAAAAAGCTATGTAGTGTTTTTCAAATTCAGGAATCAATATTAACTTTATGCATGTGGTGCCAAAAAATGGAAAATCAATTGTGTCTCATTAGCTGTCCTTGACCGATTAATACTTAAATAGTAGGTATTATATTTTAATTTCAAACATGTTTAAAACAAAAAAAAACTTGTTTTATAACCTTAATTTCAACATCCGTAAAAGTAAGATTTCTCTTAAATCAGGGTGAAAAATTGAAAGTCGATTTCAGGATATGAAAAGGTAATTCTAGGTCTACAAAACAAACGGTTCGGGAGATTGTCTTAGTGGGGGTCTACTTCTCTTACCGAACTCTTGCCGAGTTCCACAACTCCCTTGCGGAGTTGAGAGACGTCGTCGTCGGGTTTGGTTCCCTCCCCGTGTTCGTCCTCTGAGACTTTAATGCCATGAATTTGGCTTGGGGTTCCCGGTTGACGGACACGCGGGGCAGGATGGTGGAGGACTGAGCTCTGGAGACAGGCCTGGTCGTCCTAAACCGGGGTTCTGTCCCCACGTGTGTGCGGATGCGGGGTGAATCAGTGGTGGACATCTCGTTCGCCAGCCCCGCTCTGTTGCCGCGTGTAGTTGACTGGCGTGCCAAGGAGGGGGTGGAGACCTATTCCGATCACCGGTATATCCGGTTTGACGTCTCCGCCCAGACCTCGGATGCGCCGGTCCGACGGGCCCCAAGTGGTCCGCGGTGGGCGTTGAAGCAGCTGGACCGGAAGCTCCTCCTGGAAGCCTCGATCGTGCAGGCCTGGGTGTCACCACCGTACAGGCCTGCCGACATCAACGACGAGGCGGAGTGGTTCCGGGAGGCCATGTCCAACATATGTGATGTGGCAATGCCCCGGGTCCAGCCCGGACGTGCCTCGTGCCAGGTGTACTGGTGGTTGCAGGAGCTGACGGCTCTGCGCACTGCGTGCGTGGCTGCGCGACGCCGGTACACCAGGCACCGCAAGCTCCGTATCAAGCCTCCGGATACGGAAGCCATTCAGGCGGAGCTGTACGAGGGGTAGAGAGCGGCGAAGACCGCCCTCCAAGCGGAGTTGCGAGCCAGGGGTTTGGCCCGCGAGGAGTCGCCGGGGAATCTAGACAGGGACCCGTGGGGACGCCCGTACAAAGTGGTGCGGGATAAACTCCGCCCATGGGCTCCCCCGCTGACGCAGAGTCTCCGGCCCCAGCTTCTGGAGGACGTGGTGAGTGCTTTGTTCCCTTCGCGAGGGGAACACACCTCCCCACCCATGGCTCCGCCTACTGCGGTGCCCGATGCGGACCACAGCCCCGACGACGACGACGACGACGATGTTCCGGAGGTGACCGAGGTAGAAATGAGAGCGGCGGTACGCAGGCTTAATGCCAAAAATACCGCCCCAGGGCCCGACGGCTTACCTGGGAAGGCCTGGGTCCTGGCCATGGAGGCTCTCGGGCCTTGACTTAGGGGGCTCCTAAGCGCATGCATGGAGAGGGGCCAGTTCCCGCTTCGTTGGAAGACGGGGAAACTGGTCCTCATAAAGAAGGCAGGCCGCCCTGTGGACTCTCCGTCCACTTATCGGCCCATCGTGCTGCTCGACGAGGTGGGCAAGCTCTTTGAAAGAGTCATTGCAGACCGGCTCGTCGGCCAGCTGGTACGGGTGGGGCCGGATTTGGCGGAGAGCCAGTTTGGTTTCCGCAGAGGGCGCTCTACGGTGGACGCCATCATGCGCGTGCGAGCCCTGACGACAGGGAATGCTGTTGCCCAGGGTGGGGTCGTCTTTGCGGTGTCTCTGGACATCGCCAATGCCTTCAATACCATACCCTGGAGTTGCATCAGGAAGGCACTCCGGTACCATCGGATGCCGACCTACCTCTGTCGTGTGGTCGAGGGCTATTTGACGGACAGGGCCGTCATCTACCCCGGTCACCAGGGAGTGTGGAACCGGCAAGAGATGTCGTGCGGTGTCCCACAGGGATCGATCCCGGGGCCGCATCTGTGGGACATCGGATACGACTGGGTGCTGCGCGCCGACCTCCCTAGCGGCGTCAGCGTAGTGTGCTACGCTGACGACACGTTGGTCCTGGCGCAGGGGAGGTCGCACCAGGCGGCGGCCGAAGTAGCGGCACGCGGGGTTGCGACAATCATCGAAAGGATCCGGCAATTGGGACTCGAGGTGGCCCTGCACAAGTCCGAGGCCATGTGTTTTCATGGTCCTTAGAACGCGCCACCGTTGGGGTCCCAAATAACGGTAGGAGGGGTTTCCATCGGCGTCGAGTCGACGATGAAGTACCTGGGACTCGTCCTCGACAGCCGGTGGAACTTCGTGGAACATTTCCGACATTTGGCTCCCAAACTGGAGCGGGCAGGCGCTGCATTGAAGCGGCTCCTGCCCAATCTAGGGGGTCCAAACGCCTCCTGCTGGAGGCTCTATGCGGGGGTCGTGCGGTCCATGGCCCTCTACGGTGCTCCTGTATGGGCGCGCTCTCTGGCGCTGCGGCCAGCCCGCCGGTTGAGCGCTTCCCAAAGGGTCATGGCCATCCGGATGGTCCGGGGATACCGCACGGTCTCCTGTGAGGCAGCGAGCCTCCTTGCCAGATTGCCGCCATGGGATCTGGAGGCAAAAGTCCTCGTGCACGTATGGGAGTGGCGCGAGGAGGCGAAACGCCGGGGCGTAAGTCCGTTGCTGCGAGAAATCGCGGCACAGCGGACCGTGCTCCGGCGGGATCTCATGGCGTCATTGAAAGCACGGTTGTCGCAACCCAGTGCTGGGCACGCCACGATTGCGGCGATAAGTCCCCTCTTTGAGGAGTGGCTGGAGAGGTGCCAAGGCGTCCTCACCTTTTGACTGACGCAGGTCCTCACCGGACACGGCAGTTTCGGGAGGTTCCTGTGTCGGGTAAGGCGGGAGGAAACGTCCGGGTGTCATCACTGTGTGGATCGCCTGGAGGACACGGTGGAGCATACGGTGGAGGTCTGCCCAGCCTGGGCAGAGCACCGCCGTGTCCTCGTGGGGGCGATCGGCGGCAGAGATCTCTCGCGTCCGGCCCTGGTTCAGGCCATGGTACGGAGCGAGAGGGCATGGGCAGCCGTCACCTCCTTCTGCGAAGCAGTAATGCTCGCGAAGGAGGAGGCGGGACGATTGAGGGAAAGGCATGTTTCGCGCCCTCTCGCCCCTAGCCACCGCAGGAGACGCCCAGGTCGTCGGGAATCCCAGGCGGATTTCCGGCCACCGTAGGCGCGGGCTTGCGGACGGTGAGCAATGGGTAGCTCACCATCCGGCAAGGACCAGGCCCGGGTCGGCGGCGCGTCGTATTCCACGTGCGCCTCAAAGAAATGTCAGCACAAATATAGGGGTCCACTAGGGCCGATGCCTGCCGGGGTCGTGGGAAGGTACTTATGGGTCACCGAGTCCCCTGGCAACACAGGCAACAGGAAGGAATACGGGTGGGTTTTAGTCAGTAAGTGTCTGACACACCCTCCCGCTCCGCCCAGAGCGGGAGAAGTTATTTGATGATTGGGAACCCTCAAAAAAAAAAAAGGGTGAAAAATTTAAAGTCGATTGCAGGATATGAAAAGGTAATTCTAGGTCTACACAACAAAGTTAAAACCACCGTGACACGCAAAGTTTTTTAGGGGCTAATTTCCTAACAAAATGGGCGTTCTCTTTTGAATACGTATACTGTTATCGTCTAGAGCTTGCTTAGTACTGTATAACAAAAATATATAACATGCAAGAACTAAATCGCCTCAGAGATCTTAATCAAATTAAAAAAAAAACAAAATAAAAATAGTATCGCGTTATTATTTGCGTGATATCGATTTCCTAAAAAATAAAAGTTATCTTTCGTGGCAATTGTGCGTTTGCAAAAATATCGCTTTATCACTAAAAGGTATGAAATAAAAAATAAATAATTAATAAATGAAAAATCACACCTACTTTGTCAAAAAGCGAATTACAAAAATTTAACTAAAAAAATCAATAGAAGCTAAATATGCCCGCCCAAAAGTGGAAAACTGAAAACCAATATTTTGATTACAGTCAGGGCGACGGTTCCTTTGAACAGTTTTTTACAGGTTTCCTGACTTCGCTGATTCGATATTGGTTTTCAGTTTTCCACTTTTGGGCATATTTAGCTTCTATTGATTTTTTTAGTTAAATTTTTGTAATTCGTTTTTTGACAAATTAGGCGTGTTTTTTTATTTATTAATTATGTATTTAAATATCTTAATACACCTGTTACACCATCTGTAATCCATATTCGTCATAAAAAAATATCCAAGAACTTATATTACAACTATATAGGGATATTCTTTTTTATCTCTGCCACTTAGAGTGATAACTGCGACTGTGACACCTATATCGCATTTCTCCCAAGTAGATTTAATACTCGGTATCTCATAAGTGGTCATAATATTATGCTATTGCTCGGCCTCACAAATGTTTGATTTGGCTATGGAAATTGATAAAATATCTGTTTTAGAATCTTTGTCTTGTGATATTGAGTATTGCATGCATCTTATAACGCATCCCGCCGAATGTCTCACTATCGTAACTCAAAATATACGCAGTAGGTATATCGCGCAATTTTGATAGTTTCGTTATAATGTTGGATAGGCTTAGTATTGAGTGTGATATACTTAGTTGTTTTGACGGAGTGCTGGCTATCGTGCTGTCCTACGGTGCCACGGTTGGACGGTTATAGTTCATATAAGTCAAAGTCAAAATCGTTTATTGTGAACTAAGTGTACAATGTTGGTGTTATGTTGAGATAGTACTTATGACTTAGCAGCCTTTTACAACCATTGCAATTATAATTCGCCTGCCCTTAGAATCCTAAATTAGCATGCATTACACAATATTATTACTGAATTATTTTCTTTTATATTAGTATAATTACATTGAAAAATTATAGTTATGACAAAATTAAATATCAATAATAATGAATATAATACAAGTAATCAGCAATATTAATGTGTAATTGAAATAGTCCGACCCTCTAATTTACTCATAATATTTCTCACATTTTTCCATTTCTCTTTTATTGTGTTGTATAGTTTTTCACTTTGATTTAGTTTTTAGGTTTTTATTATAAAATAAATCAAATGTACATAACATTTGATTTATTTTGTTATGCACGCAGCTCCTTCACTTTTACTGTTTATATATATATTTTTTTTTTTGTATAATCATATTTAAACTCCGTCTGGTGGGACCCTGGTGATCTGCTATACAGGTTTTCCTAGTGCAGACACCAGTCTCTCACAAACTTTATCACGTAGTTTTTAAGCTTGTTTTATATATTTGTTACGTCATTGTTTGTGAAGAGAAAATAAATTATTTGAATTTGAATTTGAATTTGAATGTCATAATTTTCAGGTAGTACAAATTAAAATTATAACATTACATTATTTGAAGTTAAATAGGATAGACTCTGTCCTATACAAACGATAAGATTTACGTATTGTTTGTATAGGACAGATCGCCACTTTTGTATGAGGTATACTATGAGAGGAATTCGTCGTTTTATACATCGAATAGTTTGTGTAATCAAAATGACGGAGTATCTGTGTACGTTAAAACCATTCTTAATGTTGTTGTTGACGAACCGCCTTGTCTAGATTGTAATTGTCTCATCAAAAAAATTGGTACAGAAATGGCAATTCTGGCTAGAATAGAATAGAATAGAATAGAATAGAATAGCATTTATTTGCAAATATGGATAATACATAAGTAGATAGTAGTAGGTATAAATCAGTTTTGCCATATTTCACCACTCGGCGTGCAAACATTTTTATTATACAAAATTGTTAAAATTTAAATTCTAATTAAAACATTAAATTAATTATTACATTCAATAAAAAAAATTATTAAAATTCAAATTGTCATTAATACATTAACCTAATTATAACAAATATACCTTACATTAAATAATGTGGTAAAAAAAAATATTTGTAATTAACAGTATAATTATATAGGAATAAAAATCGTGGTCAAACATAAATAAACAAACAAACATTAAAATTCAAGTCATAGATATATGTAGCATTCCTCAAGTAAATCACTAATAAATTAATTAAAACATTACAGGTATTCAGAAAACGTTCAGTCCGTTAAAAACTCAGTTACACTGTAGTATGTTTCATCTATTAGTAATTTTCGAAGTGTACTTTTGAAATGCACCATTTTCAAATCTTTCCAAGCCCTTGGCAATTTATTATAAACAATTGGGGCCATGTAATAAATACTTTTGCGCATCATCGTAGTTTGACACGATACCTGATTTAATTTCGTATTGTCTCGCCTATTTCTTGGGAATACATCGGACAAACGTTCAAAACGATTTGGATTGTTCTTTACAAACACAGCTACTTCGAGAATATAAATACAGGGAAGTGTCAAAATATTGTACTGCTTAAAATATGGCTTGCAACTGTCGGTGGTTTTAAGTTTGAACATTGACCGGAGACATATTTTTTGAGCCTTAAATGCTATCTCTTTATCAGTGGCTATTTACAGATCTCCATCTCACAAAAACCTAGAAAATTTCCTCCGCTTACTCCATAATATCTTAGCTGATCTGTCTTCTTTCAAAAATGTAACTATTATGTGAGTTATTAACATTAACATCTGCCCCGGTCAAGATTCTAGATTTCAAATGGAGTAACTTAATTTATGCTCATATCATGACAGTATGTGCTGAATCTCTTGATACGTAACTCGCCTATTGTCATGGATATTTTTTTCACTGCTAGCACGTTTTCTTCTGTAACGACGGTTGACGAGTGAGTTAAGAGTGACCACTTCTTTCTTCATCCCCCAAAGTTAGTTGACCGCGCTTGAATTCGTTATAACAACGTTACACGATTGCCTTAGAAGGGCCTTCATCCATGAATGCCATTTGAAGTCTATCGTACGATTCGTCCGGTTTCAGGCGACACTTGAAATCGTAAAAATCATAGCGCGAAAATGTTCCCGGCGCAGATCCATTTTTTAAAGAGACACGATAATTTAAATTAGCTCGCAAACAAAGTAAGGTAAATTTTGAAATTGAAACGTACCTATGTTTACTTACAAATAATCATATTTTCAAAATATATTATAACTGGCCAGTCTCTCATACATAAAAACTTTTTTTCGCAATACTTTCTGAGTGGCCTGGTACATATGTACATGCCCCTCTAAATGATTAATAACTATAACTCAAAAAAAGACATGGTATTCAATTAATCTAACTTATTCGCATCTCATCGCACAGCTTTGGCTTCCAGTGTTGATAACGCGATTAACACGCCATCTACCATCACCTGTGACAAACAATAAATGAATTTGAATCTATTACTTTTTTTTGGAAGAACACCCGCTGTCGCGCGCTGCCAATTCACCGCGCAGGCAGCGCTCCCGTGAGCAAAATCAGTACTACGCCTTGCTTATTCTTCATACAACGCATCTCGTGTAGTACACAGCAAAAGTGTGACTGTGTGAAAATGTGTTAAAAATTAAGTGGCAACATTCATTAGTTCCTGTTTTTGACACAGAAAAGTGTGTGGCGCTAGACGTATTGAGATAGAATCATTATTAGAAAAAAAGGCATTTGAATATTTTCCCTCCCTGAAGTCCGAATGTAAAGGAACATAATATTTGCTCTGTAATCATCTAATGTATATATAAGTCAGCCTGTGGCATATTCATTAAAATGTACCAGTAGTGTACTCGTGTGTCAATATGTACTAAAAACCGGCCAAGTGTGTGTCAGACCACGCACAACGATTTTCTGTTCCCATTTTTCACAAAATTAACGATACTAGGTTGAGTTTCAGTACATTTTTTGTTTTATTATTAACCTATTTTAAGGTTTCTAAAAATACTAGAAGTAGGCAGATATATTCAATTCTAAAAACTAGTACAAAAAAATATCAAAATGTCACACATAGTCGCAGAAAAAATTAAAAACTGAACTTATTTTTTCACATATTTTGCTATTACGGATGAATCTTAATCGGTTGCATTAGGGGGTTATTTTACTTTTGTTCCTGTCTTGCTATATTGCGCAAACGTTTCGAATGCAACCTCAGTCCCCGCTTGGCCGCCGTCGTGAGTAGACACTGTATCGCCTGTTAGCCGCGCCTCGTGTTGAAAAAGATAGCTGTACATGTACAAAGTATTCGATAAACCAAATTAGATACTCGTACTTGGTACGATGTTTTTATATTCACAGGTTTTTATAAAAATATTCTTTTTCGCTAAAATTAAGAGGATTTAAAAATGCCTATTCGTCTCCTTAGTTATGATGAGACCTTACCTCCGGACTTGATGAAGTGGCCTGAAGGTGTACTTCGGTGACTGGTACTAGAACTGGTCGACGAGTAGGACTAGGAGTGCCGAGTTTGGGCTCGTTTTGATAGTTATGATGAGACCTTACCTCCGGACTTGATAGTGTGACCTGAAGGTGTACTTCGGTGACTGCTACTGGAACTCGTCGACGAATAGAACTAGGTGTGCCGAGTTTGGGCTCGTTTTGATAGTTATGATGAGACCTCACCTCCGGACTTGATGGATTGACCTGAAGGTGTACTTCGGTGTCTACTATTGGAACTCGTCGACCAGTAGAACTAGGGGTGCCGAGTTTTGGCTTCTTTTGATAGTAATGATGAGACCTTACCTCCGGACTTGATGGAGTGACCTGAAGGTGTACTTCGGTATCTGCTACTGGAACTCGTCGACCAGTAGATCTAGGTGTGCCGAGTTTAGCCTCGTTTTGATAGTTATAATGAGACCTTACCTCCGGACTTGATGGAATGACCTGAAGGTGTACTTCGGTGACTGCTACTGGTACTCGTCGACCAGTAGAACTAGAGGTGCCGAGTTTGGGCTCGTTTTGGTAGTTATGATGAGACCTTACCTTCGGACTTGATGGACTGACCTGAAGGTGTACTTTGGTGACTGCTATTGGAACTCGTTGAAGAATGGAACTAGGGGTGCCGAGTTTGGGCTCGTTTTGATAGTTATGATGAGACCTTACCTCCGAACTTGATGGACTGACCAGAAGGTGTACTTCGGTGACTGCTACTGGAACTCGTCGACCAGTAGAACTAGAGGTGCCGAGTTTGGGCTCGTTTTGGTAGTAATGATGAGCCCTTACCTCTGGACTTGATGGACTGACCTGAAGGTGTACTTCGGTGACTGCTACTGGAAGTCGTCGACCAGTAGAACTAGGGGTCCCGAGTTTGGGCTCGTTTTGATAGTTATGATGAGACTTTACCTACGGACTTGATGGAATGACCTGAAGGTGTACTTCGGTGTCTGCTACTGGAACTCGTGGACCAGTAGAACCAGGGGTGCCGTGTTTGGACTCGTTTTGATAGTTATGATGAGACCTTACCTCCGGACTTGACTTGACTCCGGATCACTATCAAAATGTGCCCAAACTCGGCACTCCTAGTTCTACTAGTCGACGAGTTCCAGTAGCAGTCACCGAAGTACACCTTCAGGTCACTCCATCAAGTCCGGAGGTAAGGTCTCATCATAACTATCACAACGAGCCCAAACTCGGCACACCTAGTCCTACTCGTCGACCAATTCCAGTACCAGTCACCGAAGTACACCTTCAGGTCACTTCATCAAGTCCGGAGGTAAGGTCTCATCATAACTAATAAAACTTGCCTAAAGTCCACAGCCTACATCTCTCTACTAGTAGAGGGCTTCCAGTACCTAGGAGTCACTGAAGTACTCGTATTTGTTTCTAAGAATTATTTAGTAAAATTATAAAGAGCAATATGAAATATTTTTTGTAAGTACGAATATAACGAAATTAAACAAAAAACTCAAAGTATCAAAATAAGTTCACTTGACTACTATTCCCGCAGCTTACCGTGCGTACACTTGTGTGTGTGACCCGTGTCAATGTAGTAGTTGGATTCTATACCTATTAATTTTGCAAACGCGTCCTTAATGCTTAATTTTACGCACACGGATCCCTGAATAGAAATTACAATATTTTTGAACGGCCTCTCCAACGATACTCCACACCATGGGTAGACCAAAAAAATATCATCCCCACGTTACGTGTAAGGGAGGTACCCTAATAAAATGTTTTATCAATATTGTATTTTAGCACTTTGTCGGCGTGATAAATATGTATACCTGTACCAAATTACAGATTTCTAGTGCTAAGCGTCTCTGAGCTACAGCGGGGACAGACAGACAGACGGACAAAGTGCTATAAGGGTTCCTTGTTTACTGCGGAACCCTAAAAAAGGTAATGCTCCTCCTTATTTCCATAAAAAGTTTTATGTGTAACAGTTGTGTACATACAAAAAGATTATATTATTTCAAAAGCATCTGGAATCTAGCTTGAAGTTCCAAACTTTTGGTAAAGATAGAATAGAGACTAGTTTGCATAGCCGGTTCAAGTTAGATATTGAAAGGCACAACGCGAAAGTTGACAGAAATAGAAACATTTTCAAACGGTTGATTGATGCAGTTTATTTTCTGGGTAAACAAGAATTAGCATTCCGTGGTCATGACGAATCCAGCTTGTCGTTTATTTTAATAAACGACAAGCTGGATTCGTCATGACCACGTCATGAATTCATTCATTCATGGATTCGTCATGATCCTTTAGGATTCTGGAACTAAATTTTTGGCTAAATAGGATGGAAATTGAGAAACCCACTTACAATCAACTTCGGGTAGCTCATTCACGGAGTTATCAAATAGGACCCAAAATGATCTAATTTCTAGTGGTGCGTCTGTAATGTACGATGAGGTAAGAAAAGAGCGGTCGTTATCAGCTAGTCCTCGTCTTGAGATATTTTCGGTAGTTGGTCGTTTTATAAAATATATTGATGTTAGTGCGGATCGGACAGCTGTAACTTTAAGCGCATTTATTATCAATTTTGTTGAGGAAGTTAATTGCTTAAATAAAATAGTTGCTCAAACTTATGGTGGTGCGGCAGTTTTGTCTTCTGAGATAAATGGAGTTCAAATTATGAATTGACAAATAAAATAAAAATGATTTATTTCAGACAAGTAAGTAACAATTTGAGCTTAGCTGCTATGTTAGTAGCTAACGATGAGTTTCTTTACTCTGTTAAATTTAAAACCACCTCCACCAGGCGCCTTTGGATGAGGCAGTCTGGTCTGGCAACAATTATTTTCAGGATGCCATTCCGACTGTTAGGTAAACGTTGTTAGTACAGATGCTGCTTTCTTACGTACAATGGCATGAAATCCATCCGTATGATAAGACTAAAATGCCCACTCGCGACGTATGTTTGGTGTTCAAATTCAAATTCAAAATCTTTATTTCGAGCGAAGACTCATATAGGGTTAATAACATTGCTCTTAAAACTAAGTGTTAGTAAACAACACGATACGATGGCACATGTAACTGACAGCAGCGAATAATATATGGACAGTCCACTCTGCCAGCAACCATTTTCAGAACCCTGTTAGGGCTGGCCATGACTCGAGCTACCATGGATGCTGCGCGAATTAAGTAAACGAAAGTCGGAGAGTTTATAAAAATAACTTTATTTAACTGACAGAGTGACAGTAAATATAATAATGTCTTAAATCCTAAAGATACAAGGTTCTTAAAGCTAAATTATGCTAAGACGACAATTGTTGCGTGACGACAATGTTCTACATTATAATTACTTACTCACTAGATTTGGAAGAAGCTGTACTGCTGACAAAGCTAATTGTAGTAGCGTTACCACACTTAACTCGCGCTTGCGCATTATTGTGTAAAAGCAATCTACACGCGCCGCTGCAAACATTCCTGATGCACTGCAACGCCATGGCAACCCCATCAGTTTTCTGAACGCATTATTAAATTGGACACGAAGGGCTCCATACGACGCCCGCGAATATGTATCCCACAAGCTGCATGTGTAGAAGGTGGTACAGAATGCACTAAATAGTGTCACCTTTACGTCTGCAGTACAACGTGCAAACCTGCGGGCTATCATATTCGCACGCACAGAGAGAGCCCTCCGTTCCCTTTCAATGTCAGCATTGTCTCTAAGGTCAGTGTTGACCACGTGACCAAGATATTTAAATTGTTACACTCGCTCAAGAGGAATACCGTTTAGCCGTATGGGAGGCACATCGAGATAGTATTTGGTCCCCGCCTCAAAAACAATGTACTGACTTTTCTGAACATTATACAATAACCCATGTTCAGTTGCATAACGCTCACAAGTGGTCAACAGTGTCCTAATACCGCCAACTGACGCGCTCAGCAGCACCATGTCGTCCGCGTAACTTAAATTATTGACACAGACACTGTCAATATGACAACCGACATGATGACGGCTAAGCGCCTCAATCAGGGCATTCGTATACAAATTGAAGAGGGCAGGGGAGGTCAACCCTCCCTGTCTCACTCCACACTCCAATTGATATGGCTCCGACAGCACACCTGCCCACTGAACGTTGTTGACCTGGTTTCCATACCAATGCTTGAAGATACTTATAAGCTCGATAGGCAATCTTATAGCTTCAAGTTTCTTCCATAATATATCGTAGGAAACCAGCCCTAGACAAATCGAGGAAGCAACCGAAAAGAGGTGTTCTTTTTTTTTGTAGTACCTGACGGCCTGTTTGAGACACAAAACTGCACTTTCCGTAGAAAGTCCCGGCCGAAACCCGAACTGATTGTCGTGCAGCATAAGGCGTTTGTTTAATTGTGTATCAAGCAGACCATCAAGGACCTTAGTGACTGTGGTCGCAAGAGAAATAGGTCTATAGTTCCCCTTATCCAAAAGATCACCTATTTTACTTTTAACAATAGGAACCACGATCATCCTCATTAGGTCGGAAGGCAAGTATGAATGACTAATACATAAATTGTACAGCAGTGCCAAAACCCTCGGTTTGTGAGGACGTATTGTAAATACTCGATACTGAGCCCGTCATGACCAGGGGACTTACCTCTAGTCGTAGACCCGATGACCTTGGCCACATCCTTGGCACTAAAGCGTGTGCCCACATCGCCACAACGGGGCTCAGCATCCGGCATCACACAGGAGCTCCCTAGCGGTGATTTTAAAACAAAATGACTTTTAAAAAGGTCTGCAATATCCTTTTTATCACTAACACCGACTCACATCAACTTATTAGTGCTCTTCCAAAAGCCGCGAAAATCACGCTTTGAATGCTTAGAGGCAATTATGTCCATCTTTATTTGTTCCTTGTGGTTCTGACACCATTTAAGCCGCGACTTGAAAAATGCCCTACTTTCCCGCATCTCATCATACACTGGGCCGCGCTCATGCTCAGTTCATGTGTTCAATCTTATTCTTTCAGAGTCGTTTGAACGAGTTTCTGAGACCAAACGTTTTTTTAGTATAGTTAGATCATTAGTAATTTTTTTTCATACTACACTCGCGAGAAAAAGTATGGAATCACTTACTTGGAACTGATTCCGCGCGATCTTGAGTACTTAATAACTAGTTAAGAATAATAAAAATGGTACCATGTTAAAGTACAAGTTAAACTGTTAACTTTAAAATGATACCAAATTCATTTAAATCACACCAGTATTTAAGAAGCTATCCCGGATTACGTGAAGAAGTAAGGAAAAAGATATGTTTCAATTGTTAGATACGTCGCGAGTTGCGGCCTATTGACCTCCTATAAAAAGCACGTGTTATCGGATTTTCTTTATCAGAGGTCTTCGCCGAGCACCTGGAGCGTCAGTTCCGCCCCAACCCGACTGACGACATCGAACATGTCGCAGCAGTCGAGAAACACCTAGGGGACTATTTCGTAACGCCGATAGCTCCCGATGAGGACCCAATCTTCTTCTCGCCTGGCACAGTCAGACGCGCCATACGAAGCCTAGGAAGGCCCCCGGTGCGGACGGTATCACCAACACAGCGCTGCGCCACCTGCCGCACCGTATGGTTGCGGCCCTGGCGCGCCTGTACACGGGGATACTGCGGACGGGGACCTTTCCCGCTTCGTGGAAGGAAGGGCGCGTCATTATGTTGCCCAAGGCGGGAAAGAACATACTGAAGCCGGAGAGCTATCGGCCGATCACTCTGCTGCCGACAGTCTCCAAGGTGTTCGAAGCACTCCTGCTGCGACATCTCCAACCCCACATTGCACCGCGTCCGGAGCAGTTTGGGTTCCGGGCGGAACATAGCACGACGCTCCAGCTGTCGAGGGTACTGCACCACCTCGCAGCCGCAATTAACAAGAAGGAATACTCGGTGGCAGTATTCCTCGACATGGAGAAGGTCTTCGACCGCGTATGGCACGAGGGCCTACTATACAAACTGGCCACGTCCGACGCGCCCCGTCGCGTTGTACAGGTGGTCTCTACGTTTCTTTCAAATAGGACATTTAGGGTGGTGGTCGATGGGGCGCTATCTAGCGCCCGCCCGGTGCTGGCCGGCGTACCGCAGGGCAGCTGCGTATCGCCGGCGTGTTACTCGCGTTACACCGACGACATCCCCACCACGACAGACTCGACGCTCGCGCTGTATGCTGACGATGCCGCGTACATTACAACTTCGCTGAATGCAAAGTACGCGGCCGTCAAGATGCAGCGCGCCCTCGACTTGCTTCCCGAGTGGCTGTCGAAGTGGCGGCTGTCGGTTAACGTGGGTAAGACGCAGGCGCTGGTTACTGGATCTGCGCCCCTCCCGCCACCCCTGAAGCTACAAGGAGCCGACGTCGAATGGTCGCCCCGGGTCAAATACCTGGGTGTCACTATCGACCGTCGGCTCTCGATGGGGACACACGTCCGCAACGTCGCCGCGCAAGGTAGGGTAGCCCGCAACCTACACAGGCCGGTGCTCTCATCCCGCATCCCGGTGCGCGTCAAGATGGGCGTGTCGATGCGCTCTATCTTGACGTACGCCGCCCCGGCATGGTTCGCCCTCACAAGTGAGACGAATCGCAAGCTGCTCCGCGCGCAACAAAATCTGGCGCTGCGGACCATAGTGGACGCCCCTCACTTTGTGAGGAACGATGTCATCCGGAGGGACCTCAGGATCGAGGGCCTGGATGAGTATGTGCGGCGTCTCGCGAAAGGAATGTTCGCGCGTGCCGACGCATCTGATTGGCCACACGTCAAACAGATAGCGCCATGGCATACGCGCCCCCCTGACGCGAGACCCCTGCCCCGCGACCTGGTAGCGGACGACTGACCCCATCGCACCGGACTGGACGCCTCGAGTAAGCTGCATCCAGGTTACACGCGGCTTACTCGACTCAATATTACTCTACAGATAACATACATCTATTGCGTGGCGTGTGCTAAGTTAATATAGGCGCGTCACGTAATAAACACAGACATCCACCACTAAACAGGCAGCTAAACTCACACACATACGTACAGCGCGGGCTGTGCGATATGTGTAGACACTGGGCGGTGTTACGCAATTACAATGCCGCCCACACACACACGACAGTTCCTTAGTAACCGGACCGTAATCGGCTTGATCTGAAAGCGGGGCGGGCGGGAACTATACACCTATACTGTAGGAGCGTCGAGTCGGCACCTACGTCGCTGGTCGCCTTCACTGGGCCTCCCCCGGGTAACCGGGGGTCTCACCTGGCGGGGGTTGACCGCCGGGGTGTCGTGAAGAAAGCGGCGCTAACAGTATTAGCGTCGTGATGCGCCTATAGTAACACAATAGCAACCACTCACATGGGCGCGTTACTAGTAAACGCGCCCAATCATCTAGGCGTCATTTAATGACAACCACAATGAGGGGCCCGTATTTACGGGCCAACGAATCGCCTCCGCGGCCGAGGGGCGACGCCCCGGTTCCGCTAGCCGCGCCCCCTTACGGGGGCGTAGCGACTTCCCAATGTTTTTCTTTATCAGTCGGCTTTCACACGTTGACCGGTACATATCTCCGCTACTTTTAACCCTTGAACTTGGACGACCATGGATACTACACCTGCAGAAGTAGCACAAATCGTCGCCCTATTGCAAGAAGTGCTCAACCAGCGGGCTGTCGCACGTCAGCTTCACATAAGCCAGTCTTGTGTCTCGAAAGTCTATAAACGCTTTCGGGAGACTGATCCTAAGACCAAGATCTGGACGTCGCCGGTGCACATGGGAGAGGGATGACCGTTTTATCGTGTCAACCTCTCTCTGAAATCGACATTTGACTGGTGTCGACGTCCAACAGGAGCTCCGAAATGTTCGAGGGGTAGTTGCCAACGAGTGGACAGTTCGTCGAAGACTTAAGCAAGCTAATTTGACTCCAAAAAGGCCTGCCACGGGCCCGAAACTGACGGCAGGTCACCGACAAGCACGCCTTCAATTTGCTCGCTCCCATCTTGATTGGGAGGTTGAGCAATGGAGGCGAGTCCTGTTCTCTCTGTGCGTGTGCAGAATGTGTTTGCACGGCAGTGACCGAAGGGGTCGGGTCTACAGGCGGCCTGGGGAGCGATTTGCGCAGTGCTGTTTCACTGAGACAGTAGCTTATGGGCCCGCGGTTCTTGTATGATGTGGACCGGCACTTCCTTCGATGGTAAAACGGAGCTTGTTTTCGTGCCTGGCGGGGGACGAGGAGGCGGTCTAACTTCAGACCGGTACATTTCCGGTATTCTGCTGGGACATGTCGTTCCTTATGCGGGATATATCGGTGATGACTTCCTTCTTATACACGATAACGCTCGTTGTCACTCCCGTGCCACAACAAGTAGCAGTAGTTAGGGGACTGCTCGAAGACGGTTCTTCATTGACCTAATCAGCTTCTCAATCGATTCTTGCGGGATACCTTCCCACTCCTCTATCAAAGCCATGCAAACACATTCTGTACTCGTCGGAGAACAGGACTCGCCTCCATTGCTCAACTTCCCAATCAAGATGGGAGCGAGCAAATTGACGGCGTGCTTGTCGGTGATCTGCCGTCAGTTTCGGGCCCGTGGTAGGCCTTTTTGGAAACAAATTAGCTTGCTTAAGTCTTCGACGAACTGTCCACTCGCTGGCAGCTACCCCACGAACATTTCGGAGCTCCTGTTGGACGTCGACACCAGTCAAATGTCGATTTCGGAGAGAGGTTGACACGATAAAACGGTCATCCCTCTCCCATGTGCACCGGCGCCGTCCAGATCTTGGTCTTAGGATCAGTCTCCCGAAAGCGTTTATAGACTTTCGAAACACAAGACTGGCTTATGTGAAGCTGACGTGCGACAGCCCGCTGGTTGAGCACTTTTTGCAATAGGGCGACGATTTGTGCTGCTTCTGTAGGAGAAGTATGCATGGTCGTCCAAGTACAAGGGTCAAAAGTAGCGAAGATGTTACCGGTCAACGTGTGAAAGCCGACTAATTTCTTTTTGTCGATCGTGACTACTCAGCCGGACCCTCCTCCTGTGGCTGTCTTAAGCGGACTCAAAGCCTCCAGCCAGGGACGAAATACTTACATTACTAAGCGACTGCACGCTAAGGGCACCCCCTGTGGGGTACGGACCTCGGCTTAGGGCGTCGCTGGGGGGAGGACAGCAAGATGGGACAGGCTAGATCTGAACTGTATTATTATTATACGGGGAATTTAAAACTACTAGCTCAGCTGCAGCGTGGGCTGGCGCTTCGTCGAGCCAGGGTCGGGGGTGACAATTGCGTCGGGGTTTTCGCGAGGGACCTCAGCGGCGAGGTCGGAAGGTCGGTTTGTGTGATTTATGCACTGTACTCGTGGCCCTACTGCTTTCCTGGAGGAAGGTAATGGGGTCATCGTGGTCGGTGAGCGTATGCCTTGGACGGTGAATAGAGCTAATGGAGGAGGGCCTATAACTGGCGGCCTTCACAACCAGAGGGTTGCGGTGGGTGGTGGCAGAGTCAAAGAATCGCTTCGCGATGCGCTTCTTGAACTGCTTGATGGTGGGGATTTTAAGATCGAGATGGAGGATCTCGTTTTGGACGAACCAGGGGGATCCCGTTGCCTTTCGGAGGAAACGGTTTTGGAGGCACTGCATCCTACGGATGTTGTGGGGCCTAGCTTGTGCGAAGACTGCACAGGCATATGTCATAATGGGACGGATGCACGCTGTGTAAATACGCAATTTGCCCGTAAAGGACAATTTGCTGCGTGCATTTAAGACGGAGTGTAGTATACAGGTAGCGAAAGCAGCACGCGGACGCGCCTGCTTAATGTGCTCTGAGAAGGAGAAATGGTGGTCAAGGGTCACGCCTAGGTATTTGGGTCGCTTCTCCCAACGGATAGGGTTGCCGAACGTGGTGAGCGGTCGGGGAGGGATGAGGTTTTTACGCGGTTTGGTGAAAAGATCCGCCTGACTTTTGTCGGGATTAACTTCGATTCTCCACTTTCTAAATCATGCGCCAAGCTTGCTGACTTTGGTCTGGAGAGTGCGAGATATCTAATCATGAACTAAACCGGTGTAGTAAATGGTCGTGTCGTCTGCGAACAGAGCCAAATGCGCCTTTCTACTTTCGGAGATGTCGCTAGTAAAGAGAGTGAAAATGAGAGGGGCTAGCACGGAGCCCTGAGGGACACCTGCGTAGATAGGATGGTGGGAGGATAGCGCTCCTTCGATGCGATATCGGAAGGTGCGGTTTGACGAGAAGTCTCGTAAGATGAGCACGAGACGATCGGGCACACCGAGTTTGTAGAGCTTATATAATAAGCCGTTGTGCCAGACCTGTCGAACGCTTTTGCTATGTCGAAGAATACAGCACCGGTTGTAAGACCATGTTGAAAGCCATCGCTTACGTGTTCTACGATGCGGTGGACCTGTTGGATGCAAGAGTGCTGGGTTCTAAAACTGAACTGCTGGTCGGGGATGAGGCCCTTTGTTTCAACAAAATCTCTGAGGCGCTTATAAATAAGCCTCTCATAGACTTTGCCGAAGACATTGCAGCAGACTGATGGGCCGGTAGCTGGTGGGCTCCATTTTTGGCTTATCGGGCTTGGGTATGCCGATGACGGTGGCCTTTTTCCATTCTTGTGGAAAGATTTTATTGCTCAGAGCACCATTGAAGATGGTAGCCATGAGCATTATAAGATGAGTGGGGAACAGTTGGAGCACCCTATTGGTGATTCCGGCTGAGCCGGGGGCTTTGCGAGGTTTTAGACCCTTGATGATATCGTGCACTTCGTCTGGAGTGACGGGAGGCAGAGGATAATCAGGGTCTTCAACGGGCGGGAGGGAGGCTCTACGTTCGACTTCCGCGTCGACCTGGGACAGGTGAGCTTGGTCTACTGGTTGAGAGCTGGTTGAGCATTGAGCCTCAAGACTATCGGCTAGGCATTCTGCCTTGTCGACTTCATCGAAAGCGATGGTCCTGTCGGGGCGCACCAGGGGGGGCATAGAGACGACTTCTTCGGATTTGAGTTTCCTCTGAAGGTCCCAGAAAGCTAAGTGGGTGGGCTCTAACTCGCTTTGCATCTTGTCCCAGCCGGCGTTACGCAGCTCCGATAGGTGTGTTTTTACAGATCTCTGTAAATAGCGCATATGGGCTTTGTTCGCGTGGCAGGGAAAGTTACGGTACGCACGGACATCCACGTTCTTCTCATTCAACAGTTCGCGCACATCGTCCGGAAGCTTCCAGCGATGATCGTCCATCGCCAGAACCTGCCTTGAACAGTTCGTTCAGTACTGATTGTACATGTACCGTGAATGAGTCGACCGCGGCTGTCGTGTCAGTGATAGAGTGAAGTGGTCGGGAATGGAGTCTAGTCGGGGGCCTAACGTGTGGATTTCAGGCATTCGCTTACTTTCCTCCAGTCTGTAACTAACTTGGTGAGAGGGGGTCTGTCAAGGTCGTGGAGACCTAGGCGGGGGGCCAGCTTTACGACAGCTGGACGGTGGTCAGAGGAGAGTTCGTCGTGCGCTTCTATAGAATCTAACCGTAGGTTGATACTCTTAAGAAGCGCTATGTCAAGTACGTCAGGGGTGTTGTTAGGGTCGTGAGGAAAGTGAGTGGGAGTCATCGGGGCGATGACGTCGAAATTTTGAATACGACATAGGTCAAACAGGTGTTTGCCTCTGGTGGAGATCCTGGTGCTGTTGGCCAGTCATGCCTAACTGAACAGATGGACACTTTAAACGTGAGAGAGGGAGCGGGTCCATTGGGATGCAGTGCAGTGACGTTCTATAATAAAGTAGGATGCCGCCCTTGTGACATCTAGTCCTGTCATTGCGAATTGAGGTTTCGACGGCTGGGCTTTAAAAAGCTTTCATGTAAGAGGAGAATGTCTAATTGATGGTCGCGGAGGAACGCAGCGATTTCATCGCGTTGTCCTTGCATGCCATTGGCATTAAAGAAGCCTAACTTTAGGGATCGGGGTTATAAAGAAAATCCGATAACACGTGCTTTTATAGGAGGTCAATAGGCCGCAACTCGCGACGTATCTAACAATTGAAACATATCTTTTTCCTTACTTCTACACGTAATCCGGGATAGCTCCTTAAATACTGGTGTCATTTAAATGAATTTGATATCAATATAAAGTTAACAGTGTAAACTTTAAAATGGTACCATTTTTATTATTCTTAACTAGTTATTAAGTTCTCAAGATCGCGCGGAATCAATCCCAAGTAAGTGATTCCATACTTTTAATCGCGAGTGTAGTACAAAAAGAACCGCGCACTATAACGAGTATGCTCAAATGAGTAAGTTACCCCGCGTTGCTGAAATACGACGGACTTATCACTTGAACTGTTAATGTTATTGCTACACAACTTGATAACACAATAGGTATGTTTGAAGGCATGCAGGAAAATGACGATAAATGGGACGAAGAAACATTGACAATAAGGAATGAAAGAAGGTTTAAAGGAATTTGAACTTTTCTTTTTTCCAAATATTATACATTTTCAGAGATATTTTCTGAGTCAGACATTTTGTATAAAATATTACAGAAATATGGTACTGACATTGTTTACTGTGTCCGAAAAATTAAAGATTTTGAAACTCTCATGGAACAGTACAGAACTAAAGGACATTGAGTAATTTTGGTCCAATCCCTCAACAACGTTGGATGTGATACCAAATGAACGGTTTTGGTGTACACTTTATTTTATACTATGACGCCTAAGTCAATATCCGACGCGAACATGGTATTTTGATACATTTTGTAAACAAAAAAGCATAAAAATTCTTAGCATCATAAACTATACAAAAGCTTTTTGTTCTATTATTTCTGTACCTGCGCGTACGTCGCGTCGGTATGCACACATTTCCCCCTCTCTCATACCCCTCGCCCGCCCGCAATTTGTGCGGTCCGAACAAAGCAATGTGAAGTCAGTCCTTGCTCGCACCTTGTTTACGCTCCTTGTTTTTGTGTTACTATCGGCTTGTTTTGCGACTTTCTGACCCCGGCCCGTTTTATTTGACTTCGATATTGCTTACGTACATGTGACTATCGGACTTCTAATTGAACATGATTTTAGCAAACGCTCTTGGTGAATAGTGTAATGGCAGATAGCCGCTGTGTATTATGTCTGCGCTCGCGCGTAGTACGAACAAGAAGGCATATTTTGGGAGCAAATATTCCACAACGTCGACCTCAGTTTGCAGAATATGTGCGACAAAACGCCTTGGTCGAGGTATGGGCTTATTTATATATTTTTACATATTATATTAAAAATCTGTGTATTTTTTATATGTCATTGCTATCATAAAACATAGAAACACACTCTTATTCAGTCAGGAGCAAATTGACTACTATGCCATATAGCAAATTTTCTTTATAACGAAAGAAAACACTATCCACTATGTTATGTTATAATAAGAATACTACGCTCTAACTACTATACGTTTAAGCAAGCCTATTAAACAAAAACCACAGTGGGATAAATGTCATATTTCAGCAGCCTTTAACTATTCTCATATTGGTATATTTATTTTCAGGTTGTGTATAATAATACACAAAATGTATGCCATCGTTGCTGGCAAAGGATTAATGCTGCTTTTGCAGCAATGCAAAATGCAGAAGAAAACTTTGAAGAGCCTGCGGTGGAGAACGTGGAACCTGCGGTGGCTGACGTGGAACCTGCGGCGGAGAACATTTCTGTTGAACAAATGTTTTATTCCCCCGAATATATTAGAGCACCAAACACAGCAAATCATTGCATTTTCAACTATTGTCACAACATTGAACGAAAAAGAATACCCACCACAATTAAATTATATGTTCTACGTACACAGCGTTTGTACATTCCAATTAGTGCAAGAGTCTGTCATAAAGGTTAGGAAGGTAACGTGTGGGATTCATTACTTGAGCACTGTAAAGTGTCGCACGATTTTTCGGTTGACTTTTTCACAGATATGTCTAATATGTTAATATCAGCTCTTAATCAAGGAGCTAGGATCGAATTTGAATTGTTGGGATCGTTAAGTGTCAATGACATGGTCTTTTTGACTGGACTCACTACTGGGCAATTCGATGTGCTTTTACAAGAAACTCCTTCATTGACACCAGTGACTAATCATCCTCGTACTACAAGGTGTTGTTTTGAACCTGCAAAACATTTTAGGAGGTAATTATGTTAGTGATTCTCGACAGGCATCAACAAAAAAAAATAAATAAAAAAATAAATAAAAAGAAAAGATAAAATTTAAAAATCTAAAATAAAAAGTATTATTGATTATTGACTTGGTATCGTATTGTTACACGATTATTTACGAGTTTCATAACAACCTCCTGAAATGTTTTGCAGGTTCAAAACAACACCTTGTATAATTGGCGTATATTTATCGAAATTGCGTACAGGTGAGTCTAATGTAAGACTATCAAGCCTGTTTAATATGTCACGCAGAACCCTGGAAAGGAAACTAGCACTAGCCAGACAACATTTAACGGCCGATTTTGTAAGTACTCACTTAGGCATGAACAATATTTCGAGACAGAATATGTTGTATAGGAATTTGTTTTTACGGAGGAGTATTTTTGGTAATGACAACAACACAACAGCCATAGTCATTTGTGATGGAACATATGTCTACATTGAAAAAAGTAGCAACTTTCTTTTTCAAAAGTTAACATACAGTCACCACAAGTTTCAAAACTTGTTGAAACCCTTTTTAATTGTTTGCAGTGACGGTTACATAATAGATGTCCTTGGTCCATACGCCGCAACAACCAGTGATGCAACGATTATAACCAACTTGTGTGTAGACGAGACTCATGCATTTCATATGTTCTTTGAACAAAATGATGTATTCATTTTGGATCGAGGCTTCAGAGACTGTATCATGGACCTGGAATCGCTAGGATATGAAACACATTTTCCTCCAACAAAGGATAGGAATGAAAGCCAATTGACGACAGAGCAGGCCAATAAATCTAGATTAGTGACTATCATTCGTTGGGTGGTGGAAGTGGTTAATGGCAAGTTTAAGAACCGATTCAAATTGTTACGGCAAGATTATTTTAATAGAGCGTTGCCTCACATGTTTGTTGATTTTAAAATTGCAGCTGCGCTTATTAATGCGTTTTATAAAGTAGCTACTGATAATAGACTTGCTCGTGACATTTTGAGCATAATAAACATAAAGATGAACTCTCCAAACCTTTTATATGAGTACGTAACATTAAAAATCTTAATAGACAGCGAGTCGCGTTTGAAACAATGGAAGCAAATCTTCCCCAGTTCCAAGACTTTCCCGTATTAACCATAGATGATTTGATTCTCATTGCTCTTGGCACTTATCAGCTTAAGCTTGCACGATCGTACGCTAGCGAATACTTGCGTGAAAGCGGTCTCTATACAATAGAAATATATCGGCAGAGTAACTTGCACGACTTGCAGCAATGTAATATTATGCAAACTAACGTATGGCTACTCAGGGGACGCGTACAATCTCGACACGTTAGATCAAAAACATATTACACTTACACATTAATTGACCGCGATCAAGTAGGCCGAGAAGCGATAATACATTATTATTGTACATGTCTTACGGGTAGACGCACTATTGGGAGCTGTGCGCATGTAATCTCTATAATATGGTACTTGGGGCTGGGTAGACTGGAAGGATTTCATAGACCGGCACTACATTTAGATGAGATTATTGTTGAATAATTATTTAGTTATAATATTATATTAAACTATTTTTGTAATTATTTTAAGAGATAACACTGATAATACAGAACTATTAATAAAGCTACAATATAACATTTGTTGTTTCTTTTATACTTTAAGTTCTGCTTTGCTGGAAATACCGAACCCTAAAAATTATGTAATATACAGGGTGATTGGAAGATGGGTGCAAAGCTTTAAGGTGAAGATAGTATAGACAATTTAGAACCATTTAAGCCATGGTTGTCTTAGACGAAGTCTTACCAAATTTTTTTAACCAAATTTTTAAGTTTTTTTTCGGAAATTCTCAAAATTTAATGTAAACTGCATAATGATGGCCAAATTGAATGATAAATGAATAATTTTTTTATTTATTTGATTAAAGTAATGTGTAAGCAACCAAGCAAAACATGTTTTAGGCTTCTGTGTCATTAGACATTTTTTTTTACAGATATTTAAAGGTCAGAAAAAATAAAAAAATTGTACAATACGTCTTTTAAACCTTATTTAAAAAAAAAAACGGAGGGTGCTTTTTTTGTTCAAACCTTTTTGAAGACATGTTTGATAATCGTTCTTTCTTTTGAGGTATCATTTATGCGGATATCTTACAAATTATTGAAATTAGGACCTACAAACCAATTCGAGGGAGAAATTTTAAATTTTAGTCAGTCTAACAAAACACAAAATTTTTGCTTAAAAGAATACTTTATGTGCTCGAAATGATAACATTGTTAAATTCTAAGAATTTTTGGCACATGCAGGAACCAATTGAGGGGAACCCATTGAGGGGATTCTCTAAACAATGGCCACCGAGCGCGGTGCGACGGCATTTCCAGGTAGAACGCCCAATGAATAGCAAAAAGCGATAAGAGTTGGTTTTTACAGCAAAATAGCTTAGTTACTGAGGCAACAAAGTCGTTTTTCTTTAGTCAGGGTCAGTCGGTCTGTGATGAAGCCGTTACATCTTTTACTTATTAGTCAAACTACTGCCCTTGTGAGTGGACGTTGTCGTGTTGATTCACAATTTACCGTGTTCAGTTGTAGCCCTTTGCGTTCCTGCACGTGTTGTTTGCGTTAGTTTTGAACTTTTTTGTTTCACCGTGTCCAGTCGTAGCCTCGCGCTCCTGCACGTGTTGATTTTTGACTTAATTGTGTTGAGTTGACATTTAGTGCGCTCCTACGCCGTTTTTCTAAATTGTTAAGTGACTATGGCTACTTTTTCCAATCAAGAATATGCGGATATCGTATTTATGTACGGTAGAGCAGACGGCAATGGATCTTTGGCGCGACGGATGTATCAAGAGCGCTATCCGAATCGCAGGATACCGAATGTCCGAGTGTTTTACAACACGTTTCGTCGTCTTGCCCAAGATGGGTTTCACCGCGTGGAACCTGGAGTCAATCCGGGCAGACACAAAACTGCCGTCGACGAAGACATTTTAGCAGCATTTCAAGCAGATCCTACTACCAGTACTAGAGCAGTAGCTCGAAATTTAAACATTTCTCATTGGAAGGTGTGGCATACAATGCACCAAAATGATAAGTATCCGTTCCATGGCAGGAGTGTGCAAGGTCTAGTAGAGCAAGATCCTCAAAGAAGAATTCAGTTCAGCCGTTTCCTCCTCAACAGAGACATCGAAGATGCGTGGTTTCTGAAATCAATCTTGTGGACGGATGAAAGTAAATTTTCAAGGGAAGGTATTACAAACTTTCACAACATCCATGAATGGGCCGACGCAGACAACAATCCACATTTTAAGAAGCAGGTGTCATTTCAGATGAAATTCTCTGTGAATGTATGGGCTGGAATAATTGGCAGAACATTGATTGGGCCCCACTTTTTGCCTGATCCATTGAATGGCGAAAATTATTTGCAATTTCTGCAAATTGATTTACCACTGCTGGTAGAGGAATCAGGTGTCCCGATCTTCGAAAGAGACCGAACAGTCATCTTTCAGCAAGACGGCTGTCCAGCGCATTGGACTTTAAATGTAAGGGAACACCTCAACAATTGCTTTCCTGATAGCTGGATCGGCAGGGATGGACCCATCCCTTGGCCCGCTCGCTCCCCAGATCTGACCCCGTTGGACTTTTTCGTGTGGGGCCGGGCCAAGGAACTGGTGTATAACAACATAGAAATAAACACTAGAGAAGAATTGATACAAAGAATAAATTCAGCGTTTGAGACAATGAAGCAGGAGATGATGTTGAAAATAACGACTACAGAAGTTAGAAGACGGGGCCGTGCTTGTATTAGGAATCACGGCCGTCATTTTGAACATGAAAAATAAATAATTTTAATTCAAATGTTGTTTTAATTAGTCTGCCTAAAATAAAAAATTTCTCCCTCAAATTGGTTTGTAGGCCCTAATTTCAATAATTTGTAAGATATCCGCATAAATGATACCTCAAAAGAAAGAGCGATTATCAAGCATGTCTTCAAAAAGGTTTGAACAAAAAAAGCACCCTCCGTTTTTTTTTTTTTAATAAGGTTTAAAAGACGTATTGTACAATTTTTTTATTTTTTCTGAGCTTTAAATGTCTGTAAAAAAAATGTCTAATGACACAGAAGCCTAAAACATGTTTTGCTTGATTGCTTACACATTACTTTAATTAAATAAATAAAAAATGAATTCATTTATCATTTAATTTGGCCATAATTATGCAGTTTACATTAAATTTTGAGAATTTCCGAAAAAAAACTTAAAAATTTGGTTAAAAATATTTGGTAAGACTTCGTCTAAGACAACCATGGCTTAAATGGTTCTAAATTGTCTGTACTATCTTCGCCTTAAAGCTTTGCACCCATCTTCCATTCACCCTGTATAAGTAATCTTGAAAATACCGACACTAACCACCAGGCGAAACTGTGATCAAATACTTGACCATTTTTATTAAAATATTTAAATAAAATAAGGTTAGGTTTAAACACCATGATCGCGCTCAATTTCGGCTTGGCGCTATAGCATGAAATATTTTACTCTTCAAATCCTTTCATTTGGCATAGGTTGTAACACTGTTGGTATATTGGACCAGGGTCCATACATTTTTGCCCATGGTCCTTTGATATCAACTATATCTCTGTTTTGGAATCCAATTGCGACCGACCTAACAAACGCGGTATTGACAACGTGCAACAGTATCACAGGCGGCGCGTGTTTAGCGAAATTGTTAACAATATTTTGAACGAGTGTCGTAGTCGTTACAAAAATTTAAAAGGTTTTCAGGTCTTTTAAATGTTTACAAGCGCTTGTAAAAACTTTTCTTTCTATTGTACGAATTTTCCAGAAGAATCTGTCATCGACCTAGTCAATACGCATGAACATATATTATTTTAACGGGTAATAGTGACCAACTTAAATTTACAGATGTATGGGAGAACACGTTTTTCAACTACAATATTAAGTTTGTTTTTGGGATAAATTCATCCCAACTCCCCAACTACGGAACCCTTCATTGTGCGCGGTCCGACAACCACTTGGCTCGTTTTTAACCGTATCGGAAACCACAGACCGAGATGTAAATTTGCGATCTCAATACCAAACCTTGTTACACACAGGTGAATATGGCACCGGCTATTTTCAACCACATACCTAATTCCATAAAAGAGGAACCACTAACAACTTTCAAAAAGAAACTAACTGTATTTCCAATAAATAAATGTTACTACTCCGTATCGGATTTTCCAGCTGATAAATAGTTGTATATCAATATTTGTATGTTTGATGATGAACTACATCAATGTTTGCAGGCCAAAATGGTAGAATGTACAAGGATTCTTTAATATTATTATAACCACCTTATTGTAAATAAATACCTGCATTCTGAGCAAATAAATGAATATTCTATTCTATTTTATTCTAAAACAATTGAGAAATTGTACAAACAATGACAATAAACCTATTCTGTGTATTCTTTTGGTTTGAGAACAACAGGGCTAATATGACAGACGCGACAATTACTCGCTCTCGCGTGAGTAATTCTTGTCTATTTTTTGTCAATTTACTCGTTTTCTGACAGCGCTGCCATACAAAATACTCGACTCGTTCTGTCAAACTCGATGTTTTCTTGACAAACCCTAATACCCCGTAGCTCCTAAGTTATCTCGAATTTTGACAATTCAGCATGAAATAATATCCGATTCTTGTGTAATTTTGTCGTATTTAGTCGTCCTCGATTTTGACGACGAGAAGAGTAGACAAAATTATGATACAAAAAAATGGCAAACATGGGGACTGGCGACAGAAGTGAAAACATAATACTTTGGAATTACATCTATATATTTATACAGGCATATACATATACACAGACTGCTGCGCGTCGCCAGTCTCACGTCTAGTGCAACACGTCACGCGGTTAGCATGTCGGTGACTCGGTTCGCATGTTGGTGACGCAAACCCACAGGTTTTACCGCTACCAATAATGGGCTCACTCATATTCATTTCCATCATTTTGTATTTTAATTTCAGTATGCCAAAGAAAAACATTTTATTTTAATAGTCGGTTACCTTCATTACAGAAAAAACTAAACATAAATTAAAAGAGGTGGATGTAAAATCATTATAGTATTTACTAATTCCATGCTTAAAATCGGATGAATGAGCCGATGTTGCTATCATAAAAATGATTTGATTTTAATAATTTGCTACATCGGTGTCTCGTCGCGAGATAAAGATCCCATCAAAAACATAAATGTGAAATAAGAGCCAAGTTCAATATTATGATATATGCCTTGGTTGTTGACTTCAACAACAAAAGAAGTGAGATCTAAATAGGTGCCAAATTCAATGGTCAGTCCTGAAATTTATTTATAACAACATAAAATATAATTGCTTTAACTAAGGATAATATTATTGTAGCCTAATGTCCGACTAGGCAAGTTCTCATATACGAATTATTATGTTCGATGGCTAGTTTCTACCAGCAAGGCAAATTTTCGGAATAATAAAATAAGAACCGACAAGTAACAGGTTTAGAACTTGCGAAGGCTTTAGGCTACAATAATATATGTATTATCCTAAGTTATAAGAAGATACGATATTTTGTGTTGTTATAAATAAATTTCGGGACTGACCATTGAACTTGGCACCTATTTAGATTTCACTTCTTTTGTAGTTGAAGTCAACAACCAAGGCATATATTTATAACAAAATTAATACCAAATGGTTTTTGTTAAACTACTGTATTTTCCTACGTTTACGGGGTATAATTGTCTTTTTTGTGTTATTTTCTATATTTTCTTGTACCTCTGAAATGTTCGAGTGAATTGCTAAATATATATAAGTATTTTTACTATGTTCGATGGCTAGTTCCTACCAGCAAGCCAAATTTTTGGAATAATAAAATAAGAACCGACACGTAACAGTAAATAAGTATTTTTTTTAAAACTATGAATTTCGTAGCATAAGTCGCAACCTTATAGGTCATAAATCGAGAGACAACCGGACAGCAAGTTTTTATCGCACCGCTCCCACCCCGCTGCTCGCACCGCGCGCCGTGTACCGAAATGCCTATATTATTTAATCATTATTTATAAGTATTTATAAGTAATGATCTTACACTACTGAACTGCGCTAAATATTGAAACAATAATTAAAACTGAATCCCAGTTAATAACGTAATAAATATGAAAGTCGACTATAGTCTTAGTTATAAGTACTAAAACGGAAATATTTGGACTAAAAAAAAATAAGGGTGGTATTCAACTCATTATATATTCACGTGAAGACCTTAAAATCCACATAAAGACCGGCTGTCATAAGTTTTGATTGCTAGTGTTCTTAATAGAATCAATTAAGTGAAAAATTATAATAAAATGATAAAAAATTACCAGTTTCTGATTTATTCCTTTGTATTCACCTAATTACTATCTGCATGCCAAACTTAAACTTTCTAGGTCATCTGGAACTGGGTTAGAGTTTTGATCTATAGGTCAGTCAGTGATAGAAATTACGATTTTTGGACGTTAATATCTAAATAACCGTTTGAGATATGTTTATGAAATTTGGAGCACATACTCGTATGTATCTCGCAAGTCTCAATATATGAGCCAAATTTGACACGTTTATGTGAAATAGTTTTTGAGTTATGAGGGGGTCAAAAGTGGCTCCAAATGGTTCGTGTATTATTACACACGCTGCTGCTCGCCAGTTCTGTTACTTGAACTTGGCTTGACACGCTACCGTGTGTCTAGAACTATCAAAGTGCCTTTGTCGAGCTTAGTGGTCATGTTAGGCGTTCGAATGACGTCACAATCGTAGACAAATTTCTAAAAATCGAGAAAGAGTGCGTTCTCGCGCTTATCATGTTAGTCCTGCAGGACAGTGGGTTTAAGAGCATGAGAGGATGCGGTTGATTTAGGATAGGCTAGGAGAGTTAGCCGGAGATCGCGGAAGTTGCACTAGATCCCATGAACCCTGATGCAAGTGTAGGAGGGGAACACCGGGGTGGTGTTTAGCCAGTAAGAGTCTGACAGACCCTCCACCCGCCCCAGGCGGAGAACATCCATAAGGATTTTCCACCCCGAAAAAAAAGGGCTAGGAGAGTTAGAACTTAGTCGATAGCAACGGGTCTATGTCTCTGTAGAAAGATCGTGATAGCGGGAGTGTTATTTAATACCTACTTTAAATAATAAGTGTAGTATTAAACTAGGTTATATTAGTCTAATATTAATATTAATTATGGAACTTTATTCTGAAATAAAGGATTATTATTATTATGACGTTTATTAATCGTTTTGCCATATAAAATACATTATTAAATATTTCTTACAAAGATATAAAAAACAGTTAAAAATATAAAAAAACTAGTGGTCCGCCGGTATCGGCCTGCTCCCGATACCGGCGGACCACTAGTTTTTTTATATTTATTCCAAGCTACCGGCGGTTAGGGCTACAGAGACAGGAACCTCCTCGTGATGCGAGCCGTATCGAAGAGTACTGCTTTCTGAATCAGGGCCTTGATCCAACCACCTAACGAGAGCCTCGAGAGACATTGGTCGACGCTCTAGGCCATCAGGCCATTGGCCGTTATGGCAATCGGCACAATGACAGTCGAGTTCACATTCCACGTATCAACAACCTCGTGTGCTAAGTCGAGACATTTTATTAGTTTCTCTTTCTCAGCTTTCACGAGGTTATAGTCATGTGGAATAGTCACACCGACTATCATTGCGTGGCGCGCTAATCGATCTATCACCACTATAATTATCAGGCTTATTGGCGACAATAGTCCTGTCAGTAATGATAGACCGATCCCAGTACAACGTGACATGGTCATTTTCGAGAACTAGGTCGGGCGCATACTTGTAATACGGTACCTCAGAGTTCACAAGTTTATATTTCAAAGCAAATTGGTGGTGTATAATCCTAGCCACTTGGTTATGTCTGTGCAAGTTCTCGCCGTTAGTCACCGTCACCATTGTGTAGATACGGTGGAGGTCTGCCCGGCTTGGGCAGAGCACCGCCGTGTCCTCGTGGAGGCGATCGGCGGCAGAGATCTCTCGCGTCGGTCTCGGTAAGACCAGGCCCGGGTCGACGGCGCAATGTATTCCACGCGCGCTTCAAAGAGATGTCGTCAGCACAAATGTAGGGGTCCACTAGGGCCGATGCCTGCCGCGGTCACGGGAAGGTACTAAAGGGTCACCGAGGCCCCTGGCAACACAGGCAACGGAAGGAATACGGGTGGGTTTTAGTCAGTAAGAGTCTGACACACCCTCCCGCTCCACCCAGAGCGGGATAAGGTATTCGAAAAAAAAAAATTGACGACAAATAGTCCTGTCAGTAATGATAGACCGATCCCAGTACAATGTGATATGGTCATTTTCAAAAACTGGGTCCGGCATATATTTACTTGTAATACGGACCTCAGAGTCTACAAGTTTATATTTAAAAGCAAGTTGCTGGTGAATAATCCTAGCCACTTGGTTATGCCTGTGCAAGTATTCGCCGTTAGCCAGACGAGAATAACCAGAGATAATATGTCTGATGGACTCACCCGGACGATGGCACGCCCGACACACGTCAACCGCCCCGTCCTTCATAATGTGTCTGCGGTAGTTATTCGTCATGATAACTTCGTCCATAATTGCACAAATGAAACCTTCAGTTTCCCCGAAGAGGTCCCCAAAACGTAACCAGGATACGAACGCTAAGAAATCTACAGCGGGCTCATGAAGAGCCCGATAGAAGCGCCCGTGCAGCTCTTTGCTTTGCCATATCTTCTTGCGGTCGTCGGTAGTACCCAAGTACTACAGGTTTACGCAAGTTCTCTTTAGCCATGGAAAGCGGGGTGAGCCCCTTGTCCACTGCGACCACATCATATTGCATACCCACTTTTGTTGTAAAAAAATATTCCCTGAGACTGCACACCTTGCGGTTGTGAAGGGTCTTCACATTTAAAAAGCCTCGACCCCCGCACTTCCGCGGGATATACAGTCTCATCACCGATGATTGTGGGTGATGCATCCGGTTTGCGGTCAGAAGAACCTTGTTTCCGCCTGAAAGAAGACTAATCAATACGACCAAAGAAGCGCTCCTTCAACGATTGCTTCATGTCAGCAGGGGATCAACATCCCGCGAGCCTGAGGAGGCCCGCAACGTCGGGCCGCCGGGGATCGCGGAAGTCGCGCTAGATCCCATGATTCCCGGTGCAAATGTGGGAGGGGAACACTGGGGTAGGTTTTAGTCAGTAAGAGTCTGACAGAGTCCTCCACCCGCCCCAGGGCGGTGGACATCCATGAGGATTTTTCACCACGGAACAAAAAAGAAATGGGAAACCCTCTTCGTCACCTTTATTAGTTCGAAAGAACGGCTAAAGGTAACTGGTAAACAAGGACTGTTCCCACGGTTGCCGCAACGAAACCCACTTACATCCGTCGCCCCCACATAGCAGGAGCCGAGGTGGTGGCGCGTAAAGTTCCACGCGCGCCCCTATTGGACGTCGCGGGGGGAGTTTTACACCTCAGAGCCCGAGGTGGCCCGCAATCGCGGGCCGGCACCAGCCGGGGATCGCGGAAGTCGCAATAGATCCCATAATCCCCGGTGCAAGTGTGGGAGGGGAACACCGGGGTGGTTTTTACTCAGTAAGAGTCTGACAGACTCCTCTCCCTACCCAGGGTGGAGGTCATCCATGAGGATTTCCCAACCCGAAACAAAAAAAAAGGGAAACCTGCTTCGTCACGTTTATCAGTTCAAAAATACTGCTAGGAACATTGTCACCAAAAGAACATGATGCCGACGCAATGCCGCTAAAAAGCCGCTTGCGTCACTTTATGGAAATGTTGCTCTGGGTATTCCGACTGCAGATGTAAAGTATCGTGTCAGCTAAATGGCTGAACAAATACCTGTTACGCTAGCGTAAGAGTTACTCACAAGTTTATATAATAATATACTTTTCATCCCCCTATTATTTTAACTTTCTAAAACCACATCCAATTTCTTAACTCTGAATTCCTAAATCTTATTTACTACTTTCAAACCTTTCCTTGCTCTATTAATGGGACAAGGCTTTGGACTTCTTCATATCCGGAATTAATTTTATCTGTGTCGGCGGGAGAGTGTCCAGTCTGGAGGAGAGCTCTACAGGACCGATTAACAAAATTAGGAAAACTCAATTTTTTTCAGCCTAGGGTAATTTAGGAACAGTCACATCTGTTCATTATGCGCGTCTATCTATTTACTGCCACCACATGGCACTATATCGTTGCTTTATACTCTATTTCATTCCAAAATATTTTTTCAATTATACGCCACATTATGCCAGCGAAATGAAAAATAAAGTACCTACTTACTTAACCTGTGACATATTATGAGCTCAAACTCATATTGAATTAGTCTTAACTCCGTCAGAAATATAAAAGAATTCAGAACAAGGAATATCCTCAATAAACCGAAACAGACAGCTGACAGGTATGTTGTTTGTTGTACCGAAATGCCGACCTTCGACGGAGACAAATACATACGGTAATCCGTTTCTTGTGTGGATCGGAAATCGGCAGCAGTACTTGCCAGTATAGTGCGCCCACATCGCCAACAAACAACATTCTGGTGAGTCGTTGAGCTAATGACATAGTTGTCGTCGCAGCCAAGTGGCTCGGAGTGGTGGCGCCGATCGGGCCGCGTCTCGTCTGCTCCGAGACCTCCACTCCAAGTGTCCATCATTTATGCACTCTGTGATTTGTCCTTCGACCTTTTGTCCTTCCGTAGTCGTAATGCATATTATTTCATCAAATCATATGTCATGATTAGATGAAATAATATGCATTACGACTACGGATATCAAATTCTTTTACATATGTACATATTATAAGTAGAACGTACAATATTATACATCTCCAAGAACCAGCGCCAGCAATTTAATATACATATATCTCATATAAACATGAATAAATGCATACATTTGCAATTCATATCGAGGATGCGTGCGAGTGTGGTGTTTAGGTATATACCGCACGACAGCCGCCAGACGGCCGCGCCTCGCCGCGGCATGCCACACACTGATCATGTAATCATCAATCTATATTTATTAATACTATCCAGTCATTAGCTGTAGACTTTCTTTTGACTGTTGACAGTTGACTGCATCGGTACCCTCAGATCATAGGATCTGAGGGTACCGATGCAGTCAACCGCACCTCAGTGGATGCAACGTGACATCGACAGCGCGGTTGTATCGCAGATGTTAGACGTGACATTGTATACGCCCACGTATCTTTAATAATCTTCCACCTTTTCTAAGAACTGTGAGCGATATAAATACGTTTAAAAAAAACTACACGAATTTATCGATAAGTAAATGCTCTACTTATTACTTTATAAGAGAATTCCTAAATGACAATACATAGAATTTTGTAACATGCCTAATTTGTAATTTGACATAAATATTATAGGTACCTACTAATAAATTTAATCTTAATGTATTGCATGACAATTGTACATATGTATTGTGTTTTAACTATGTAGGTACCGAACTTATAATATGAATTTTGTAAGCCTCAATGGCGGGACATAGCAGACTTATCAGTAACCAACACAGCATCTTATGAACCTATGATCCACGATAAATTATTTGAATTTGAATTTGACAGAGTCATTGTGCCGTAGCTGTAAGACGTAACATTAATTACGTAGCTGTAAGGGTGATTTTCGTAGTGCTAGTGTAACCACTGATGTGCGGTTGACTGTACAGTCAACAGCAGGTTATACGAAACTGTCAAAATTCTCCAAATGATTTTAAAATGTTGATTGTTAATATCAAATTCGAATAAGAAAATGTGTCAGTTTGTGGTAAGTTGATGTGCTGGCGACAGTACCTGCATAATGTATGATCATGTTCCCAATGTGTCGCGGGCCTCAGCACGGAGGGACGAGTAACAAGAGAACACGAAGGCCTGCTTATTTATTACTTTATCCAACAACATATAATGTCTAGATGAAGCGCGACTTCGTTCACGTGAATGCCGGAAAACAATAATGTGTCGCTTAGAGAAGGTGTAGCACTGCTCCATTGAAAAAGGAAGACTTGCCTGGTGGGAAGCGCTACCTGAGGTTCTCTACCACAGCCCTTTCGAATGCAGTCACTGCGTCTTCAGGGTTAAAAATGTCAATGCAACGAAGTGTCACTTTGATTTTTGAGAATAAATACCATCAAGGCGCGGTCAAGGCCCGTTATCTGTGCACCTGCCGTACTCAATAAAACGACGGCCCGTCTGGCGGAGTGCGCTGAACTGTTATCATGGTGAAGAAGGATCACGCTTAAAGAGCGCTGTTGAAAATTTTACAAGAAAACAGGCAATATGACTATGAAATTATCAATATAATATTATTGTGATTTCTATTGTACCTATCTGTGTATCATTTTTTGGAGATCCCAAATAAATAAATAAATAAATATGTATAAAAAAATGTTTTAATTATGAATCAATCAATTTATTTTTGAAACATAAGTGTGTACATAAATAGAGGGGTGCGCTATGTTTTGTCATAATAATTATGACATACAAATTTATAAGTGACCCATTAGGTGTCATTAGATTATGCATGCTTAAATATTTTAATATAATGGACAGGAATAAAGAAACGTCAAATACATCAAAAACATGAAATAATCACAGTACTTATTATATAAAGGTAAAATTGCATCATTATAATAATTGGTCGTCCAAATATTCGTCTACGGTACAATAACATTTGTCAATTAATAATTTAGTAAGCGCTTTTTTAAACTTAATGTCATGTTTTTATGTCATCAGGAATTTTATTAAACACTTTAGGTGCCATACCAAAAAAACTTTTTCGCATCAATGAGATGACACATCTTACATTTTAGATTACATAGCTTATTACATATTGGGCACGTTATCAAGTTTATGTAGTGGAAGATTTTTTTCCAAATAATTGTGCGTTTCTTTTCACAAACAACTTGAAATTATAAAAATGCGTCCACGTAAACGATGTTAGAGAGGCATCTCCCCTCAAAAGAGCTCCTACATACAGTTGCCCGTTATTATTATAAATTATTAAATTATTTTCGGCACCGGGAACCGCCCTCGAAAACTATGAAGATAACACCCACGGCGAAAATGAACAGCATTTTGTTTTAGACCTCTTTTAACTCCAGAAAATCATAAAAATAACACTCCCACTTTAGAAATACTACCTTTTTATGTGTCCATCGTTAAAAAAACTTATTACAAAAATAATATAACTGACTTCCATGAAAAAAACACCATAAAAAGCAAATAACTTTTATTTTAGGAGTTCTTAGCAAGAAATTACCGAAACTAAAGCTTTTGCACATTTAAGTCTTTGGTTTTTGAAGTCGGTAAGTTTTTAATTTTTACACAAATTCGTGTACTACTGTTTACTGACACTCAGCAATTTTTTTTCACATACCCTACGATAACCCAGTCACAATAGCTATGTATAGATACTTACTGCTCGTCATTGAGGAGTTCTGTGACAGTAGTTTCTTCACAGTCCATGATCAGTTGACCACTGTTAGGTACTTAACCAGTTACAGTGTTTCATATTCCGTACGATTAACCATTTACAATAATGTGTACTGCTCGTCGATGAGTAGTTCCATGGCGTAAGTGGGTAGGTACTGTAGAGGTTCTATGATAATGCATCATCCTAGCCGCTAGTTGACACTGGCAACTTAATGTAAATACATATTTAAAATCGGAATATAGATTAACAATGGATTTTAAAAGATAAATATAATAACAGTTTTTGAAAAGGAATATTATTTATTTAGTATAGCACGTTCCCCACACTACAGTACTTACCAGTACTGTAGGTTGAAATAAGTTTATTTTCGAAGTCCATAATCAGTTGCATACGGATAGTAACTAACCAGTATTTTTCTTAGATCTTTGTACAATAGACAAATCACAATACGGTTGAACTGTTAGATCTTCAGCATATTAAATGGGACCATCTCGGCAGAAAAGTTTTTCAAAGAACAAATTAGAATTGAGAACTTCTTCCTTTTTGATGTCGGTTACAAAAACGCCTCAAAGAATCTTCAGTTTTTCTTCGGTGGAAGAGAACTGAATGAGAACTTGAGTGAGATGAGACCTCTAGAGAGAAATCCAGAACCAAATATTCCAAGACCCAGGTTGAGTGACCTAGGTGAGTCCAGAACTCCAGAACAGCATCTACGACACTACTTTGTTTCCGACAATAAATTTCAAAAATTAAAATTTTAGCACAGAAACTTCATCATTAATGACGAAAGAGTTTCACTCTTCTCTGGAAAATCTTTTCTTTTAAAATACTTTGAAAATACTTATATATTTTAATGAAAAAATGAAAAAAAAATATATCTAGCTGTCTAAGATGTTTATCTTATTATTATAGCTTAAATAAACATTAAAACATTTAAATAAGCATTAAGTATAAACTAACTAATTGATTCGGTTTAAGACTGTCGGTAACAAGTCTATGTAAGTTAGTAAGCAAAGACGTGATTTATGCAATCAAGCATGTTTCGACAAAAAAAAGAGAACTTGTAACAATCTGTTTGACAAACAAAGGCATACCTAAGGGTTCTACGATGTTTTTAATATACTAATGACCTCTGCAATTTGCTTTTACAAAATGGTCTAATTATTAACATTTGTAGATGACACAGTATTATAGTTCAGCTCCAACACGTGGAAAGATGTAACCGAAGCAGCAAATGAAGGTTTTGCTTTAGTAACCTCATGGCTGGACAGTCATTTGTTGACACTTAATCTTGACAAAAATAAATTTAATACATTCACAATTTACGGCAGAACTAAACCTTCTCCTACCACAATAATTATACAAACTCACAATTGCAACAATCCAAGTACCTGTCATTGTAACCCAATCACCAGAACTAATTCCATAATATATCTCGGTGACCAAAACATAAACTGAAAAGAACACGTCATGAAATTAAGTAATCGCGCAAGAAAGTTAATTTATATTTTTAAACTATTAGAAATGCATGTGACATTAAGCTACTAATAAAAATCTATTTAGCACTATGTCAGTATACTGATATACGGCTTGAATATATGGAGAGGAACTTCAAAAACGACCATGTTGTTCGTTGAAAGAGCCCAACTTAAAGTTATTAATCGGAAAAAGTACACATATCCGACACACCTACTTTACTCGGAACTGGGAGTACTCACGTTACGAAAATTATTCATAAAACTAGAGATCATGGCACAACATAAAGTAAAACCGCACTTTGCAAAAGGGCGACAATTAGATATAGTTTATAACATACCCAAATATAAATATAGGACATCTATTACGCCCAATTTTCACAATTATCTCGGTCCTAGTCTTTACAACAAAGTAAATAAAGATAAAAAAATAAAGAATCTCGATAGCCAAACATGCAAAAACAATGGATAAATATTTGAAAACACTAGACTACAACAGCACTTAATATCTAGTAAAAAAATGGTCTAAACAAGGCGCATAAATAATAAAGCACAAATAACTGTACTTATACAGAAACATACATAAAACATATACACTTATACATACGAGTATATACCCATAACCAAACACAAAACAACACAGACCATGTAATTTAATTAACCCAGTATTTAATCAATCTGCTTAACTATGTGAATTGTAACTGGAACCTTGTGGGAATCTGTTGTTCTAAGGTTAAGGAAGACTATTCGCTCGTGATATAGTTTTATACTACACTCGCGAGCAAAGTATGGAATCACATACTTGGAATTGATTCCGCGCGATCTTGAGAACTTAATAACTAGTTAAGAACAATAAAAATAGTACCATGTTAAACGTTAAACTGTTCATTTTAAATTGATACCAAATTCATTTTAATCACACCAGTATTTAAGGAGCTATCCCTGGATTGAGTGAAGGAGTTAGGAAAACATATGGATAATTGAAAAATAATAAATGAAGGAAACAACAAAAATTTATGAATAATAATTTTATTTGGCCTTAAAATTAAGTTTCAATATTTTGTGTTCCCTCTTCTCGTCCTAATAACTGCTCGAAGACGCTTCTTCATTGACCTAATCAGCTTCTGAATCGATTCATGCGGTATACCTTCCCACTCCTCTATCAAAGCCGATTTCAGCTCATTCACACTTGAAGGAGCAGGAAATCTGGAACGAACCCTCCTCTACAGTTCATCCCACACATGCTCAATGGGATTCAAGTCCGGGCTGAGCGCTGGCCTGTCCAATATGGCGATACCGACTTCTTCGAGATATTCAGTTGTGGCACGGGAAATGTGACAACGAGCGTTATCGTGCATAAGGAGGAAACCGATATATCCCGCATAAGGAAGGACATGTTCCAGCAGCATATCGGAAATGTAGTGGTCTGAAGTTAGACCGCCTCCTCATCCCCCGCCAGGCACGAAAACAAGCTCCGTTTTACCGTTGAAGGAAATGCCGGCCCACATCATACAAGAACCGCGGGCCCATAAGCCACTGTCTCAGCGAAACATCACTGCGCAAATCGCTCCCCAGGCCGCCTGTAGACCCGACCCCTTCGGTCGCTGCCGTGCCAACACATTCTGCACTCGTCGGAAAACAGGACTCGCCTCCATTGCTCAACCTCCCAATCAAGATGGTAGCGTGCTTGTCGGTGACCTGCCGTCAATTTCGGGCCCATGACAGGCCTTTTTGGAGTCAAATTAGCTTGCTTAAGTCTTCGACGAACTGTCCAATCGCTGGCAGCTACCCCACGAACATTTCAGAGCTCCTGTTGAACGTCGACACTAGTCAAATGACGATTTCGGAGACAGGTTGTCACCCCTGATGAATGGTCATCCCTCTCCGATGTGCACCGGCGCCGTCCAGATCTTGGTCTCGGGATAAAGCCATCAGTCTCCCGAAAGCGTTTATAGATTTTCGAAATACAGGACTGGCTTATGTGGAGCTGACGTGCGACAGCCCGCTGGCTGAGCCCTTCTTGCAATAGGGCGACGATTTGTGCTGCCTCTGTAGGTGTAGTATCCATTGTCGTCCAAGTTCAAGGGTCAAAAGTAGCGGAGATATGTACCGGTCAACGTATAAAAGCCGACTGATAAAGAATTTTTTTTTTATGAATGTCATCTCGTAGTTGACCTTGAGAGGTCGTCACTACTTAACCGGACTATCCTGTGGCTGCCTTAAGCGGACTCAAAGCCTCCAGCCAGGGGCGAATTACTTACATTACTAAGCGACTGCACGCTAAGGGCACCCCCTGTGGGGTAGGGACCTCGGCTTAGGGCGTCGCTGGGGGAGGGCAGCAAGGTGGGACAGGCTGGATCTGAACTGTATTATTATTATACGGGTAATTTAAAACTACAGGCTCAGATGCGGCGTGGGCTGGCGCTTCGTCGAGCAAGGGCAATTACGTCGGGGTTTTCACGAGGGACCTCGGCGGCGAGGTCGGAAGGTCGGTTTGTGTGATTTGTGCACTGTACTCGTGGCCCTACTGCTTTCCTGGAGGAGGGTAATGGGGTCATCGGGACCAGTGAGCGTATGCCTTGGACGGGCGAATAGAGCTAATGGAGGAGGGCCTATAACTGGCGGCCTTCTCAACCAGAGGGTTGCGGTGGGTGGTGGCAGAGTCAAAGAATCGCTTCGCAATGCGCTTCATGAACTGCTTGATGGTGGGGATTTTAAGATCGAGATGGAGGATCTCGTTTCGGACGAACCAGGGGGATCCCGTTGCCTTTCGGAGGAAACGGTTTCTAAACTAAACTGCATCCTGTGGATGTGGTTGGGCCTAGCTTGTGCGAAGACTGCACAGGCATATATCATAATAGGACGGATGCACGCTGTGTAAATACGCAATTTGCACTTAAGAAAAATTTGCTGCGTGCATTTAAGACGGAGTGTAGTCTACTGAGAGCGAAAGTGGCACGCGAACGCGCCTGCTTAATGTGCTCTGAGAAGGAGATGTGGTGGTTGAGGGTCACGCCTAGGTATTTAGCTCGCTTCTCCCAAGGGATAGGCTTGCCGAACATGGTGAGCGGTCGGGGGGGGGGGGATGAGGTTTTTACGCGGTTTGGTGAAAAGAACCGCCTGACTTTTGTCGGGATTAACTTCGATTCTCCACTTTCTAAACCATGCGCCAAGCTTGTTGACTTCGGTCTGGACAGTGCGAGATATCTGGTCATGGACTAAACCGGGGTAGTAAATGGCCGTGTCATCTGCGAACAGAGCTCGCGAACGCTAAGAGATCGCGGCTGTCGTGTCAGCGATAGAGTTGAAGTGGTCGGGAATGGAGTCTAGTCGGGGCCTAACGTGGTGGATTTCAGGCAGTCGCTTACTTTCCTCCAATCTGTAACTAACTTGGTGAGAGGGGGTCTGTCAGGGTCGTGGAGATCTAGGCTACCCAGCTTTACGACAGCTAGAAGGTGGTCAGAGGAGAGTTCGTCGTGCGCTTCTATAGAATCCAACCGTTGGACTCTTAAGAAGCGCTATGTCAAGTACGTCAGGGGTTTTGTTAGAGTCGTGTGGAAAGTGGAATGGGAGTCATCGGGGCGATGACATCAAAATTTAGAATAGAACATAGGTCAAACAGGTGTTTGCCTCTGGTGGAGATCCTGGTGCTGTTCCAGGCAGGATGTTTGGCGTTGAGATCGCCCGCTATAATAACGGAGTCACTCAGGCCAAGTAGAACGGAAAGGTCGTCAGAGAGTGGGGGTAGGGCTAACTCTGATGTGGAAACGGGGGGAATATAGGCCGATACTAAGGTGATCGATTGGTGGCCAGTCATGCCTAAAAAGCATGTGTTATCTGATTTTCTTTTACCAACCTCCTGTATTTGGCGTTGAGATCGCCCGCTATAATAACGGAGTCACTCAGGCCAAGTAGGACAGAAAGGTCGTCAGAGAGGGGGGTAGGGCTAGCTCTGATGTGGAAATGGGGGGATATAGGCCGACACTAAGGTGATCGGTTGGTAAAAGAAAATCCGATAACACATGCTTTTATAGGGGGTCAATAGGCCGCAACTCGCGACGTATCTAACAATTGAAACATATCTTTTTCATTACGTAATCCGGGATAGCTCCTTAAATACTGGTGCGATTTAAATGAATTTGGTATAATTTTAAATTTAACAGTTTAACCTTTAAATGGTACCATTTTTATTATTCTTAAATTGATTCCGCGTGATTTTGAGTACTTAATAACTAGATTAAGTACTCAAAATCACGCGGAATCAATTCCAAGTAAGTAATTCCATACTTTTGCTCGCGTGTGTAGTATGTAGGTAGGACGTAGATAGGACGAATCAGTTCAAAGACCAATCCATTTTTACAATATACCACTTCACATTCTCCAACTGTTCACCTGCTTAAATTTTATTGTCAAAATAACTTTACTGTCTTGTGTTTATTATTAAGTTACTCTGTATGGTTTTCTCATATTAATGAATAAAGATTATTAATATTATTAAGTCTTTCACATATCTTAGGATTCTGGGGTTCCGGACCATTGGAAGGCGTACGAGGAACCGAAGCCAACTCGCAGAGGCCCCTTAGAAAATTTTAAGTGTTTAGCCACCAACCGACGATTATCCTTTTATACACCATGCAAATGCACTCAAGGACAACCCCCGGGTTGGTGCAGGACTACTCGTATTGCAGAACGTGGAAACAAAACATATTGGTTTTTATATACTTTTATATCTCGGGACCATGGGGTCCCGGTCCTTTGAAAGACATACGAGGGGCCGAAGCCAACTTGCAGAGGCTCCTTACACAAACTTAAATGAAATGAGGCACCAACCGATGATTATCTCTGTTTGCACTATGCAAGTGCACCCAAGGACAACCCCGGTGGGTGCAGGACTATTGCAGAACATGGAAACAAAACATATTGGCTATGGGTTAGGGTGGCTATAGTGGGTTAATTACCTTGAACTATGGAATGAATACGTCCGCAGCCTGATCAATGTTATATAACATACACAGATAAAATGGCACGGGGTGTCTTGCACACTAATAATTGGCCCCCGGAAACTGTCGTTAGCGCATAGTGACGTGGTGACAACGGGGCAACATGTCCTGAGGATTGGACCGTACTTCCGGGATTGTCCTGATAGCCGTGCAATACCTCTGTACTCCTCATAAGCATATGAGGCCCCTACCTGACTAATGCTTTATATAAAACACACCGACAAAATGGCAGGGGGTGACTTGCACACTCAATAATGGGCCCCTGAAAACGGCCGCTAGCACATAGTGACGTAGTGACAAGGGGGCAACACTTCCTGAGGTGCTTGAGGAGTGGAGAGGTATTCTACGGCTATCAGGACAATCCCGGAATTACGGTCAAGATCCCTATCAGCATCTTACTACAATACTTCCTTCCTCCGAGCACGTTTGCTCTTACGAATCTCCACTCGAGCCTGCCAATAAAGACAAGAATGAAGTGGGAGCTCTATTTCTGGTCAGTGTTCTCCTCAGCCGGCTAATAAAGGCAAACAAGAGATGAGGAACAAGACTTCCCCCAGGAGATAGGTTCCGTGGGGTCGCTACTGCCCAACAACTCGCCACATGCTGCCCTGCGGGTTTCTGTATCTCTCTTGGTTTGGCTCCTTACCCTAGACCTGATCTGGCAAAGTAAACTCCACCGGCACAAACCTAGAGTTCAGAGCGCACTAGCCCCACCACGACGTCAACGTAGAGATACGGCGGTGGGGTTATTATTATTATACAAGTTGTTGCGTGCTTGAAATAAAATATTTAAAAGGCAGGGATAGCTCTTCTAATGTCAGATCAACCATTCCTAATGTAAATGCTAACTATTGTGATAAACATATAAACAAAGTTGACACGGCCAAATTTCTAGATGTAACTATAGACAGTAAATCAGATTGGAAAGCACATACAGAAGTCTTAAACAAAAAAAAATAGTAATTCCACATATACACTATTTAAATTAGTCCCAATGGTAAATGTTCACTCACTGCTAACAGCTTATCACGGCTTAGTATCGTCTAATTTAAGATACGCAGTTATCTTTTGGGGAAAGTCCACAAACAAGGATACTATTTTCAAAACCCAGAAGAGGTGTCTAAGAACTATGTTCGGACTCCATGTCACTGACAGTTGTAAACCATTGTTTAAAAAATATAAGAAAAATATACATAGATGGAAGGGTCAGAACCCTTCCATCTATGTATATTTTTGAAAAAATTATGTTTGTCAAAATGAACCCAAATTTATTTCCCCTATTGTAATTCGAAATAGACGCGACAATAGCAAACTTTGCACCCCGAGATCTCGAACAGCGTTACTATGTAAGAGTGTATTGTGTATGGCGCCAATACTTTATAATAAATTACCAAAATGTTGGAGGAAAGATACAGCCGCAAAATTAAGAAATAGCTTGAAAAAGGTTTTGTTAGAGAAAGCTTATTACAGCACTAACGAGTTTTAGACTGATATGATAAACTAACATAACCCAGAGTGGTATAAGAAACATTTGGACTATTCTCATTATTATTAGTTATATTTGACTATGATTCAAGTAACAAACTTTGACTTATTCTTATTTTTGACTAAAATATTAAATCTATATTTGACTATGATTATGATTATTTATGTAACAAGCCAATTTCGACATGATGCAGTTCAGAACTGTTGGACCGTTACTTATTGTTGTTAAGTTATGCGTATCATCATCATCGTCATCATCTGCCTAGCTTTGTCCCAACTACGTTGGGGTCGGCTTCCAGTCTAACCGGATGCAGCTGAATACCAGTATTTTACATGGAGGGACTGCCTATCTGACCTACACAACCCAGTTACTAGGTAATACGATACCCCTTGGTAAGACTGGTTGTCAGACTTTCAGGCTTCTGACGTCCCGTAACGACTGCCAAAAATCCACGAATGACAGCCAGGAACAACGGCTTAACGTGCTTTCCGAGGCACGTAGGAGTCTTGGTATGTAAAGATGGTCACCCATCTACGGACCAACCACCGTAAGCGTAGCTTAACCTGATCGATTGACCCGTGTGGCTGTTATTACTTAGCCACAAGCCCCTTTAAGTAATGCATGTATAATAATGTTAAATAATGAATATTTTGTACGCCATTAAGGCAAAACATGACAGTGACTCAATTGAACTTTTTATATAATATCTTGCATTTATGTGTATACTCATGTTTTAGCAAAATAAATATCTTGTAACGTCTTATTGTTTTTGTGCGCTTCGCCAGTGATCCATACTCGCGCGTAACTGATAAAGTTAAGAAGTCATTAGAGCCATTAGTTTTATAACTTTCTATAAATCGGTTGAAAAGTTAATGTATTGAAATTGTGAATTCCAAAATGTCTGAAACTAAGAGGAGATGTCGGCAGTACAACATTGAGTATTTGAAATACGGATTTACGCAATCTGCAACAAACGAACCTATGTGTTTATTTGCCAAAAAGTATTTTCAAATGAAGCCATGAAGCCTTCTAGGCTCCAATAGCATTTGACTAAAATACAGGCTGATAAAAAGGACAAAGATTTACTCCATTTTCAAGGACTTGAAACGACATATTTAAAACGGCCAACTATATCAAACCTTTTTGCATCGTGTTCTAAATAAGAAGATGATGATGATAACTACGAGCTTCATATAATTTCAATATTAATCGCAAAAGCGGGAAAACCACACAATTGGTGAGGAATTAATTATGCCGGCAGTCAAAGAGGTAATCGAAACTGTTCTTCATCATAAGATGCCATCAGATATCTTAAAAAAAAATATTTGCGTAATAATATAGTGCAAAGAAGAATCGATGAAATGGCTAAAAACGTTGAACTATCAGTAAGTGATTACTTAAAGAAAAAAAATCCATTGAACTCGATGAATCAACTTTACCAAATAACGAAGCACTACTTTTGGCTTACGCTCGATTCATAAAAGAAGAAAAAAAAATATCAAGAGTTATTATTTGCAAAAAAAAATGAAAACCAAAACAAAGGGAGAATCCATATTTACGACCATGCACGTTTTTTTTTCAAGAGAAAGAAATTCCTATTCGAAATATTTTGTCAGTTGCTATAGATGGTGCTCCAGCAATGGCGATAAGAATAGTTGGTCGCTGTGATTAACTCAAGACAATTTTTATGTTCTTTCTCCAGAATTAGCTTACCTACTGACAGGTTATATGAGTTCATATAATTGATTATTTTTTTATGTGACTGTATAAGTCAATGTAATTTAATTTAGTTAAATTTTAATTTATGAGTGACATAATCTACTCATTACAGAAGGTAGACACAGCAAAATTTTTAGGTGTAACCATAGATAAACGTCTGAACTGGAAAGCACACACGGAAGAATTAAATAAAAAAGTATGTTCTTGTGCTTATGCCCTCTATAAACTTAAACCTATTTTGAGTACGAATGCGATTATAACTGCCTACCATAGAATTGTCGGCTCTTTATTAAGGTTCGGGGTTATATTTTGGGGAAACTCCACCAATAAGGATATTATTTTTAAGTCACAAAAAAGGTGCATTAGGGCAATGTCTGGTCTGAAAAGAACTGATAGTTGCAAACAGTATTTTATTAAATATAACATCTTAAGTCTGCTTTCATTATTTATTTATGAAATAGCTAATTTTGTAAGGACCAATCCGCACTTATTTAAGAAACTATCTGACGTCACCATTCGTAATAGACGAGATAATAATAGATTATGCGTACCGAGATCAACCACGGCTTTGATGCAAAAAAGTACTTTTTGGTTAGCACCAACCATTTATAATAAAATCCCAAAACCTATCAAACAAATGCCTACTGCTCTGTTTAAAAAACATTTTAAAAAATATCTCATTGCTAAATGCTATTATTCCATAACGGAATTTTTAAATGAGCGTAATTAATTAAATGGATTTCTTAATTTCTAGGACTTTTTATCAGTTTTCACAATTACGACATTTTTTCGCAGTTATGTATGACATTTTGGCATATGTAATCTATTCTCCCTAGTTTTTATTTTTGATTAAGTCATTCTTTTTATTTTATTGTGTAGAGTCAAATTCATTTTTTTTTTTGGTGTTTTTTATCTAGACCAAAATAACATGTTATTATTGTACGCCATTAATGGCAAAACATGCAGATCTGCCTATTATTTTTAAGACCTTGCACATATTGTTTGATGTATACTCATGTTTTACAATAAATATATTCTATTCTATTCTATTCTACAATGTGTGTTTTATGAGTTGTATTGCAATAAGTGGTTAGCTAGCGTCCTCGACTATTGATTATACTATTCTTGCCTGAGCAACCGGCAGCAAGCTCGTCATGCTCCCTTAGATGTCACTGCCTGCGGTAGCGTCGGGGGTCGGGGTGCCTCCTTCCCTCCAATATGGCGAGGGGTGATGGCTGACATTTGCGTTATGCTCGTGAACGGGTGCTGCTTGTGGTGACTGGTCGTCTTGCTGATCATGGTTTTAATTGTTATTAGTAATTGTTTACTTATTTTACTTCGATGGGGCTAGTTTATCATTTCTCACTTCGAGCAACAGCAATAGCCTTATGTAAGCGGGCTCGCCCTTTATGCCTGGAGGCTTTTATTTAGGTATTAAGTTCTATTTACGTTTTTTTATGTTATAATTTTTATCTGCTTGAGTACAGTTTGTTCATTGTTTTGTTGGTATACTGGCGTGTGCTAGCTAACATATGGCAAGTGTGTAATTTAATCCAATGTTTTGTGTTTCGTAATGTTAATTACTTTGCATACGATTTGTATAGAATCAATTTTATATAACTAAACAGACAGACGTGCTGCTGGGGAGTTTGTTCCACCACTTCTTCTTCTCAGCTAAAGCACCAGGAAGTGGTGAAGAGCGGGCATTTTTGAGGGAATGTCTTATGTAACTTTGACGTTCGAAAAGTGCTGATTTTCAGCCTAGTTTGAATAAATAACTTTTGATTTTGATTTTGAATGACGTGACGTCATAAGGGTTTCATTGCACATTTAAAACAAACAGTACCAAATGTACTCGCTGTACATTGTGTTATTCATCGTCAGCCCTTGGTTGCAAAAAATCTTAATGAGTCTGCATACGACGCTCCATTAGGTTATTAGAGCAGTCAACAAGATAAGAAGTAATTCATTGATTATAATATTCTTACAACCGGCAGCAAGTTCGTCATGCTCCCTTAGATGACACTGCTTGCGGTAGCATCGTGGGTCGGGTTGCCTCCAAATATGACGAAGGTAATGGCTGATTTTTGCGTTATGCTCGTGAACGGGTGCTGCTTGTGGTGACTGGTCGTCTTGCTGACCATTGTTTTGTTTTTTTATTCGTAATTAACTGTTTATTTATTTTACTTTGATGGTCCTAGTTCATCATTTGAGACTGTTACAGCTATGGTTATATGTAAGCGGGCACGCCCTTTATACTTGGAGGCTTTTATTTAGGTTTCAAACTCTGTTTACGTTTTTATCTCTGCTTGAGAATAGTTTTCGGTCTTTTTCTGCCTTTTTTTTGTTGGTATAGTGGTGTGCTAGCTGACATATGGCTAATAATTTAATGTTTTGTATTGCACGTGGTGTAACGGAGTGCAATGGAGTTCTAATAGTGAGTATATACTAAGTGACATTCCTTGTGCTTTACAGATTTCAAATGAAATTGATTTATGCAAAAGTGATGATCAATATGTGAAGACCTTAGGTATCAAATATAACACACAAACAGATACATTGAACATTTCCTGTCCACAGAGTTGTTAGATGTCTACACTTAGCGTCAGACATTAAGTTTCATTAGCAAGCTCTTTGATCCACTTGGTCTAGTAGGTCCAAATATTGGACTTGCAAAAATAATCATGCAACAAGATGGTTGCCTAATGAATTAAATAAAAAATGTAGATGTTTTGTTGACAATTTATCAAGAACAGGTTGTATTCAAGTAAAAAGAAATATTGACACAAAACTCAAAATGTATTGAACTGATTGGTTTTGCAGATGCCTCTCAGAAGGCTTATGGTTGTTCTGTTTATTTAAGAACGATTAATAGCAATGGTCAAGTAAATGTTGCATTGTTGTGCTCAAAATCAAGGGTAAATCCCATAAAATCATTAACCACACCAAGATCAGAGTTAAATAGCAAAACTGTCAAAAAGGTTGTATGATCAATTAATTAAAAACAATTTTACCATTCAGGTACATTTATATGTAGATTCTCAAATTGTTCTTGCTTGGCTCAACACAGAGCCCACAAAATTATCTGTATATGTTGCAAACAGAGCCAAAACTATCTGTGACATACACAAAATGCCTTATGTCAGTACCGCTGAGAATCCTGCAGACTGTTTGTCTAGGGGTATAGAACCTCACTTACTTAAAAACAACCAGTTATGGTGGCATGGGCCACAATTTTTACATAATAATACTTACACACATGAATCTACAAATATCAAAATTCTTAAGGAAATTACTGAACTTACATTCTAATATTACATTGAATTCTGAGTCAAGCAAAGATTTCAGATCATATTCTTATTATTCTGATATTAACAAATTAAAAAGAATGATTGCCTATATTTACAGGTTTCTTAACATGTGCAAAGTTAAGAAAGAAGATAGGATCTCGGGACATCTGAAAGTAAAAGAACTGAATTTTGCACTGCAAAATATACTTAGACAAGATCAAAAACAACATTTTAGTGAAGAAATTACTTGTATCATGTCTAAGAAACCAATTAAATCCAATTTAAAATCTTTAAATCCATTTTTAGATGGAATTGGTGTTCTTAGAGTAGGAGGTAGGCTACACAATGCTAACATACATTATGATCAAAAATATCTAATCATATTACCAAAAAAATAATTCATTACACATTTGATAATTAGTAATGAACACAAATGTTTGTTACACGCTGGAAAAAAGTTGTCCTTAGACAGTTTATGTCAAAGGTTTTACTTAATGAATGGACTTAGAGAAGTCAAAAGGGTAATTCACAAATGTTTAGTGTGTTTTAAGCTGACAGCTAAGGCATCAGAGCAAATGATGGGATCTCTTACTTCAAACAGGGTAAACCCCAGCAGACCTTTTGAAAAGGTAGGAATCGATTATGGTGGTCCATTTTCAATAAAATTACACCGTGTTAGGAAGCCACTAATTTTAAAAGCATAGATAGCATAATTTGTTTGTTTCACAACAAAGGCCATTCATATTGAGTTGGTATCAAATCTAACAACTGAATGTTGTTTTACAGGCATTAAAAAGATTTATCTATCGTCGCAATATGCCTTCTATTATTTATTGTGACAATGGTACTACCTTCAAAGGTGCCAATAATCAGTTACGTGAGTTATACTCGGTACATTTTAATCAGGTACATCAGGACAAAATTATAAACTTTACTTCAAATCTTGGTATTGAATTCAGTTTTATTCTGTCTTATTCACCAGTGTTTGGAGGCCTATGGGAAGCAGGAATTGCAGGAAAAAGTGCTAAATATCACTTGAAAAGAGTTGTAAGCCAACAGATACTAACATATTTGCGTACTAGTGTGATGAAAGTTTGTGTACTTCCTATTTATGAGTTAACTTACAAATTTTCCCCTGTGGGGCTATGGGACGTGTCATGTGGGATTGTTCATTTATATTTTTTTTAATATAAATGAACAATCCAAAACACAATTAAAAACACAATTTAAAATACAAAATGTTATGTTATAAACTTATCATGTATAGGTAAGTAGAATGTACCTAGTAGTTAATATTAATTAGGAATTCCTTAATATGTAAGTGTAAGTTATATTTTCAAAACATATAGTATTGTGTAAGCTTCTATTACAAAAGGCACATAGATTAATAGGTATAGTTGAATGTAAACAGTTTAAATAGCATGCTCAATAGATACATAATTATACTTTATGAAGGTAAAATTTAATAAAATGTAAACATCTGTTTTGTAATTTATACATGCATCCCTATAATGCATAGTGTATACTTAAATTAAAATCAACATTAATGTTTGTATCTATGTATGTATGCTTACAATATATTTTATAATCACTAATTTCAGTGTAAATTAGTTAGCAACCTTGTAAGTAGTTAAGCATTCATTTGAATAACATTAACTTGTTTTGATTAACTATGAGTAATTCTGTATCAATTTAAATAAATTCAAAGGCATATATGTACATATGGATTCAATAAGTAAATATTAAAAATCGTTTAAGTATGTTAGAAAATATCAAATAGTAAGTTTTAAACATACAACTTTAAAATGGCATTTGTCTAATAACAAGTAAATTTAAGATTATGTTAATTTTGGTTTGTATTCAAAACGAGCTTTTGTTTTCTTTGTCGGCGTTGCCAATTTATGTATGAAACACATAATAATAATTTCACTCGTTCCGTTCAATTGAATGACCCTATGTCAGTCACCATTCAGAACCTGCCAGTGTAACATGTATTTGTACCTTGTGCAAAAAATTTAATACAGTTCACTATAATTTTAAACTTCGTGTGTTTTTTATTTACCAGCGACCGCCACAGTTAGTCAAAGAAAATGTTTTTTATTTTATAAAATCCGTCTTCTCGCGCCACCAGAGGGCCTCGCGAAATGTACCTGGCGCACATCAAATTTAGATTTGGCCCGCCACTGACTCCAGCTTTGTGTAATGTCTTGCATTTGTTGGTAAAGTTATAACTTTGTTAATAATAACACTTTGTCTTTGTCTGAATTATATATTTTATTTTAACATGTTTTTATATTTTTAAATAATAATTAATAATCACGGCTCTCAGCCCCGACCACGATTAGCACGTTTACAGATACAGAGAGAGAGAATTAATTTTTAATTTTTAATGCTGCGACTTCTGGACATCGGCCTCCCCAAGCACCGCTACTCACATCCAGCGGATTCCTACGGTCTTCACCAAGTCATAGGTCCACCTTGTGGGGGGCCTTCCGACGCTACGTCTTCCAGCCCTATTAGTCTATACAATTTAGTCCATTAATATAATGCCGTTATGGTATACCTAATCGCTATTTAGTCATTGTCTGTGTAACACGTGACCTAACTTGCTGAAGATTCAAAGCTAGCGTTGAAAATACTTGCAAGAACTTTGAAGAAACTTTTAGATACAGTACTTAAGTCCACTTAAATCTGAGCATAATTTCCAAACGACCCTAGGATTATAGTGCTCTAGATATCTGGCGTGTTTATCGAGGACACTCGGCACACAAACACAAAACGACTCAGAACAACCTGATGAAAACATTACACACCCTTCATACTCAACATACAAATATTCACATTTATGACCAGAGGTCGGAGTTGATTTTATATTCTTGCGTCAAGATATTATAATATGGACATGCCATTTTATCCATAATGTGCGGGAAGTACCGGAAAAAGTTCCGGAATTGGAATTATGGAATAAAATAAAATAAAAAACATACAGATAGGCTAACCTGGAACACAGCGCGCGCGCATTGTTCTAACAAACACCCAATGAGTCATACAGGATACTTGCTTCTGATTGGTCGTTGCGTGCGGTCAATGCGTTGTGAACATAGATGAACATGAGATAAAGAAACAAAAGGCCCTGTCTAAGTTTTGTCTCATACTGTCAAGCGTCATTTCTAATTCAACAGTAAGGGACAAAATACGGTGCAACTATTCCAAGGTATTTTTGTATAAAATAAAATACTGATTTCTTTCACCATTAGCTAACACTGGTAGCGTAGATTGATATTATTAATACGTTTTTCACCTAAAACACAAATTCGTGCTAATTTCAAAATTCCGGAACAAATATCACAATAAATATGAAGTTCCGGTATTTTGGAGGCATATCCATATTCAGTGGCGTGCCTAGGGTTTCAAAATAACGCAAGCCCAATAAAATTTTAACCGATTTCAAAAAAAGAAAGTTCAGTTTTCGACTGAGTATGTAGGTACCTACGTATCTACGTATGTATCATCGCAATTTTCTCATAAACTACTGGTTAGGTACAATAAATTCTCTATCGAGCGGCTTTTGGGCTTATATGGAGGTACCGCCACTGTCCATATTATCCTCTACGTTTGACGTCAACGACCTTACATCAATCCACCTACTCCGACCTCTGTTTATGACACAAATACAAACATCCCCACAACAAATAATATATTTCTAAATAATAGCTCAGATACTCTTATAAATACAGACGAAGACAATTTCTCGAACCACATAGATACTAGACAAGTTGAACTTACGCAAACTAACTTTGCTGCCTTAGAAACGAACTCAGAAATAGAAGCCACGTTTCAACAAGCTCAACATTTTTTCTCTGATACACACCCCACTAGTAGGTCTTATATTCCTAAAACTTCTAAAAAGTTCATTAGTACTGTCATTCTTCCTAAGTACGCAAATGACGACACCGACTTCATGAAATTGCAGACGATAATTTACTGTGCAGCATGGATGGCAGCTACGTGCAACGGAGCTAAAATATCACACTCTACACAAAATGAGCGTCGCACATACATACACAGAAAACCTAAATGAAAAATCAGGTTAGAAAAGAAAATTGAAAATATAAGAGCAAACATAGGTAGGTTGACACATTTATTTATTTAATACTTTAATCACACAAATGTACAGAGGCGGACTCAATGCCGTAGGCATTGTCAACCTTTATTAATGGCACATTTTATTAATGGTTGTAGCAGTCAGAAACTAATAGCAGCAATAGAAGAAATACAGAAAAAATATCAAATACACGCACAACACGAAGACTCAAGCACACAAATAGATCACTTTTTGAACACTTTAAAACAAAAATTAAATTCGGCATCCTGTAGACTTAAAATATATATCATATAGAATAGAATAGAATAGAAATCTTTATTTCAAGCTTAGAGCTCATAAATGGTTAGTAACAACTTTCTTATACAACTAGTGTTAGTAAAACATATAAATTTGATTATCAATTACAATTATAATATAAAATTGAAATAAAACTAAAATACAATTGAAATAAAATAAAAATTAATAAATTAAAAATAAAGATTGATATAAAATTAAAATGAAATTGAAATAAAATTGAGATATAAAAATTTACAATAACAAAACATTAAATAAAACGTGAGGATCCACTAGCATGCAACTTCATCCATGTCTTTAAAAGGGGCAGATCCCATCGCTCGGACAATACCTTCAGCATGCCATTAGTGCTACCGCGCAGGCGACCATGAAGTGAAACGCTCCGCTTTCTAATTATGGCGAAAAAGTCATCAGTTCGTGCTTCAGCAAACATAGCTGAAGCACTACAAAACCTCGGTAACCCCAACAGCACCCTGAAGGCATTGTTGTACTGTACACGCAGTGCGCTGTACGCCCGCTGCGTGTAGTTGGCCCACAGGCTGCACGTGTAAAACGATTGGCAGTAGGCCTTGAACAAAGTCACTTTTACTGGCAGAGTACAACGTGCAAACCTGCGAGCCAACATATTACACCGGACGGACAGCGCCCTGCGCTCCCTGTCAATGTCCATGTTATCGAACAAATCGTCAGAGACCCAGTGGCCCAAGTATTTGAAATGCGTCACCCTTTTGAGTGGTGTGCCACACAGAATAACCGGAGGTACAGACGAATAAACTTTGGTACCGGCTTTAAAAACCATTAGCTCACTTTTCTTGGCATTATATTTGAGCCCATGGGCCTTCGCATACGACTCACAAATGCCCAACAGTTTGCGTAACGCATTGATCGATGGGCTCAGCAGCACCATATCATCCGCGTAGCTTATGTTATTCATACATGCCCCATCTATGGAACAACCTATATTAGTGCTGCTGAGCTCACCTATCAACCCGTTCATATACAGGTTGAAAAGACGAGGCGAGGACAATCCCCCCTGCCTCACCCCGCATTCCAACCCGTACACGTCCGACCGCGCATCAGCCCACCTTACACTATTCTTTTGCTGACCGTACCAATACTTGAATAAGGACACAATCTCATGAGGCACATCTGTCTCGCACTGTAGCTTCTGCCATAGCTTATCATAACTGACTAGATCAAAAGCTCTCGAAAGATCTAAGTAACATGCGTACACAGGTGTGTTTCTGTCTGTATAGTACTGGACAGTCTGCTTGAGACAGAGAACAGCACTCTCAGTCGACAACCCTTTCCTAAACCCGAACTGAGCGTCGTGCAGCTGCATGTGCTGCTCCAACTGTCGGTCAAGCAAACTATCCAGCACCTTCGCTATGACAGTCGCCAGTGAGATTGGCCTGTAGTTAGACAGGTCAGCTGAGTCCCCATTCTTATCCTTTATTATTGGTACTACGACCGTATACAATAGATCGTCGGGTAGATACGTATGACTAATACACAGGTTAAAAAATAGTGCTAGTACTCTTGGTAGATGTACACCCGCGTACTTCAAATGCTCGATACTGAGATTATCATGACCTGGGGACTTGCCTCTCACCATCTTCTTTATAACTTGAGCTACATACTTAGCAGAAAATCTGACACTAATATCCCCCGGACGACTCCCAGCATCAAACATCTGAGACGCGGGCTCGAGCGGAGACACAACATTGAAATGTCGCTGAAAAGCGCAAGCTATATCTCGAGGGTTCTGCGCACCGCCAACACTCAAAGGTGAGCTTAACTTCGGGTTCAGTTTATTTGTATTTTTCCAAAAGCCACTAAAATTTTTATTTGCATGATTTTCCGCAATTATATCCATTTTAATCTGGGACTCTTTATTCTGGCAGTTCCTTAGTTTCGCTTTAAAGATTTTTCTCGATTCGTACATATCGTTATACACAGGACCCGTTCTAGGTTTTCCATGTGAAACCCAAGTCTGAAAGCAAAGTCTTGCCCACCGGTGAGCATCAGCGACATACCTGTTCCACCCAGTTACATTTTTACGATTCTTAGGTTTAGTTCTGTTGCAGCTAATTTTAGCAGATTCTGTCAAAATATTCACAATATTATTATACATATTATTCAATAGTGTTTTATGATACTCATCATTACAAATACTGTCTGCACAATGTCTAAGTTCAAATGGAAAGTCAATCTGTTTTAATCTAGAATTACAATTAATATTATATTTATGAGTTTGCTTACGGTCTATAATCCCCCATTTACATTTACTAAATGAATTACAATTAATTGTGATTTTGGGCACAATAATATTTATATTACATTCAATACATAATGGATAGTGGTCTGACCAATATGTGTCGTATAGTACTGACATATTCACAACCGATCGGCGCGCAGCACCTGTCACTACACAGTGATCGAGCCAGCGCAAGCACCCGTGTGCATCGCTCACAAATGTAAAAGTCTCACGTGGCAACCATTCAATGTCTACGCACGACCACAATTGTTCCGAACAATAAGTTAATAACTCATTACAAAACAGCTCACCTGGGTGCGCGTTGAAGTCTCCGAGAATATATACCGATTCCACATCACTGCTCTCTATTATGGTGTTTAGTTCACCGAGACAGTCTGTAAACTCACTTAAGTTGTTTATATCATTAGTGGGCATGTACACTGATAGCACTAACATAGACCGGTCGTTATGAACTATTTTTATCGCGGCAATACGATCACTTGTACACGCTATGACAGACACCGTTGTAAACACAGCCTTCCTCCACAGTATCGCGACACCCCCGTACGGCCTTCCTATAATCAAACCTGTAGATGTATCCACAGCTGATTTTCCAGTGAACGAGAATGAGTCATCAATATCATTCAAGTATTGTATATCATGCGGCATAAGCCAGGTTTCTTGCAGGGCCACAATGTCAGCTGACCGACACAGTCTTCTAACACACTCGACTGACCTTTTAACATTTTTACAGTTAAAAGTAACTAGTTTTACAAGTTGGTTTGCACTATCCATTAACCGATGAATTAATTCCATTTAATCCCTTGTGAGTAGTTTTCTCCATGTTTCGAGCAAAGTTAACAAAACGACGGTATTTTACTCCCTCAGGCCAAAAAACATTCTTCAAAAACATAGATATTTTTTGTCTGGGAATGTAAGCAATGTATCCATCATACTCCTTGTTAATTTTCATGTTCATTTTGTCCAGTTTTATAGTCAAATTAGTTTTCTTCAATACATAAGAACTAATATCTGTTAATGTCCTTTCTTTCGACACGTTATAAATATAGATGGGAACTTGAACATTCGCCGCCTTAAACTTATTATCTAAATCAGCTGTAGCATTCCCTGTATGACCTATAAATCGGTTCCTCATCTTCTTTTTCTGAACTACAATCCATTCATCACTAGGCGATTGCGATTTGGACTGAGGATTCAAGTTCCCTTCCTGCACTACAACCGAAAATGTTTTATTATTTACATCGCTCTGCAGATCTTGGTTGGTCTGGTTGCCGGCTGGCGACACACAACTGTCGGGAACGGTGGGGATCGTGTGATTCATCACTGCGTTCGGCGAGCGGCGATCAGCTGATACTTGCTTGCTTGCGGGCTCTGTACCGTTAACGGTTTTGCGCGGAGATTTTATTCCGCCACCCTCATTTGATGATAAAGTAATATATGCATGAACCGAAAAAGTCCAAAACACAAAATTTATCCGACGAGTATCTCGGCACTCGGACATATGGCCACTTATGGCCTCGGGCGAGTCCACTTTATAAAATGAAGATTTGGTGCGCTGCTGTTAATAAAGGCGCTCGCCGGTGCGCTGGCAGGCGGGCCGGGTAATGAACCCGCGACCCTTTGGCCTCCGGGACACCTCGCCATTGCACCGCTCCAGAGCCTCAGCTATATAATACATTTAAAGTCAAATCATCAGTTACAAATAGGCATGTTCACCACAAATAGCCACACAGTCAAAATTTACAAAAAAAAATATAATTGATTGTAGTTGCCCCTTCCAAAAGGTAGTTTTGTATTGTGAAAAATATCACAAACGGTAAAAATAATTAAAAATGAAGCAATGACACATAAAAAAAATATTATGTGCTTTAGACAATGGAGCTCACATTTACAAACATTGTAAAAATAGACGATTTTCATAAAATTTTAATAAGTAATAAATCAGTGTGAGTTAATATAATCCTAACCACAGAATGTAAATCCAATGTCATAAAATTAATAAACTATACCTACTATTTAAAAAATTATACTATTAGAAACCAGTTTGATTTTGTCTAGACTAGATTGTCCTATGGAGCAGGACCAGCATGTTTCCCAGCATTCTTATCTTGGATATAATCCTGAAATCTGTAATATTTTTGTTTACAAAGAGTATTTAATTTTGTTTATTTATTTATTTACGCATATATCACACTTCAACGACTTACCTACTCACTAAGACACACACGAACAAAAATCACATACGTTAGGAATTGTGAATTCGTCACTTACAGAAGTGCACAGCACTAGCACAGAAATTAATAGTACGTACAAGATATCGTTAGTTGAATTACATATAAATTATAAAATACAAAATTAAAATGAGCTATGCTCACAAATACGATGGGAAAAACAAAAGCATTTAAAAAACATAAAAAAGTTGGCAAAGAAGGGAATAGACTGTAAATACAATTATTAATGGCTCGTGTCGCACAGATGTCTCGAGAGTCCGAGCTTGTTAGAAATCTCGACCGGAATTGTCGCAAAGGGTTGGCGTAGATGTCGATGCTAATGGTTCGTGTAACAATTTTATTGTAGTTTCCCTTTTGACGGTTCCTGGGTGCGGTGCTACCAAGGTAAGTAAGTACGAGTACCTATGACTTGCAGTTGTGGCAAAGGTAATGGTTTCGCGACCAGATCTAATACTCTGAAAAATGGTTGTTCTACACTAGAGAGCAATGAATTAGGGTCACATAAAGATACTTGATAGTCTCGGAAACTGAAAGAATGCTAGCTTAATGAAATAAATTGTGTTTAATAGACAATTAAATGCTCCTTAAATGAAAGTAATAAAACTTCTTAGTTACTGTAAAGTTATGCTAACAAAAATGACAAAATAAAAAATGGGACTTTTTAAATGGCACTGCGAATTTTCTGCATCAGCTTTTGTTTCTATTCTGTCATATAAAAAGTTATGTAAACAGCGTTTCTGATGTTCAATATTCATTCTTGAAGCTGTTATAATGTCGCTTACACCTGATGAATTCACCAGAATTCTCACAATGCCGGAAATCGGCCGAAGTCGGCGTGATACAGCAACAACAGTTGGTGTGTCGCTGTCAACTGTACAACAAGTTATCCGACGTTACGAGAAACTCGGCTCTAACCTACGCAGACAAGGAACAGGCAGGGCCAGCTGTACCACAGCACGAGAAGATCGATACTTGGTCAACACAATGCTTCGAAACCGCTTTCTCACAGGAACTGCACTTACATATCAGTTCCGACGCCTCAGAGGAAGTAACCCAAGTGCATAGACTGTAAGGCGACGACTTTCTGAAGAAAATTTAAAACCATTAAGACCTGAAAACGGTACTAAATTGGAGCATGGGCATCGTATTTCGAGATTAAAATATACCCGGAATCACTTAAATTGGAGCATTGAAGATTGGTCAAGAATGTTCTGAGATGAATCAAGGGTTATAATAATAATATTCATTTTATTATCAGGGCCCATAAATAGAATACACAAAATAATTTTATACAATAATAAACTAATACATATTAAAAACCTTAAACAATTATGACTATACACGTAATGTTGACGGCGTCGTGTATTGCTGCGTGGTGTCGCGTAACCGTCCTCGGAAACGTCGATATACGACACCTTTCGGCCAAAAGTCCTCTTTCAGGCAAGTCTGTAGATGGTGGGTGGGAACTCGTACCACGAATGACTTAAAGTTGATGTTGTGGCGCGATTCCAACCTTTCAACCCTCAGAGTCCAGTTGGTCTTCACTTTTAAATACTGCACGACTTCCTCGTTTGTAGTGGAGTGATGCAAATGCGAAAGGTACAGCTGCGTCGTAGGCACAGCGGGGCGCAGCAGCATATTGGGTCCACTCGGTGCGGTGCCGCACAGGTTACGTGAACAAGGCTTCTTCTTCTTCCTTTCCACTTTCGTGAAACCCTCCTCATCAACTTGGCTGCAGGTTCTTGGCAAGGAGCTACGGACCGCAGTCAGGGCTGGTTGAGTACCCTTTTTCTGTGTTTCTCCTTTTCTAATTTGTCGCTTTGGCTGCGACACATCTGGTTTGCCACCGGAGACAGTAGCAGCGTAGGCACGTTTAGGGGTCAATGTACCTACGCGTGATGTTTCCGCAGCCGATGTTGTGATGCGGGAGACGGTGACGGCGGGCGGCGCTTGCTCAGCATTATCGGCAGCTAGTGACGCACTTGTGTTTGCCGATTCGAAACTGCCGACGGATGCATTTTGCGCCCCTCGACGAGTTTTCACCTGTGAGGCCTCAGGCGACCCAATTACCGAACCAACGTTGCGCAATAATGCTATTTCTGCACGTAGATCAGTATTGACTTTTTCTGATTCCTCCATTCTGGACTGCATCTTGGTCATCTCCACTTTTAAGGTACTGATGTCCTTTAACAGCCGCGTAACGTCGACGTGATCGAACGTGACTGGGGGCAGCTTACCTAGCTCCTTCGCCACGAAATCAGGCACGTCGTCAGGGTCAGTCCTCTTCAACATATCGATTATATCTTGAAGACTCTTCTCGGTTCCATCTCTGTGGCGAGAGGGCATCTGGTCTAGTTTTCCAAGCGACTGGAACAGTAACCGTTTTCCGCTGCAGATTTCTTCCTCCTTATAATTGGATATCTGCAGGATGCTCACCTCGTCCATGTAGTCGATAGCATGGACCAGGAATGCCAGCAATTCATTAACTATGAGTTGTTTGGAACTCATTGTCTTTACGGGCAGCGGCTATGGCCGCGCAACACGTGAATAAAATTCGTGCCGCGCACAGTGGAATCACGTCCGTGTTTGTGCGCGCATCGCACTGCATAAGAACGACGGAAGAACAAGAGTGTATAGAAAACTAAGGGAGCGATTCAAACAAGCATGCGTCAAAGAGAAAGTGGCCTAGGACGGTAGATCCGTAATTTTATGGGCCGGAATTTCTGCAGAGTCGCTCAGAGCTGGTGGTTATAGGAAACGGCACTATAACTAACGAAACATACCTTGAAAAAGTTTGGGAGAGGATGCTTTCTTTATGCATGACAATGCCCGGCCTCATACTGCTGAAATTGTGAACGACTACCTTCAAGAGGTGAACATTAACAGTATGGAGTGGCCAGTATGCAGCACAGACCTCAACCTAATCGAGCATGCTTGGGATGAGCTTAGACAATATGTGAGACACCGAAACCCTTCCCCGATCACGCTTCAAGAGCGCAAAGTTGCGCTCGTAGAGGAAATATTCCCCAACATCGTATAAGAAAGTTGGTGTACTGCATGCTAAACCGCATAACCGCAGTAATACCACGTGGGGGTAATACAAAGTACTAAAACTCAAAAAAAAATTTAAAGTAGTAGGAAAAAAATTGCTTTTCTATTTTTGAAAATGATATTGGTTATGATATTGTTTATGTATTTTTTATGAATACAATACAAAGTCACCCATACATTTTATAACTTTCTTTTAAAAGGAACATTTGATTGTCTATTAAACACAATTTATTTCACTAAGCTAGCATTCTTAGTTTTCGAGACTTTCAGGTATCTTTATGTGACCATTAGGGTCATTTCTCTCGTGTGTATTTAATATTTATTAATTGTAGTAATAAAATTATATCTATCACTTATTTTACTAAAAAAAAATGTAGATTTTTTCTTACATACATAATATTTAGTACTTCTACGCTACTGCTGAGCATGAAGTCCTGGTTTCGATTCCCGGGTCGGGCAGTGTTATTGGGTTTTTCTATCTGGAATTTCTTAGTAGCAGCACGGAGTCTGAATTGGTGCCCAGTTGATGGCAATAAGCTCGCCCCCTTACATGGGACTTAAACATAACTGGCGACATGTGGGTGTACTACAGGTACACCTCTGCCCAACCCTTCGGGGAAACAAGGCGTGATGTTATGTGATGTGTCCATAATATTTTCATAAACTAATTGGCAGGTGCCGTCATAATACTAATCTTTTTAAATAGTTCCTTATGGGATTCACGGCGAAGTAGATTATAAATGGCTCTGACAGCTCTCTCTTTCAAAATAAAGATGGATTCAATGTCAGCAGCCCGCAGTAAAATGCCAAACGATATAATGCTGTAGAAGTAGCTAAAATAGACCAAACACGCGGTTTCTACATCTGTTAACTGTCTTATATTTCTAACAGCATAAGCGGCCGAGCTTAGCCGCCCCGCAAGAGATGTTACTCGTATAATGTGGTCACCATTGTAATTTTTAGTGTAGCATGATTCCTAGGAAAACCGTTTTATTAATAAATTCCATTCAAAATGATGTCACATTCGCTACTTCCAACATTATGTAATTTAAATCTAATGCATTTAGATTCTTTTTTCATTTAGTACCAAATTATATATTTACCGTAAACCAATCTTGGACCTGAAAAATAGAGTTATTCGCGTTGTCAAGATTTTGTGACCGTCAGTCTATTTTAATGATCAATGATGTGTCATCTGCAAATCACACCATCTTTTGATTCTTGACATCACCGCACCGCATCGCGCCGCTACTACGCCGCGCCGCGACAATATCATCTAATTTACTTATTTCCGTTCCCTTTGACGGCGACAAGCATTCACTGTGGGTCGAATTCTTAGCCTCAAAGCCCGCGCACCCATTCCAGCCTTATTCAATTGTAGTAACTAATCACGATGGGGCGGCCTCCCTCCCCCCCCCCCCATCGCGACGCGTGCCCCCGCGACCCCACCGCCCGCACACTTATCTATAAGCGTCGCTCTACTCGCGCGGTAGTCTGGGACGAAGTACATATTACAAAAGGATTTTTCCACCGATTTCCCCACAAACTGGATAAACCCGGCTTTAGATCGAATGAAATATACCGTCAACAAATTCCTCACCCATATTGATCCGCCTGAAATAAGACGATTTCAAGCTGCTCAGTTTAACGCGACACATTTTTTGGCGTTCTTCGTTTATTTTTCTAAATAAGGAAAATTTTCTTAAATGTGCAAAAGAGAAAACGTGCCGGAACTGAAAGTTCATAAACAAAAAACCACAGGGGTGAGTCGCGTGGCGCCGCACGTGTTAGATTGTACATATTTATAGGAAAACCACTGGTGTTTATTGATGTTGTAAAACAATAACACATGAACTTAGTAAATAGCAACTTAGGTTTAAAGAATCTTTATTCTCAATTAAAAACATACACAAATGTCACTTACTTGAGAACAATAAATTAATGTTAACAATTTAAAAAGGTTTGACTTCACCTCTATGTACAGTTTCACAAACACGACCCACCCAACGCATTCATTTCTGTGAGGGTGTTTTACTTGCTGTTAAATACTGACCGAGCTGAATTTTGAATGCATTGAGTGAGTGTACATTTCTAATACTTGATGGTAATTTATTATATAGTTGCACTCCTTCGAAAGTAACCATTTTTTTGCCATAATTGGTTCTAGTTTTAGGTAGCGCTATTAGGCTCGCTCGTCGTGAGCTTCGTTGGCTGACTTGTCGATATTGAGTTAGTATAATGTTTGTGTGTATTTTTTTGTTAAGCACTTTATTAATGAATATACATGTATTATAGATATAGAGTTGCTTGATGTTCATTAATTTTGTGTCACTATAGATTTTTGAAGTTGATGTTAAATAGGGATAGTTAAAAAGCATTTTTATTAATTTATTTTGCGATCGTTGAAGTTCTGACAGTTTTGTTTTCGTAGCACTGCCCCAGAGTTCAATCAGATATAGTAGGTGCGGCTTTACTAGTGAGTTATAGATGGTGTATCTTAGAATTCGCGGAATACATCGAACTATGTTGCGCAATGTCCCTACTAGTGTCGAGAGCTTGTTTTTTATATATTCAATCTGGGCATTCCACGAAAGAGTACTGTCTATTCTCAGACCGAGGTATTTTTCGCTTGTTTTTAGCTGCAGTGGTACGTCATTAATTTTAAGTGGATAAAATGGTGGAATGATTTTATTTTTTGCCTTAAATATTACATAGCAAGTTTTGGATATGTTTATTGTTAAAAGATTAAATTGAAACCATGTGTATAGAGAATTTAAATCATCTTGGGCTAGTGTAATAATGTCGTGGATGGAAGAACCAAAGTAAAACAAACATGTGTCATCAGCATACAGGGTAAGGTGGCCATGTAGCTTTATTTCGGTGATGTTGTTAATATATATGAGAAAGAGAAGAGGACCCAGAATGGATCCCTGTGGAACGCCGCATGTTATTGGTAGCGCGTTACTTTGATCATGATTACCTAGCTTAACTATTTGTGAGCGGTTGGTTAAGTAGGATTTGAACATTTCTAGTGCACTTCCAGTGATGTTAATGGATTCCAGCTTTTTCAATAGTAGTTTGTGAGAGACGGTGTCAAATGCTTTTTTTAGATCGACAAAGATACCTACGACTATATTTTTATTGTCTATATTTCGCTTAATTTTGGTAACGAGATCGATTGTGGCAGTGGTAGTATTGCTTTTCGGTCTAAATCCATATTGGCGATCGGTAATAAAATTAATAGAGTTTAAGTAATTTTGTAATCGGTTGTGAAGAACTTTTTCTAATATTTTTGACATTACTGGCAATACTGAGATTGGTCGATAATTTCCGGGATCTGTAAGACTTCCTGATTTGTAGATAGGGGTAACCTTTGCTATCTTTAGTGTGTCGGGAAAGTTTCCGTCGGTTAATAGTTTGTTAAAACATGTGCATAAGTTATTTACAATAAGATTTTTAATGCACTTTATTGCTTTAGTGTTTATTCCATCTATGCCTGTGCTACAATTTGGATCAAGGTTTGTTATTATTTGTAATATTTCTTTGGCAGAACATGGTTTAAGACTGGACAGCTCACCTGATTCTTGGGGAAGACACTTTGGTAACGCGCGATAATAGTTGTCGTGAAATGTTGCAGGTATTTCTTTTGCTAAAAGTGGTCCTATCGTGGCGAAGTAATTATTAAAAATTTTACAAATGTCATTCGGATTAGTAGTGATTTTAGAGTCTACAACTAGCTGCGAGGGAGTACTACTTTGTTTAATTTTGTTATTGGCTAAATAGTTTATTACACCCCACATTTTTTTGTGTTTTTTAATAGATTTGGTTATTGCATCATAGTAGTAAGTATTTTTTGTTCTTTGGATTAGTTTTTCTACACAGTCTCGTTTTTTGCTAAATTGCTTCTTTAGAGCTTCGTTATTAGGGTCATTTTCAAGTTCCGTCCACATTACATTTCTTTGATTTATTTCTGCAATGATGTCCTTATTGATCCAATCTTTTTGCGGAGGGTTAAGAATTTTAGTTTTAGTTATTTTACTTTTTTTTACACATAATTTTATAATATTTTCCCATTTCAGGTAATCTTCGTTATGGTTAAATTTCGCTGATTCTGTATGTTTGCGTAACTGTGTATAGTCCATTGCCTCATACTGAGATCTCATTCGTGGTGGTGATTTGACTTTTTTAAGTTCTAGGTACATTTGGTTATGGTCTGACAGAGAAGATTCAAGTATTACCATATGGAAGTGGTCGTTTTTGAAATTAGTGCTAATATGATCAATAATGCTTTTTTTTGTAATAGACTTTCTCGTACAGTATTTTTTACTTATTTTGTTCAGAAGCACGTGTCCCGCCTCTTTAACTATAGCTTTATATTGTTTTGTTTCTTTGTTGTTTTTGTCCAATAAATCAACGTTAAAATCACCAAATACAATTGCTCTTTTTCTTTTTTGTAACTGTGAATCATATTCCTGTAAGAATTCCCTGTAGTTGGTATTACCTGGGTAGTATACTACCCCTACTTCAAAAGCATACCTCTCCAGATATATCCATAAGTAGTTATTGCCTCCTGAATACGTAGATTCTGATAGACTGTGTTTAAGGTCGTTGTGAATATATGCCGAGACTCCTCCTCCTCTTGAGTCATTTCTGTAGTTATAATAATGCGTATAGTTATCTATTTGTAATGTTATGGCTTGGGTTTCTGACCTTATCCAGGTTTCTGTTATTAAAATTACATGTGCTGTTTTTGGTAATGATTTTAAAATGCACTTCAACTCGTCCAGCTTTCCTTTTGTTCTAATGCTTCCAGCATTCAGGTATAAAAATCTTAGGCGAGATTTGCTAGTAGTAATATTATCGTAGTTATTGAGTACTTGATACGTGTTGCAGTTAATACTGGTAGTTATATTTTCGTTTACTAAATGAAGTTTTTTGGAGACTGTTTTATTATTGTTGGTACCCCATGGATATATTTAATTGTAAGCTGGTCTTCACCGTCATTTTGACGTCGTAATAATTCATCTTTCAAACTTTTTAGGTATTGCTGCTGTGCCGGGGTTTGGTCTGAAAATATTTTTATGTTTTGAGACAGTCTATCCTTGTTCCGTAACAAATATTTTGCAGGGTCCGATGAGGTAAAACACGCTTTAATGCTGCGATTCTTTCCGGGTGTGTGTTTACCTATTCGAAAAATCTTTGTTGGTTTCTGGAGGCCCTGGCACACCCGAGAAATGATTTCACAGACATTCTTTTCGTCACTAGATGAACCTTCTCCTGTGTTAGTGGTTGTTGTCTCTGGCACTCCTACTATAATGATATTTTTCTCCCGATAGTTACGATCCGTTACCTCCTTAATTAGTTGTTCGCTTGAATATAGTTGGTTGTTTGTTTTAGATGTGACGGGTTGAAGTGGGGATGAATGTTTTAGGGCACTGATGTCTGATTCAAGTGTGATGATTTTGTGTTCATCTTGACAAATTTGTTTTTCCAATTTTAGTACACTTTGACGTAGTTCATTTTGTTCTTTAGCGACGTTAGACGTCGAAGATTTGATCTCGCTAATCTGTGTGGTATTTTCGCGGATTAGCTGATTAGTTTGTTCGTTACATACTTTTAACTCAGAGATTTGTGATTTGACCTCTATAATACTCTCCTGCATGTTTTTTATGATCTGCTCATTAGATTCCACATATTTTTCTAGTAACGATCCAATACGGCTTAACTCCGAATGAATCTGTCTTATCTCAATAGTACAATCGCAGTCCGTCGGCCGTTCTTTACGTTTCGAGCGAAAAGTAATTTGTGATTCGGCTTCGAGTGCATTTAACTTCGATAGGTCGGGTTGCGAGCTAGAGCTGGCAGATGGTGGCGATCTTTGTACATTCATCGTGTTTACACTTTATTACTTGACAGCGGCAGGCGGTAAGCAGTGAGCGTACCTTCTTCCAAGTTTTAATAATTAAGTTGTCGTGTATTATGATATCGCGGAACTTTCCACTCCGTGCGTACAATGTATGTGTGTACAAGGGTCAAAGAATAATATTGTACGTACTCTTTTGCGGGGGTGAAGTTTGTTATGCTGAACGCGGAGTCTCTGTGCGAGCGAGATGTTTCGCAGCGGTGAGGCAGGGCGAGCGCGGGGTGCGCCAGCGCAGCGGTGTGCACGACGAACTGTAGCAATTGACAACACACAGTTATAACAATTTGAGTTCTATTTGTAGCTGTACTATTAGTTACTTTTGGAGTACACTGATTTAAAAAAACTTTTAATGTAATTGATAACACGTCTGCTCCGGGTGAAGTCAAACTTGACAACGTCAGCTGTCATAAGACAGATTACGTTGACATAAGGTTACGTTTCATTTCAAAATTATTTATTAATTCTATTCTTAGAGCAAATTAATGTTTTATGAAACAAGAGTTTTAATTTAATACAAATGTAATCATCACTTCCTGAATTCATATGTCACAAACAGATTTATGAAGACTTTTAAAGTCACAAAAAAAATATTGCGACTTAAAAGACTAGATTCCGAACGAAAGTCGTGATTTGCGGTTTTTTGACGACGTAAACAGTGCACTCTCAATTGTTACGGATTGGTTTACGACAAATAACTTAGTTCTCAATGCTAAGAAAACAAAATATATAAAGTTCGCTTTACCGAATGTTAGAAATCTAGGACCCAACATCGTCTTGGATAAAGAGGTTCTTGATACTGTAGATTCGGCAGTTTTTCTGGGCATAACAGTAGATGCTAAACTTCAGTGGGGCCCTCATATATCAAGCCTAGGGGGAAGGCTCAGTTCGGCCGCTTACGCCGTCAGGAAAGTAAGACAACACACTGACGTTGATACAGCTCGGTTAGTATATTATAGTAATTTTCATAGCGTTATGTCCTACGGTATTCTGCTGTGGGGCAAAGCCGCTGACATTCAAAATATATTTGTTCTTCAAAAACGAGCTGTTCGAGCAATTTACCAGCTAGGTGCCAGAGTTTCTCTGAGGGATTTTTTTAAAGATATTGGTATTCTCACGGTGGCATCACAATTCATCTTCGCCAACATCTTATATATTAGGCAAAATATACACTTATACATTAAAAACAGTGATATTCACAATATTAACACAAGAAATAAAGACAAATTACGAGCTCCATTTTACCGGCTTCACAAGGTTCCTAACTCGTTTGTTGGGCTTGGTATTACTTTTTATAACAAGCTACCCTCTTCCTTGCTAGATTTGCCTTTTAATGCGTTTAAAACTAAAGTAAAATCCAAACTTTGTTCAAGGGCGTACTACGAGTATTCTATCAACGACTACTTAAACGATAAGAATTGTTGGTCGCTGTGATTAACTTAAGACAATGTTTATGTTCTTTCTCCAGAATTAGCTTACCTAGTGACAGGTTATGAGTTCATATAATCGTTTATTTTATTTGACTGTATAAGTCAATTTATTTTAATTTTAATTTTCGTTTATTATTGACATAATCTTCTCAGTACAATGTTTTTGTTGAGTTGTATTGCAATATATGGTTAGCTAGCGACCTCGATAACTGATTATATTATTCTTACAACCGGCAGCAAGTTCGTCGTGCTCCCTTAGATGTCACTGCGTAGCGTCGGGGGTCGGGTTGCCTCCTTCCCTCAAATACGGCGAGGGAGGTAATGGCTGATTTTTGCGTTATGCTCGTGAACGGGTGCTGCTTGTGGTGAGTGGTCGTCTTGGTGAACATTGTTTTGTTTGTTATTAGTAATTAACTGTTTATTTATTTTACTTTGATGGTCCTAGTTCATAATTTGTGACTGTTACGGCTGTAGATATATGTAAGCGGGCACGCCCTTTATACTTCGAGGTTTTTATTTAGGTTTTAAGTTCTGTTTACGTTTTTATCTCTGCTTGAGAATAGTTTTCGGTCTTTTTCATTTCTGTTTTTTTGTTGGTATAGTGGTGTGCTAGCTGACATATGGCTGATAATTTAATGTTTTTCTGTTTCACGTGGTGTAAATTGTTTTGCATACTATTGTTTAGAATCCATTTTTTTTCTCTAACTGAACAGACAGCTGTGCTGCTGGGAAGTTTGTTGGCCACATCTTCTTCCCAGCTAAAGTACTAGGAAGTGGCGAAGGGTGGGCGTTTTGGGGGACTGTCTTATGTAATTTTGACGTTCGAAAAGTGCTGATCCTCAGCCTAGTTTGAATAAATGACTTTTGATTTTGATTTTAACCTACTCAAAACTAATGTTTATTCATTTTAACATTACAAATTGATAACATAATAATGAATAGTATGATAGATTATTATTATTTAGATTTTACATAGCAATTTCTACGTACTAAGTTGTTTCCTAAGATTCTCAGAACTTTCAAGTGATGTTGATATTTTATCAACTTTACACAAAGATATCAAGTAAACACATAATGAATTCTTAAATTATCTTTTTAAGTTTTAAAACAGTTCCACTGTATAAGATTTGTTTATTATCACAATATAAGTAATTATTCAGCCAAAACTGTATGACGCTCTGTGATTGGTGGATAATAATATCTTATTAGATGTTACTTAAACATTATAAATAAACACTAGCTATATTGCTAAACTGTCTCATTATGTCTTAAAGTAATCTCACCACATACATTTTGTTAATTAATAGCTATGTTAATAGATATTCATCCAAAACAGTATAACGCTCTCTGATTGGTCGAAAACGGCGGGAAAGGTTTGAAATTGGTAAAGACTATAAAAGGCCTTGTAATCTACAGTTTGGGGGGAATCCTTTATGCTAGCTGTCGAACGGTAAAGACTCTTTTGATACAACTGTTTTGAAAAATGTACTACCTACCTATAATGTCCATGTAAGTTAATTAATTATATTCTTGAATATTGCTGATAACTATGATTTCCTTTATGTGTTATAATAGTTATGCCTTATGTGTTAAATCGAATTAAGAATATTCATGTTCTGTTTCATTTCGTTAATAAATTTCCATAGCTTTGAGAAATAGTACAAGAGAATAATGTGATGAAATAATGGATACTAATTTTAAAACGTGTTGATAAAATACTTTAAAATAAGCTGCCATGGAGTTTCTTGTCCTTCTTCTTCATGATGACCGAGTTTTGGAACGGACAAGTAGTTTTAGTTTTTTAGTATAATGTATCCGACTATGAGCGAAATCGCTAAAATCCTGCATGAAAATTACGATATCGCTATTTCAGGTCACTTTGGCTCTAACAGAATGTTAAAAAGAATGATGATGATGAATGATGATTGGGTTGGCTCGGCTAAATACCAACTTGCCGCGCTTGACTCGGTGGAACGCAGAGCTAAGAGGCTCATTGGCGACGTAAATCTGGTGGATGCCAAGCTTCACAGTTTGGCCCATCGTCGCAAGGTTGCCTGCTTGTCGGTCTTCTATAGATTGTACTTCGGAGAGTGTGCTCAAGAACTTCACGACCTCATTCCACCGGCCCCCTTCTATTATCGGTCATCTAGGCGCACTTCAGGTTACCATCCCTTCCTGGTGGCTATCCCACCAACTCGCACTAAGCGTTTCCAAACTTCTTTTATAATGCGCACAGCAAAGGAATGGAACTCTCTGCCTGCGTCTGTGTATCCGAACGCATATAACCCTAATCTCTTCAAAGTGAGAGTGAACAGGCTTCTTCTGGGTAAGCTCGCTCCATCGTCGACTTTGTTTCTGTCGCCTCTGACATAGACTAAGGTCAAGAGCAAACCCATCACAAATAAAAAAAAAAAAAAAATCCAAGAAAAATACTACTGGCGAAATGTGATATGAAAACTATGTCCGCAAATGTGTACCTTGTCAAGTTAATAAAGCGCTACGTCAAACTAACCGTGCACCGATGCAGATCACCACGACATCGACACAACCATTTAATGCGTTGCATTAGACATTGTGGAGGTAGAATAAATTTTAATTTAGGATTACCAACTTCAGGAAGGGGTACTGAAGTTGGTAATCCTAAATTAAAATGTATTGTAACATTGCAAGATGACTTGACGAAATATTCAGAAGAAACGTCTGAATGTCTGATTCATTTCATCACTCAATTCGGTATTCCAAAAGCAATCCTAACTGATCAAGGCCCGAATTTTACGGCCAAGTTATTTAAGCAAAATTGTAGCTTTTTAAAAATTAAACAGCTCTGGTCCACCCCTTATCACCCATAAACAAAGGGAGCCCTAGAATGGAGCCACTCAACTTTAAAAGAATTCCTTAAATCTCTTGTAGATGAAAACCAAACTAATCGACCTCGATATGTAAATACAGCCATGCTCACTTATAATACAGTAGTTCATAGTACTACAAACTTCTAATCCGCCATAGAATATAATATACATATACTATGTTATATTTAGCGACGTAGATTAGTTTGATAACCTAGAAAATTATTTTAGGATCGCCTCAGCGTGCATCTCCGTTATCTCAGCAGACATTATAGAACCTATTAAAGAAAGTACTGGAATCTATTTTGACCCGGTGGGAACCTTGAAAATCTCTAGAAATTGTCTCCACATATTAGTCCCGATTGATATTGGGTATTTATAACCTCACATAGAAAATATTAAATCTGCCTTAGGAACTGCTAGATTTCTTTGCCAACAGAACGAATTAAGTGTCTCAAAATTCCATAACTTCCTACAACCCTTAACATCTCGCCTTGACAATATATTAAAAGATTATAGTGTTATATCTCATCTTATTCCCGATAGAGATAAGAGATCTGCATGGTTTGCTGGTATCGGTTCCCTTTTCAAGCAAGTAATTGGCACAATGGATGAGGACGACTCAATTAAGTATAATTCCGTAATTGAACACTTAGAAAATAATGATAAGAAACTCTCATCTATCCTAAAAGATAATATTTTAATGACTAATACAACATCAAATAATTACAATGAAACACTTAAAATAATTAAAACCAATGAAGCTCGATTAGGCAATGCTACTAAAAATTTATCAGCCGTATTAAACAATGTATCTAATATACCTAAACGTCTAGTTGATGTAACTGGTGACCGAAAAGCTGGCGGCTTTCTCGCGCAACGCATCAGCATTGCAATTCCGTGAGGAAATGCCGCCAGCATCCTCGGTACAATGCCCCGAGGGCCTTTTTTAAGCTTAACTTAGTTTTAATTTAATTTAGTTAATGTTAATAATCATCAATTTGGTTATGTAAATAAATATATTTTTACCTCATATACCTAAAGACTTATATATACATAGAATTTAAAATGAATGAAATATACAATGAATTGTTTTCTAGTTTACTAACTTTATCATTTAGACTTGATGATATTATTAACGTTATAATGTTTACTAAAAGTCATTCTATACATACCTCTGTCCTAACCCCTAAACAACTGTATGAAGAGTTGATGCATAATTTTACGGATTTAAATAAGAATAGTTACCCGTTAGTTTAAGTTTAGATAATATCCATATGCTGACTGACTTAGCACAACTATCGTGTTATTTTATAAATAGTAAAGTAATGTTTGTCATTAAAATTCCCTTAGTACATAAATCAGAATACTTGTTATATAAACCTACCTCTGTACCTATCCTACATAATGTGGACCAGCCTTATTCCTACGCTATGTTTATACCTCATTGTAACTATAGGGCTGTAAGGATAAACTAACATATGTATGCCTTCAGGAACTAAGTAAATGTGTTAAAACAGTAATCAGTTTTATGTATGTAATAATCTCGATGTATACTCAGTTCAAGATATGCCTACTTGTGAAACTGAAATGATATGTAAAATGATTAATACATTACCTCAACAATGTGAAACTAAATTGGTTCATAGGAATATAGATATTAAGCTAGAATTAAAAAAACAATAAATGGTTATTTGTTAAGTCAGAACCAACCAAACTTACCCTTGAATGTAATTCACAGATAAATGGTTAGGTACTGGTGTTATCAGTCTAGAACCGGAATGTAAAGCTTATTGTAAAGACAGGGATATTTCATCTAAACCTTATTATAATAGAGTTATTAAACCTGTAATTTCCGATTTGAATCTTATCAGTGATCCTTCTTGTGACAAAGATAAGTTCATGTTAATTAAATCAAAATTAAAATTAAATGATGTACTTTTCTTTTAAAGTTAAATGATGTACATCTAGAAAAACTTGTAACTGCTTCAAATTACCAATCAGCTATTGACAATATTATTAATGCACCCAGCCCATTCATAAAATATGAATCTCATTATCCTAATTACCTATTGTTTAATTATTCTACTTTTAATTTTAATACCTTATAAACTTTGTAAAAAATTCAATCTAAAATAAAAATTTAAAATAGAATCTAACAGTTTAACAGATGATGTTCAGGAATTAGAAGAAATTCCAGTCCCAAGATTTCGCACATCTCCCTAATACTTATTAAAAAAAATATAAATTTCATCTTGTTGGGGGTTTGTTACATCCCTCTTTTGCAGTAGTAAATGCTGACAATAATGCTTAGTCAGCACCGGGCCTTCTTGAACTTGATTGCTCACAGGCTTCCAGCCAGTTCGGGTTTGGCATTCAAAGAGTTGGGACGTTTACCGAGTTTTCCCTAAAATATATTGTCCTTGCTTAGGAAACCAAAACAAACCTTTTTTAAAAAATTCGGGGCTTTTCCATTGTAACAGTACGCCTTTCAAAGGTCCGGGACCCCATGGTCCCGAGATATTCAAAACGTATAAAAATAATAATAATCATTTTGTTTCACCTTCAATCATATTCATTTTATAACAATACAATATGATCATTTAAGCTTAATCTAATAAGTTTAACAAGACATCTGTGTCTGAACTAGATAATTTAAAATGTGTTTCTCAGACAACAGAGCTGTTCCTAATCATAACAATGAACATTTAAAAGGTAACCAGTACTAATGCGGCTCTAACATCATAAAAATTAATTCCAAAAAAGAAAAACTAAAGAGATTTAGAAAAAGAGGTTGATATATATATAGGCCTCCTTTTGTGTAAAATGTAGATGACTGAGTGTGTGCAGGAGGGTGAGTGTGAAGTTTTAATTTAGTGTGGTAATATTTAGGAGGTTTTCGGTTTCGTCATGGGTCAGTTAATGGATATACTCAAACATTTGTTTCTTACATGCTTTGCTAGTCTATAATAATATAATAACAAAATTTATTCAGGTATAAAGTAAAATTATGATTTACATTAATTACAACCGAGAAAAATGGTATTCTGACTGTAATGTAGACCTGCCTGATCTAGGTTTATGAAAACCTGTGTTTCAGGCCAACAATTGACATCAAACATTTAATGATAAATGATATATGATTTATTTTCTGTAAGTAGGTTTGTAAAAACACTTTTACACGTCAAACATATTTTTAAAATAAAACTAGATGAGGTCGGCGTTTCCTACCTGACTACTCTGAGAAGAAAGGCCGAAACAAACTCAGAGGTCACAGTCTCCTCCAGGTAGAGACCTTAAAGGAGACTGTGATCTCTGAGTGTGTGTGTGCAGAAGCACACAGTGGGCTCGGCGCGGCGGGACGGGACGGCGACGCCGTTGAACAGTAGTAATGTACTAGATATTACGAACGACGCCACACAGAGACGTCGCGCTCGACGCGACGGAAACCGACGGCGCCGAGCGGGAATACATGTCAGAAGCGGCGGGGCGGAGCGTGGCGGGACGCGAGCGCAGCGCCGGCAGGACGCCGACGATTTGTGTTGTATGGTTTACGTATATAGTAGTCACACTACCGGCGGGGCGTAAATGTGATTTTGTATTGTTTTACAAAAATGGATGTCGAATAACCAATCGAATGTGTTCGTGCTCACGTATGTTTGTACGATTTGGGCCATGAAACCTTACTCTTGAAACTTGAGCATTACGGACTTGGAAAACATGCGCTCAGCTTAGTAAAATCTTATTTAAATGATAGACAACAGCAAGTACAAATTAATGGTATCAATTCACTCGGTTTAAAAGTAAAAATGGGTGTTCACGAGGCTCGATATTGGGTCCTTTCCTCTTTTTAGTGTATATTAACGATCTACTCCATTTATTAAATAATCAACCACAAATGGTGTTATTTGCTGATGATACTTCTTTAATTTTTAAGGTAGATAGACGTGCTACTAATGTTGACGACGTAAATAACGACCTATTGCAGGTTCAAAGTCAAAGTCAAAGTCAAATTATTTATTTCAAATAGGCACATAAAAGGCACTTTTGAACGTCAAAATTAACAAAAAAAAAAATAGAATTGATTCTAGTTGCCCCTTCCAAAAGGTAGATTCGTATGGAGAAGAATGGGCAACAAAACTCCACCGTTACTCTTTTAAAATGTTTTACAAAATTTTGTATATGTACATTTTAAAATTATATGTGAAGACGATGCACCAAGAATAAAATTACTATATCAAAATAGGTAAAAAAAGAATGACAAATAAAGCAATGACAGATAAATGAATTATGTGATAGGTACAGGATGCTCACATATTTACAAACATTGTAAAAGTATAGTTCAGAATTGGTTCACTGCCAATAATTTAGTATTAAATGGGAAAAAAACTAAGTGCATTCGATTTTCTTTACCAAATGTCAAAAGTGGTGATTATGAGATAGTATTGAATCAAGAGAAACTAGAATTCGTCGATAAAACTGTTTTCCTGGGATCACGCTCGACTCAAGGCTACAATGGGGTCCTCATTTAACATCTCTTGCAGGACGGCTAAGTTCAGCGGCATATGCTGTCAGAAAAATCCGTCAATTTACTGATGTAGATACCGCGAGGCTAGTCTATTTTAGTTACTTTCATAGTATCATGTCTTACGGTATTTTACTTTGGGGACGGGCTGCAGACATCGAGTCAATTTTTATTCTGCGGAAAAGAGCTATCAGAGCCATTTATAATCTCCGCAGGGGCGATACTCTAAGGGACCGGTTTAAGGACATTAACATCATGATATATTGACAAGGTACCGTACCTTGTCAATATATCTACGAAAACATCATGTACGTAAGAAAAAATTTAATCATTTTAGTAAAAGAGGTGAAAGATATAATTATAGTACTAGAAATAGGGACCTATTATCTCAGCCAGGTTTCAGACTGGCTAAAGTAGACTCATCTTTCATGGGGTACTGTTTAAAATGTTACAATAAAATTCCACCCCACATACTTCAACTGAATGCAATGAAATTCAAATCTTGTATCAAACGCACACTATGCAGGCAGGCATATTATAAGTTGGGTGATTACATCGCTGATAAAAATGCTTGGCTCAATGCTGGTCCTGCTCCACAACCACAACCAATTGAATAATTAACATTTGAAAATACTGTTGGAGCAGCTGAACATTGTAAGACTATCTTTGCATTGTATAAATTCAACCTACGTTGTATTGTATAATTGCATTGCACAGGTGTGAGTACTATGTATAATAGAGCTACCATTTACCGGTTATGTAATTGACTTGAATGGGCCCTGGCGGCTGAGAGTATGTCATGCTCACTCAGATGTCTCGCTGATGGTGGCGCGTGTGTTGGATCATTTAGCTCCCTTCAAAATGGTTGAGCTAAATGGTGCTAATCCATGCGTCATGCTCGTGAACGGGCGCCGTTAGTTGGGACTGGTCACCTCTTAGCGTCCTCGGCTTATTTGTAATTATTTTATTTAGAAATTGTTTTTGTTTCTCTTTCTACTATGGACGCGTTTTTTTATTTTACATCGTCCTCACATTTAGTTATAATTTCAATATTATTTTTGTACTAATCTTTATGTATCAATTTAATTTAAAAGAGTGTCCATGGAGTTTCTTGCCCGCTCTTCTTCAAAGGTACCTACTACGCTTTGGAATGGGCAACTAGCTTCATATTTCTAACTGACCGACTCCTTGACAATTCAAAAGTGCCTGTAAATGGTTTAATTGAAATAAATGCTTTGAGTTTGAGTTTGAGTTTGCTCGAAAGAGTTTAAGAGAACACAAGGGCTTATTTAACGAGTTGTGTACCGCTCGAAGGAGAATGGCTGAATAGCCGAAGATACAAACAAAAAAAAATTGTGGAATACAAAATTTGCCTAATGGGTTCGGTTGTTATTAGAAAGTTTATATTGAAATATTAAAAGTAAAGTAACTATAAGAAAGTAGATAAATAATATCTAAGAAACAAAAATGTTAACTAAAATAATACAGTTATATAAAGAGTCAGTTTATATAGGTAGTCTGTACTATTCAAGTTAAATAAAGTTTGAAGGTAAAGTCAATTGATCATCTAGAGGTCCCCTTGGGAGAAAAATACTCCAAAGAAAAAGGTAAGCAAGGGTCGTAAAAAGGTTTACTACAAGAAGGTTTCAAAGTAAAAAGCTCAAGGGTAGATGATCGTCTAGGGTCCCTTTAAGAGAAAGGTACTCTTAGAGGTAGTATATTTAGGCAATTTGAAAAAACAAAATCTAGATCAGAGTGAGAGTTCCAGCTCAGAGGGCAAAGAGGGAAAGAACTAAGTCCATTTAATTAAGAGATTGTACAAAAGTTACATACTAGAGGTAGTATGTTTATAGAATGTTGAAAAAATTCTAACACGGAGGGAGAGAAGCAGAGAGGGAGAGGGAGACAGGCTGAGAGGGAGAGGGAGAGCGAGAGAGGGAATATATTAAGTTTATTTAATCAATAGGTTGTCAAAATGTTTTGTACTAGAGGTAGTACTATTTTAGAATTTTGAAAAAAATTCTAGCCCAGAGGGAGAGAGGGAATATATTAAGTTTAGTTAATCAATAGGTTGTCCAAATGTTTTGTACTAGAGGTAGTACTATTTTAGAATTTTGAAAAAAATTCTAGCCCAGAGGGAGAGAGGGAATATATTAAGTTTAGTTAATCAATAGGTTGTCCAAATGTTTTGTCCTAGAGGTATTACTATTTTAGAATTTTGAAAAAAATTTAGCTGGAGAGAGGAGGTAGAGAGGGAATATATTAAGTTTGGTTAATCAACAGGTTGTCCAAATATTTTGTACTAGAGGTAGTACTATTTTAGAATTTTGAAAAAGGTCGAGCCCACGCTATACAGGGTGACATTGAAAACATGCGACAAATCGAAATGGGAGATTGTACTCATCATTATGAACAACTTTTACTAAGGGACCAAAGCTACAATCCCAAAAAAAAAAAACTGCTGTCCCCTACATTTATGTTCGCAATACCTCATCAAAATGTAGGAAAAGCAGATTTTTTTTTTTGGGATTACAGCTTTGGTCCCTTAGTAAAAGTTGTTAATAATGATGTATACAATGTCCCATTTCAGTTTGTCGCAAGTTTTCAATTTCAACCTGTATAATATATAATGTGAGGTCTGACGATAAAGAGTCAGAGAGAGGGTTTAAGAAGGGTGTAGGTTCTAGAAAGGGGTACTAAACTGTAACTTTAGGGCCCCTTTCTATAACGTTAGGGTGCCAAACTGTAACGTTACGATTGGCCGGAGGGCCAGTCGTAAGTCACGTAAAAAAAAGAAAACTAAAGTAATAGTACTTACTACTAAATATTAAAAAGATTAGACTAAATATTAAAAGTATTCTAGGCTTCCGGTCTGAGTGCACGGGACGCTTAGACGGGAGGATGTAGCATTGGCTGGCAGCAGCTGGACAGGGTCCGCAGGTAGTTGGTCTGGATCGGCAGGCAGCAGTGGGACAGGGCTGACAGACGAGGCGGAGCACGAAGATGAGGTTCTCGCCTTCGCAGTCAGTCGGTAACTCTGTCCCAAGGAGTAAAACTTCCCTTGTTAAACAAGAGGATTTGTTCTATAGTACCTAAATTAGTGGTATTGTTGATGTGGTTGGTGGTATGATGTGTAATTGGTGCTCAAACATATGTAAGAAAGTTAGAGAAATAATATGATTTCATATGTTTGAAACAAGAAAATTGTACAGGAATTATAACAAAGGTAAAATTATAATTATTATAACATAAAGATGTGGCTTTGTGTAGCAACATACCACAATATTTTTGATGAATTGGCTATAGGCCTGAAGGGGCGCGGCGGGACGGGACGTGCACGCGCCTGCAGTGTGACCACTGCCGCCGCGCCAGCGCAGCGTCGCCGCCCCGCCATGCCGCGCCCCGTCACGTCGCGCCCACTGTGTGCAGAGACCTTAAAAGTCCAGACCTAATCTTGATCGGATCATGTGAAGGCCATTTAGATTGGTGTCTGAAATGGTCCTTTTGAGGAAAGAACCACACAGATTGAGTGGACCTGTCCAGTCAGTGCTCGCATTTGTCAGTAATCGCGCAGCTCAACTCAGAACATAAGGAGCTCAACGATGCGACGAACAATACCAAAGAAAGAACATTTGGGTAGGCCGCATAAGTTACTCAAACTGCCTAAAAATGAATTAATAATAATAAATTTATATTCTAATAAATTCTAATTTGATGTGTATTTATTGAAATAAAAGAAAATAATGATAATAATTTATTTGCTTGAAATATGGTGTTGTACAGATCTTAAAATACATAGTTCAACATATTCCACCTACTAAGTTCAGCATGCAAATTTTTGGACATGGCCATAATTCTAAATTAATAAACAATATTAACAATTACAGTAATTAAATTATGTCAACGAACTAATTGAAATTAATGTCAATTTAAAAATTACAATGCCAATGTCAAAAAAAAAAAAAATAAAATGTTTTGAAGAATACAATTACAAAAGTGAACAATTAAAAAGAAGATATAATATTTTCAATGACTTAAAGAGTAACTATTTGGGTATATTATTTTGAAACTAGATTATGAAAGACATTATGTTAAAATAAATTAACGAATATTACTATAGACTATTTTATTACACAAAGTGACCGCTAGCACATGTCAGATTGCTCCAGTGAATTCATAATTCGACTTTAGAGATCATCGCTGCGTGTCAGTAAAGCACTTCAAGCTCACTGGTCACAGGGACGATCTCACGAATGAGATTCGCTTGCCTGGTGACATTTCAGGAAATATCCTTTTTAAACGTATTACGACTTTTTTATTACTGAACCAAGTCGAGGGAGGGAGCGCAACTGTCGTTTATAAGACGTACCTAAACCCAACCTATGTGTGCATTCAACTCGAATGAATGAACACATTATTATTAATTTACTGTCACCAGCTTCACTCGCATCCTATGGGAACTACTACATGTCCCTGTCCGGACAACAAGTCTGTGGTGCCTGCTATATACATGATAAGTCAACAAAAATCTGATTTTACACTATGCGCATTGTTAACTTCTTCTTCTTCTAACTTCTTAAAAAAAAATGCTACAAATCGAAATAAGAAAGAGATATACCTAAATAACATCCATTCGTTTTAGTATACTAAAACGAATGGATTCTATTTATATCTTTATTATGCTAAAGTTTAAAGGACACATTTTTTTTTATTAAAACATTCTATATAGTTTAGGAGTTAGTGTTGCACCGTACCAAGCAGGAAAAGTTGATGATGATGAAGTTGAATGATGCAGTTATCAACATAACCTTAAATTAAACAATGACCAAAGACTCACAGTACTAGCAATGCGTGGGCGACGGATGTTATGGCGAACAGGAACATTCCGTTGCGATAAGCCGCGCTTCTGCGGGTGGAGTTCGAATCGTTGGGCGTCTTGAACAATTATAATATTATTATTATTGCTTATTATGATGAGGAAGAGCGCTGTTGTCTAAGATACACATATTAAATGATATAGTTCCGACACAGATGTCTTGTTAAACTTATTAGATTTGGCTTAAATGATCATATTGTATTGTTATAAAATGAATGTAATTGAAGGTAAAATAAAATTATTATTATTATTGTTTACATATCTCGGGACCATGGGGTCCGGGACCTTTGGAAGGCGTACGCAGGGCCGAAGCCACGTCGCAGAGGCCCGTGTGGCCAGACTGCCATGCAGTTCTATAGCTGAAGTAGCTGACTGTACCCTTCATCTCAGAGTAGATTATCAATACTTGAAGGTAAGGAAGGCTTCAGGTTGGGATATGGCAACCGTTTCACTCTCAGCCACCTTCTGATTGTATTGTAGCAGAATTTAAGTATTAACCTAACTTATAAGTTAAATTGTAAAAGTACTAAATCTAGAATTACTGTAAGTATTTTGAATTTTGAAGACAACTGGATGTTGTGTGCTTAATAAATAAATTATAATTGGCGGCATTGAGTACGGCTATCCAGTGGCTGCGTTGCCTTCGGTCACGTGACACACAGCTTCTCGAACGTGTTCCTCTGTAGTGGCTTCCACGGAAGCGAGTTTCGTACTCACCTACGAAGAATAATTAAAGTTAGGTTCCAGACTGCCTAAATCTAAATCCAACCAACTCTAACATCTCGTGATACCTCTAGGTTTGCAGTAGGGACGTGTATTGAATACCAAACGTATAGACCATCGGCTAACCTCTCGTGAAAGCTCGTGTCATTAATGTCGTTCTTTTTTAAGTACACGGCTTTTCCTTTTCCTTATGCTATTACGTTGTTATTGCAATTCGTTGCGGAAGGTTAAAACCACGGATATGGTTTAAACTGATAAGTATTATGCTTCCTAATCTCGTCCTCATAATATATGTACTACCTATATAGTTTGAACCCATGCACTACTTCGCTGTCACATTATTAAAAGATAAAGGATCTCATCATAACAAATGTTACGAGTATCTGTGGTCTGGTCACTGACGCGCTCGCCCAACATCTGTCAATCATTGTACTTTTTTGTGCCATTGTAATTGTGGGAAATAGTGAAGATACAATCGATTTACTAAAAGAAGGTGTGAAACTGGACTGCAGTTTAAAATACTCATCTCCAGTGCATGTGTTCTCCGGAGGTGACCGAGGTAGAAATGAGAGCGGCGGTACGCAGGCTTAATGCCAAAAATACCACCCCAGGACCTGATGGCTTCCCTGGGAAGGCCTGGGTCCTGGCCTTGGAGGCTCTCGGGCCTCGACTTAGGGGGCTCCTAAGCGCATGCTTGGAGAGGGGCCAGTTCCCGCTTCATTGGAAGACGGGGAAACTGGTACTCATAAAAAGGCAGGGCGCCCTGCGGACTCTCCGTCCGCTTATCGGCCCATCGTGCTGCTCGACGAGGTGGGCAAGCTCTTTGAAAGAGTCATTGCAGACCGCCTCATCGGCCAGCTGGTGCGGGTGGGGCCGGATTTGGCGGAGAGCCAGTTTGGTTTCCGCAGGGGGCGCTCTACGGTGGACGCCTTCATGCGCGTGCGAGCCCTGACGACGGGGAATACTGTTGCGCAGGGTGGGGTCGTCTTGGCGGTGTCTCTAGACATCGCCAATGCCTTTAAAACCCTGCCCTGGAGTTGCATTAGGGAGGCACTCCGGTATCACCGGATGCCGTCCTACCTCAGTCGACGGACAGGGCCGTCATCTACCCCGGTCACCAGGGAGTGTGGAACCGGCAAGAGATGTCATGCGGTGTCCCACAGGGATCGGTTCTGGGGCCGCATCTGTGGGACATCGGATACGACTGGGTGCTGCGCGCTGACCTCCTTAGCGGCTTCAGCGTAGGTTGCTACGCTGACGACACGTTGGTCCTGGCGCAGGGGAGGTCGCACCAGGTGGCGGCCGAAGTAGCAGTTCGCGGGGTTGCGACAATTGCGACCGCACGACCAATTATCATTTGCATTTATAGACCCCCAAAATCTAATACATGTGCTATATCGATCTTCTTTGAAAAAAAAAAATAATATATTAAACCGTTATTCAGCTACTAATAAATTACAATCTGAAACCTAGTATAAAACAGCCTACACGTATATCGTCTGGAACATGTATTAACAACATTATCCATAAACTCAAGGGTGATAGTGGTGCAGTTTTAGAATTGGCCTTATCTCATCACACAGCTCAACTCTTTAAGTGTCCTGTAGAAAAGTCTCGTTCGAGTGATCACTGGTACGTACTAATTCGAGATTATAGCTCTAAAAACAAGTCTAAGTTTATTGAAACCGTTAGTAGTCTTAGTTTTGTTGAAGTATACAATACCGACCCAGAACTAGCTTTTAATTCATTTCATGACCTATGTAATCTTTTCTACGACTTGTGTTTCCCGACTGTGATAAAAAAGATCTCTACTCGTAAATCCTCGAGATGGATTTCTAAAGGTATCAGAAGATGTAGTAAATGAAAAAAAGATATGTTATGGCAGTATAGGCGATCACGTAATATTGAAAATAAACTGTTACTCAAGCAATATTCAAAACGATTAAAAAAAGTGATCCACTTGACACAAATATCTCAAAATAGTACTGAGAAAAAAAATACGTGGAAAATAATTAATAGATGTAAATCAAACTTCCACTCTGAATCCGTAAAAAAATACTCAATGGTGGTAAACTAATAAAAAATAAATAAAATAAAATATTCTTTATTTCGGATAATAAAAATCCATAGTAGGAACACGACAAAACTAATAAACTTAAAATTAAACTTAAAATTAAATGACTCTGCGAACCAGAGACCTCCACAATGGGGATGAGATCCTGTCCGCTACAGTCACCAGGATTTGATTGCGGCTGCCACGCATTCTGCAGATCAGGGATGCCGTTTTGTTGCGAATGACGGCATGAAAGCTATCAGTGTGATATAGCGCGAACATCCCTGATGCACTACAGAAACGAGGCAGCCCCAACATCATCCTGAAAATATTATTATACTGGATACGCAGGTTATCCAGCGACCTTTTGGTATGACTGGTCCACAGATTCCCAATGTAGATGCTCTGACAGTATGTCTTAAAGAGCGTAACCTTAACTTCTTCAAAGCATCGGTAGAATCTGCGGGCCAGCATGTTACCTCTGACCGCTAGGCACCTGTGCTCCCTCTCGATGTCTACATCGTCCTTAAGGCCGTCGGTAAGGAAATGCCCCAGATACGTAAATTTATAGACACGATTAATGTTTAATCCATTTAACGTTAACTAACGTGCGTGATCGGGACATCTACCAGCAGCCCTAAAGACCATGTATTCACTTTTCTAACCATTATACAAAAGGCCATGTGTATGAGCATAGACCTCACACACCTTTAGCAGCTCTCCGAGACCCCCCACCGTCGGACTCAGCAGCACCATATCGTCCGCGTAGCTAATGTTGTTCATACTAACGCCATCCACTGAGCAACCGACGCGCCCGCTACTGAGCTCGACGATGAGGTCATTTACATATAGATTGAAGAGCTTGGGAGATGACAACCCTCCCTGTCTCACCCCGCTCTCCAGCCCATATGCTTCGGAGAGTGTATCGGCCCACCTCACAAAGTTGGTCTGTTTGCTATACCAAAATTTTAAAACATTGAGAACGACTGCCGGCACACCCCTGTCCCTCCACTTTTCCCAGAGCACATCGTATGACACAAGATCGAACGCCTTGGAGAGGTCAAGAAAACAGGCATGTACCGGCGTCCTACGATCAGTATAGTACCGGACAGCATGCTTGAGACTCAAGATTGCGCTTTCAGTGGATAGCCCAGGCCGAAACCCAAACTGAGCGTCATGCAATGTTACGTATTTATCCAAGCAAATATCAAGCATACCGTCCAGCATCCTAGCAATCGCAGTCGCTAGAGATATGGGACGGTAGTTCCCCTTGTCAGAGATATCCCCAGTCCTGTTCTTCACAATAGGCACCACATTGGTTTTCATTAAGTCGTGCGGCAAATAGGAGTGAGTCATGCACACTGCGAAAAACAAGGCCAGGACCCTCGGCAGGTGAACCCCCGCATGCTTCAAGTGCTCAACACTAAGCCTCAGAGCTAATAGACGACAATAAAGGGCCCAGCGGGGAGCACACCTTAAAATGCTCAATGAACATATTCGCAATATGGGCTGGTTCACTTTTCCCACCTACACTCACCGGAAGGCCAGGCCTAATATCGAGCTTCTCAGTAGCCTTCCAAAGGAGAAACCCGTTTCTGGGCCTAACCGTTACACGAATCAGACATGTACTAAAAAAATCTTCTATCTTGTTTAATTAACCCATTTAAAACTTAGCCTCAATTACAATGGCAAAGTGTAGAAAAAAAGTAGATTTCAAATTTTTGTTTTAAACAACTTTTGTAAACCGTTATAACACTTATTTTAATATACGTCACTAACTTAACAAACGCTGGCATTATATCAATAGAGCGTAACCTAAGAATATGATCGATATAGTGGAAATCGATACTGTTACAAATAATTAAATAATACTCCATAGTTTTCGTATCGATTCGTAAAATCAATTTAAAATAAAAAAATCTGGACTCTAATTAATTTTGAACGTAAGCACCATAAAAAAAATAATTAAAATAAATAAATAAACGATAAAGCTGTTTGCACCACGGACTGCACTAGTAATCGGCAAATGTCAATGTCAACGTCTGTCAATTGTCATGGTGGTAATGCCATGTTATTAATGTTATTCGCTTTTCGTATTTTTGCGCAAGTGAATATGTTTTTCTGTGTTTCTCCGGATTAACTATTTCATAAAACCTCTGCTCGAATTTGATTGCTTGCCTTGATTGATTGCCTTCTGACTGATCCTCGCTTGAACATTGGACACCCATTGCCATTACCTAAAACCTCATCAAGATAGGCTGCGGGCGCTGCAGTCCAACGCATGTGCATTTCAGATTTCCTACGTAAATCTGGAACGCACATGCGCTGTGCTACAAAGCTTCAAAAATATCAGTTTATATTTTATAAATAGTAATAAAAATAACCTAAAATTGACTGATTGACATTGTCTGATTTTAACAATTTGGCCATTGCTGGGAGACGTGAAAATAGGACTCGTGAAACCTTCCTAAATGCTAACCTAATTTATGGCTAAATTCCAGCCCTGTAACGCCAGGCCCAAGTTTCTATGGAGTTTGGGTTTCTCCTTTGCTGAAATCTTTAGCAGATCTATGTTTGACCAGCATGTCCATTTTAAGTTGTTCCTGGTTATTCTGGCACCACTTCAAACGAATTTTAAAAATTTTACGTGTCTCACACATTTCATCAAAAATAATGCCAGTAGAGGGCCGGTTACAATCTACCCAGATCCAGAATTGAAGCCTCGCCGCCCGATGAGCTTCACGAACATGTTTGTTCCAGCCGCATAAGTGCATGCTCTTGCCCTTTCCACAGCCGCGCTTCCCACTAAACCCCACAGCGGCATCACTCAAGATGCGCACAATGTTTTCATACATTTTGTCCAATACACTTTTGTGGCCTTCCGAACTACATAACCTACGACTGCATTCAGAGAACTCATTGGGAAAGTCTATGTCGCGTAATTTCATGTGACACAATTTACGATACTTATTTACTTGAGTTTCATCTCTCTCACCCCACACAACAGAGCTCCGCCTCCAATCTACTGTCATATGCTTAGACCTTACAACACTAATGTCACATTTTACAAGTAAAGGTAAATGATCAGATAAGTACACATCTTCTATAACTCGTACCTCTATGATGGTTTGCAAGGCCGACAGAGACACTACGCAATGGTCCAGCCAACGTCTACACTCATGAGCCTCACTGATAAAGGTGTAAGTATTACCCTGTAAGCCTAACTTTTCAACGTCAGCACAAATCCAAGACTGATCAGAACAAAAATTAATCAATTCATTAAAGAAAGATTCATGAGGGTGAGCGTTGAAATCACCTAAAATAAATACATTTTCAACATCCTCACTGTCTACAATTGCACTTATTTCACAAAGAACCTCAGTTAGAATAGACAAGTTGTCAGGTGAGTCAATTGGCATATAAACCGAAAATACTGGTGTCGTGTCTAGTCGGCAACTGCACGACGGTTGATGTCGGGATGTAATATATATGCTAGTTGCGCGGTAAACTCTGCTTGCGCGATGCAGGATTTTGCGTGACGTCAGTGTGATGCGTAGTTCGTATGTGGCGACGTAGATGCCGCCACATCACTCCCCTCCGGAGACCGGAGGTCGATAGTGGGCTGAGTCGTGTATCTTGCGATGCTTGCCAGTGCCAGAGGTGGTTCCAGTGGGTCGGAACCGGTTGTCGCATAGTTCGTGGTAGGTCGGAACTGTCTGCGGTGATGCCCCAGTGAGTCGGGGTGGCGCTGCGTTATGCTCCAGTGAGTCGGACGTGGTACAGCGCCGGGTTGAGGGCTGACTGCTGGCGTCGACCAGGAGAGGGTTGAAGAGCTCTGCTTGTTGATCGGCCGAAAGTGCAGTGTGCTGTGCCAAGTTGGCTGATGAGGCTTAGGGTGATGACCAGATATGCGCGGTCGCTGCATGCTCGTGGTCAGGATACCCGTTGAAGCCGTGGGTGCTGGCTGGCTGCGTGACTCGCCGCTCGAGAGCTTGAGGAAGTGATGATGATGACGTCACGCTGATGTAGTTGCACGAAGGCTGCGCTGACGTTCATTTTCGGGGTCACCAGTATAGAGGCATGGGGAACAGGGTGTAAAGTTCACTCATCCTCCATAGAAAAGGGAGGATCCTCCGACCAGACGGGTGTCGTGTCTGGTGGGCAACTGCCCGAAGGTTGACGTCGGGATGTTGTATATATGCTAGTTGCGCGGTAAACTCTGCTTGCGCGATGCAGGATTTTGCGTGACGTCAGTGTGATGCGTAGTTCGTATGTGGCGACGTAGATGCTGCCACAATAGAATAAACGAGCGGCCATCAACAACAGCCCGAAAAGCTGCCAGTCGGGCGCTGACACAAGGCAACACAGTAACATTTTCAAACATACCTTTTCTCCAGAGTATGGCCACTCCCCCATAAGGTCTTCCCTTTAACAAACCCATCAACGTGTCCACCGCTGACTTACCAGTGTACTCAAAATCTTCAGAAATAGTCCCCAATAATGGTATGTCATGGGGGAGTAACCACGTCTCTTGCAGTGCGACCAAATCGGACATATCACATAGTTCTCGAACATTATCAATAGCCCTCTTAATCGACTTACAATTAAAACTAATCAAATTAAAATATTCTTTACTATTTATGCTCATACTGGTAATAATAATTTACTAGCGTCAAAAATTCGGTTTCGTATTGTACATAAAATGTACAAAGCGCCTAAATGTTATTCCATTAGGCCAAAATTTATGATTCAAAAATAACTTTAAATTACATTTAGAAACATATACTTTATAAGCATTGTACTTTTTAGTCTGTTTCATATTTATCATTTTCAGAGTTAGAGTACCTAACGTTTTTTTTATCTTTAATGTAACTAACAATATCGTTTTCACTAGTTTCTTTACTAACGTTAGAGATATATAGCGGAACTTAAGTTTACTTGAACTTTACTAATAAATGACCCTAAAGAAATGGCTACGATATTCAATGATGACTTTAAAAACTCAATTCATCCTGAAATTAATTGTAATACTTACTAGTATTATAATTAATTTCAAGATATAGCATTATTATGCTATATCTTGCGTAAATTATTATCCCAAAACTCTATTTGTGACACCGACATATTCGTTGGAAATATTTAAATATTATCAATTCATTAAAGAACACAAATAGCGTGGGTTATGATGGAATAACTAACAAAATTTTAAAATCTGTGTCGCATATACACTCGCGAGCAAAAGTATGGAATCACTTACTTGGAATTGAACCCGCGCGATCTTGAGTACTTAATAACTAGTTAAGAATAATAAAAATGGTACGCGAGTGTAGTTGCACCTGTTTTGAGTTTTATTTATTTTATTTATTTAACAGTTTATGTACACAAATATAAACAGACAAGAAGAAAGGAACAGAAAAATATGAACAAAGGTGATGCTTATTTCTAAAGAAATCTCTTCCAGCATACCTGCAATAGGACAGTAGACATAGAGATGTAGACAACGTGTGTAAGGTAAAAGAGAAAACAAAATACATAAAAACAAAATAAAACTATTCGCTAATTTAATTATACAATAAGAGAATATACTTACATAAATACATACTTCTAAAATAAATATCACTAAAATACTTATATACTTATAATTAATAGTATAAAATAATAAGTACATAATATGCAACTATGGCAAAGTGGAAAGAAAGTGTTCTTTCACTCTTCTTTTAAAAACAGCAACAGTTTGGCAGTCCCTAATGTCAGGCGGAAGTGAATTCCACAGCCGAACCGCGTGCACAGTGAAGGAGTAGGAGTAGAAGTCGGTAGAGTGGGGAGGGGATTTAAGGAGATTTCTAAGATGCGACCTGCAAGGTGCATCAGAAGGACGGGCGAAGGAAAAACGTTCCCGCAGATAGGATGGCGTACTAGGATTATGAAGGATGTTATATAACAGACACAATATCCGAGAGTTCCTGCGAAGACGAATGGGGAGCCACTTGAGGATCTTGCGAAAGTTAGAAACACGATCATACTTTTTAAGGTTAAAAACAAAACGAATGCAGATATTTTGCAAACGCTCAAGTTTATTCAAAAGCTCCTCGGTGGCATCCAAATAACAGGTATCAGCGTAGTCTATGATGGGCTGTATGAGAGTTTGAGCAAGGGAGTTTTATTATTATTCAATGCATAGAACATGGCCACTTTCCTAATTTGTTAAAAATTACCATTATTAAACCACTGCATAAAAAAGGCGATAGAGATGCTATTTCAAATTACCATCCAATAGCTCTGATACCGATTCAGATTTCTCTATAAACACATTCTTTGAAGTAAACAGTATACTGGTTAAAGAACAATAATTGTTTTCGAAAAAACAGATACGTTAATAAAGCTGTCTATGAATTATTTACAGAAATTGTTAGTAATGTTGACAAAAAAAATCTAATTGTAGCAATACTTATGGACATGTCCAAAGCATTCGATCACGTAAATCACGAACTATTATTAGGTAAGTTAGAACGATACGGTGTCAGGTGAAACATATTAAATCTAGTCAAAAGATATCTGACTGGACGTAAGCAAGCCACTGTTTTAATTAAATAGAATTTGTTCTAAATCCAAGATAGAAGATACTCATATGTCACCAATTGTTCTTGGGCCCTTGTTGTTTCTCATATATATTAATGATTTGCCAAAATGCACTGAGCATCAAACTGTTTTGTTTGCCGATGACAGTACACTTATTGTTCCATGTAAAAATATAGAAACTTATGAAGATGGCATAAGTAAGTCCTTCCTTTGCATCATAAATTGGTTACTTATAAATAAATTAAAAATAAACATAGATAAGACAAAGCTCGTGACATTTTATGAAAGAACAAAAAAACTTAACTTAAACATAGCATAAGCAGATCAAATAATAGCTGAAACAAGCAGTGCTAGATTTGTGGGACTTCACTTGGATATTCATTTTAACTGGAAATGTCATGTAGAAACTTTGTAAAAAACTAAACCAGTACTCATATGCCCTCTATAATCCAGAAAAAATAGTAAATGAGCCCGTTGTTCTCATTTCTTACAAGCCCTATGTCACATCTATTAAGTTTTGGAATAATATATTGTGGAAATTCCACTGACAAAGAAATTTCGTTTAAGGGCCAAAAAAAATGTATACGTGCTGTGTTTAAACTTAAACCAACTGAAAGCTGTATTCCATATTTCAAAAAATTTAAACTCTTAACTTTGCCCTGTATGTACATTTTTTAGACAGCAGTATTTGTCAAATCTAACTTCCATCTATTAGAAACATTGAGATCTAAACGACGCAACAGAGAGATATGCGCTAAGCCACATAGCACTGCTCTTTATACAAAACGTTTTTTAGGAATGCCATCTAGGATCTGTCACGCGGTAGCGTGTCAAGCCAAGTTCAAGTAACAGGATTGGCGAGCAGCACCGTGTGTAATATTACACGAACCATTTGGAGCCACTTTTGACCCCCTCATAACTCAAAAACTATTTCACATAAACGTGTCAAAGGAGAAGGGAAGGACTCCATAGTCTCCTGGGCCCAGGTGTTAACTCAATCAAACTAGCCTTATTAGTAAGAGGACATAATAACAAGGCCTCACTGAAAGTTTGGTGAAATTTGGCTATCCAGGAATCAAGTTATATGAAGTATAGTAAAATTGAGGTTACATTTATAACATTGTAGTTTTTGGTGTTATTTGCGAAATATTTTTGAATGGCTTCGCTTATGTAATGGTTTTATGCATAGAGTTCAAGAAGAGAGTCTTAAAGTGTGACGTGTCGAAGATCTGACACGTTTGGCACGCCCTGGACAGTCGCTACAGTCGAAGACAAGTCTCTACATTCAATATCCTGAACTTAGAAGCAGTAGGTACCTTTTAAAAAAGGGAGAAGAGGAATTAAAATAAAACACCAATATATGTATAAAATTTTAATTATTCATCTACAATAATTATGAGAATGTCACCTAAGTTTTGTGCAGGAGGTACGATATTTTCTTGGTATTTTGCCCAACATATATTATGCACATTACATGGGCACAGCAGCCTACAGTCCTTCTACCTTCAATAAAATTACAATAAAAGCCTAACATTGAATGAATCACGAGCAGACTCATTGCGAAGAAGGTGGTTGCGGCAGCGGACACAGACACTGGAATGGCCAACTTGGGTTGGTGCTTTAATCGGACGTCTTCCAAGAGCCACATTTTGGGCCAAGTTCCAACATGCTGGGCATACATAGTACTTACTGGTTACCTGAAATAAGTTAACTATTTAAATCATGTTCATCCATAAACAAGCTTCATTACATCCTAATGCATGTTCAACCAAATCGCTACGTCCCGGCCAAGACCGAAATGGTCCCAATAACTGTCAATACCTCAAAGCACCTTAATCTGGGACCGAATCGGTCCCATCGGGACTTGATCGTTACCTACACCTTTTTTATGAGTAAATCGGTCAAACAGCACATTCCATAGATTCGTATGGCGAATTAGCTATTAAGTATTGTTTTAATATATGCTATCCAACAAAGAGACAGCCGACAGACATGACACCGGTGACCGTAAACAGTAGGTACATAACTCTGGTTTTGTTCGCTTGATAAGCTAAAATCTCGACTTGAATATGTACTTACAGGCTGAGATGCACGCCACTGTCGAATAACTGATAAATCGCCTCAACGTCCAAGACTCTTCTGCCAATAAGAGTTACTGCGACCAGTCGCAATGGTACAATTCACACAGTGATCCATGTTGTCAATATCCGATCGATAGGCGCAGGGCCGCATTTAGGGCAGGGCAACAGGGGCACTGGTCCCGGGCCTCCACAAAGAAGGGGGCCTCCACAATTTGTTTTTTTTTTAAGATAAGAAAAAGATACATCCTTTGTGTCCTTCGAAGAAAAACAGTACGCAATCATCAAGGAAAAAGAAGTTTACAATCGCAAGATATCTTTTTTAAATTGTTTTTTTTATCTGTTCCACAAATTTTTCGGGGCCTTCACTTCTTGGTTGCCCCAGGGCCTTCATACCTATAAATCCGGCCCTGGATAGGCGTAATCAGTTGTCCAAAATAGAGAGTCAGGTAATTCAAAGTAGCAAGATCCGTCGAATAGTCCTTTATAATATGCAAAGCCGAGGTCGTGGAGTTATACATGGAAAATACATGCGCACTCAGAATGAAAGAAAACAAACGCTTGCCGATTATTTCTGCCTGTCATCTGTCAGTCGGTGACTAGTATTGCCAACTGAAGAAAAATAAAAAGAACTCGATTCGCTATGAATCGATTCCACGAAAAGATTGATAAGCACTTGTCATTCGATTTTCATACATATTCTGAGATTTTACCGATTATTGATATCGATTACTAAGAATTTAGGCATCAATTTAATCGATTATTTTGTTTCATAACTTAATTTAACTTTTCTCGCTTCCTAGATAGAAACATGGTACTGTATTTTGTGATTTCCTTTAGAAAAATATAACGGTTTTTTTAATACACATTTCAACTAGTTAACTGCTGGGCCCAGAATTTCCCATCTCCTTTGGTTCATATATTGAGTCTTGCAAGATACATATGTGCTCCAATTTCATAAACATATCGACGTTTAAATGGTAATAAGGCATAAGCGACATTTTGCTCGAAAATGAGTTATGAATGCCATCCTACTTTAAAATAGAGATTAAGTAGGATGGCATTCATAACTCATTTTCGACCAAAATGTCGCTTATTTATTTATTTATTTATTTATCATAAACTAATTTTATAAAAAAAAAACCTTTACATATTACTATGCCCCGCAAAACCATTTTCACGGTTTGTCTGCGGGAACAGAACAAACAATTTTACAATAAAAGGTTTATTAGTGCGGACACTTAATTTACACTTCTTGCACTTCTAAAGTAACCAACGATGTTGTCTTATCTTATATGTATCAAATGACTATAATCTAAAAAAATCTTACAAAACACTTAACCCCCCAACAATCTGCAAACCACTTTCCTAAGAACTTAGTTTACAAACTCCCGAAAAAGAACTGCTTAAGTAATTTGGCAAATTTACCTTTTAGTTCCTGACTTCTTATATCAGTAGGCAATTGGTTGAGAAGGTATGGTACTCTTTTATCAAGCGTTCGGTCGCCAAAATAATTCCGTATTCTAGGTACATCAAATTTACCTGCTGATACCATCCTAGTTGCGTGGTTATGGGTAACTAGCGAGTGACGCTCCCAGCTGCCATGGCTGTTAACCAGAAGTAGGTATTTTTGTTTTAAGCTGAAAGGAAGAATTTTGCAAATTTTAAATAACTTATTATAATCATCTTTGCATTTATTTTTAGTTTTCTTACTTACTAATAGTTTTAAAAATCTATTTTTTGTGCTTCTAACTTTTCTAAGTTACTTTTGAATGTGAGTCCATAGCAGTCGTGAGCGTAACTTAATATTGGGTCAACTAATTGTAGATAAAGACACTTAAGGGTATTACTTGGCACTTTAAAGCGTAGATGGTAGAATTTACCGAGCAATATTCTAAGTTTATTACACAAGTACTCTATGTGGTTTGACCACGAAAAGTTCTCGTCTACCTTTACTCCGAGATATGTTACACATTTATCGCGTACAATTGGTTTACAATTACAGTTAACATAATTGTTATGAAATGAAATGAAATGAAATGAAATGAAATGAAATTGTTTATTCTGTAAATAGGATATGACAATCACTTTTACACGTCATATTAAAAAATAAGCTAGATGGAGTCGACATTTCCTATCTGACTACCCCTGAGAAGAAATGGCGAAACAAACTCAAGGGTCAAAGTCTCTTTTAAAGTCTAGACATAATCTTGGTCAGATCATGTGAGGACCATGTAGATCTATGTCTGAAATGGTCTTTTGAGGAAAGAACCACACAAATTTGAGTGGACCTGTCCAGTCAGTGCAAGCATTTGTCAGTAATCGTGTAGCTCAACTCAAAACTTAAGGAGCTCAACGACTCGACGAACAATACCAAGGAAAGGACAATTGGGTTGGCCGCATAAAGAACTCAAAATGCCAAACCATCATTAAAACTAAGACAAAAAATAACAACAAGAAATAAATAAAAATGACCCACATAGTGCTCACATTCACAATAATTAAAGTAATACTCGTATAATACTTTTTAAGGTACATAAATATTCACGTAATTTTGCTTATAATATTCATCAATGTCAATATGTACATATAGTTGTATATAATGATGATTTTGCATAATTTAAATATCAAATTTTATGGTTTTAGCACAAAGCTTATCAGAGCGAGCAGCTCAATCCCAAGCTTTTTTGTCTTCTAAATAATCTGAAATTTTATAGTACCCTTTTTTACAAAGTTTGGTTTTAATACAGCTTTTAAATCGTTTAATGGGTAAATTTCGAATAGCAATAGGAAGTTTGTTGTAAAAGCGTATACATTGACCCATGAACGAGTTGCCTACTCTGTGGAGGCGAGTGTGAAGTACAGCAAGATTATGTTTATTCCTGGTATTTAAACTGTGGATATCGGACATTTTCTTAAAATTTGATATATTTTTGTGTACATACATAAGATTATCAAATATATATTGAGAGGCTATAGTCAGAATATCTATTTCTTTGAATTTTTCTCGAAGGGAATCTCTTGGACCTAGGTTGTAAATGGCTCGAACAGCCCTTTTTTGCAAAACAAAGACGGTATTAATGTCCGCACAGGTTCCCCAGAGAAGAATCCCATATGACATAAGACTATGAAAATAACTAAAATAAACAATTCTGGCCGTATCTACATCGGTTATCTGTCGAATTTTTTTAACAGCATAGGCGGCCGAACTTAGCCTTCCTGACAATTTTTCTATGTGTGGGCGCCATTGTAATTTAGCGTCAATAGTTATTCCAAGAAAAACTGTCGACTCAACAGGGTCCAACTCTATTCCATTAAGTTGAACATTGGTAGTTAGCTGCCTGACATTTGGCGTTGAAAATTTAATAAGTTTAGTCTTTTTTTCGTTCAGGAGAAGATTATTTACATTAAACCAATGGACAACTTTAGAGAGTGCATCGTTAACATGTTCAAAGTTGACCAGCAGTCGTTTAATTTTAAAAATGAGGGAAGTGTCATCTGCGAACAATACAATCTTGTGATTATCCCTTATGTGATAAGGTAAGTCATTTATATAGATTAGAAACAAGAATGGACCTAGAATTGAACCCTGCGGAACGCCCATAGTGACCGCAGATCCTGCAGATCTCTTGCCATTTATATCAACCCTCTGAATTCTATTATTAAGATAGGAAGTCAGAAGGTCGAGAGCCCTGTCCCTCATACCATAGTGGTGCAGTTTCCTGATGAGAGTATCATGATGGACGCAATCGAAGGCCTTAGACAAGTCGCAGAAAATGCCAAGAGCATCCTGCGACTCCTCCCAAGCCTCGAAAATGCTCTTCAGCAATTCCACGCCCGCGTCTGTAGTTGAACGACCCTTCGTAAAACCAAACTGTTTCAGATGAAATAAATTACATGAATTGAAATGTCCTAACATTTGTTTTAAAATTATTTTTTCAAAGATTTTGCTCAATGTAGGTGATATCGAAATAGGTCGAAAATTCGTGGGATCAGTTGTGCTGCCAGATTTGAACAGTGGAATCACTTTGCTAAGTTTCATCAGATCAGGAAATATACCAGATGCAATACAAGAGTTAAAAACAATTGCTAAAAAGGGTGAAATAACATCAATTATTGAAGACATTGTATTTACTGATAATCCCCAAAGATCAGTAGTTTTTTTTACATCAAGTTCTTTAAAAGATTCCAAAATGTCTTTAGGGCTAACAACTGTGAATTTAAAGTGTTTATCACATTCTGGTACACATTCTTTTAGTATTGAGAAAGCAGAAGTGGAGGACGACGATGACAGAGTTTTGGTTGTTAAAAAGGGAATATTAGTGAAGAAGTTTTCAAACTCTGTTGCCACCTCCACGTCTGCCCTAATATCTGCATCATCGATTTTTAGATGGAAGTCACGATTCCGTACTGTCGGTCTTCCCGTTTCAGAATTAATAATATTCCAAGTTGTTTTAATTTTATTTCCAGAAGATTTTATTTTATTTTTAATGTGTATGGCTTTTGCTGAGGAACAGGCTCTTTTAAAAGTTTTAGAATAATTCTTAACAAATTCTTTAAAAGTTTCATCATGGTTATATGTTTTTTCATGATACAGTTCATATAACCTCAACCGACTTTTGTAAATACCTGGTGTTGCCCAGTCACTAAATATAACGCGATCATAAACAGGCAATGTTTTTGAGGTGAATACCTTCCTAAATTCACAATTGATGAGGTTAAATAGTAAAGTATATGCTTGGTCCGGGTCAGTGTGATAAGGCAAACCCGGTAGTTTTTCCATTAAATTATTTTTAAATTGTTCTAAGCGACTTTTGTTAACAGGAACAAAACTCACAAGTTTTCTTTGAACTCTGATTATTTTCTGAGGGAAAGTGACCAACTGGCCACAGTGATCAGAGTCCAACTCATTTACAATTGAATGGCTAGAAGGTCTTAAATTTGTAAAAATATTGTCAATACAGGTAGCGCTAGTGGCAGTTATTCTAGTTGGCTCAAAGAATGTATTGTACAAATTATAGGATTTTAATAAAGTTATAAATTTATTTACTGCAGCAGATTTTTCCAATATATTAATGTTGAAATCTCCACAGACAACAAGTGTTTTATTACTGTTACAAGTCTTTAATAATACTTCTTCCATATATTTCTCGAAAATATCATATGAAGCACATGGGGGCCTGTACACGCTCATTACAATGAACTGCTCAAGCTCAATGCAAGCTATTTCAATAACTCGCTCAACAGAGAGGCTCACAATATCCTTACGTTCTTTAAATTTCGTATTGTTACGAACAATTATTAGAGAGCCACCACGTATCATATTAACTCTGCTGAACGAGCTGGCAACCTGGTGATTGTTAAAGCTGAACATGAACTGGTGGACTTTTAACCAATGTTCAGTTACACATAGAATATCAATATAATTACAGTTCATGAACAGCTCCAGTTCCAATTCCTTACCTATCACACCCTGTATATTTTGATGAACGATTTTTAGAGTATTATTATTACATTTATTTAGGTTACTGCAATTTGATGGGTGTGATATTAAAGAACTTTGTGTAACATTAAGACGATTTAAACCTTTATTTAAATTATCTTCATTTGTTAAGCAAGAGGTTTCCTCTATTGTCCTAATTTCTAATTTAAATGATAATCAATGTCATTAGTTGATGCCAAATGATTGGCAGAATTGTTTAAAATATCATTGCATTGCTCAAAAGAAGCAAGTTGTTTAGCCAAGTTTTTGGCTGAGATAGAAAAAAAATATGATAGCGACACAGCTATCTGTCTTTTGTAAAAGTTAGAAAGATAGTACATAATAATATTATATCTATCTTTTGTCAAATACAAATTATTACCAACATAATTGTTAGTATCAATTAAATGGAATTGATTATTATTAAATGTCAAATTATGCAATGTCAAATTAATATCAAATCTTAACTTATTTTCTTCCTGTGGCAAACTGTTACTATAAGTAAACAACACAATTTTTCTTAAACTAAGATTACACAATGTTCTATAATATTGGAGCAATTCTCCTTTGTTCACATTTCCCCTATTACCCATAAAAATTAATAAAGTAGTGTCCTTAGTGAAGTTACATTTAATAAATTTTTTCATAATATCAAATAAAGAACAACCAGGCATACAGTAATTTATTATGAAGTGTCCCGGATATTCATCTGTCAACAAGTGGCCTAAGTCCTTTCCAATTTCATCACAAAATAATACTATATAATTTTTTACACTTTGTTTAGATTGTTTATTGGAACTATTAATAGCAGGAAATGTCAAATCAACACAGGGCTGCGGTAAGGTGGTATTCCATCTTGTCAATGAATGGTCCGGTGTAAGTACATTGGATGGTGTTTGACAATGCTCACAGTTGTTTTTTTGTGAGTACACCAGCTCATTCATTGCCAACACATATTCCCTCATGAGATCTTCAGAGGTATTATATTTGTGATGAATTATATATAATTAATATATAATTATATATAATTAATATATATATAATTAATATGAATGCATGTAAACTCATGTGTGTACATCGAAGGTGGTTTGCCAGGTGGTAGTAAATAAGGTGAGCGTATCACAACTAGCTTAGTTTTATCCGCGTTTAGAATTATCCCGTTGTCGTGTGACCATTTAACAACTCGATCTACGTCGTGCTGCACGAGTCGACAGGTTTCAGCGAGGTCAGCGCCAGCGCGTAGCACGCACAGGTTATCCGCAAACAAGTACGCTGAGCAGCTGCGTAAAACGCCGCACAAGCTATTGACGTGCATTAGGTAGCATACAGGCCCGCATCCCGCGCACTGCGGCACCCCGCACCTCACCTCCCTCGCGTCACTGTACGACTCGTCCACCTTTACGCGATAGTATCTCTTCGTTAGATAGTCTCTAAACCAGTTGTTAAGTGGTTCGCCCACCCCGCACTCCCCCATAGCATTTGATAAAGTATTTGTTTCTAAGGTATCAAATGCCCTTTTAAATGCCACTGTGTGGATCGCCCGGAGGACACGGTGGAGCATACGGTGGAGGTCTGCCCGGCTTGGGCAGAGCACCACCGTGTCCTCGTGGAGGCGATTGGCGGCAGAGACCTCTTACGTCCGGCCCTGGTTCAGGCCATGGTACGGAGCGAGAGGGCATGGGCAGCCGTCACCTCCTTCTGCGAAGCAGTAATGCTCGCGAAGGAGGAGGCGGGACGGTTGAGGGAAAGGCAAGTTTCGCGCCCTCTCGCCCCTAGCCGCCGCAGGAGACGCCCAGGGCGTCGGGAATCCCGGGCGGATTTCCGGCCACCGTAGGCGCGGGCTTGCGGACGGTGAGCAATGGGTAGCTCACCGTCCGGTAAGGACCAGGCCCGGGTCGACGGCGCGTCGTATTCCACGCGCGCCTCAAAGAGATGTCGTCAGCACATACAGTAGGGGTTCACTAGGGCCGATGCCTGCTGGGGTCGCGGGAAGGTACTTATGGGCCACCGAGGCCACCGCAACACAGGCAACAGGAAGGAATACGGGTGGGTTTTAGTCAGTAAGAGTCTGACACACCCTCCCGCTCGGCCCAGAGCGGGAGAAGTTATTTGATGATTTCCCATCCTCAAAAAAAAAAAAAAAAAAGCTATTGACGTGCATTAGGTAGCATACAGACCCGCATCCCGCGCCCTGCAGCACCCCGCACCTCACCTCCCTCGCGTCACTGTACGACTCGTCCACCTTTACGCGATAGTATCTCTTCGTTAGATAGTCTCTAAACCAGTTGTTAAGTGGTTCGCCCACCCCGCACTCCCCCATAGCATTTGATAAAGTATTTGTTTCTAAGGTATCAAATGCCATTTTAAAGTAAAAAAAAAACGACTACTACAAATTGCTTTTTATCTAAATAATTATTAATCTCATCACAAAACCTAGATAACAAGGTGGTCGTACTTTTACTCTTTTGGAATCCATGTTGGCATTTACTAATAATGCTATTTTTTGAAGATAATTTCCTAGTTGATTTACAATACATTTTTCTATTATTTTGTCTACACTTGATAATATAGCAATCGGCCTGTAATTGGAAAATGTCTTACGATCACCTTTTTTAAAAATAGAGCGCACTATAGCCTCCTTTAGCTTGCTCGGGCATGTATATGTCCTTACACATAAATTAATAAGACGTGCAAGCTCGGGACTTACTATATTGACCAAATATTTAAGATCAGACATGCGTATGAGATCACTTCCGGGTGATTTATTTGTATCCATACCTGCTATAACTCTCTTAACATCCTGACTATTCACCGGCTGCCATCGCATACACACACTCTTCTCCTTGACGTACGTGCTTCTATATAACCATTTCGCATCACAATCATGTTTTATATTTTCAATTTCGTTTGTAAAGGTTGACGAGAACTCATCACAAATTTCTTTCACACTGCCTTGCATCTTAATGTTATTTAAAATTACGCTATATAAGGATTGTTTATTCTTCCCCATCAATGCATGTATTCTATCCCATAACTTCTTTATGTTATTGTTACAATCTATTATACTTTGCTTATCGTATTCATTTTTACATTTAGTTAATATTTTATGGCATTAGTGTATTCTAAACGTTTCACCATATTCTTTGGTTCGTTACTCCACACTGGAAAACGTCTGTCCCGTTCTAATAATAGTTTCTTATGATCTCTCGTTATCCAATTTTTCTTATTTCGGACTCCTTTGCTAATAATTTTATCTCTATAGCAAGATTCATAAACACTAGCAAATATTTGTCTGAAAGATTCATATAATTCGACAGGACATTCGATCAGCAAGAGATTATCAAAATCTATACACGATAATTTCTCCCGCACCGCGCGATTATCAAGGACACGTCGTCTCGTAGGCTCAGTGAGCGCGCGCGAGTATGACGCTTGCGCAGTCGCACCCGTAAATATAGTGGTGTTCTGGCTATCAATTGGAGCGCGGTTCCATTCTACTGCTACCGCAACTGGGTAATGATCGGATATTTTGGTTCGTATTATAGCTGATTGCATATGTGCAAGAGGCGCTCGAATATAAATGTGATCTAAACATGATTCTACTAAACTGCCCATGACAATTTCGCTACGAGTGATATGATCTATACATTTTGTAAACCCATATTCACCTAATAGATCTTCATACAAAGTTACCTGTCTATCCTGTTGTTTAAGTAAGTTAATATTTATGTCACCGCATAAAATCACTTTAGTGTTATGTGGTATGTTATTAAGCAAATTACGAAATTCGTCAATAAATTGTACTATTTTATCTTGTTTATTTATTTTAGGAGGCCTATAAATGGAAATTAAATAAATCAGCTCGTCGGCGTACTTAAATGAAATGGAAACGCACTCGGCGGAGCGCATCTCGGTAGGTATCAGCGACTCAATCACCCGAGCCGCGAGCCCCTCCCGCGCATACCCTAATACCCCTCCACCGGTTCGCCCGGTGCGGGTGAAACTATTTATTGTGTACCCATTAATCTTATAGAAACCCAGACAATTAAAATGTATATTTGGTTCTGTAATAACTATTACATCAAAATAATGTAGATTATTATTTAAACTAACTAATAACTCGTTAAAGTGTTTTTTTATCGATCTTATATTAACATGAATTAGGCAAAAGTCGAAATTTCTACCTAATGTTGATGTCCAGCTCTGTATGTCATCAACACAAACTGGAACAACTTGACCATCTGTTATTGTATCAATATTGTCGAGGATCGAGAATGTTGTTAATAATGTTATCAGATCTACACATCACTTAGGTACCTATCAGTCCAGGTAGTTAGACACATGACTTTCACTTTTTGAGTAGTTCACGAATATCGGCTTCCGACCTAACCCAAACAGATTTATCACCTTCTACCTTCTTTGCCAGTATTCTGCCGTTTACGACTCATATGTACTTGTAAATGTCCTTGAGTTGAGTCTTGGTATTCCATAACAATTCCCGAGCGGTTTTTGTTAGATCTTCATTAACGTAAATCTTATTTTTCTGTGAACCTAAAGTAATCATACTGCTGTTTACACTAACGAGCTTACGTCGATTTGCTAACCAAGAATTCCGACTTTCTGTACCCGTACTCTTGAATCCTATTACTATCGTGGCTGGTTTGTCGCTTGCTTTCCGTTGTTGACGACGGCTCGCCCATTCGATATCGACGCAGTTCACCTCCAATGTATCTCCGAGTTTTTTGACTACCTCCATTATATTTTCGTCAGGCATTTGCTCGATACCTACCACTTCGATGTTATGTTTACGTGTGGATTGTTCAAACTCATGCACTTTTTGCTCAAGTGCAATATTACATTTTTCTAGGTACACACATTTATTATTGACACTTTCGACGGATTTTTCAAGCTTACAAATCTTTTTTTTTCGATTCTTCGTGTTCTGCCAATATGGTGTCGTATTTCTCCGAGAGGACTGTCATGCTAGTTAAAATAGAATTTAGTTGTTTTTTAAATCCTGGAAGCGAATTAACTTTGTTCTGTATATCCTTTAGTATTTTTTCGAACCCTTGTCCCTCTACTTCCTGCTCCTCTTCCTCGGATTCTTCATCTTCGCAATTATTGCAAAAAACTCGTGTTCTACCTGCTTTCATATCTGCTGCCAAACCTTTTACACAATTCCTATGGAATGTTCCTTGGCAAGTACCTTGACACACAAAGTGAGATCCATTACTCGCCAGTTTCTTCTTGCACTTTTGACACTGCATATCCAATAATATGCCTTATTACCTTTTAACCGTCGATATCTCAAACGGTTATTTAGATATTAACATCCAAAAATCGTCATTTTTATTACTGACCTATAGATCAAAACTCTAACCCAGTTCCAGATGACCTAGAAAGTTCAAATTTGTCATGCAGATAGGTAATTAGGTGAATACAAAGGAATAAATTAAACATTGTAAAAGCCAATTATTTTTAAAAGAGTAATCGTGGAGTTTCTTGCCGGCTCTTCTCCATAGGCAACAACCAATTGGAACCGTGCACCTAGCTTCTGACGTTTCATAAGTGCCCATGTAGGTTTATGTGAAATAAAATTATTTTGATTTGATTTGATTTGAAATCAGAAACTGGTAAATTTATATCATTTTATTACAATTTTTCACTTAATTGATTCTATTAAGAACACTTAACTTATACTTAGTGCCTGTAACTGTAATAATGTAAGAATCAGCAATCAGCAATCAAAACTTATGACAGCCGGTCTTTATGTGGATTTTAAGGTCTTCACGTGAATATATAACGAGTTGAATACCATCCTTAATTTTTTTTAATCCAAATATTTCCGTTTTAGTACTTAAAAATAAGAGTATAGTCGACTTTCGTATTTATTACGTTATTAAAACTGGGATTTAGTATTAATTATTGTTTCAATATTTAGAGCACATCAATAGTGTAAGATCCTTACTTATAAATAATGATTAAATAATATAGGCATTTCGGTACACGGCGCGCGGTGCGACGCCGGAGCAGCGGGGTGGGAGCGGTGCGATAAAACCTTGACGCGAACGTGTCCGAGCGAGTGGCACCGCGCTCATAAGCGCGAGCACAGACTACAATATAATGAGCGCAAGCGCCGTCTTGCTGTCCGGTTGTCTCTCGATATCTGACCTATAAGGTTGCGACTTATGCTACGAAATTCACAGGTTTTCTTAAAAAAAATACTTATATATTTGCCTTGGTTGTTGACTTCAACGACAAAAGAAGTGAGATCTAAATGGGTGCCAAGTTCAATGGTCAGTCCTGAAATTTATTTATAACAACATAAAATATCATTTATTCTTATAACTTAGGATAATATATTGTAGCCTAAGATCTGACTTGGCTAGTTCTCATATACACTGTGTTGCACTGTAGTTGTGGTATTCATGTCTGGTTCAGTTAAAACTATTGATTTGCTGTTTTCGTTTAAATCCTAGTTTATTCGTGTTTTTATTTTTGAAGAACTACATGTCATGTTTTTATAATGTTAATTTTGCTCAAGCAACTCCTGATTAATAATAATAAGCTTTTTTTTTTTGAATGGGAAATCATCAAATAACTTCTCCCGCTCTGGGCGGAGCGGGAGGGTGTGTGTGCTCTTACTGACTAAAACCCACCCGTATTCCTTCCTGTTGCCTGTATTGCCAGGGGCCTCGGTGACCCTTTAGTACCTTTCCGCGACCCCGGCAGGCATCGGCCCTAGTGGACCCCTACATTTGTGCTGACGACATCTCTTTGAGGCGCACGTGGAATACAACGCGTCGTCGACCCAGGCCCAGGCCCGGGTCGACGGCGCGTTGTATTCCTTACCGGACGGTGAGCTAACCATTGCTCACCGTCCGCAAGCCCGCGCCTACGGTTGCCGGAAATCTGCCCGGGATTCCCGATGCCCGGGAGTCTCCTGCGGCGGCTAGGGGCGAGAGGGCGCGAAATTTGCCTTTCCCTCAACAGTCCCTCCTCCTCCTTCGCGAGCATTAGTGCTTCGCAGAAGGAGGTGACGGCTACCCATGCCCTCTCGCTCCGTACCATGGCCTGAACCAGGGCCGGACGCGAGAGGTCTCTGCCACCGATCGTCTCCACGAGGACACGGCGGTGCTCTGCCCAGGCCGGGCAGACCTCCACCGTATGCTCCACCGTGTCCTCCGAGCGATCCACACAGTGGTGACACCCGGGCGTTTCCTCCCGCCTTATCCGACACAGGAACCTCCCGAAGCTGCCGTGTCCGGTGAGGACCTGCGTCAGGTGGAAGGTGAGGACGCCGTGGCGCCTCTCTAGCCGCTCCTCAAAGAGGGGAATTATCACCATATTGTAGCCTAAGGTCTGACTTGGCTAGTTTTCATATACGAATTATATACGCCTTCGCAAGTTCTAAACCTGTTACTTGTAGGTTCTTATTTTATTATTCCGAAAATTTGGCTTGCTGGTAGAAACTAACCATCGAACATAATAATTCGTATATGAGAACTAGCCAAGTCAGATCTTAGGCTAAGAAGAAATGATATTTTATATTGTTATAAATTTTCAGGACTGTCCATTGAACTTGGCACCCATTTAGATCTCACTTCTTTTGTCGTTGAAGTCAACAACCAAGGCATATATCATAATATTGAACTTGGCTCTCATTTCACATTTATGTTTTTGATGGGATAATAAGATCTCTAGACGAATTAAAGAAATAAACAACATACATGATTTTAAAAAGGCTTTACTGATAATATTATATGAATACCTAACTGACACATTATAATAATAATAATAATAAGGTGGTCAGGTCATATCTCACCTCCTCTACATGGATGACTTGAAAATCTTTGCCCCCAACAAATTGCAACTGATGGAGCTACTGAAAGTAACTGAAACTTTCAGTAGCGCTATCAGAATGGAGCTTGGTGTGGACAAATGTGCAGTCATGCATGTAAAGCGAGGGGAGATAATGGAATCCGAGGGAATTCAACTTTTGGATTCCATACACCTTAGATCCGTCTCCTCACCCGAAAGCTATAAGTATTTGGGTATGTCGGAAGCGTTAGTCATCAACGTTACTGACATGAAGCAATCGTTGAAGGAGCGATTTTTTGGCCGCCTGAAGAAGGTGTAGGGGCGCTGACGCAGTCGTTTTATATTCCTCGCATGCGCAGCGCCCGGCGAAGCCAGTTCGCCCGAAACCGCCTTCCGCTATACACGCGCCGCAAATACAACTTTGTAATATCAACTCTAGTAAAGACTTATATAGCATACAACATCTATTTATTTCTCTCCGTACACACTACCCTGGAACACTCACAAAATTCTCGCTAACGGAGTATTTGACGTTGGATATGATAACATAACCGCGTTCTTTAGGTCTTTCTTACATTGCTCAAAGTTGTTTTCAGCTACTGGTGTCCAGTTAATTTTAGTTTTATCTTTGCGTTTTGTATTTCCTAGGTATTTATTCAAATCTGTTTGATGATCAGCCGATTGAGGTATACTTGCCCTATAAAAATTTAACATTCCTAGAAATCTTCTAAGTTCCTCAACTGTTTCCGGTTTTGGAAAGTCTACGATGGCTTTTACCTTATCTTCTAGAGGTCTAATTCCCTCTGTTGACACTTCATATCCTAAAAATTCTAATTTTTGTTTACCGAAGCTACATTTGGAAAAATTTATAGTTATGCCGTATTCATTAAATCTTTCGAAAACTTTTTTTAAGTGTTGTTTGTGCTCTACTTCGTTATCTGATGCTATGATGACGTCATCTACATAGTTGAATAGGAAATCCAAACCTTGCAATACCGTGTGATGCATGAAACGCTGAAACGTTTGTGCTGCATTACGTAATCCGAAAGGCATGCGCATAAATTCAAATAAGCCAAAAGGTGTTATGACAGAAGTTTTTTCAATGTCATTTTCCGCGACAGGTATACAATTGTATGCTCGGTTAATATCTAACTTTGAGAATATTTTCTTATTAGCCAACATATATGTAAAATCATGAAGACGAGGTACAGGGTAGCGATCCGGTTTGGTGATCGCATTTAGACGTCTGTAGTCTCCGCATGGCCTAATATTACCGTCTTTCTTGGGTACCACGTGCAGAGGACTTGCCCAAGCGCTGTGGCTCGGCCTGCAGATCCCCAGCTCTTGCATGACCCTAAATTCATTTTTAGCTTTTACGTACCTGTCCGGTGGTAGCTGTCTCGCTCGTGCGTGCACTGGGGTACCTGTTGTTTCTATAAAATGACGAACGCTATGTCTAGGTGTCTCTTTATATGAAACTGGTTTAGTTACCTCTGGGAACTTACATAATAACTCATGATAGGGGCAGTCATCAACAATGGTTTTAACCGTGGGCTCAGTCGAGTCGGAGAGGTTTCCTCTCGCGCCTAAATTTGTTGCCTGGTCGACTAGCCTTCGTCCGTTCAAGTCAATTAACAAATTATATTTAGCTAAGAAGTCGGCACCTAATATTGGTTGCTGTACGTCCGCTATCGTAAATAACCAACGGAACGCTCGTCTAAGATTTAAGTCTAGTTCTAACATGTGTGTACCGTACGTAGTTATTTCAGTTCCGTTCGCAGCATATAACTTATAACCGGCACTTTGTGCGTTATTTTTCTTGAAAACCACTCTGCGAGGTAGAACTGACACATTTGCACCACTATCTACTAAAAAGTTCAAACCTGAGTTCTTGTCCCGGACGCTTAGACGGTGATTTCCGTGCACGCGGTCGCAGCCACCCGTCGGTGACTGCACCGACACTAGTTTTCCGCTGGCTTCGACTTCTTCCAATTGCACGGATGTTCACACCTCGTCGCCTTGTTACGGAATCGGAAGTGGTACCGGCACAACCAGTTGGGGTCATCACTTGTCATCGCCTTGGTAGACCTGGAGTTCGATCCCGACCTGGATCTGCTTCTTCTAGATCTAAAGTTTCACGAACGACCTCTGGGTGTGCTCTCGAGCCTGCGTAATCTGTCACCAAGTTGTCTTATTTCGGCTATCACTGCGTCATCCTTTTTCGATGGGCTTGACGCTTCTTTCACACTAGCGACACTGTGGACCGGAGTTGCGTTTTCTGCTACGTTGTCTGCGATCGACGCTAATTTTTCTAAGTTTGCCTCGTCGGATACTGCCAAAATGCTGCGTATAGACGGTGGTAGTTGGTTCTTCCACATCACCCTGAGTGTTTCGTCTGTCACCCTTCCTCTGGCCAGCTCCCTCATTTTGCGAAGAAGGTGTGATGGCTGCTGGTCTCCCAGCTCCATTCCGCAAACAAGCTTTTTGATTTGACATTCATCCGACTCTCTGTAAACTGAGAGTAACTTTGCCTTCAAGGTCTCGTATTTTTTTTCTTTGGGCGGTTCAAATATAATTGATGCTACTTGTTCTGTGACTTCCTGGTTGAGCTTCGAGACTAATATTCGGTACTTGGAGTCGTCGGACATCTTCTGCGCGTTTATAATTGTTTCCGCTTTGGCGAACCATAATTCTGGTGACTTGGTCCAAAAATTTTCTATCTTGTCGGTCACGGACACGGGTGAGAGAACGTATTCTTCAGCGGTCGCTTTTTCTTCCATCTCCAGGCTTGACTTTGTGACTTTTTCTCAATAAGCACTGTGGGTTTTCACACTATACCGCGTGGATGTTAGGATGAGTTGCCAGTTCTCGATCAACGCACACACTTTTCTATCACGTCGGGGTCACCAATTTTGTGAGTGTTCCAGGGTAGTGTGTACGGAGAGAAATAAATAGATGTTGTATGCTATATAAGTCTTTACTAGAGTTGATATTACAAAGTTGTATTTGCGGCGCGTGTATAGCGGAAGGCGGTTTCGGGCGAACTGGCTTCGCCGGGCGCTGCGCATGCGAGGAATATAAAACGACTGCGTCAGCGCCCCTACAAAGGTATTGATTAGTCCTCTTTCAGGCGGTAACAAGGTGCGTGCCTTCAACGGTTGGGTCATGCCGGTTTTGATGTATTCTTTCGGCATACTCAAATGGACTCAGATCGAACTCGACGCCCTGGATAGGAGGGTCCGTACACTGTTGACCGCAAATCGGATGCATCACCCACGATCATCGGTGATGAGACTGTACATCCCGCGGAAGTGCGGGGGTCGAGGTTTTTTAAATGCGAAGACCCTCCACAACCGCGAGATATGCAGTCTCAGGGAATATTTTTTGAAAGCTGAAGTGGGTATGCACCGTGATGTGGTCGCAGTGGACAAGGGGCTCACCCCACTTTCCATGGCTAAAGAGAACCGGTGCAAACCTGTAATACTTAATAAGTGAATTTATCCCAAAAACAAATGTAACATTGTAGTTGAAAAATATGTTCTCCCATACATCGATATACATCACAGTCAATTCTCCAACTGCAAATTTAAGTTGATCGACTATTACTCGTTAACTTGTAAAGCCTACTTAGCTGTGATAGTTTTCCTTTTAATTTCGTTATATGTACTACTGCCATGAATTTTGTCACATTTCCAAATCAAATCATTTATTTCTTTGCAAACATGGGTAAAAAAAGATACATAGATGTTTCCTATTTATAAACAAGTTCTCCACATTTTACCGTTTAATGGGCATGCAAATAGTTTGATTAACATACCTAATTAAAAACATAATATAATTTAAAAAAAAGAAAATTGTAAAACACAAGTAAAAAAATAAATAAAATGTCAAACGGAACAACATCAAACTATATTGTTATTAGCATTTTTTTTACAATTATTTTTACACTAAGCTCATTGTTATTTTGATAATTATTTTTGGTACCCTTTTATTAAACTGTCTTTATCAAAGGGGGAGGACACGTAGTGGTATGTAACCCACACATGCACACAAACATGCGAACTCAAGTACCTATGACGTTCCACGACTGAGTTCATATAGAATAACACACGACGACCCTACGGTCGTTCGCTAACCATTGCCCGCGTTACATCGCGTTACCTTATAGTCACTTTAATCGTAGTTATTGTTTATAAACCGTGTTTAGTTGTAGTAACGTTATTGTTTAATTCATTGTGTAATACTAGATAAACATTTAATTTCATAACTATAGAACCCATACCACAACCTAAAAAAAGTTCTATACACGTAATGTGGGGAAGATATTATTTTTGTCGTCTATCCCATGGTGTGGGGTATCGTTGGATAGGTCGTTAAAAAATATTTAGGATCTGTGGATACCATTTTTCGATTCAAGGATCCGTTTGCGTAATATTAAGCTTTAAAGTGCTATTTTTTGCTAGACTCCAATGCCAGCTAATTGGTTGTTTTTGGAATGATGCTATTACACTGTTGACAGCTTTCTTAATGATGATTCACTTGCTGATTGACATATGTATTATTACTGTGTTTGACATACTTTTACTCCGCTTGACATTTTATTTTTTGAGGATGTGAAATCATCAAATAACTTCTCCCGCTCTGGGCGGAGCGGGAGGGTGTGTCAGACTCTTACTGACTAAAACCCACCCGTATTCCTTCCTGTTGCCTGTGTTGCGGGGGCCTCGGTGACCCATAAGTACCTTCCCGCGACCCCGGCAGGCATCGGCCCTAGTGGACCCCTACCTATGTGCTGACGACATCTCTTTGAGGCGCGCGTGGAATACAACGCGCCGTCGACCCGGGCCTGGTCCTTACCGGATGGTGAGCTACCCATTGCTCACCGTCCGCAAGCCCGCGCCTACGGTGGCCGGAAATCCGCCCGGGATTCCCGACGCCCAGGGCGTCTCCTGCGGCGGCTAGGGGCGAGAGGGCGCGAAACTTGCCTTTCCCTCAACCGTCCCGCCTCCTCCTTCGCGAGCATTACTGCTTCGCAGAAGGAGGTGACGGCTGCCCATGCCCTCTCGCTCCGTACCATGGCCTGAACCAGGGCCGGACGCGAGAGGTCTCTGCCGCCGATCGCCTCCACGAGGATTGCGTAAAGTCTAAGACTGCTTCTTCCGTCGACACTCCTGTACGAAAGCCGTATTGGTTTTCGGCAATGATGTGGTGTTTGTCCAGGAAGTTCCTTAGAGAATTTGCCACGATTCTCTCCAGTATTTTGGAAAGGGCAGTCAAAACAGAAATTGGCCTATAGTTACTAACACAGCTTCTGTCCCCTCCCTTGTGAATTGGGTGTTTTGTTACCTTTTTCAGGACATCTGGAAATACACCCGTTTGAAGGCTGCGATTACAGAGATAGGTTATAGGTGGAACCAATACATGTCGGCGTGTTTTTAACAATATGGACGATATTCCATCCCAACCAACGGCGCAGTCATGACGTAATTGCAAAATGAGAGATTCCACTTCTGTTTCATCCACTTCCAACACGACAAGAGAATTGACAATTGGGTTATGAGAACTGTTTTGAGAGAGACTGTTTTTGACTGAGAAGTCAATGAGAAGAAACACTAGAAACAAATGAAGCCGGATAGCAAACATTGAGAGCGGCAGTATCTGCCTCAGTGAGGACAGACCCGGGCTTAGCCGTAAGCCCGGCTGTCAGGCGATCCCGTCCGATGCAAAAAACGTCGGCCCTTACCGCTGTTGTCTCAGGTTTGTGTTCATTAGCAAATCATTATCTAATCATAAGCCTAAAGAAAGAAGAAAGGGGAGGCTTATTGCGGGCTGAACTGATGATGATGAAGTTAAATTAATATTTCAAAGAGTGTTGCAAAGTTTTCATTTCAATTGGGCGGATGTGCTGGGCTGAGGTATACGAATTGTTCGCGTCTCATAAAACGTATGTATAAATATTTAGAGGCAGGAAATTACAATGTGAATTTAGAGCGTGTGATCGATTTATAGATCAAAAGAATCCGCCACAAAGGGCTTCATATGTCGACACGTGTGCGGTTATGAAACAAGAGCGTTGATCTCGGTCCCGCGACACCGCGTCACGGTAAATTGCCAATTTGAAGCGCGCGCCCCGCGCTTCGCACCCCTCCGCTTGGCCGCACCGCACCGCACCGCGCCGTTGCGACTCACTTCGTCATGCGTCAAAGGATTGCTACGACCGAATCACGTGCGGCACTAACTCACTTAAAGCCTACTCCACCGAGTTCCGTAAAAGCTGTGAACGATGAACTGATCGTATTCCCCTGAGCTGGGCACATACGTCACCCTCGTGACGTCACCGACCACTGCCTGTGTGTCCCAGATGAGTGCATTGCCTTAATTGACCGGGTCAATGCACCTCTCCTTAATTACCAAACATTTTATGATGCTCACATATTCGACAGCTTGCAGTAGGCCTGCGTCCATTCCTGCTCAATTGAACCAATATAAACGTCCTAGTAAACAACACAATTTGTACGAGCATATAGAAGTGACTGGAAATGGAATACAATAAAAAAACGCTTACTTTTCGCTCAGTTTAACATCAAAACTCTATCTATTAATTAAACGACTGGGAATGGTACCAAATCTGACTGAGTGAAACTAAGTAAAGCCAAAGTTTGTAAGCAAATTTTCAGTGAACTAATTGAGTATTTAAACGTGAACTAAAAGTTGGAAAACCGATCGTCAGTTCCGCAGGCGGCCGTGGCGGCAGCGCGCGAGGTTTTATTCACAGTATACCGATTCCGTCGTACTCGACGTTACAAGTTATCGTAACTGAAACGCAGCGCACTTAAAAAAAACAAACAAGTGCGATTAGAACTCGCGCGGTAAGAATTCCGTAAAATTAGAAGATTACATATTCACCCATGTTTTTTATCTCAAGAACAAACTTAACATTGTAGTTCGAAAACATGTTCTCACATAAATTCCAACCGCAAATGTAATTTTGTACGCATGATATTAAGAGATTGTCCATGTTATTTAAACACCATAGAATTCTTATAGGTTTTCCTGTAATCTATCAATGAAGAACTATGTTCTGTATTTTTTCGAAATATTAGGCTGAGTAGTTTCGGAGATAAGGTTAATGGTATATTTTCATATATTTTCTTAACTAACTTTAAAACAATTTATTTTAAAATTATAAAAAAATATTTGAAATCCTCACAACAAGCCCTTTCATGCGATAAGTCACACGATACAGTTTGCAATTTTTTTATTTTTTATTATCTAATTTGTCCGCTAAAAGTGACCCTCATATTAGAAATTAAATCTTTACGATACACGCCGTTACGTGTACGATACGTGTTTGGATCATATGTGTACAAAATTTCAAATTAATCGGTCCAGTACATACGGAGCAGATCGGCTGTGACAGACGGACAGACAGACACACGAGTGTCCTATGAGGGTTCCGTGTTTTTCCTTTTGAGGTACGAAACCCTAAAAACGGCGTGTATCGGTGCCACAGGGCTCGTCGCGCCATGTGAAGGCTCGTTCAGACTGGCGCAACGCAACACCGGTAGAATAATTTCTATGAAAACTATATGGAAATTGGTCTACCGATGTCGCGTCGCGCCTGTCTGCACGAGCCTTGAGTGCGGGAGACGAGCGCAATTCAATCGACAAGTAATGACGTCGGCACGTAATGTGACGCATTACTGATACGCCGCGACACGTTAAAAACCGACTCTTAAATTGCTATTCAGCCGTCATAAACTCATAACGAAAAGGGCACAATTATTTTTTTTTTCAATTTAGTTTTATACATTTTATTTGTCATTTTATGTGTTAAAAAGTTTTTATGAGGTAAAGATACTATAAACTAAAACGACATAATTACACCATTTTTAGGGTTCCGTAGTAAACAAGGAACCCAAGTTTCGCCATGTCCATCTATCTATCTCTCTGTCTGTCTGGCTGTTTGTCCCCGCTGAAGCTCAGAGACGCTTAGTACTAGAAAGCTGTAATTTGACATAGGTATACATTTTAATCACGCCGACAAAGTTATTTTTTTAGGGTACCTCCCTTGCACGTAATATGGGGATGATATTTCTTTTTCTCGTCTAAAAATATCTGTAAATATCAATTTACGTTACGTATTTAATTACTCGTAATAACAAGAACGTCATAATTTAATGCAGAACTTGGGTGTTTTTATTTTCGTTTACTCAACTCAATTTTGAGTAAATAGATAATTGTTTCATAATTTGCAATAAATTACAAGTGTTGTGTCATCGCGCTTTCCTTTTTTTTTTCTATGCAGTCTGAAAGTGACCGTGGTTTAGCTGTTGTCAGCGTCTTAACAACGAGTTTAAAAGAAAAGACACAACTAGTCAGGTGTGCTTTTCTGAACTAATATTTTTAAAAGAGGTGACCATCACCTCTTAATAAAAATTAGTTCAGAAAAGCACACCTGGTCGGTTCCGAAGTGTGTAAATCAATTATTATTTTATTTAACTCGACAGGTTTTTTTTTAAAATTGAGTTTATAATAAGTACCTAAAGTAAAACTATGTCATTGCAACTTCTGAAGTATTTTCTTTAATAAGAAAAAACTTTAGTTGTTCTGTTTTTCTTAATAATTAGTACCTACTTACAATCTGTCACCAATACTCTGTCACTAATTATTTTTGTAAGATTTGCTTTAAAAATGATAACTTAATTTTTATACTGCATGTTGACATAATTTATTATTGTATGCCTACTAGGCAGGACATAATATGTAATGTACCTAACATCTGTATGTATATAACCTATGCCCACAATAAAAAGAATTGATTTGATCAATTGTGCCTCTTGGTAAGGCACAATTGATAATTTTTTTACATTAAATACTGGGAAGAAAGATCACATTTGGTTATTTACGCGTTTTATACCTCATAATCATATTTTTACATAATTTATTTTCCAAAGTTGAAACAGAAAATTTTGAGAGATTTTGAGAAATTTTGAGAAAAAGTTGAAAAAGAAACGATGGATGGACTGTGTGAAAGATGATATGGCTAGAAAGGGGGTGACTACCAAGATGACAACTAATAGAGAAGTATGGAAGAAAGCGACATGTTGCGCCGACCACAAATAAATTGGGAGAAGGGCAGTAGAATGATGAAAGAGAAAATGTTTATTATTTAATAATAGCGAAAGAAAGAAACGATTATTATTAAATAGATTTGTAGGAACCGTTTAAATATAACTACAGTAATTAACACAGTTTTTTTTTTTTATAAAATAACCATATGGATATATTTTTTTGCCGAAATCCCAATAAACTAAAAATAAACAAAATGTTAGATGTACCTTTTGCATTTCGACGGCAGTATCAACGTGCCACATTAACCCGCGTGTCACACACAGGCGCCCCCCAGCCCCCCGCACCGCGCACCTCGGGGTGACGCACAGTACTCGCAGGTAATCTCAGCGCCGTAAAACAAAGTAGATACTTTGTATAATTTCATTAGAGTGTATGGGCCGACCGCGACGACGCGACGCCGGCATGTAAGCCGAGCGCACAAAAAGGGACGAACTCCCGGCGGCCGCCTTTGTGTCGCGCTTTAATTTACTTACTTCATCATTTAGTCATTTTCGGACGAGCAAGCGGTCACTGAAGCCATGAAATACTCCACGCACACTCGTTACTTATACATATTGGTTATTACACATGTTTTATAGCGTAGTGCTCTTAGAACCAGTGCGCTCAAACATCAATCACAAGACGAACTAAGTGTGATTGATTAGAATCCGATTGGAACATCTATTTAAATAATGTGTTCTAAAAGAGTTGGAGGTCAGTAAATATTACGAAAGTTTCGATATAAGCACATAAATCAGCCAGTAATGCGCCGCAGTACAGTGTGTGGCGTGCTCTAGTCCGCCACACTATAGCCCGACGAGCCGTAGTCGGAGTTAGCTCGCTTTTGCCCTCACTTGTCGTCGTAATATAGGTGTTACACGGTTTTGCTAGGAAATCACATTTCAGTATGAATAAATGATATCGTAATTGGTACGAACATTTTCGATCCGTATTCCGGTCATGACTTACATTATATTATTCATTAAAATGGTGTCCAAAGTACAGCAGCGAATGAATTACCGCTCCACGGAGACTCATTTGTTATGTAGTACTCACAGCTATTAAAGAATGCGTCGATGTAATCATTTTGACGACTATTACAAATTGCAGCTATTATACAGTGAAACGGTTGCGGGCATCATTTGTGTGTTTTTATCTGAGGCGGTTAGCAGTCGCGCCACGTCCGCATATTATATTGCCGTGGCGGAGAGCCCCCCTGCCTCCACGCACCCCTCGCGGAGGCCTTGTTTAAATAAGTCATTGTGTGTTAGTAAATACTGTCTGTACCGGGGACGATCCGCTTCCTGAGAACTGGAGGAACTGGGAGAAATAATACTATCTGCTAAATTAGGGTAATTTACCTCCATATTATATGAAAGTGAGCTTCAAACGGATTGAAAAATCGTGCTCTGCGTTCTATGTTTTTGTTCATTCACGACAACTGCGCACTAGTAGGTGGGCCGAGCACCGGCACTAGGAGGTGGGCCGAGCACCGGCACTAGGAGGTGGGCCGAGCACCGGCACTAGGAGGTGGGCCGAGCACCGGCACTAGGAGGTGGGCTGAGCACCGGCACTAGGAGGTGGGCCGAGCACCAACACTCAGCGCCCGTGCACCAACACTACACAATACACTTATCGTTTTGGATCGGTCACCAGACTCCTAAGTGAGTGAACGTGTGTCGGTTTCTCCGTAGTATTTTGTGAGTCAAAATTCTGGAATTGGTCAATTAACGTGATTTGCAATTCTTTGTCACACACGTTGAGTTCTTATCTGTTGTTGCCTCCTACTGGGCGTTCCTAGAAAGGGATATAAACATTTTTTAGTGTTTCCGACATTTCAAAGTGATTGTGATTCGGGGTTCGAACTCGCGACGCGACGATGAGGTGCGGCGGGACGACCCGGTCGCACTCCCGCTACGCCACCAAGCAAGTAGTTGTGACGCGCGAAATTGGTCTGTGCTGACAACGTGGGCTATGCGCGACGACGTCAACGGCCTGTGCTACGACGTGCTACGGGCCCTCTACGAAACTTGTGTCGGCTACGCCATCGCCAACTGGCTACGACTGTGGAGCTGTGAGCGCTTCGTTGATATATCAGGCGAACAAGTGCGAGTAAAACGGCGCTACACAGATAATATAACAATCATCACGCCTGTGATCCCCGAAGTATTAGGCAGAGGTATAATAACAAGATAAGTTGCGCCAGTCTCCAGCGAACTCCTCCGAAAACTGCAAATATTACTCTGGCTGAGACTCAGTCTAAACCCGACATCAACTCGGCGATTGAGATAAGCGACTATGTTACCAATAGGAACAAACGACCAAGACATGAATACTCGCCTCGAGGCCAGGAGGATGTGCAAGACTTACTTGGTAATTGGAAAAGAGACCAAGACACCCGTATTACCAAGATGCTAGAAGGTCAAATCGCTTTCATGTCAAAATTAATTACCGACATAAGTGAGATTAAGGCCCAAAACATAAAAATTCAGGAGTCTAACGCCGAAATCTGCAAAATCAATGCAGAAATTGAGCGATCTGTGTCCTTCATGAACCTACAATTTGAAGACTTAAAGAAAGAGGTTGAAGAGCTTAAGAAAGAGCGGCAGGAACAGCGTGGCTATATGTATAGACGGTCTTGAGAGGAAGATTATTGATCTCCAATATAAGTTAAGGTCGTCGGGAATAGAGATAAGGAATGTTCCACAAATCGACGACGAGACTACGAGTGGCCTAATCAAGACAGTCTGCAATATCGGCAAACTAGCTGGAATGCCAATATCTGAAACCAAAGTCCGTGATATATATCGCCTCCCGGGAAAACATACTAAGGGGATAGCGGTCCCCACCACACGCCCAATCATTGCAGAGTTCACAATAGTGCAAACAAAACACAATGTATTGTCTGCCATCCGTTCTTACAACAATAAGGAATCAAAAGAGAGCAAATTAAACAGTAAGCTGATTGGTATACCGGGGAAACGGCAGGCGGTATATGTTGCTGAGCAGCTGTCTTCTGCCTTTAAAAGCTATTTTACTTAGCACGAATTTGCGAAGAAAATATATAAATATATGCCTATTCTTTCTGTTGGGTTCGCATTGGAAACATTTTCCTTCACAAGCACGCAGCTGTTGATAAATTCAGAGAAATGTCTTCAAGATCTCACCAGTAAGTCAGCCTGCGGTCGGAAACCTTGAGTTATTTATTAAATTTGTATCACTTTTTAGTTACTCTGTTAACTTTGACTGTAAACTTCACACTTTGTTATAATTGATCCACTAATCAACACATCTCACACATAATAAACCCTACTTACTCGTACATAGTAAAAATGAACATAAAACACACATACATATTTTCCCCCGCCACTACATTATATTCACAGAAAAACAATGTTGTTGTCAAATACCAGGACTGTCACTCTCAATGTTTCTCTTTTTGCTCGTTATTAAAAAACTTAAATGACTAACATAAATAATATAAATCAAGACCTTGATAATCTTAATCTTGAAAACTTTTTCTCTTGTGACCCGCATGAGTGTATTAAATATATAAATAGAGCTGATAGTAGTATAAAATTATTGCACATAAATATTCGTAGCGTTAATAAAAAATTTGATAGCCTTCTAGCGTTGATGTGTTTAATTAATATTGATTTCGATTTAATTCTTTTGACTGAGTGTTGGCTGAGTAAAGTGATTAACCTCCCAGTTCTAAATGGATACCAGTCGCACTCAACAAAAAACATTACAAATCAAAACGAAGGGGTTATAATCTACACCAAAGTTGGGCTAAACGTCAAGATATGGGAACCAAACATTAAGTGTGCAAATAGTCTTGTATGTCAAACTGATAATAACCTTACGGTAGTAGCAATATATCGCTCTCCATCAAATAATACCAAGGATCACTTCAATAGTTTTTGTCTAGCCTAAATAATATTTATGATGAAATATAAAACTTGCCCAATATCTCAACTGTGGGTGATCTAAATATTGACATAAAACTGGGCAATAGGAATGACCGTGCACTAGAATACCTAATCCTAAACGCGTCCCAGGGACTACTACCAACCCACCTCCAACCAACTAGAATGGAAAACTGCCTAGATCACATCTTATTAAAAACTAAGTCAATGGCCACCGTGTTGGTACTGGAGTCGCATATTACTGACCACAAACCGATTATCCTTTCGATCTCAAATACAAACCCGACACGGAACAAAAGTTTTACTATATCCCGATTAAACCACGAAGCCATTAAGACAGAGTTAGAAAACACAGACTTTTTAGATATCTACAAAATTAAAGACGCAAATACTGCTATGAGTATACTTATTACAAATATATCCACAGCAATAACCAAACATACAAAACATATCAAGGTACCTAGAAAACAAAGAACCATAAAACCGTGGATAACTCCAGGACTTCTAAAATGTATCAAGCACCGAGATTACACGTAAAATCTAAGAAGTCACCAGACAATTTAATACTACGTGTAACCTATACGCGTTTGCGGAATTTCTGCAATATGCTACTGTGTAAATTAAAAAAGGATTATGAAAAGAGTGAGCTTGAAAAATCTAGGAATAATCCTAAAGCATTGTGGAAAACCATTAAGGAAATAACCAATACTGGTAAAATATGCTCTATTCCTGTTGAACTGCTTAAAATATTCGACAGTCCTGCATCTTCCCTCGACCATGTATGTTCTTTCTTCAGCAATATAGGTAAAAACATGGCTGCCAAAATAATTAACGACCTTAAAGAGCCTATAATCGCGAACCCAGTCAAAATGGTAATAACAAGACTGAAGCCGCCTGTAAATTCACTTGCTATACAAAAAGTTGACGAATGTGACATAGACACTATTATATTGCAGATGCGCCATGACTGTGCCGTGGGCTGGGATGGAATATCTTCCTCGCTCCTTAAGTCATGTCGTCATACGCTGGTATCGCCGATAACATATATCTGCAATCTCTGCATTGAGACAGGAGTTTGTCCAGATTCTCTAAAGAGAGCCATAGTCCACCCAATTTTTAAGGGCGGGAACAGAGGCAGTGTCAAATAATTATAGACCTATATCAGTACTTTCATCGCTCTCTAAAATCCTTGAGAAGATTCTTAATCAAAATCTTAGAAGCTTTCTCGATAAGTACAAAATTATAGCGGATAATCGGTACGGCTTCCGGTCTGGAGTCTCTACTGAAAACGCAGTATTGGATCCAACGCAATCTGTTGCTAAGACTCTTGACAGTAGAACAAAGTGCCTTGCTTATTTTTGGATCTGTCGAAGGCCTTCGACACTTGGCTCTAGCTACAGTGATGTCCCCCAAGCATTCTAGGCCCCACCCTTTTTCAGATATACATAGATGACCTTTGTAGAATGTCAATACCAGCTTGTAAGATAAGCATATGCAGATGACACAGCAATTTTGGCTGATGGGCGCTCCTAGGAGGATGTGATACGAAAGGTGGAATTTGCACTGTCTTCAATGATGAACTGGCTTGACCTAAACTTGCTGACATTAAATCTAAAAAAAAAACATATTATTTACCCTTTGCGATCCGGTCCAACAACAAGCCTACAAGTAGTTTCATGATAACGGCTCACTCATGTCAGAATCAGTTAATATCGTGCTCATGCCCTTCCATTGCCAGAGCGGATTGTGTTAAATACTTGGGTGTGCATATAGACGATGGACTAAAATAGGACAAACAACTCGACACTCTAACTTCTCGAATACTTCGTCTTATTCACATCTTCAAATTTCTCCGAGAATCGGCCAGTATTGACATTCTAGAAATGGTGTACTTCACATTATGCCAATCGGTTATTGGATACTGTATAACGGTATGGGGTGAAGCACACAAGACTTATCTTCTGAGAGCAGAAAGGTCTCAAAGGGCTGTACTTAAAGTTATGTTAACCTTTTGACCGCCACAGTCATGTATAGATGTCAAACCAAAATGTGCCCAGCACGCCACGGTCACGACTACATGACATATTTTAAGTAATAATTCGTAGCTTGGCGCCGTGGGCACGTCTTTGCTTTTTTGACGTGGCGGTCAAAGGGTTAAAGAAACCCTACAGATACCCTACAACGGAACTTTACGCTGATTGCAAAGTACTGACGGTACGGCAGCTCTTTATTCTCCACTCTGTCTTGAGGATAGATGCCCGCTTACCTCTGTCTGACCCAAGAAAACTTACATATGTTCCCCCAGGTGTACAGTACAAAACCTCATTTGCAAGACGTCAATACTATGCCTTAAGCCATCATGTCTTTAAAAAAATACAGAAAGAACTAGACATAATAGACCTAAATAAGTTTAATGTTAAATCAAAAATTTCTGACTGGCTCATACAGCAGGACTATATTAAAACGGAGTCTATTACTGAAGAGTATTACGGAGTCTATTACGGAGTCTACTATCATACATCGCTTGACATAATAACACTTCAAAAAAAAAACACAAACACTCATACACGCACACACACATACATACATACATACATACATACACACACACACACACACACACACACACACATCGGTACACTCTCCCTCTCCCTTCTCTCTCACTCACACGCATACATACCTCAACACTCACACATATTTGACTAATACTAATATTATTATGCGTTTATAATGGTAAATCTTCACACTTTCACTTTGTGAACTTCATTTTTATTAAATTCAAATGCCCGATCACTGTCTCTTAAGATATAGGTCTCCTAGTTTAAGAGACAGAGTTCGTTATTTTTTTGTATGCATAGACTTTATATTTTTGTAAACCTAAATCTTCTGTGCACTAGCTACCACTTTCTACCACTTTTTTATTTGAACTCTGTATGTGTGTATTATTTGGACTAATAAACAATTTTATTTATTTACTTATTTACCTACGGGGCAAAACATTAACTCATGAAAGTCATTGAATTGTCAACGCCCAATGACATTCGCCCGATGACCTTCACTATCACGGGGGACCGGTGCGCACTCCAGAGCGGTCGGCGGCGCGCGGCGTCCAATATCTGTGCTCTTACGAGATATCGTTTATCAATCCGTCTCAGATTTCATTCCATTATGACTGGGGACTTGAACCTGACGTTTTTATTACGGAGAGCCGAACATCGAAGGCCGAGAGCCGAGAAGACTGACACCGAGAGGACACTTTTTTCCCGTCATTTAATATAGCACTCGATCATGTCTGCACTAATTATTCGTGTACTCACTTTGAGGCGTTATTTCGTCAACAGCGACATATGTTACTCCCACGGCTGACAAAGCTTAGAACTTAAAACTGAGCACTTACGTCATTTCATAAAACAGAGAAGTGTTTAGTCATGCTAGTCTAGAGTCTAGTCAACTGATCATAAGTACAAGCAGACTACATAGTACCCAGTGTAGATACGAAGATAAGCACATTGCTACGACTTACTTCTATCTCTGTCCATACTCGTATTACGAGATTTAAAATGTCTCAAATTGGAGCCCTCTCCGCAATAAAAGGGCGAATCGAATTTCCATTAAATTGAAGACAATTGACAAATGGCGCGATATGGCGCCGCCGCGCGCGTCACCTGGCTGTCGAGCCGCTTTGTTAGTAATCATATTTCAGAATTATATGACTACCAATTTATACATAGCTACAGTAATACCATAAATATTACGACTGAAAAAATACTGTTCCGTATTTTTATCAATAAAATCAACAACGAAGTCTTCACTCGTTGTCACGTTTTTATAAAAATACTTATTCGAATGATCAAACTATTTAGCCACCGGTACTGCAGCCAGCAGCGAACGAGGAGAGCTTTACAAAAAGGCATTAAATCAAAACAACGACAGCCGCACTCGGCTCTGGGCTCAAACGAAAAAAAAACAAATGTTTCTCCACAATGAAATTAATTCGGAATTAAATTCCCCTGACGACGTGGACGTGGACGGGGCCCGCCGACGTTTTACTTTGTTTCGTACTTCTTTACGAGTCGCCCAATGCCACCCGACGCACAGTGGATCGAATAAAGGCTCTAGAAAACATAGGAACTTAAACGGTTTTTTTGCTTGAAATGGCTTCTAATAGCCAAATCATGTTTATATATATCATGAATATTATGTGGTAGGGAAATTGATTTTTTTTTTTGCAAAAAAAAATGTATGGAGCTGGTATAAAAAATACTTTTGTCTCCGGAACTCCAAGAATAGTAGAATTATCCTTGCACACGGTTATACTTATAACTATTTATTTATGATTTTGAGATACTTCTTAGAACTAGATCTTTAGCGGTTTATTTTTAAAATAATCTTAGCCTTTTTCTTTTTTAAACTAATATTATATATATATACACACGTTGTTATAGGCAGAAATATACACGTTATGTGATGTGTCTAGTTAACTAAAAATGAAAAGTAATATTTTAGTGTTTATTTCGCTCGAAAATTTAAAAATACCACCTAGAACAAAATATGTACAACAAAGATTGTCTTTAAATTAAAATAAAATAACGATTTTTAAATGTAATCAGAAAGTTCAGGATCGTTGTGTAGGCTTCTCGTTCTTAAAATCTCTAACAATTATACTACAACATAATATCACGCCATGTTTCCCTTTGGGGATACAAGTCGTGACGCAATACACCCATACATACAAGTCATTCTGAATCATTTGAGGTCTTAATTTTTTCTCAGTATGTCAGAAATTACAAGCAACATACTACGTAAATTCTGTTCTCAAAGCAAATAGAATTATAACGCGTATTCGTTCGAAATTGGAAATTTAAACATTTTCATCCAATTTAAACATTTTCGGCCAATCTTCATACGAGATACATTAAAGGTTAGGTGACTGTTATTTTAGTTTAGCCGTTCTTCGGGAAAAATCTGTAAGAATACATCAGTCAGCGTATCAGTGTTGTGACATTAGGTAGTAAGAGTATATGCAGCAACGCAGGCGTTCATTAAATCACTAAATACGAAAAATTTCGCAAGTAATGATTGGTACTGGAGACTGCGGAGTCGACCTCTGCACTAACTGCTTCTCACGCAGACCACTGCACGTCACTTGCTCCGCGTCACCAGTCCTGAGTCTCTCATCAGTACAATTTACAGTTCTCACGCGGACAACTGCACGTCGCTTGCTCCCGCGTCACCAGTCCTGAGTGTCTGTACATTTTACAGTTCTCTCGCGGACAACTGCACGTCGCTTGCTCCCGCATCACCAGTCCTGAGTGTCTGTACATTTTACAGTTCTCTCGCGGACAACTGCACGTCGCTTGCTCCCTCGTCACCAGTCCTGAGTGTCTGTACATTTTACAGTTCTCTCGCGGACAACTGCACGTCGCTTGCTCCCGCGTCACCAGTCCTGAGTCTCTGTACATTTTACAGTTCTCTCGCGGACAACTGCACGTCGTTGCTCCCTCGTCACCAGTCCTGAGTGTCTGTACATTTTACAGTTCTCTCGCGGACAACTGCACGTCGCTTGCTCCCGCGTCACCAGTCCTGAGTCTCTGTACATTTTACAGTTCTCTCGCGGACAACTGCACGTCGTTGCTCCCTCGTCACCAGTCCTGAGTGTCTGTACATTTTACAGTTCTCTCGCGGACAACTGCACGTCGTTGCTCCCTCGTCACCAGTCCTGAGTGTCTGTACATTTTACAGTTCTCTCGCGGACAACTGCACGTCGTTGCTCCCTCGTCACCAGTCCTGAGTGTCTGTACATTTTACAGTTCTCTCGCGGACAACTGCACGTCGTTGCTCCCTCGTCACCAGTCCTGAGTGTCTGTACATTTTACAGTTCTCTCGCGGACAACTGCACGTCGCTTGCTCCCGCGTCACCAGTCCTGAGTCTCTGTACATTTTACAGGGTATTTTTATAAACATAACAGCACGCCTGTATTCTCCGAAGAGTTCGGCACAGGTGTACCTATAGTACACCCACATTACGTCAGTTATGTTTGAGTCCCATATAATAGGGGGAGAGCCTATTGCCATCAACCGGGCACAAATCCAGACTCCGGGCTGCTACTGAGAAATTCCAGATAGAAAAACCCAATATCACTCTGCCCGACCTGGGAATCGAACCCAGGACCTCATGCTCAGCAGTAGCACTTTCGACCACTACACCGACGAGGCAGTTGGCGGCAATTAACAAAATACATACTAATTAGGTGTACTTACCTAATAACTATACGTGAAATCGGACCGGATTTCTCAGTAGGCACTTAAAATATCGAATACTTAAAGGACTAATGAAGCAGAGAATTGAAAGTAATTAAGTAAAAATAGGTGGATTCTTAGCGTATGTTCAATGACGGATGCAATGTCCTCACCACCATCTTCTTTTAGAAGTACTGCAGCTGAATGCTCATGTGCATGTGTCTTTATACTCCTCAGTTCTTCTTTTCGTCATTGTTCTTATCGATAGTGGTGACGAAGATTCCGGAGTGGTAAAATCAATAAGTCTGTCGTGTCTTGATCATTGTTCAATAAATCGGTTACTATTACGGTGAGATTTTTGCCATCTATATGCAGCAGCTCGTGTAAATCTTCGACAAAACTCCTTAAGGGTAACACTGTCTTCATCAGAAAGATAATCACCTAGTCGAGTCACTATCGCATCGAACAAAACTTCAAGCTTGAACGAAGTATTCTCACTATTCAGAATAACAAGCAAGTCCAAATTGGTTCTCAAACTATCCATTATTACTGACACCTAATTATAAGATGATGACAAGAAAAAAAATCGGAATGAATGAACTAAACATAGTAATATTTTTCACGTCTATCTAAATTAAAAAATAATTAATATTAACTGTGAAAATCCTTTGTTAACTACTACGTATTGTTACTTAATTACTACAAAGTGAAATATAACAGTAATTTCGGAAGTCGGTGTTTTTGGATCTTTATTTTAGTTTTTTGCCACCAACTTCCGAAATTGAAGTTATTTTTATTTTTTTTGGGGTTTTTGGAAGTATATTTATTTTGGAAAAAGTTTTTTATGTTTCTCTTTTTAGTGGGTCAGTTTGCAATGTATCTAAGGTACAATAGCCAATGTCAACTGCTCATCACCTTTTACAAAATATTGCTGATGCTTTTCCCGATGCAAGGACGTTAATGGTTGAGAAGTTCTCCTGGAGAACCAGGAGAACTGCCGGTGAGTGGCAGTTCTCCTGCATAATGCATAAGCATTGTAACGAGCATAAATGGCTTAGTAACTATATTAAAGTACCTAATCGAATCGCAATTCGTTAAATACTTATTATTAAGTAGTTCCGGTGGCCATCTGCATTCTTCATCATCAGTTCTACTTCATTAAATGGTTCTTACCGAGAGCAAATGCACAAGTTACTATAAAAATACCCAAATCGCTACAAATTTCAAAGGCACACCCTTTGAAATTTGAGGATTTCACTCGATTTCCATGGGATCCCCTAGTCAGATTATTATACTTGGTGACAATGTGCAATGGGACCTCGGGACCATAACTTTTCAAACAAAAAAAAATCAAAATCGGTCCACAAATAGACGGAGAAATCGACGTAATACAAAAGAAAAATATATATATATATGATCGTTATTTCCCCACTACCGATCGTTATTTCTCCTGACAAAGTTTATTCTATTTATATGTATGTATCTACTTAACTATTCTTGTATTAAGTAGTTATATTCGTGTTATCTATCCCTTAAGTTGCACCTGCCATGTGTCTTCTCTGCATCACCCTAAGGTTGACTGGTAGAAAATGCCTCAGGCATTAAGTCCGCCTTTGTACGGTATTATTTTTTTTTTTACTTGTGCATAAAGTTTTAATAAATAAATAAATAAATATAAATTTTTGGAAGTCGGTAAAAAAAAGTTTTAAAAAAACCGCTAGTGATCTAGTTCGCAATCGTTTTATAAACTCCAGGAGTATGTCTGTGGAATTTGGTACATCACAGAGCACAAGAAGTATCTCAAAAAATCATAATCATTTGCCTACCAGATCGTATCCTATGATATATAAGTATGATAATGGCTATGTGAAGCCATTTCAAGCAAGAAAACCGACACTTTAAAATTTAAGTTCCTATTTCTTCTAGAGCCTTTTTACGATCCACAGTGCGACACCCGACGCCCGACGCAGACGGAGTTCAGCTGAAAGAGGCTATCTACGCCCCTTGCTCGCTTATCGCTGACGAACGGAGCGGAGCGGAACGGAAAGGAGCGACAAATCAACTGGAAGATTGAACAACCTGCGTTATTTGTCGTGGCAACACAAAGCCTTATGACTTACCTTTAGACTTACCTCCGCGACGTAATCCGGCTTATGTCTTTCTCGCTAAGTAAATCCACTCATCAGCTTCTTAACCCGAAGACGACTACACGACGCTCACGACGCACACGGCGTACACGACCGCACCGAGCACAAACGCACGAATTTAACGAGCACTGTTTTGTAAGCGTCCGATCCGAGCCACATAAAATATTATTTACAAATCGATTGCGGAAACAGCCTAATTTTTATAAGTTACTGCAGAGCTACTTTTTAGGGTTTCGTAGCTATGTTGCAAAACCGGACCCCTTATAATAATCGTCTTATCCCTTTGTCCGTCCTTCTGAATGTCACACAGACATTTACTTGGAGAATTGGAAAGAAGGTGTATTCTGTGTTCTGTGCTCCAAAAATCCGAAATAAATATATTAGATTTGATTTGATTTAAGGGTGATTGGAAACTCAAGCAATTCCTCGAAAGGGTTTATTAGCTACTGGAGCGTAATTGTAACTAACTTGACCCGAAAACTTGTGGGCGAACCTTGTGGGCTTCCAGTTCTTTGTTTATGGTTTAAAAACTTTATTTTCCTCGTACTTTTTGAGCTAGATCGCACTCGAAAACGTTCAATTTTGTCATGATGGTACTAGGTGAACTCAACGCCGCACAGTGGAACGAATGTATGGGAGCGGTTGGACGTAGACATATCCGAAAAATAAGAGTAAAATTATGCCAAACTAATGATGCCATCTTATTCGATTACTTAATGCCTTCATAAATTGTGGTGATGAATTTCTTCATAACTCCCATATTTCGGGAGTAATTTGAGAAAATGTGAAATTTTACTATGAAAATGAGTGTATCGAGCTCTCTCCCTCCTGATTCCGGGCTTGTTTCAAGTAGCGGTCTCTAATATCGTAATGCTATTACTAAGAGCTATATTTAATACTAAGACACATAGTGCGCCAAATGTGCACTTTCTGGGATAAAAGGAAATGAAAATTTAAAAAAAAAAACGTTTTTTCCCCATTTGTATTTACTTTAAACCGCAGACAGACTTATTAAGAGGTCTATAAATATATTATATATATACAGAAATATATATTAACAAAAATATTCACAAGAACTGATGAGAGTATGACTTTTAAGTAAGTTGATAATAAATTACCTAGTTTCATTAAAAGTACAATAAATAATTAAGATGTAAGCTCTAATTTACTAAGTTACACATTTTAAAACAATAACATCATTTAATTATCTTCGTCATCATCATCATCATCAATTAATTCAAATTCAGAATCGATGTCCGCTAAATCATTTATGTTAACAAATTCGATATCACTTTTCTCAGAATCCGTAAGCTCATAAAATTCCTTAAAAGAAGATTTTTTTACAAACTTATTTCCTTTTGGACGGATACTTGTAACAAGTGGATCAGAAGACAGTAAAAGATTGTGCATAATATCTTCATTGCATGAGATACTGCTATGCTTTCGAGAATGCCCCTCTCTATATTTTCTAAAATCTTTATTTCTAGCCTCAGATGCCTCTTCGGATAGAAAACCAATGGGCACAATTGACATGTTCTGAACTATGTCTGGCCCATGCATTAAAATTTTATGAAGTGAAGAAGGCATATAATACCATGGGTATAACTCCACGTAAAGCTTAGCAGTATCAAAGCAGAACTCTCGGAATTTAGTTACGTTGATCTTCTCTCCTGATGAAATACACTGCAAGATCACACAGATTTTTCTTAAAAGCATAGCATCTATTCCGGTCAGTTCAGCAGATTTAGTGTAGTTTTCAAAAAATCTCCTTGCCGAGTTGCCATTGTTGGTGGATCCACTGCCTTGTTTCACAACATCGAGAAGTAAGCCCGTTTCTCTTCTTACAGCCTCTTGAACTCTTTTCTTCCTGTCATCAACTTGCCTTTTTGCTATATCACCCCTTACTTGCCATGATTTTATGTCTAATTTGTAGGAAATGTGTAATAAGCATTCCATTGAGCGAATCCAAGCGTGAAGGGTGCTTAAGCTATATTTATACATGTCCTCGTTTGCGTGTTTATCTTTGATTAACTCTAAATTATTCATTTCTTTAGGACAAGCCTTGCATATGTCACACACTGAAGCTGCTGTATTGGATATAATGGAATGAATTTTACCATCAATCATTGTCAACAGCAGTTGGTGTTTGACACTAATTCCATCAGTGATGGTGGATGGAGTTAAGGCTTCAATCTCTGCTTCGATTTCAGCCATCTCTCTCTGCACATTTTCTTTGGTTTCCTTTATAAACTTAAACAATATTGGCCGGCAAAATGAAGTGGAAGATGGTCGCTCGTTTTCCCAAATTGTTACACCTTTTGAGACGAGCCGCAGTGGTACAAGACTAATCATAAAATTACTAGCAAGATCGATTTGCTCATCTTCACTCGTCCTTTGATGATAAATGCTTTGGCTAGATGATCCGTCAAAACCCCATTTGCTGGTCAATACGAGCTGTTGATTGGGATCAACAGGGGTTTCTAACGACCTAATAAGTCTTCTTGAGGTTAAATCCATCAAGGCTTGTAATTTGATTTTTGCAGAGCTCTCTGTAACTGTGAGATCTTCTTTGGCCGGATAGCACTTAATTTTTTCTTTAACCAACATGTAGTAACTCGGGTATTGAAGAGCTCCTTCTTGAGTGTTGAAATCCCGAAGAGTGTTATAGCGCCATTTCGATAAGTTCATCGATACATAAAGAGCCAATGCCTTCAAAGGGGATATTTCCCGTACCTGAATTGATTTACCTTCAATGAAGGCTTTGATTTTTGAGGCCTCTTCTGGATTCTCCGTCAAGTATTTCATAACATAAGCTGTATCGCTTTGTCCTGCCTTTTGAAGCGCCCTTTCGGCCGAAAACATAATTTCAGCGCTGCTACTGCTGCATGAAAGACTATCTTCAGTGCGTTTTCTTTTTTGCCGGTTACTAAGGTCCTCAAAAGATTTACGAGGACTAGGATGTGTACAAGTTGAAGCATCAGATTTAGCAGGAGAAATTATGGGCTCGATGACGTCACTTATATTTTCTGTAGAAGGTTCCATATTTTCATTCTGTAATTCCGGCCATTGAATTGCAGCCTGTAGCCAAATCTCATGTTTCTTCCGAAACTTATCTGTGCTTCTTCCAGACTGTGTCCATTTTGCATAAATGCGGTAGCAAAATCGACGACACCAGTCTTTTAAACTTGTTTCAGCACTTTCACATAACTGAACACAACTGTTATCTTTTAAAACACTGAACAAATAGTTAAAGTCGCGTAAATCTTTATGTGCGCGTGCGCATAAAGCAACGTGAATATCAAGATTTGTATTAAAATTTGGAAAATACATTGCGAGATTAGCTTGGATACAACGAGGTGTAAATCAACACTGATTTTAAAGTTACTAATAGTGACCTATTTATATAAAATCCAGGTATCCCAGGTATCCTTTGTTAAATATTGCAAGGTAATTAGTTATTGTGATAATTAGTAAATGATGCATGCTAAATTAGTGTATTAAGAGCCATTTAGTAATTAAATAATAGCAATGTTCTTATCAGTAATCATTAGTGCATCAGTTTTATATGTAAACCTTAAGTCCCTAATTATATATCCTAATTAGCTTATATCTTCTCTAATTGGCTGCTCAGAAATGTTATTGTAATAAGGTAAACCTTTAGAAAAACGGTTTTAATCAACAAAATAAACAAAAAATAAAAAAATTGTGTTATAAAATAAACATCACTCTTTATCCCAGAAAGTGCACATTTGGCGCACTATGTGTCTTAGTATTAAATATAGCTCTTAGTATTAGCATTATGATATTAGAGACCGCTACTTGAAACAAGCCCGGAATCAGGAGGGAGAGAGCTCGATACACTCATTTTCATAGTAAAATTTCACATTTTCTCAAATTACTCCCGAAATATGGGAGTTATGAAGAAATTCATCACCACAAGTTATGAAGGCATTAAGTAATCGAATAAGATGGCATCATTAGTTTGGCATAATTTTACTCTTTTTTTTCGGACATGTCTACGTCCAACCGCTCCCATACATTCGTTCCACTGTGCGCCGCTCGGCATTTTCTGCCGGTCAACGTTTGGGTTTAATGAAAACACATCAAAATAGGTATTAAGTAGGCCATAGTGGCACATTTTGTTTTATTTAATAAATATTAAAAAAAAATAAATAAATAGAATTAAAAAACAAACTTGAAGAAACATTAAAGAATCGTTCATAATTAATTATGTAATCATTGAATGCAGTGTAAGAATTATTGAGCTAGCTTTTGCGTCATCACTTGGCCCGCCCCTCCACCTCGCTGCCGCTGCCCTCGCTGCCAACTCATGGAAGACAAGGATTTAATGGCACTCTGTGGTCATTTTTATCGTGGTAACTTTAACGTAAAGGACAAAGTTTATCTACATTAAATACCGAAAGTGGCGAAGGTATTAATTTTATTAAGAATTAACTAAATGCTCTAAAATGTGTGTTGCAAACAAGTATCCAATTGAAACATATTTATGGCTCATTATTTTTGCTTCAATGGCTTCCACATCAAAGGTACATACTGTCGCGGACTTTTATTCAGAATTATTTAAGACAAACAACCCCACGATATCTTACCTTCGTGTAACTCTAACGGTTTAGGCAGTGCACGCCATGATAAATATATCGGCTGATTTTTTTTACCGTCTCGAAAAACATAGGGTATAGTAGGTGAACGGAGTAGAAGCCTATGGCATAGTCATTTTTTTTCTTTTTTTTTTTCTACCTGTAAAGAAATTGATTTATCAATAAATACTACCCATTTGAAGTAAACTTTTCATACTAAAACAATAAAAAAAGAAAAAAAAAAGAATAAATCGATGAAAAAATATCGAAATCAAATCATACGCACCCTACTAAATGCGCAGAATTTATCAATGAATTCGTAGATCCGTTCTTTTGCAGCCAATAGGTACTCGCCGCACTTGCCTTCGGCTTCTTTGATATCAGGCGCACGACCCGCTAGCTCGCACATCCCCGCCCGCCCGCGACGCGTCTCGCGCTTCAGTCTACGATTAGTCACGGCAGCGTGACGTCGCGCTGTTTGTTTCCGCGTATGCACCGATCGTCCGCCCGGTGATAGTTATCGTATGTAAACATGTACGAATATTCTAATGTAGAGTACCTCGAAAACGAAAACATAGCCAGTGCGAGGCGAATGTACGCAGAAGAAGAACATCTTCAGTCGCTGCGAAGGAACGGTATCCCTGCTCCTCAAATTCCCAGCACTTCCCTCATATTACGGACGTATCAGCGGTTACTAATAATTTAAATAACCCTCTTTTTTGCTGCGCCGTAGTCGGGTAACAAACGGGTCATCTCGACCTTGGACGGTTTAGTTAGTGATGGGTAATGGCGCTCCCTTTTACAAATCCATTAATACATTGAATGATTTGATTACTTGCATAATAAACACCAATTACCTAATTTAAAATCGACTTCGCCTAATATTTCATAACCTCACTTTATGTCAATTTCTATGAAATAATAAGTTAGTAGCTATTGATAATAATCTAACGAATACCTATTGTAAGAAAGAGTGGTTAACTTAAAACCTTCGAAATACCTACAGATTAATGTATTACTAATCATTCCATTTAGTCAGTGATTGTGTAAGAATACTACCTAAACAGGTTTGTTTAAATTTTGCAAAACAGATCAGGCCAACTCACAATGGATAAATAATCATTGTCTCTGAAAGGTAAAGACTGCTGTAAACATTTCAGGTAGCGGTAGCGGTTTTTAGGTAAGTACCTTTAAGAGACAAAGATTATTTATCCGTGGTGAGTTGTTCTGTTTTGCAAAATTTAAATAAACCTGTTTGGAAACGGCAACACTGTGTGCGTTTCGCTCGCACGTTTACTTTCTTTCATGCGCGATTGCAGCCTACGCCGCGCGCCCGCTTCGTTTACTATCTCCTATTTTGGCTATTATTAGTTTCACGCACGGGCCGTAGGATGGATAGTTTTCATGATTTTTTTAGGAAATTCCGAACCTTGTCACTCTCAATGGTACTAAGCAAATATTCTCAGGTTCTGTTCCTCTTAAACAACACACCTTAATATTCTCGAGACGGTAAAAAATGTCATCCGTTACATATAGTACTTGATACTTATAGTTTTATTACAGCCAAATCACACCAAATCTTTATAAATTGTAGCCTGTGTTATTCTGATGTACGAGGGTGCGTTTTTAAGTTCGCGGAATGGGGGGGAGGGGATAACAATAGGTCATTATCGGGATGGCCACAACTTCAGCCACTCAATATTAGTATAAATACCAGGTTTTATCTTAATTGGATCAAGTTCCCCCCCGACCCTTGCTTCCCCCCCGACCCTTGCTTCCCCCCGACCCTTGCTCGACGAAGTGCCAGCCCGCGCCGCAGCTGAGCCTGTAGCTTTAAATTCCCCGATTAATAATAATAATATTAACCAGATCCAGCCTGTCCCATCTTGCTGTCCTCCCCCCAGCGACGCCCTAAGCCGAGGTCCATACCCCACAGGGGTTGCCCTTAGCGTGCAGTCGCTTAGTATTATAAGAAATTCGCCCCTGGCTGGAGGCTTTGAGTCCGCTTAAGGCAGCCACAGGAAAGTCCGGTAAAGTAGTCACGACCTCTCAAGGTCAACTACGACATGCCATTCATAAAAAAAAAAAATTATTGGATCATTAGTCTTTGAACTATCGTCAAGCAAACAACTCAATCGGGAAGAAAGTGTGAATTATGGTAAAAATCGAGTACCGTGCCGTAATAAAGTTCCTTACCAAGCAAGGAAAGTCAGTTCAAAATATACTGGAAGAGATGGAATCCGTTTACGGGGATTCTTGCCCGGGTAAAACCATGGCTTACAAGTGGCACAGTCTCTTTAAACAAGGCAGGACCTCACTTGAAAACGAGACGATGGTCGATCGCGGTGACTACTCCGGAAATCATTAAAAAAGTCGAAAAAATAATATTGGAAGATGCCAGACTAAAGAAGAAGCTTGCAGAAATGGTTGGAGTATCGGATATGACAATTTTAAAAATTCTACACGATCATCTTGGCATGACAAAGGTCAGTGCAAGATGGGTGTCAAGAATGCTCACGCCGCCTCAAAAACAACACCGCGTGGAGTGTTCTCGCACGTTTTTGGACCTCTGTAACGAAGATAAGGATGGACTATTAAGTCGAATTGTTACTGGAGATGAAACTTGGGTTCATCATTATGAACCTGAGTCGAAACAGGACTCTATGCAGTGGCACAAAAAAGGCACACCACCACCCAAGCAGTTTAAAGTTTCATAATCGGCTGGAAAAATCATGGCAACAGTGTTTTGGGATTCAGAAGGGATCCTGTTGACCGATTATAAAGATAAAGGCGTTTCTATAACCGGAGAATACTATGCTTCTATCCTCGAGAGGTTGAAAGAAAGCATTAAAGAAAAAAGGAGGGGTAAATTGACCAAAGGTGTTCTTCTTCTTCACGACAACGCGCCTGTTCACAAGAGCCGTGTTGCGTTGGCCGCCCTGCATAAGGTGGGCTTCAATATTTTAGAACATCCACCCTACAGCCCAGACCTGGCTCCCAGTGATTATTACCTCTTCCCAAAATTGAAAAAAAAACTTCGTGGGAAGAAATTTTCAACTGATGAAGAAGTGAAGGACGCGGTTTCAGCTTATTTTTCGGACGAAGAAAAAACATTTTTTTATGAAGATATACATAAGCTAATTGAAAGATCTGAAAAATGTATAAGGGTAGCAGGTGAATACATTGAAAAAGAAAAATAATTTAGTATTTTTATTTTCACTTCTCACCCTCCATTCCGCGAACTTAAGAACGCCCCCTCGTATAAGTTAGATAACTGTAAGTTTAATCAAAATTTGTTCAGTAATTTTTGCGAGAAAGAGTAGCAAACATCCATCCATCTATCCATCCTCACAAACTTTCCCGTTCATAATATTAGTAGTTTTGCCCTCGGCTTCGCCCGCATGGATATCGGAAATATCCCACGGGAACGTACTAACGGGATGAGAAGGAATCGAAAGCGATCGTATACCGCATAGTCGAGCGCTGCGCCCGCCGCGTAAACCATAAATATTTTGTTACGCTTAATTTTTAATCTGTGATGTAAAGCATATTTTAATCTAAAATAAATGCCAAATTTTAATAACACATTTTTTATAAGGATTAATATAATGCCGGTTAAAATAGCTTCAGAAATAACAATGAAATTTTTATCAAATTCTGACAGGCAAAAAGTGTCTAACTTGGGATCCTGCCGTTTTGCCGAAAAGATTTTGCCAAAATTTCACTACCCAAACAAATTTAAGCAACCTTTTTTTATACCAATGCAATGTTTGGAATGATTTTAGTACGCACGTTTTCATTTGGTCAAATTTTCACTTGGCAGAATATTATCAAGGATAATGTCATTTAGGCATTTGGTCTTTAATCAAATGATTTATTACAGCAAACAATCTTTAGACAATAAACGTTAGAGAATGTGTTGTGTGAATGAGATGTGCTTGAATTTGTCTGCAACAAGTCAAATTTATGGTTACTTATGGAACTAGTTAGAGTAGGTTAATTATTTTAAATAATGGTTAGGTTAGGTTAAAACTGTGACCTCCTACGCACGAGCCGAGCGAGCGAAGCGAGCGGTGCCGCGGCAGCGGCCGGTGAGTGCCAGAAACGGATAGATTATATAGACAAAAATATGGAAAAAATGAGATTATTTTTAGCAGGCTATTGAGAACCGAACTAGTTAGACGAGGTAGAAATTTTATTTTGCGTAAAATGAATAAATGTAATAATAAATGAATTCCAACTGAAATATTTGACTACATAAGAATTGGTAAAAGTACTAGTTAGTAAACAAGTTATTGTTTAAACGTTCACTTGCCAAACATTAGGTTTGCGTTACAATTATTTGTGAAATGATTATTTGCTAAGTAATAATTTGGCAAGTAAAATTATGCGGAAAATTGTTTGGGAAGTGATAATTTGGCAATTTCTTTTCGGTGAAACAAGAGAGACCCGTCTTTGAAGTTTCAAAGGATGGCCTAAGAAGATAGGCATTATGCTAACGCGGACTTTTTGTTGAAGTTTTTCCTGTGGAACGTACATTTTACGTATCTCGTACGTGTTACGCAGCCTACGCCAGTAAACATGAAGCTCTTAGTCGTAGCACTCGTAACATATCGACGGTTAAAAGGTAATACGGCATAAGCGACATTTTGGTCGAAAATGAGTTATGAATGCCATCCTACTTAAAAATAGAGGTTGAGTAGGGTGGCATTCATAACTCATTTTCGACCAAAATGTCGCTTATACCTTATTACCTTTTAACCGTCGATATGGAGATTTTCGTAGCTTGTTTTAAAATAATCGAAGAGACTTGAGCCGTATTAGGAGGATCGTAGTGCGTAGAAGCACCTGTGGGAGGATTCGCAACGCGTAGGGTTTAGTAGTGCATTGGGGTTCGTAGCGCATAGAGGTTCGTAGCGCGTAGAGGTTCGTAGTGCGTATAGGCTCGTAGCACTTAGGGTTTCGTAGCGCGTAAAGTTTCGTAGCACGTAGAACTCCGTAGCGCTTAGAAGCACATAGAGGAGGTTCGTAGCAAGAGATCGTAGCGCGTAGAGGCATATATTATGTTGGAGGTTTATTTATGTATGTAACCGTTTATTTATGTATGAACACACAAGTTAACAGACAAGAAGAATTGCATTTATTTTAGCAAGATGGTTTAGCATACACGGTAGTACCATCAGCCTCAAAAAGTAGACAATCAAATGAGTTGTTTCACAATGTATAGATCTTTTTGAGGCTGACTGTCCACATAACATGAGAGAAGGCGGTTCATAGCCGACCACGTACATATAGACAGGTAGATATTGATTATATGGATGGTAACTCTTGAATCGACTTGAACTACGAAAACTACCACACGAAATAAACGCTGTAAAAGTCAAATTGTTACCATGAGCGTGCGGTTGACCATACATTGTTTAAGGAGAGTATGCAACTCGGGTGTCGCATGAACTATGTAATATGAACTAAACCGATAGAATAGACAATTATAGCGAGAACGTTCATTCTCTTGTGACCTTTCCTTGACGTTGTGTAGGCGATGAGCATAAATCAGACCGAGACATAATGATGTGAGGGTGAACTGCTCTCATAACTAGTTATTGGTCTGTAAACGATCAGTCAGAACGAACGAGTACCTATTAATAACCTGCGGACTTGCACTCGTCACAGCGGACCGCGCGAGTCATCGCCCGCTCTTCGAGCTCGACGGCGACGCGGACAGATGGCCGCGCACAGGGTCGTGGAGGGAATATCTAATCGTCCACCGCTCCACTCGGACATGAAACACAAAAACGCACTCAAGCCGAGCATTTAGCTGCTAAGAGTGCGGCGCGACCTCGTTATGTTGAAGTACTTCACTGCGGACTTCATCACGTCACGTCTATCACGCTGGAAGTCACAGCCGACGTGGGGCGCTCGATAAAGCCAATAAATTTCATATCAGTGAGTGTTATATCGACACACAGTAAGAACAACTTCAAGTGTCCCCGTTGTTAGTTTGGAGATTACTAAAGTAATATTCAAAATGCTAATATTGACCTGTCGGCCTGTTACTGGAATATTGAGCGAGTAACTCCGCCGATTTACATAAACTCACAGCCGAGTGCGGCGCCTCTTGCGGTGGCTTGGAAAACGCGCCGCCCGCCCGGACCGCCACTTGTCACTTTGTGCTACATTATTGCACAACACGTTTCTAACTAAGTTAGCCCAACAAGCCAATCGGAAACTTTTAGCGGTGATCAAGCAATAACGAGCGGCCGGCATGACTGGGCGGCTTGAGGGTAAGTGTTATGACGGTGCCGCAGCAGCCTTCCACTGAGGCGAGACGCCTACCCATCAATCAACCCCTCACCCGCCGCCCCGCCGGGCCACCCACACATTTTTTCCTTATTCCACCAAGTAATTTAATTAAACTGTCGAAGAATCTTACTTTTATCCCCGTAAATGAGAGTTTTCACTATCCAAAAATGCGTAAAAAATATTCCGTGTATTTTTACTGAAGTGAACCTATTTTTAACAAATTAATAAAAAGATCGGATATCTCTGATCATCTGGCAGACAAGAGAGTACCGCGGTAAGTACTTATTTTATTGTGAAATTATATTCAGTCGTCAACTCGTGTCGAGTCAAGACTTAAGTCTGAGAAATTCCGAGTTCGGAAATGTATAAGGTGTATCGCATGTGTGAGCCGACGCCGTGAGCAAACACGCGGTGTCCGACGCAGTCACTACAAGTCGCCGTGCGCCACGCTCGCCCCGCTTGTGCAACAATTACAAACTGTATCGTTTGAAACCGGACACTGCATATTGCTCCACAGTTTCCTGTTGCCGGCGAGTGAACAGTACAAGTTCATATATAAACACTCCGATGCATAACTGAGTTCTGTCTGGCACTCGTTTTGTTTTGAAACAAGCAGTAGACAGGTAGATAACCGTTCTTCGTTTCGTCGTCTTATCAAAACAATCCTAGTTACTCTGAAAGTTTGGAACAGCAATAAGTAATAAGTTACATGATAAGCTCTACAGATTTATTATTGTATAGAAGAAAACATTCTACCAATCGATGGCCGCCAGCACTTGTCGAACGTAGTACCTATCGATGGCCGCCAGCACTTGTCGAACGTAGTACCTATCGATGGCCGCCAGCACTTGTCGAACGTAGTACCTATCGATGGCCGCCAGCACTTGTCGAACGTAGTACCTATCGATGGCCGCCAGCACTTGTCGAACGTGGTACCTATCGATGGCCGCCAGCACTTGTCGAACGTAGTACCTATCGATGGCCGCCAGCACTTGTCGAACGTGGTACCTATCGACGGCCGCCAGCACTTGTCGAACGTAGTACCTATCGATGGCCGCCAGCACTTGTCGAACGTGGTACCTATTGACGGCCGCCAGCACTTGTCGAACGTAGTACCTATCGATGGCCGCCAGCACTTGTCGAACGTAGTACCTATCGACGGCCGCCAGCACTTGTCGAACGTAGTACCTATCGATGGCCGCCAGCACTTGTCGAACGTAGTACCTATCAATAGGCCGCCAGCACTTGTCGAACGTAGTACCTATCGATAGGCCGCCAGCACTTGTCGAACGTAGTACCTATCGATAGGCCGCCAGCACTTGTCGAACGTGGTACCTATCGACGGCCGCCAGCACTTGTCGAACGTAGTACCTATCGATGGCCGCCAGCACTTGTCGAACGTGGTACCTATCGACGGCCGCCAGCACTTGTCGAACGTAGTACCTATCGATGGCCGCCAGCACTTGTCGAACGTAGTACCTATCGACGGCCGCCAGCACTTGTCGAACGTAGTACCTATCGATGGCCGCCAGCACTTGTCGAACGTAGTACCTATCAATAGGCCGCCAGCACTTGTCGAACGTAGTACCTATCGATAGGCCGCCAGCACTTGTCGAACGTAGTACCTATCGATAGGCCGCCAGCACTTGTCGAACGCTAACATTCCCAAGTGCTCCCTTTGCCGCAGCCTGGTGCTAAATCTGGGGAGAGGAATATTATCCATCTCCCCGCGCTCCCCAGCATCATGGCAACATTATATATTTTCTTCCCCGCACTAATCCGGAAATGAGACAATAACATCAAGTCCACTGCGGGAAATTGAGAAAAATACAGAATTAACTCAATACTCAAAATATTCGTTGCTTGCACATGTGAACTTAGGTGGTAGGTTTTACAAAATATGATCTTGGACCCTGTCGGGCACAGAAGTAGGAGAGAGGAATAGGGCTTTTATTTGACTACTTAGTTTTTAAATACCTGTGTAGCATTTAAATATTCGTTCATATTAACATAGCATTTAGATAATAGAAGAGAAGAGATGTTTTAATTTATTTATGAATGTACAAAAATTTTTTCTTCAATTTTTTCTGGTAATTTATTATATATTTTAATTGACATTAATCATGTAATGTGTATTTTTTGTGTGATTTTTAGCTTAGAGCTTCGTAAGTTTAACCTATTTTTATGGCGTAATGTATATTTAGACTGTATATTTTCTAGCTATCTGTTTTTTTTTCTAACTAGCTGCGTCGTTCTACATCTGGATGCCCCTTTGTTATTACTCGTAGATAGTCGGTTATAGAATTATGACAACAAATGAATGATGTCGTCTGTTACACACGTCTGCCCGACCCTTCGACAACCTCCTCGACCCTTCGGAACAGGCGTGATGTTACGTTTACGTGGTTGATTGCGCTAACAACATCAACTATAGCAGGCGGATGATACAGTTCATGTCTCGTAGAAAGTAACCGGGCAGGGAGTTCGGTAACTTAACCTCTCAACTTTGCTCATATATACGTATATTTCGTGGACACCATGGACGCACGAAAGTTCATTCGTTATTAATCCTAATTCCCATTTCCTGTCTTTATATCTTATCCTATATACTAACATGTTAAATGTGAAACTATGAATGTTTGTGAGTGTTGGCAGGTTTGTGTTTGTTAATCAATCGGATAAACAAGAATCAGATTTGACTGAAACGCACAATTAAGTATTTATTCAAACAAACCCTTTATTACCAAGCAAAAGTATCTCCTGATTTAGTAATCATGACTGATTTCCAGCAACGTGCACCAACTAATGATAGTGACAAATAGAAATAAAAAGTTCTGTCGAAGTATAAAAATGTTGCCATTATACGGAGTGCGAGCAATCCATTCCACCTTTGATCAATAATTGACAAGTGATTCGATTAAAAAAGTTTATGTTACCACATAATGATGCTACTTTTTTCGACCATCATTAAAAAATATTTTTAAGTCAAAAACATGATTTGAGCAGCATTTTATAAGTATTTCATAAACATTTATCAATATCACCATCATTATTGATTTCATAACTCCATTTTTAGGGTTCTGTACCTAAAAAAGAAACACGGAACCCTCATAGGAACACTCGTGTGTCTGTCCGTCCGTCCGTCACAGCCGATTTGCTCCGAATCTACTGGACCGATTAAGTTAAAATTTGGTACACATAATTATGACCCACACAAACGTGAAACGTAAATAAATGAATTTTGAATATGGGGTTCACTTTTGGGGGGAAATTTATAAAACTTAAAAAAGTTTTACAAACTGTACCATGTGACATACACACACATCAAATGAAAGGGCTTGTTTATGAGGATTTCAATAACAAATTTTTAAATAATTATTTATAAAGTTATTAAAAATTAAAATTGACCATTTCCCACCCTTATCTCCAAAACTGTTGAACCTAAAATTTTAAAATAAATACGTAGAATAGTACTACCATAATCACATCAAGTGTTATCGGACGGAGAAGAAGAAGAGGAAGTGTGGTTGCCGTAAAGATTGCGGTACTGCACCAACCGGACCGCCCCACTATGGAAAATCGTAGAACAACTGCTGATTAAAAATGGTTTTTGTCAATGTCGCTACTGGCATGCTTTTTTTTTATTTTACTCAATAGTTTAAGGACCAAACTAGACTATAATATCAAAAAATTATAAATATTAAATGAAATGATTTTTTTACAACACCACAAACTTTATAGTCTTGACGGACGTCCATGTCAGGCCCGTTCACTTCATCACTTTTAAATTGATTTTATTGTTATACTTTACAGGAAAAGGTATAATGTATTATATATTTCTGGAAACCTCGTCTTTTGAAGAATATGAAAAAGCTAATATGTATTTAATGTTATGTTAAGGTTCGCCTTAAAATAATTGCAAAATAAAATATGGTGAAAAAAAAGTTTTTTTAAAGTTCAACGAGACTTTTGACAGTTACCCACGTTTACCCCTGCTTTACATTTAATGTTGATTTGTAGCCTAACTATCCATAAACATAATTAAATAATAACAGCTGCGGATATTTGCGGGTTTCGGAGTAATTAATAAAAATGTGATAAGAGTCAGAAAACGGAAAACCGCTCGCTATCTATTGCGGTTTGAAATGTTGTTACCGCAAACTATTGATGTAAAATCAATAGTTTGCGGTAAGTTTTGTAATTTATCATTGATATTAGGGCATTTGTCTTTTTTGCACTCATGTTGCGTGTGAAAATATTAATCAACAAAATGCACACTACCCTCATATTTCAAATAGTATATAAACAGTGGTTTCATTCCATTGTAAATAACAAAATAGTGGTGAATTAACAGAAGTGTAATTACATTTGTTGACTCTTCAAAATGTCTACTTTCAAGTGTTCTAAACGTGAAATAATACTTTCGTATATCGAAGGAGGAAAATCGTTGGTAGCATTATCAACAGTTTTGCAAGAAAAATATCATGTGTCTGAAGACAACTTATGTTCCATCCTCAGTGATTTTCAAAGACATATTACTCCCGCTTTTAATAAACGCTGGAACGAAGCTTCACGGAACAAGGATACATTTTTAATGAAGAACAGTAATTGGTTGGAATCAGAATATTCAATAACTTTACCGGACTCTGAAGACGTTACAACCATCTCCACACCATCTACTTCTTCTGGGAAACGTGGAAGACCGTGCGTATCTTATCCAGACATGTCAGAATCCAGTAAAAGAAGAAAAAATACAATGTTACTTAATGAATATGGATTTGAACACGTCTATAATGCATATCTTCAAGGGTTACGTTCGATAGGAGAAGGAACAGAAGCTAAACTTGTGGAAATATTAAGGTTTGCTGACAGTGAAAATAAGACCTTCATGTGTTCGTTTTTGCCGGCCTATATTAATAGAATTTTGTAAAGAAACTCCCGAGAAAACTAAAGCCGTTGTGGATGAAATAAAGGGTCAAATAAATTCCTTGAGTCCATCATTAATTAACAAAGAAGGTGAGGGAGTGCAAGTGAAGCATGATCTCTTCCTTACAATGATAGATGGTAAAGTAGCTCAGGTATTAACAGATACGCCTTCGGGTTCCACATGTACAATATGTGGAGCTACTCCACGCCAAATGAACGATTTGACAAAAGTGACAGCTAGGCCTGAAAATGAAGATTCTTATCCATACGGACTGTCTACTTTGCACGCCTGGATTCGTTGTATGGAAATGATTTTACATATTTCCTATAATCTGTCTTTCCAAACATGGTCAGCCACAAGTGAAGAAAAGAAACGACTAAAGCAAGAGAAGAAAACCCTGGTACAAAGGCGTTTCCGTGAAGAGCTAGGATTGATCATCGACAAACCAAGACAAGTAAGTTGTAATTCTAATGACGGTAATACTGCCAGAAGATTTTTTCACAATGCAAGCTGCTCTGCTGAAATTACAGGAGTGGATATAAATTTGATTAAACGACCTTACATAATTCTGCAAGCTCTTTCATCGGGTGTAATGATAAATGCTGAAAAATTTGGCAGTTATGCTATGGAGACTGCTAGGATCTATGTGAGCAATTATGAATGGTATTACATGCCATCTTCAGTTCACAAAATTTTGATTCATGGAGAAAGTGTCATAAAGCATTTTGCAGTACTTCCTATTGGTCAACTTTCGGAAGATGCACAAGAATCTCGCAATAAGGATTATAAAAAAATTCGTCTTCATCATGCTAGAAAATGCTCAAGATCCGCTACAAACAAGATGTATTTCATACTCTTCTTTATACTTCAGATCCTTACATTACCAGCATTAGAAAACCGTATACTAAAAACGTGAAGGAACTTGATGAAGACACCTTAGATCTTTTGAAAGTGAACGAATTAATTTTAGATCCCGAAGTTCATCAAGTATAAATAACATAACATTTAGTAAACAGTACAATTAATTAATTAATCTGTGTTCGATTTTAATCTTTAAAAACATGCTTTTTTTTATTTTATTTGATTTTTATTTTGATGTATTATATGATATTTGGTTTTTGTAAACATTAAAATAATAGTATTCATTGTTAAGAAATAAACATTGGAGATTTTTTATAATTTTGAAATTGTTTTATTTTTTAATTTATTATTTTAAATTTAATCATAAAAAATTACATTCTATTTGAAGCCATATACACTATTCTATATTTTAGAACATAATATACAGAAATAAAGAAGTTATTGATTTTTAATCAGAAACAGACCATTATTTTCCACAGTGCGCCCTGCTGCTCCAACGACGCTGCCTTACCTACGTGTCCCGGCTACATTACTTTACAAAGGTCCATAAGATCGTTGGAAAATCCGTGCAAAAACAAATTTCGCCCTGAGGGTCTCGTTAGGAACCTCGTCACAACACGAATTCAAATTTTTTTGTGGTTATAGTGCCGCACAAACATTTGTCGAAATTCATGAAGACTTTGGGCTAGAGGTGATAATGGTCCGGCGATTCCTAAGCTCGTGCACAGCGCGCGAGACATGACGCCGACTATTAATGTAAACTAGTGATAATTATAATGTATTGTTTACGTATAGTATTTTTGTAAGTTATATAGGTTTTTACATTGGAAAAAATAAAATACAAACATTTGTAATATTTATTGTTTGAAATGCTTTTGAAACACTGCGTTATGTTGTTGGTACAATAACAACAAGTAAGTAGTTATATAATTTATATCCAGTGACAAAAGATACTTTACTTAGATACCTTACAGACTCCTAAATAAATGAAGTATACACCCAAGTATAATACATATTATCACACCACTTAAGGGAATTTAGTTTTAGTCATGCTTCTCTGGAACAAAATACTGGGCTGATGTCTTTTGCAGCGCAGGAACCTGGAGGATGTCGGAATTTATATTCTTCTAATATATTTGTAGTCTTGCTCGACTGCATTGTTCTTCTTCTTCGGCACTGAATAGACCTTGGCTCCTTCTCTCTCGTTGTCTGTGGATCCAACCAGGAAATATGCAGGAGCAAGGTGGGGCACTGCAACTCGAAGATCCTCGCTTCTAGGAGCGGTACTGCGTTTGTTGCGATTATGTCACGATCGACCGTTCTTGCCCTCAACCAGAGTAAAACCCTCCTCATCCACTGGACTAGTTAAGAAGTCAACAATCTTTATAAAGGATTTCTAAGTCAATAAAATGTTTCGAGTACCATTTTATACGTATCTCATAAACATTTATCAAAAAAAAAAAATACATGATTGATTCCGTAACCCAAATAAGTTCTTTGTATTTGCTACAACAGAATGCATGGCTTTGTTTTTTTTGGTGGTAAATTACCAAATAACTTCTCCCGCTCTGGGCGAAGAGCGGGAGAAGTTCTTGCTGACTAAAACCCACCCATGTTCCTTCCGTTGCCTGTGTTGCCAGGGGCCTCAGTAACCCTTTTGGAGTTCCGCGCGACAGAAGAGTGCATGAGAATGCATGGCTGATGCTGATTTATCAATGTCAACGATTTTCATCACGTAAATTTAAAGTCATATTTTATTGTTTGTTTACATCGGATACCAACAAATGACTGCCAATGATAATTATGTTTAAGTAAACTGATGGCTATCGAAATAACATTAAGGCTTATCAAGATGGAGACGAGGAATCGCGATTCTCGTGAAGACTTTAGAATCTCTCAAAATCAAAAGTCATTTATAATTCAGACTAGGCTGGGAATCAGCACTTTTCGAACGTCAAAGTTACATAAGACAGTCCTCCATAAACGCCCACCTTTCACCACTTCCTAATGCTTCAGCTGGGAAGAAGAAGTGGTGGAACAAACTCCCCAGCAGCACATCTGTCTGTTTAGTTATATAAACTTGATTCTATACAAATCGTATGCAAAGTAATTAACATTACGTTACGTTAGCTACCATACGCCAATATACCAACAAAACAATGAAAACTGTACTCAAGCAGATAAAAATTACAACATAAAAACGTAAACAGAACTTAATACCTAAATAATAGCCTCCAGGCATAAAGGGCGTGCCCACTTACAAAAGGCTATTGCTGTAACTCGAAGTGAGAAATGATAAACTAGCACCATCGAAGTAAAATAAATAAACAATTACTATTATCAATTAAAACCATGATCAGCAAGACGACCAGTCACCACAAGCAGCACACGTTCCTAGGGTCCAACCGGGACATATGCAGGAGGATGAACTGCAGCTTAAAAATCCTCACTTGCAGGAGTGGTACGGTGTCTGTTGTAGCTGCATCGCGATCGGCTTTTCTTGCCCTCAACCACAGTAAAGCCGTCCTCGTCATTTTGAGTGGTTTTGGTAGCCAGTGCTTTCCATTTCCGTATTTCAGATGTGTCTTATCAATCGACGCTGCGTTGAGTGAAAAAATATTTATTATTTTCTTCCACAATTGACACAATCATGAATGACACAACAGTTGTTTGACGTTAGCCCGACAGTCGACATGACGTCATGGACGTTTTGACTGGTCCCGACCACTCTTTCCATGTCGCATGTAAACTAAAGCATGCCACGTGACTTTCCTGCGAGAAATACTCAAATCGATATGCCGAGAATAGCTCAAAATGATTTTTACGAGGGAAAAGTACGAATCGAACGACAGTCACAGATGCGAGATGCGCCAGAATTGCCTTATAGATTGTTTCTGTGTCGAGCGCCGCCCGCTGAAGTAACGCCACTTACAAACCAACTTGTGTCTCCACATGGAAGTCGTGATTTTTTTATTTTTAGGATTCCGTACCTCAAAAGGGAAAACGGAACCCTTATAGGATCACTCGTGTGTCTGTCTGTCTGTCTGTCTCTCCGTCTCTCACAGCCGATATGCTCCAAATCTACTGCACCGATTAAGTTGAAACTTGGTACATATGTATACGTATTTCTGTGACCAAACACGGACGTGTAACGTAAATTAATGAATTTTGAATATGAGGGTCAATTTTGGGAGGTAAATAATAAAATAAAATAAAAAAAGTTCTACTATCTGTACCGTGTGACATATCAAATGAAAAGGCTTGTTTGTCTTAATTATTTTTTAAATAATTTTATAGTAAATGGTTTTAAGGCTATTCAAGAAAATTTACTAGTCCCGCCCTTATCTCCGGAAGTACTACCTATCTACTTATAGATTACAGGAAACCCTATAAGAAGTTTAAGGTAAAAATAACATGTCAAAAAAAAAACATGGTAAATCTCGCAATACTTTGCGTACAAACTTACATTTCCAGTTGGAATGTCAAAGCCAAAGTTAAATTATTTATATCAAATAGGCACATAAAAGGAGCTTTTGAACGTCTTAATTTACAAAAAAAAACAAATAGAATTGATTCTAGTCGCTCCCTCCAAAGGGTAGTTTCGTATAGAACGAATGGGCAAAAACTCCACCGTTACTCTTTTAAAATGTTTTACAATATTTTTTATGGGTACATTTATTATATAATTATATGTGAAGACGATGCACCTAGAATAAAATTACTATGCTACAATAGGTAAAAATATTAAACATCGAAGCAATGACAGATAACTTAATTATGTGATAGATACATGGTTCTCACATATTTACAAACATTATAAAAATATACGTTTTCCTAAAAAAAAAGTAATAGGTCAGTGTGTGAGTTACGGTAATCACAGAACATAAAATCAACATTGATTTATTATTTTTATCAAATAGTAATTTGTTTATACGATTAAAATAGCAACAACTGTATGCATTGTTAAACGCCATCCAAAAAAAATTATTAAAAAAATTATTGAAAAAATTTATAGGATAGGATAGGATAGGATTAAATTGGAAAGGACATACCTAAGCCAATTGTTGACCGATGAATATCCGGGACACTCCAATATAAATTACTGTATGGATGGCTGTTCTTTATTTGATATTATGAAACAAGATATTAAATTTAACTTTAATAAGGACACTACATTATTAATTTATAGGGGAAATGTGAACAAAGGAGATTTGCTCCAATATTATAGAACATTGTGAAATCTTAGTTGTGTTGTTTACATTCCCTTGTTGTAACAGTTTGCCACAGGAAGAAAATAAGTTAAGATTTGACGTTAATTTGACATTTAATAATAATCTATTCCATCAAGTTGAAAACCATTATGTTCGCACAAGGGTTCCTCCTTTCACGCAAAATTCTGTTTGCGCAAAATTTAATTCGTAGAAATGTATCAAACTCCAAACTCAAAGAATTTACTTCAATGAAACCAATTAAAGGCACCTTTGAAATTGTCAAAGAGTTGGTTAAGAATTTCAATAAGTTATTATTGTATGGTTTTCCTTTCATTTAGTTTATCACGTTTGTTAGAGAGATTTGATTCTTATGATTCAAATAATGATGCCAAATACACAGGCTGTTGTTTTTTTTCGGAATTTATCTGGTTCGATTCCCGAGTGTGGCAAACGAATTTTAGAAAATAATTGCAGATTTTTCTTTAAAAAAATAAAGAAATGTTTCCTTTGAGTAAAATTTGCTATCTCCAGTATTTAGCCTTTCCTTCCAGGTGAGGTTATAAAATTCCACACTGTATATGAAAACTTCATGTATGTTAGAAAAAATCTACATCTTCTTAGTAAGATAAGTAACAGGCATAATTTTAACACTATAGAAATAGGAGCAAATTAGATCAACCACGTTTCAGATTGTCTAAAGTATTACACTTCTCACTTGGAGCTTGCTCAATACGCTTCCACCTGCAGACTACACGTCAACTAATCCATGCGTCATACTACGGACTCCACCCTTGCTCCGTCTTTGTCTGCAACGTCTGAAATACGAACCACCGCCGCACGCGCAGCGCTCATACCTGAACATCGTGCTGTCTCCGTCGTCCACTACGAGTCCTCGCCCACTGCTGGTGTCTACGATCACAGGACGCAAGTAAGCACCTCCCACTGATTATGATCTCCTGGTACTCGAAGCGGTATGATGGTGACTTCAGTACCGTTTTAATTGGAAACATTGAGTAGACGACGACTACCTACAACTGTCTTGAGCAATAACGGTACTATGCACAGTATCCACAGTACTATCGTACTATCCTGATATTTTATGTTCTCCGAGTGCCTATTACTATTTACCCAGAATTATTTTTTGCGGGCCACGTACCCTACCTAATAGTGATCATACCTACGACGAACAAGGAATTTGGGCGTCATTGTTGCGCTTTGCTTACTGCTTGCAATACTCTTTAGAACCTGGTACTAAAATGCTGCGCTCGCCTCCTGCGTCAAATATTTGGCATCAACCAGCCGCGTTCCGAAGCTGACATAAGCAAACTCGGTGAAGATGATCTAATTGACGATCTGGTCGCTTCACGCTTCAGGTCCTCGAGTGCTGAAAAACCAGTCGAAAATTTGGATTTTAGAACTGAACTGAAAGAAATGATGAAACAATTTATAGTATCTCAAAATTAAATCCGTTTTTTTTTTTTTGGGTGGGAAATTATCTAATGACTTCTCCCGCTCTGGGCGGAGTGGAAGGGTGTGTCAGATTCTTACTGACCCACCCTTGTTCCTTCCGTCGCCTGTGTTGCCAGAGGCCTCGGTAACCCTTTCAAACTTTCCCGCGACCCTGGCGACTGGAAACCCTGCAATCTCATATAATGGACCTCAAGCTACATTTCACTAAGATCGAGACCTCAAACACTGCTTTGGCGAGCTCTCTGAATGGCCTATCAGACCAACAGTCTTCCTTGGAGTCCAAGATAACAGGTCATGAAAAAGAGGGTGCTGGTATGTGTACCCATTTATCAACCCTTGATGAAAAAATCGACACACTGGAGCGAAACTTGAATAAAACATGCGTAGAAATCAGAAATGTCCCACTACGCCAAAAGTGTCTAAAAAAGACCTATACGAGACTGTTTCTGTATTCTCTAATGTCCTCGGCATTGATATTAAATCAGACATTAAAGACATTTCTAGGTATCGAATTAAAAAACAAAATAACTCCTCCGCGTTGATCATGGAATTTACTAACACTCTTACCAAAAGCAGGTTTCTAGACTCAGTGAAACGCTACAACAAGCGATACCCCAATCAACAGCTAAATTCAGCCATCTTAGGTTTCACAGCAAAAGTGGTACCTGTCTACATAGCAGAACAGCTGACTGCACGGTCTAGAAAATTGTTTTACCTGGCCAGAAACTTTGCCAAAGCGCATAAATACGATTATTGTTGGATTTCAAATGGCCGTATTCTGATGAAAAAGGTTAAAGGTTCACCATACATTGCTGTTAAAAAGGAAGTTCAATTGCAACAGTTATCCAAATTACCTGAAGTATAACTATTTCCATTAGCCTTACTTGCACGAGTTTTTCTTTTTTGTAATAAACTATTTTGCAGATTAAGTAAAATTATAAACTATCTATCTTTTAGTTTATTTCAGGATTGTCATTGGTGCCGATTCCCTTGTTCACAAACTAAACTAAATTTAAGTTCAGTGCATCTTTTTCTTTCTATTTCATTAAAAAAGGGACAGAAGATAAATTTTAGTTAAATTGACGTAATTTTAGTATGCAAGTTTTTAATCACGTCTAAACTTGTATGAAGTAGTGACAGGCGCTGATTAATTTGACAGGACTAAACTAAAATGTATCTTCTGTCCTCTTTCAGAACTGGATGGCGATTATCGAACAGAGCCTGAAGGAGGTGTGCACTTGTGGCGCGCCACAATATTATTATATCATTACAATAAAGTTACATTAACTAAATAAATCATATATACTTATAAATAATATCACAAATGTATTAGAACATATTGTAGAATTATAAATTCTACAATTTTTTTTTGTGGTATTTGATCTGCTTTCTGTACACTTCATATTTCAATCTCTTTTGCAGAACCCTACTGGCACACGTGTCTAACGTTCGAATTTTAGTATAAAAAATTCTGATGTTTCTGACAAGATGGTTGTGTGTGATTCGATATATTTTCTTATTGGAGATCAGAGTACTTTTTTTCACTCAAGTAATTTTTAATTTTGTCTCAAAAAACCTCTAAATCAGTTATTATTTTTTTATATAGCACTCCAGCATTTATCATCATTTATTTTTCGGTACGTATTGCATATTTGTTAACCTCGGATATTGTAATTTTGGCTATCTACCAATCATGATTTTATTTTAGAATATTCGTCCTGCTCGGCAGTGCTGAGGCCTTCGTTTTCATTAGTTGCAGGCGTTGTTTTGCCACAAGTCCCACGTCCCAGTGGTATTTTTATTTTTTAAAGTCCCGGCTTGGTAATCCCTTTTTAACCACATCATTTTGTTTAGGGAAACCCCCTAGAGTTGTACATTGGGCGGCCTTTCATCTCCCCGCTCAGACCAAATCCAAAAACATCATCTGGCAACGCGTAGCTTCGCATCGAAAGCGTCCCACGCCACCACGCAGAGGGCCTCAAAGTGTGGTATCGCCCCTGAGTATCGTAGCGTGGTCCATCGCGGCGTGCCGTCATCTCATCTTGCCAAATCACCAACCGGAGCTTCCACAATTAATTTCGTCTTCAACACACCTGGGGGGTTGATTATAATCAATCATTTTAGGTCGTTGACAAGCAAACTAATCCATAGCTGATCTCCACTTTTCCTAAATATTGTATTTTTTACTCAGCTTTTGAAATTATATGTATATTGCCACGTACAGCGTATTTTTTTCCTTTCATACCACACTACAATGTATAGGTATATATTTACATCTACTATAAAATAATTTACATACTAAATACACAAAATACAAACACAAACATTAAACATTTACAATAACACATAACATATATACAAACTTACCAGTGATGCATAGCCACATCGTTGAGTCGCCGAGCATCATCGCGTCGTCGTCGTGTCGTACCGAGTAAGCGCACACCAAGTCCCGCTACTCACCGAAACAAAGGAAGTCTAGAAACATCGCCCGCGCAGCGACGCGAGCGCCCGCGCTCCATAGTCTGTCTCGCACTCTCACGGCAGACGCACGCTCGCTTGCTTCGAATCTAATCCTTCCGCATAAGCTATAACGCTAAAGATCTCTTGTCTATTAGCTATACCTATCTGTTTGCACTTGTTGTTGTGAATATTAGTGGTGAGAATAAACTGTTGTCGAAGTGTCTGGATCGACAACCTCACATCACGAAGAGAAGACACACACGACACCTCCATCTCCTACACACTATTGCCGCTGATGGAAAGTTGAATGTGGAGCAGAAAACGCGCATCAATAGCCTATGCCAGAAGGTTAGTCACGGGACCGCGCAGATGGCCGTCATGTACCAGTCCGTCAAAGCAAAAGCTCTCCAATCGCACTACACAGTCAGAACTCTCGAAAATCAACTCGATCTTTCGCAGCAGCTACAGAACCTTAAGCTGAGTATCGAAGATTCGACGAAACCTGTCCAGGGATCTTCATTTGCTGACATGGTAAAGAAAGGTGCCAACAATTTTATCCATCCGAGTTATGTAAGTTCTGTGGCCATCTATCCGAGTGACAAGTTGAAGAACAGCGATGAGATCAAAACTCTTGTCCAAAAAATTATCAGCCCCGAACAAATGAAGCTCCATGTGAGAGGCCTGCGCAAGACGAAGAACGGCGGTGTAATCATCACCACCGAGACCAAGGACGACATCGAGAAACTGAGACAATCGGTGCAGTTATCCAAGTCAGGCCTAACAGTTGACGAGCCCCATAAAAGGAAGCCTAGGGTGGTGATTATAGGAGTATCAACATCCATGCAGGAAAATGAGGTTTTCACCTGTTTGTACAAACAAAATATAGCCGAAAAACTTCAGGACTACAGGCCTTGAGACGTTTTTGAGTTCAATTAAATTAAGTCATAAGTCAGGTACAGTGACCGGCACGAGTCGTGAGCACAGATGGGCAGTAGTGGGGGCAAGCTCGCGCATATACACTTTCGGCCAAATTTATTTAGTATCGCTTTTGCTCAAATTATTGATTTTAGGGCTTACGCAAACTATAATTAAAATATTAGTGATACTTAAAATTTTACTTTGATACAGTAATGTTGCAGGCCATTGTGACTTACGGCCAGTTTCTTCATCAACAAAATCAGTCAAAGTATTAACTTTTACTTGACCTTTACTGAAACTACGGCAAATGTTTTCTTCATTAACAGCTAAAATAGTGAAGAAACAAATTTAACCGTTACTTTGACTTATGTGATGTTACTTTTGATGAAGAAACTGTCAGGAAAATATAATTATCTCAATAAAACTAATCTGGTTAGAAGCGTTTTTCCTTCGTTTATTTTTGTTTATACAAAATTCGTCTCAATCCAGAGGAATAGGTAATAAAACCTAGATTCCTAGCCTTCCATAAAACTAGACGCTGCGTTTGTGCTGGTAGAGGTCACTTGATCACTCATCTCCTCATCATCGTCACTGTCCTCATCCTCCGAATTGGTCTCGGAGTCATCGTCACCAACGTGAATTATAAATTGTTCTGACATTGCATCCACTATGTGATCGTTGTTTATGTATTCCTTCTCAATTTCCTTCACTTTTTGACATAATTTTGTCCATTCATTAGCTCCCATTACATTTACTTTTTCCTTAATAAGATTCGTTACGTGACTTACGTTCCACGTCACATTCTTACTGCCGACATATCCTTTTATTGCAGCCCAAGCCATCTCAATGAGATTGAGGTCTGGGTGGTATGGAGATAATCTTATTACATCGTGGCCGTGTTCAGCCATAATATTATCTATATTAAATTTTTGTATTTATCTTTATTAATTTTTATTAAATGATGTAGTTGGGGCTTCAGCATTCTTTCTTCGTGTTGAATCCCTTTTTCTATTAACCACCCCAGCATCTCCGACTTCCTGGCATTTGAACTTGGTGCAGGGTCATACTGTTTGTTGTGGTAGGATGCATTATCTACTATCAAAACAGATTTAGGAGGAATGTTAGGAATCAGCTGCGTGCGAAGCCATTTTTCATAATTTTCGTAGTTCATATTATCGTGGTAGTCCCCTGACTTAGTGCCTGCTTTAAATGTGAGCAGGGCATTTGGCACAAAACCTGACTCAGTTCCTGCGTGGACTATCACAACTCGTTGCCCTTTTGATATAGGCTTTTTTAGGCCTTTTGTTGTGCCATCTGATCATGCCTGAGACGTTGAATGGGACGTATCTACATATGATTCGTCCGTATAAATAATTGTTCTTGCTTTCTTGCTTGCATTTTAAAAAGCCAGACAAACATAACACAGGCGCTGCTGACTGCCCCGCGAAAATAATGGCTGAAAAAGGGTACATCAATTCTGTAGATTATAGAGGCGCCTAAGAGCGCCGTTAATTGGGTATTATTCTGACCTTTTTTATTTTACATTTTTGTTTTTAACTACCATTATGATAAATAGTTTGATTAATAATAATAATAATAATAATACCCCACCGCCGTACGAGTATCTCTACGTTGGCGTCGTGGTGGGGCTTGCGCGCTCCAAACTCCAGGTCTGTACCGGTAGAGTTTACTTTGCCGGAACAGGTCTTGGATAAGCCAAACTAAGAGAGATACAGAAACCCGCAGGGCAGCATGTGGCGAGCTGTTGGGCAGTAGCGACCCCACGGACACTATCTCCTGGGAGAAGTCTTGTTCCTCATCTCTGGCTTGCCTTTATTGGCCAGCTAGAGTAAACACTGACGAGGAACAGAGCTCCCACCTCATTCTTGCCTTTATTGGCCGGCTTGAGTGCTGATTCGCAAGAGCAAACGTGCTCGGATGAAGGAAGTATTCCAGTAAGATGCTGGTAGGGATCTTGACCGTAATTCCGGGATTGTCCTGATAGCCGTAGAATACCTGTCCACTCCTCAAGCACCTCAGGAAGTGTTGCCCCCTTGTCACTACGTCACTATGTGCTAGCGGCCGTTTTCGGGGGCCCATTATTGAGTGTGCAAGTCACCCCCTGCCATTTTGTCGGTGTATTTTATATAAAGCATTGGTCAGGTAGGGACCATAGCCGAAACCGATCCACTATAGCCTCCCAAACCCGTAGCCCAATATTTTTTGTTCCCATGTTCTGCAATAGTCTTGCATCTACCGGGGGTTGTCGTTGGGTGCACCTTCATAGAGCAAACAGGGGTAATCTTCGGTTGGTGCCTTATTCCATTACAATTGTCCAAGGGGCCTCTGCGAGTTGGCTTCGGCCCCTCGTACGCCTTCCAAAGGTCCGGGACCCAATGGTCCCGAGATATGTAAGGACATATGAATAATAATAATAATTTATTTCAGATTTCTTCATATAAATTGTTAGTAAGTAACACGAAAATACTTAAGAGCTAATGTTAGTAACAAAAAAAATATACAAATAATAAATATTAATGATTTAGATAATTTCTCTGTATCCGAGTCCAAAGTTTGTGAAACTGAAAACTGCAAACAATATCTATCCGGCTACAAAACTCCGCTAACCATATTAACACAAAATATTCGCAGTGTTTTTAAGAATTTTGATAGCTTTAGTACATTTCAGCAACGGCTAAACATAAATTGTGACGTTATTGTTTTAACCGAATGCTGGCTTGCTAAACAATATAACATACCACTAATCCCGGGATATAATATGTATAGAAGTACTATAAATTACAATAAAAATGATGGGGTGATCGTTTATGCAAGAGATTATCTCAATGTCTCTGTTCAGGAACCTGATATGCTTGACTGTAACAGATTGCTAGTTAAAATTGGATCAGAATTTGCGATATTAGCATTATATCGACCTCCTTATTTTAGAAATACTAGCATTTTTACTGACTCTCTGAATGAGACCTTGCAAACCCTGTCATCAATCAAAAACACGATTTTAATTGGAGATATTAATATCAATATTCTACCAGGAAGTGCTAATGCGCCTGCTCAGGACTACCTCAACCTATGCGCCTTTCATAGCCTGCTCCCAGCACACAGCTTTCCTACACATCACAGTGGTTCCTGTTTGGATCATATTATGCTAAAATCGAACTTCCCTTCACTTGCACTCGTTGTTAACTCAACAATAACCGATAACGATGCTGCCTTACTAACCCTAAATTTTAAATTACCTAAACAAGATACTCGCTTAATTTCAAAACTGAATATAAAAAAAACTTGAAGAAGATTTACGCGTCATCAATTTTGGTCCAGTCTATAATTCCGCTGACCCGCAGTTTTGCATGTTGTATTTAATTGAAAACTTACTAAATGCAATTCAGAAAAACACAGTCGTATCGCAGTTGAGCAAAAAAATTCCTAACCTAAAACCATGGATCACATCAGGTCTTATTCGCTGTATGAAACATAGGGATAAACTGCATATGAAAGCTAAATCTAATCCAGCCAATGCAGTATTGCAACTTTCGTACAAAAGATATCGAAATTTCTGTAAAGATCTCCTTAAAAAAATTAAATGCAACTACGACAAAGTGGCACTGGAAAAGGCTAGAACAAATAATAAAAAGATCTGGAAATATATTAAAGACGCAACGTATACTACAACACAATATGAGTCATCTTCAGGTTTATTACAAGCACACTCGTCACCGGTGGAATCTGCTAAAATAGCAAATAATTTCTTTGTTAATGTTGGAAAGTGTCTCGCAGAAAAAAATCTGGGTCAATCTCAAAACCCAAAGAGCACTCCGCATACAAAACTGCTTTAACATTATTTACGCTGCTAGATACTGACGAGACTGAGGTAGAAATTATAATTATGACCTTGAAAGAAAACTGTGCAGTTGGCTGGGATAACATATCGAATAAAATTATCCAAAAATTCAAGGACATTTTGGTACGACCACTGACTTATATTTTCCGCATTTGTTTATCTTCAGGTCATTTTCCTGAGTGTCTCAAAAAATCTATAACTGTCCCTGTCTGTCATAAATCAGGCAGCAAAGAGCAAGTGACAAATTAATTCTCCAATATTTTTGACATAGAAATAGGTCTATACCGAGAAAATTATGAACAAAAGGTTGTTGAAATATAATATTTGGAAGACAAATCAATTCTGTCTGAATGTCAGTTTGGATTTAGGACTAAAGTTTCAACTGCCGATGCGGTACACCATCTGATTGACTATCTAGCGAAAGAACTTGACAAGGGTAACCACACAGTAGGAATTTTCCTGGACCTCGCCAAAGCTTTTGACACAGTTTCCATTCCAATTCTGTTGCGCAAGCTTGAGATCATAGGTGTAAGAGGCACCCAGCTAAAACTGTTCAAAAGTTATTAAGAAGATCGTTCCCAGTGCGTAAAGATTGGCAATGTTCTCAGCGCTGTTCAAAAAAACACATTTTTCGATGTTGCTCAAGGAAGTATTTTAGGACCCACTCTGTTTTTGATCTACATAAATGACCTTTGCAATCAAAATCTAGAGCATGGCACTATCATAACGTACGCTGACGACACTGCTCTACTTTTTTCAGCTGATTCAGAAAATGAAGTCTACAATCTTGCGCAACACGGATTCAATATTGTAAATAAATGGCTTCAAAATAACTCACTAACTCTAAATGCAGAGAAGACACAATACATTAAGTTTTCGATGCGCAAGCAAATATCTAAGAACTCAGCGATGCATGCTCACTGTTGCCCAGTCTCTGCAAATAGCCAGTGTAAGTGTCCCAATATTGCCTATCTGACGGACAGGGCCGTCATCTACCCCGGTCACCAGGGAGTGTGGAACCGGCAACAGATGTCGTGCGGTGTCCCACAGGGATCGGTCCTGGGGCCGCATCTGTGGGACATCGGATACGACTGGGTGCTACGCGCCGATCTCCCTAGTGGCGTCAGCGTAGTGTGCTACGCTGACGACACGTTGGTCCTGGCGCAGGGGAGGTCACACCAGGCGGCGGCCGAATAAGTGGCACACGGGGTTGCGACAATCGTCGAAAGGATCCGGCAATTGGGACTCGAGGTGGCCCTGCACAAGTCCGAGGCCATGTGCTTTCATGGTCCTCGGAACGCGCCACCGTTGGGGTCCCAAATAACGGTAGGAGGGGTCGGCATCGAGTCGACGATGAAGTACCTGGGACTCGTCCTCGACAGCCGGTGGAACTTCGTGGAGCATTTCCGACGTTTGGCTCCCAAACTGGTGCGGGCAGGCGCTGCATTGAAGCGGCTCCTGCCCAATCTTGGGAGTCCAAACGCCTCCTGCCGGAGGCTCTACGCGGGGGTCGTGCGATCCATGGCCCTCTACGGGGCTCCTGTATGGGCGCGCTCTCTGGTGCTGCGGCCAGCCCGCCGGTTGAACGCGGCCCGAAGGGTCATGGCCATCCGTCCGATGGTCCGATGGTCCGGGGATACCGCACGGTCTCCTGTGAGGCAGCGAGCATCTGAAGGCAAAAGTCCTCGCGCACGTATGGGAGTGGCGCGACGAGGCGAAACGCCGGGGCGTAAGCCCGCTGCCGCGAGAAATCGCGGCACAGCGGACGGAGCTCCGGCGGAATCAAAATCAAAATCAAAAGTCATTTATTCAAACTAGGCTGAAAATCAGCACTTTTCGAAAGTCAAAGTTACATAAGACAGTCCGCCAAAAATGCCCGCCCTTCATCACTTCCTAGTTCTTTAGCTGGGAAGAAGAAGTGGTGGAACAAACTCCCCAGCAGCACATCTGTCTGTTTAGTTATATAAACTTGATTCTATACAAATCGTATGCAAAGTAATTAACATTACGAAACACAAAACATTGGATTAAATTACACACTTGCCATATGTTAGCTAGCACACGCCAGTATACTCGTACCAACAAAACAATGAACAAACTGTACTCAAGCAGATAAAAATTACAACATAAAAAAACGTAAATACGAGTAGAACTTAATACCTAAATAAAAGCCTCCAGGCTTAAAGGGCGTGCCCGCTTACATAAGACTAACGCTGTAGCTCGAAGTGAGAAATGATAAACTAGCCCCATCGAAGTAAAATAAGTAAACAATTACTAATAACATATTAAAACCATGATCAGCAAGACGACCAGTCACCACAAGCAGCACCCGTTCACGAGCATAACGCAAAGATCAGCCATCGCCCCCCTCGCCATATTGGAGGGAAGGTGGCAACCCGACCCCCGACTCTACTGCAGGCAGTGACATCTAAGGGAGCATGACGAGCTTGCTGCCGGTTGCTCAGGCAAGAATAGTATAATCAATAGTCGAGGACGCTAGCTAACCACTTATTGCAATACAACTCATAAAACACACATTGTAATGAGTAGACTATGTCACTAATAAATTAAAATTTAATTATATTAAATTACATTGACTTATACAGTCAAATAAAAAAATAATCAATTATATGAACTCATATAACCTGTCAGTAGGTAAGCTAATTCTGGAGAAAGAACATAAACATTGTCTTTTTTTTTTTTTTTTAGTGACATATCGTAACTTTATTATAATAATATGTAGCTTACAATTAATAATAATAATATGTACAATTATATAAAAAGGGAGGGCAAAATATCACAGGGCGTCAAAAAATTCGTCCGCATCGTTGTCAACAGGAAAAGTGCCCAAAAGGCTGGCAGCATTACCACGTTGTATGGCAATGCTGATTCTTTAGCCAAAAAATAGACCAGCCCTCTGGTCACGTGAGGAGTCGACCAACAGCTTTGCGATGTCTCTAAAAACTAAGTGAGCACTCGGACCCCATGGCCCTAGTGTTTCAACCCCAAACGGCTCGAACATATAAGTCCCAATAAGATTTGAGTACTTGCGCCGTTTGAGGTTTTCCGCACCTGCCGCAGCCGCCCCAGCACAGCCCGCCGTGCTAGGAAGATGGGATGGCGCAAGGGTGTCGACACACGTTGCATCCCACACCAAAGGCCTACCTACCTTCCAAGGCATTATGGTCATTCCGTCTGGTCTCTTCCCATCGTCGCGTGCCAAGCCATTAGGTTCTAAAACAGCGGGCACCCCGACGGTGCTAAGAGCGCGACGGATGATGTCGTTGATGCTGGCGTGCCGTGCTATCCGACCTGCGCTTTTACTGCAGGATAGGCCATGGTGTCCGAGACAGTCGACACCTTCACCGCATTGGCAGCGATGCGGAGCCACGCAAGGAGCGCCCAGACGCTGACAAGTAGCGAGCCGGAAGGTGGTGTCACCCAGCATAGTGCCTATGTTGGGTGACGGTAGCGCATGAAGCCAGAGGCCCGACTCCCACTCACCCACAGCCAGCAGGCGGGCACGCTCAGCAGTATTGGTGGACGTATTAATAAGATTTTTCCGTACCAACCTGCAGAGCGGCTCATCCCACTGCGTCTGGGAAGATGGGTTCACGGGCCGATCTGTATCCGGGCAAGCCATTTTCCAGGCGTTCACCGCGTCGGTCAAGCACGGCACTTCAGAGTCAACCAAGGAGGGGGCTAAAATTTCCCTGGTTAGCTTTTCAGTGCTGTGGACAGAGGACAGGAACGCCGGTAAGCTAATATTGGTAATTTTACGGACACCGAGGCCACCAAAACGGATGGGTAGTGTGGCTTGCAACCACGCTCGGTCGTCCAAGGCCACATTTAAAATAGAAGTTAATGTATTGCGAATAATTTGGTCAATTTTGTCCAAGAGGTGTGACTGCTTCCATAAAGGGGAAGAGCGTAGAAAATATATAAAATTTGGGCCAAAACAACAGTATCTAATCAGGGTGAATGCCGAATGTAAATTAATTTTGGAGAATCTGTCCGAAATGTCGTGGAAGTTTTTGATTTTTTCGTCGATGAAAGAAGAAAAACTATCTTCTAAAATTGGGGAACCTAGGAGGTGCAGTGAACTTTTTTCTCAAAACGGTGTCTAGATCACCTCCTAGCGTTCCGTAACATTGTCTTGAGTTATTCACAGCAACCAACTATTTAAATTCTTATCGTTTAAGTAGTCATTGATACAATAGTATGCCTTTGAACAAAGGGTGGATTTTACTTTAGTTTTAAACGCATTAAAAGGCAAATCTAGCAAAGAAGAGGGCAGCATGTTATAAAAAGTTATACCAAGCCCAACAAATGAGTTATGGACCTTATGAAGCCGGTGAAATGGAGCTCGTAATTTATCCTTATTTCTGGTGTTAATTTTGTGAATATCACTATTTTTAGTGTATACGTGTATATTTTGCCTAATATATAAGATGTTGGCGAAGATGAATTGTGATGCCACCGTGAGAATACCAACATCTTTAAAAAAATCTCTCAGAGAAACTCTGGCACCAAGCTGGTAAATAGCTCGAACAGCTCGTTTTTGAAGAACGAATATATTTTGAATGACAGCAGCTTTGCCCCACAGCAGAATACCGTAGGACATAACACTATGAAAATAACTAAAATAAACTAATCGATCTGTATCAACGTCAGTGTATTGTCTTACTTTTCTGACGGCGTAAGAGGCCGAACTGAGCCTGCCCGCTAGGCTTGATATATGAGGGCCCCAGTGAAGTTTGGCATCTACTGTTATACCAAGAAAAACTACCGAGTCTACAGTTTCAAGCACCCCATTATCTAAGACGATGTTGGGACCTAGATTCCTTTACATTTGGCAAGGCAAATTTTATAAATTTCGTTTTCTTGGCATTGAGAACTAGGTTATTCGCAATGAGATCTCATGGCGTCATGGAGAGTACGGTTGTCGCAACCCAGTGCTGGGCACGCCACAATTGCGGCGATAAGTCCCCGCTTTGAGGAGTGGCTGGAGAGGCGCCACGGCGTCCTCACCTTCCGCCTGACGCAGGTCCTCACCGGACACGGCAGCTTCGGGAGGTTCCTGTATCGGATAAGGCGGGAGGACACGCCCGGGTGTCACCACTGTGTGGATCGCCCGGAGGACACGGTGGAGCATACGGTGGAGGTCTGCCCGGCTTGGGCAGAGCACCGCCGTGTCCTCGTGGAGGCGATCGGCGGCAGAGATCTCTTGCGTCCAGCCCTGGTTCAGGCCATGGTACGGAGCGAGAGGGCATGGGCAGCCGTCACCTCCTTCTGCGAAGCAGTAATGCTCGTGAAGGAGGAGGTGGGACGGTTGAGGGAAAGGCAAATTTCGCGCCCTCTCGCCCCTAGCCGCCGCAGGAGACGCCCTGGGCGTCGGGAATCCCGAGCGGATTTCCGGCCACCGTAGGCGCGGACTTGTAAGCTTGTTGCTCCGGTAAGGACCAGGCCCAGGTCGACGGCGCATTGTTTTCCACGCGCGCCTCAAAGAGATGTCGTCAGCACAAAGGTAGGGGTCCACTAGGGCCGATGCCTGCCGGGGTCGCGGGAAGGTACTTATGGGTCACCGAGACCCCCGCAACACAGGCAACAGGAAGGAATACGGGTAGGTTTTAGTCAGTAAGAGTCTGACACACCCTCTCGCTCCGCCCAGAGCGGGAGTAGTTATTTGATGATTAAAAAAAAGTGTCCCAGTATTAAAAAGACAGATAAAATAAAATACCTGGGTATAATAATAGATGATACCCTATCCCTTAAACAACATATGGAAGCTCTAAATAATAGAATTCGTAAGCTGATATACGAGTACGTATTCAAAAAGCTACGATTTATTGCAAATCCAAAAATAATTAGGCAAGTGTACTTTGCTCTTTGTCAGTCAATTTTGACTTATTGTATTACTTCATGGGGTGGGGCAAGTAAAACTTTGTTATTGCCCATTGAAAGAGCTCAAAGAGCTATTCTCAAGGTGGCTACTTGCCGACCTTTCCTATTCCCCACTAACCTCCTGTATAAATCTTGTGAAGTACTAACAGTTCGACAGTTATTTATAATGAGCACGGTATTAAAACAACACGCAGCACTTCCATACAGCACTGAGTTTACTAAAAGGAGACGGAAAGATATAATTTGCCATCAAAAAAAACACATGCTTTCACAGCCAAATTTTAGATGTACCTCGGATCGCTACTCTATAACAGGCTAAATGAAAAAGGAAACATCTACTCCTTAAATCATAGAAACTGCAAGAAAATCCTTAAGGAAACTCTTCAAACTATGTCCTATGACGTACAGAGAAGTTATTAGTGCTAAAGTAAAATATTGTTTGTATTATTGTTATTTTTTAATTAGTTAGTTAGGTTAAGATACTATAATTTTAGACACCATTTTACATTTATGCACCAATAAGATTAATATGATATGTGATTACTTAATCAATGTTACCTCCAATCGCCTGAAACACAGGATTACCTAGTTCAGGCACAAATCATGGGTGAACTTGACATAGATTTTTTGAAAAACTGTTATTTAACGTTGTACCTTATATTTAAGAATATATTTTTATTATTATTATTTATTATTATCTCACCTCTTAAGAATATCAATATTAATTTTGAATGTTAATTTCAACAGTAAAATAAGCAAAAACTTTACTGTACACTTCAGTTCACTCATACTAATCTATTCTCACAACAAATGAAACAATATCCTATCACTCACCACTACATCTCATAATAATTTTATACAAATCACGCCTGATAACAAAGAATCACTTTTTGAACTGTCCCCTAAACCTTTTTCAACGATATACCTTATTATTCGATCACATAAACTTGTTAATTATAATATAAAAGTTTATCAGTGCACACCAGAAGACTGTTTATATATTATTAAGTCCCCGGATAATACCTGAAAGTTCTTTCCCAAAATATCAGATCAATTAATCGAAACTTTCTTAATATTGAAACACTTCTTTCCCGACTTTCTCTTGAGTGTGATGTAGCTGTTCTAACAGAATGTTGACTTCCTTACCTAAGTAATACAACTCTACCCCAACTCCAATGTTACTCTTCGATCCATACCACTTAACACCGTAATCAGAGTGACGGAGTAGTCGTGTACATCAATTCAAATCTTGCATTAAAAGTACAGTCTTTTTTTTTTGGGTTGGAAATCATCAAATAACGGGTGTGACCCCGGAAGGCATCCGCCCTAGTGGACTCCTACACTTATGCTGACGACATCTCTTTGAAGCGCGCGTGGAATACAACGCGCCGTTGACCCGGGCCTGATCCTTACCGGACGGCGAGCTACCCTCTACATGTAACATTAAAGTTTATTCAATTTATATGAGCTTATCAGACAAGTGCTTGAAGACTCGATGAACAAATACAATAATAATACAGACACACAAATTTGATCCTTATAACGTCAGCATTCATTAGATTATATGTTATAACTACTTGTTATAATATAATTAGTGTAACAGCTTATTTTAATAATTGCGTTCAAGTAATTCTGGTCTCGTGGTCTGTGTATAAGACTGAGAAAAACAAGTTGCGAGATCAAATACGGCGACGAAGATATTGATTTTTTCGCATAACTTGTTATAAGTGGGTACTTTTTTTTTTTTTTGAGGGTGGGAAATCATCAAATAACTTCTTCCGCTCTGGGCGGAGCGGGAGGGTGTGTCAGACTCTTACTGACTAAAACCCACCCGTATTCCTTCCTGTTGCCTGTGTTGCGGGGGCCTCGGTGACCCATAAGTACCTTCCCGCGACCCCGGCAGGCATCGGCCCTAGTGGACCCCTACTTTGTGCTGACGACATCTCTTTGAGGCGCGCGTGGAATACGACGCGCCTTCGACCCGGGCCTGGTCCTTACCGGACGGTGAGCTACCCATTGCTCACCGTCCGCAAGCCCGCGCCTACGGTGGCCGGAAATCCGCCCGGGATTCCCGACGCCCTGGGCGTCTCCTGCGATAAGTGGGTACTTGAAAAATAAATATTCGTATTAATTCTAAGGGTATGCAGTGAGTACGCGCAAACATATTTTACCTTGCCTTACTAAATTGCATAAACAACGTCTCTTTACAATTTTCTATTTTATAGGTAGTTTTTTTATTATCATGTCTCAATGGAGTGATTATTTAAAATAAAAAATAATTTTGCACGACGAGGTTTGCTGCTTGTGCTATGCAAGAAAACTTTATAAAAGTATACTATATGGTTCAAATTCTTTAGAATATTGCGTCTAGCATTACAACTAAGATCAAATTTCAATGCGGTTAATAAGTTGAGTTGGTCTTGTGGTCACCAAGGTAGTGCAGTGTTCATCGTAGTCTACATTCGAAACCAAGTATAACCTAAAACATAGCTTTCTCCTCGGCTGTTTTTTTTTTTAATATTTTTTTTTACATTTCTTTAATGGACGACGCGTAGGGTCTTGTTTTTTAAACGGGCAGTTTGTGTAGAAATAAAACTAAACAATTGCAAGTTTAAAATGTTTATTATTTCATTAAAACGCTTAGGTAAGATAAAGTAAGTAAATGCTCATATATTTCCAAATTAATATAAATAAGTATTAGTATGCCATAATTAAAACTAACCATTTATAAACACAAAAAAGGCATGCTTATGCTTAAAACTTTGTTATCGAGAAAATAAATTCATCTGTGAAATGCTTTTCAGATTTATAGCTACCTATATGTAGTGAATAAACATGTTATTTAAAACGAAAAAATCTATTTATATATCTATTTAATGGTTTAACAATCAATCCATTGAGCATTTACTTACATGGTGTGTTTAAAAATACCTACTAGATTAATTAGTAGCGGAGTGGCGCACCGTCGTCCCTGCTATAACTTGCTGTAAGTGGCTGCGCATACCACGCACCATATTCCAACACAAATCTTTGCCTCTCATGTGCTCCCAAGTCGATGTCACGATCTCAACCAAGTTGTGTTTGTTTCGCATTTCCGTTGTGTCCCAATTTAAAACCATTAGACCCCATAGATTTTCTATAGGGTTCAAATCAGGACTTTTAGGTGGCCAATTAATAACTGTCACACCTTCTTGAGCGGCTAACCAATCCTGCGCAATCCCTGCACGGTGGAGGGAGCAGTTATCGTACTTGAAATAAATATGTGATGTTGAATAGGAAATTCGTACAGTCGGCAGCATGACGTCACGCAGAATCTCCAAATACAAACTATTATTAAACCTACCACCTACTTCCACCAATTCACCATGTCCCATAGACGATATCCAGCCCCAGTAGCCCAGTGTTATTCTACAGCTGGTTCTACAAGGTAGCGAGCACTTCTCATTAAAACAAACTCTTAGTCACAAATATTTACTACAACAGCAGCTACATGAGGCTCAAAGTCAGATTGAACAACTTGAGACTACAAATCTAAACATCACCACCTCTTTGAATCAAAGTCTATTCAATGAATTGGTGCCTATAGCCCCATCAATGGTTTCTGTAATAAACCCCTCTTACACAATAGATTTAACAGGTCATAATGATTCAAAATCAAGTAAATCAGTGAGGGTAGTTACTAGTAAAATAAACTTAAAAAATATATCAAAATTAACAAATACATAGTTAAAACTAAGAAAATGGTCAAAAAACAAAAGTTCTTCATTAAAAATGTAAAACTAAATAGAGAAAGGTTAAATCTATTGATACAATTAGATATGTATTCATTAAACTTAGAAAAAAGTACTAGGAAATACCAAATTGACACTGAAGACTTGCAGTATGAACTTGACCAACTTCAGGAGAAACTTACTTCTATGACCATCAAATATACAGCCTCTGAAAACCAAATGAGGGAATATGTATTGGCAATGAATGAGCTGCTAAGCTCTCAAACAAACAAATGTGAACATTGTCAACCACCATCTATTGACCCCACACCAGACCATTCATTGACGATATGTGATATCACCATACCGCAGTCTTGTGCTAGTTTGCCATTATCAATTACTAACTGTTTCCCTAAACAGACTGTAAATAAAGAAATAGTATTAATTTGTGATGAAATTGGAAAGGAGCTAGGCCACTTGTTGACAAATAAATATCCAGGACACTCAATAATAAACTACTGCATGCCAGGTTGTTCTTTATTTGACATAATGAAAAAGTTATAAAATGCAATTTTAACCAGGATACTATACTATTAATATTTGTTGGTAATAGGGGAAATGTGAACAAAGGAGAATTACTCCAATATTATAGATCATTGTGCAACCTTAATTTAAGAAAAATTGTGATGTTCACATTTCCATGCAGCCAAAGTTTGCCACAGGAAGAAAACATCTTTAGGTCTGAAATTAATATGACTTTGCATAATTTGACTTATAATAATAATTTATTCCAATTAATTGACACTAACAATTATGTTGGTAATCATTTATATTTGACAAAAGATAGATTTTTTATGGATAGGTATTATCTTTCAAAGTACTGTAAAAGACAGATAGCTGTGTCGCTATCTTACTATTTTTCTATTACAGCCAAGAATTTGGCTAAACAAATTGCTTCTATTGAGCAATGCAATGATGACATTTTAAATAACTCAGCCAATAATTTGGTATCAAACATTGACATTGATAATAATTTAAATTAGAAATTAAGACAATAGAGGAAATCTCTAGCAATGTACAGACAGAACTGCAAAAATAAATCAAATAAAAGTTTAAAATCAGTCAATACCTGGTGCATCAAAATATTCAAGGATTTATAAACAAAGATTTAGAGGTAGAGTTTGGGCACGCCACGATTGCGGCGATAAGTCCCCTCTTTGAGGAGTGGCTGGAGAGGCGCCACGGCGTCCTCACCTTCCGCGTGACGCAGGTCCTCACCGGACACGGCAGCTTCGGGAGGTTCCTGTGTCGGATAAGGCGGGAGGAAACGTCCGGGTGTCACCACTGTGTGGATCGCCTGGAGGACACGGTGGAGCATACGGTGGAGGTCTGCCCGGCTTGGGCAGAGCACCGCCGTGTCCTAGTGGAGGCGATCGGCGGCAGAGACCTCTCGCGTCCGGCCCTGGTTCAGGCCATGGTACGGAGCGAGAGGGCATGGGCAGCCGTCACCTCCTTCTGCGAAGCAGTAATGCTCGCAAAGGAGGAGGCGGGACGGTTGAGGGAAAGGCAAGTTTCGCGCCCTCTCGCCCCTAGCCGCCGCAGGAGACGCCCAGGGCGTCGGGAATCCCGGGCGGATTTCCGGCCACCGTAGGCGCGGGCTTGCGGACGGTGAGCAATGGGTAGCTCACCGTCCGGTAAGGACCAGGCCCGGGTCGACGGCGCGTTGTATTCCACGCGCGCCTCAAAGAGATGTCGTCAGCACATAGTAGGGGTCCACTAGGGCCGATGCCTGCCGGGGTCGCGGGAAGGTACTTATGGGTCACCGAGGCCCCCGCAACACAGGCAACAAGAAGGAATACGGGTGGGTTTTAGTCAGTAAGAGTCTGACATACCCTCCCGCTCCGCCCAGAGCGGGAGAAGTTATTTGATGATTTCCCACCCTAAAAAAAAAAAAAAAAAAAAGAGGTAGAGTTATTTATGAATGTTAACAGTATTGATATTCTTTGTATAACAGAACATTGGCTTAAAAGCCACCAGTTCTTGTTCAATTTTAATAATCACCAGGTTGGTAGTTCGTGCAGCAGAGTAAATGCTATACACGGTGGCTCATTAATTTTAGTAAGTAATCAGCTTAAATTTAAGGACCGTGAGGATATTGTGAGCCTATCTGTTGAGCGGACAGTTAAAATAGCCTGTATAGAATTGGAGCAGTTTATTGTATTAAGTGTGTACAGACCACCTTCAGGATTGTATGACTGCTTTGAAAAGGTAATGGATAAAGTGTTACATAAGATTTGTGACTCAAACAAGTCTATTATCACTTGTGGTGATTTTAATGTTAATTTATTAGAAAACTCAGGTTCTTGTAGTAAAATAATATGTCTGTTTCAGTCCTACAATCTTGTAAATCTATTTCTAGAGCCCACAAGAATAACCCCTACGAGTGCCACATGCCTAGATAATATTTATACAGATATTATACCAAGCCACAAAAAAATTATAAATTTACTAGACTCAGATCATTGTGGGCAAAAGATTACTATTCAAAACCAAAACAATAAAGTGGCTAAAAAAGATATCATTGTTAACCCTAAAACTGCAAGTCGCTTGGAAGCTTTTAAAGTTAAACTCATTAATAAATTACCAGTTTTGTCTATTCCTGCTGATCCTAATCATCTATATGATGATTTCTTTAATATATACTGTAAACAATTTCATTCCATTTTTATTCCCAAGACTATCTCGATTAATAATAACGCATCTTTCAGTGATTGGGCTACCATTGGTATTCATAAAAGTAGAACACGGCTTTATGAGCTGTACAATGAAAGGTCATACATAAACACTGCTGAATTTAATTTATATGTTAGAAACTTTTCAAAATTATTTAAAAACTTTGTTGTATGGCCAAGTCGCGTCATTTGAGTTCGAAGATTAAAAATAGTAGTAATGTAATCAAAACGACTTGGAATATTATTAATAGTGAAACGGGAAAGTGTAGTAACCGAAATACTGACTATAGCCTGTCAATTAATGACAACATAATAAAATCAGACTCGCAAGTCGCCGCGGCCTTTGAAAATTTCTTTTCAGATATTCCCGTTTCAACTACTAAATCCCTAAACTCATCACCTTCTGTTGCTGAGTCTTTGCTCAAGGAAAATGTTAATGTTTGCGATTCGGAATTTCATATTGAACATATTACCTGTAGACATATAATTAAAACCTTTCACACTTTAAAGGTAAAAAAGACTGCAGATCTGTGGGGTAATTCTGTAGAAGTTGCTTAGTCAATTATTGACATTGTAGCTCCTACTTTATCTCTTATCTTTAATAATTGCATTGACTGTGGGGAGTTTACTGACCTTATGAAAAATAGTAAAATAATACCTTTGTTTAAATCAGGTAGTACATTAGACCCCACCAATTATAGACCTATTTCAGTACTGTAGTAAAATTTTTGAAAAAATAATTTTAGACCAATTACAAAGATTTTTTAATAAACATAAATTATTGCACAATAAACAGTTCGGTTTTACAACCGGTCGTTCGACTACTGATGTGTGTTGTGAATGTGATGTGTGGAACTTTTAGGACATATTTATAATGCATGGGAAGATAAACGTGATGCATTGGGCATCTTTTGTGATATGTCCAAGGCATTCGATCGCGTTCTTCACGAAACGTTAATCAGGAAACTACGGGATCCGGAACACCGCTCTGGATCTTCTTACTTCATACTTGAGTATGAATCCTATTGATTCAGAGCGTTGACGTTAATGGGAAAAGATCTCCCGGATCTATAGTAACAATGGGAGTCCCACAGGGCTCAATTCTTGGTCCTTTCTTGTTTCTTATTTATATTAATGATTTGCCATACCTCATAAAGGATAATCATGATATAGTGTTGTTTGCGGATGACACTTCACTTTTGTTTAAACTTAAACGTCAGCAGCTGGTTACTGACGATGTTAATAGTGCGATCTCAAAAGTAGTTCACTGGTTCAATGTTAATAATTTACTTCTTAATGAAAAAAATACCAAATGCATTAAGTTTACGCTACCTCACGTTAGGCAGGTGAAAACTAATGTGTTGATAAAGGGCGAAGAATTGAACCCTGAAGATAGCACAGTATTCTTGGGCTTAACTTTGGATGCTAAGCTTCAGTGGGGTCCACATATAGATAAATTGTCGAAAAAGCTAAGCTCCGCAGCATACGCTGTTAGAAAAATTCGTAATTTAACTGATATAGAGACAGCCCGTTTAGTGTACTTTAGCTATTTTCATAGTGTAATGTCGTACGGTATTCTGTTGTGGGGAAATGCCGCTGACTGTTTGTTTTGCAGAAAAGAGCTGTTCGGTCAATTTATAAATTAATTCCGAGACACTCTCTCAGAGAGAAATTTAAGGAGATTAATGTAATGACTGTGCCCTCTCAGTATATTTTTGAAAATCTTTTATATGCCCATAAAAATATAAAATTGTTTAAAAAATACAGTGTTATCCATAATATAAATGCTAGGAACAAACACAAATTTGTTGTACCTACAACAAAATAGGAACAAAATAGGCTCAAGAAAATAGGTGGCTCATTCAGATGTCAATGTATACGTTTTTATAATAAACTTCCAAGCCACGTTCAAGATCTAAGCCTTAATAAATTCAAATCATTTATTAAAAGTAAGTTGTGCCAGAAAGCCTTTTATACCGTTAAAGATTATATTGAGGACAAAAAGGCTTGGGATTAAGCTGCTCCAATTATTGCATACTGAAACTTTTGTTTTATTTATATACCATTTTGACATATTTACTTTGTGGAGTTCAATATACTGTTTGGAATTTAATATTTACTTGTAAAGTATTACATTGTTTTCAATTATTGTGAATGTGAAGCCTATGTGGGTCATTGTTGTTTTTTTTTCTCATTTAGTATTAATCATGGTCTGGCAGTTTGAGTAATTTATGCGGCCTACCCAAATGTTCTTTCTTTGGTATTGTTCGTCGAATCGTTGAGCTCCTTAAGTTCTGAGTTGAGCTGCACGATTACTGACAAATGCGTGCACTGACTGGACAGGTCCACTCAATCTGTGTGGTTCTTTCCTCAAAAGGACCGTTTCAGACACCAATCTACATGGCCTTCACATGATCTGACCAAGATTATGTCTGGACTTTAAAGGAGACTGTGACCTCTGAGTTTGTTTCGGCCTTTCTTCTCAGAGTAGTCAGATAGGAAACGCCGACCTCATCTAGCTTTATTTTAAAAATATGATTGACGTGTAAAAGTGTTTGTACAAACCTACTTACAGAAAATAAATCATTTATCATTTATTTATCATTTATCATTGTAGCGTTCTCCTTTCCTTCGCCATAAGATATTACGTCCATCTTTATCCAATTTAATTGATTTTTCATCAGTGAAGATCACAACATTTTCTTCCCAATTAAAATTAAAATATTCTTGGGCAAAACGGACCCTCCGTTTTGCCCAAGAATATTTCTTCGCGATGAGCAGGTGTCAATGCAATTTTCTGTGCCGGTTTATAGTTCCTAATCCCAGCTGCGTGTGAATGCCTTCTCACTGTTTCCACTGAAATATTGTGGTTTATTGTGGTTACACGAATGGGCACAAATGGATTTTCAACATGGCTTGAAACAATGGCCCGGTGGCGTTCGAATTCGGGACTATACTTGATGGCTTTAGCTCCTGGATGAATCCGAAAAATACTTAACGAGTTATGTGCAACGATTTACAAATGTGTGTGCGCAGTCACTGCTATTAGTGTAACTTTTGTCACTTAAATGAATTTATTATCTACCTCACGAAGCAAATATATGTTTTATTTCGTATCCAACCATTCTTGGTAAATATAAATTCTGTGAACTTCAAGTTTTTTAATTTACCCACCTGTTGACAAGATAAGTTGTTTGGCGTAAATCATATTAGTCCTTCGTCGTTACGTGTTAAAGATCAAATTTGCGTGTCTGTATTGTTATTGTATTTGTTCAACGAGTCTTCGAGCAGTTGTCTGATAAACTCATATAAATTGAATAAACCTTAATGCTACAGGTAGAGGGTCCAAGTTCGTTTGTTTTTAGGGTGGGTCAGATAATGTTGACAACAGACTACACGAACCAGAATTTCATCACTCTGCTTCTGGTTTATTAATTGAATTTGCGTCTAATGTTGCTATCCTCTGTGTTTATAGACCCCCCTCTAACGAGAGTATTGAAGTCTTTCTCAAATCCTTAAACGAAATACTATCTTCCTTGACTGCATTTCCAACTGTAGTTGACATAAACAGGTGACATAAACGTAGATAGCACACTCACAACGTCGACTATGAACCATTGGTCGCACGAATACCTTAACTGTCTCTCTTATCACGGGTTTTTACCTTCCCACCAACTACCCACAAGAGGTAATAATTGCCTTGACCACACAATTCTTAAAACCAAATTACCCTCTTTTACCTTAATTTTTGACTCCACTATTACTGATCACTTCTCAACCCTCCTTTGTTTAAATTTGAAGCCACCCCGTAATTTTTCTAATAGCTCAATCCTAAAGACTGACTTCGTCTCACTCGAAAAGTCTATGCAGAATCTGGAATTCACGCATATTTTTTCCCTGAATGATCCAAACGCTGCTACAGACTGTCTGATCTAAACTCTATCGCAGGAGATAAATAATCACTCATCATTGAAGCGTACAGCTAAACCCAACAGAATCCTAAAACCATGGATTACACCAGTATTACTGCGGTGCATGAGGAACACACACATTTTGCACAAAAAATACAAACTGACTCCTAGTAATGAATTCTTTAAAGCTACCTACACAAGATGCAGGAATTTCTGCAATAAGATTCTTAAAAAAATTAAAAGACAGTTCAATTCGAATGAAATTGTCAAAGCTGGTCGTAATACAAAGATGTTGTGGGATACAGTCAAGCGTGTCACCAACACAACTAAAATTACTCACCCTCCCACGGAGTTACTATACTCCTCGAAAACCCCTTCTCAATCTCTTGTTGTCTTACTGTCAAGACCTCACAAAATTTGTACAGTATTGCGGTAGGAAAGTACGTACGATTAAAAGTAAAAACTTTCAGGATTGCACGTTGGGCGATCTCAAAGGCTTTTTTTTTTTTTTGGGTGGGAAATCATCAAATAACTTATCCCGCTCTGGGCGGAGCGGGAGGGTGTGTCAGACTCTTACTGACTAAAACCCACCCGTATTCAATCCTGTTGCCTGTGTTGCGGGGGCCTCGGTGACCAATAAGTACGTTCCCGCGACCCCGGCAGGCATCGGCCCTAGTGGACCCCTACCTTTGTGCTGACGACATCTCTTTGAGGCGCGCGTGGAATACAACGCGCCGTCGACCCGGGCCTGGTCCTTTTCCGGACGGTGAGCTACCCATTGCTCACCGTCCGCAAGCCCGCGCCTACGGTGGCCGGAAATCCGCCCGGGATTCCCGACGCCCAGGGCGTCTCCTGCGGCGCACAGTGGAACGAATGTATGGGAGCGGTTGGACGTAGACATGTCCGAAAAAAAAGAGTAAAATTATGCCAAACTAATGATGCCATCTTATTCGATTACTTAATGCCTTCATAACTTGTGGTGATGAATTTCTTCATAACTCCCATATTTCGGGAGTAATTTGAGAAAATGTGAAATTTTACTATGAAAATGAGTGTATCGAGCTCTCTCCCTCCTGATTCCGGGCTTGTTTCAAGTAGCGGTCTCTAATATCATAATGCTAATACTAAGAGCTATATTTAATACTAAGACACATAGTGCGCCAAATGTGCACTTTCTGGGATAAAGAGTGATGTTTATTTTATAACACAATTTTTTTATTTTTTGTTTATTTTGTTGATTAAAACCGTTTTTCTAAAGGTTTACCTTATTACAATAACATTTCTGAGCAGCCAATTAGAGAAGATATAAGCTAATTAGGATATATAATTAGGGACTTAAGGTTTACATATAAAACTGATGCACTAATGATTACTGATAAGAACATTGCTATTATTTAATTACTAAATGGCTCTTAATACACTAATTTAGCATGCATCATTTACTAATTATCACAATAACTAATTACCTTGCAATATTTAACAAAGGATACCTGGGATACCTGGATTTTATATAAATAGGTCACTATTAGTAACTTTAAAATCAGTGTTGATTTACACCTCGTTGTATCCAAGCTAATCTCGCAATGTATTTTCCAAATTTTAATACAAATCTTGATATTCACGTTGCTTTATGCGCACGCGCACATAAAGATTTACGCGACTTTAACTATTTGTTCAGTGTTTTAAAAGATAACAGTTGTGTTCAGTTATGTGAAAGTGCTGAAACAAGTTTAAAAGACTGGTGTCGTCGATTTTGCTACCGCATTTATGCAAAATGGACACAGTCTGGAAGAAGCACAGATAAGTTTCGGAAGAAACATGAGATTTGGCTACAGGCTGCAATTCAATGGCCGGAATTACAGAATGAAAATATGGAACCTTCTACAGAAAATATAAGTGACGTCATCGAGCCCATAATTTCTCCTGCTAAATCTGATGCTTCAACTTGTACACATCCTAGTCCTCGTAAATCTTTTGAGGACCTTAGTAACCGGCAAAAAAGAAGACGCACTGAAGATAGTCTTTCATGCAGCAGTAGCAGCGCTGAAATTATGTTTTCGGCCGAAAGGGCGCTTCAAAAGGCAGGACAAAGCGATACAGCTTATGTTATGAAATACTTGACGGAGAATCCAGAAGAGGCCTCAAAAATCAAAGCCTTCATTGAAGGTAAATCAATTCAGGTACGGGAAATATCCCCTTTGAAGGCATTGGCTCTTTATGTATCGATGAACTTATCGAAATGGCGCTATAACACTCTTCGGGATTTCAACACTCAAGAAGGAGCTCTTCAATACCCGAGTTACTACATGTTGGTTAAAGAAAAAATTAAGTGCTATCCGGCCAAAGAAGATCTCACAGTTACAGAGAGCTCTGCAAAAATCAAATTACAAGCCTTGATGGATTTAACCTCAAGAAGACTTATTAGGTCGTTAGAAACCCCTGTTGATCCCAATCAACAGCTCGTATTGACCAGCAAATGGGGTTTTGACGGATCATCTAGCCAAAGCATTTATCATCAAAGGACGAGTGAAGATGAGCAAATCGATCTTGCTAGTAATTTTATGATTAGTCTTGTACCACTGCGGCTCGTCTCAAAAGGTGTAACAATTTGGGAAAACGAGCGACCATCTTCCACTTCATTTTGCCGGCCAATATTGTTTAAGTTTATAAAGGAAACCAAAGAAAATGTGCAGAGAGAGATGGCTGAAATCGAAGCAGAGATTGAAGCCTTAACTCCATCCACCATCACTGATGGAATTAGTGTCAAACACCAACTGCTGTTGACAATGATTGATGGTAAAATTCATTCCATTATATCCAATACAGCAGCTTCAGTGTGTGACATATGCAAGGCTTGTCCTAAAGAAATGAATAATTTAGAGTTAATCAAAGATAAACACGCAAACGAGGACATGTATAAATATAGCTTAAGCACCCTTCACGCTTGGATTCGCTCAATGGAATGCTTATTACACATTTCCTACAAATTAGACATAAAATCATGGCAAGTAAGGGGTGATATAGCAAAAAGGCAAGTTGATGACAGGAAGAAAAGAGTTCAAGAGGCTGTAAGAAGAGAAACGGGCTTACTTCTCGATGTTGTGAAACAAGGCAGTGGATCCACCAACAATGGCAACTCGGCAAGGAGATTTTTTGAAAACTACACTAAATCTGCTGAACTGACCGGAATAGATGCTATGCTTTTAAGAAAAATCTGTGTGATCTTGCAGTGTATTTCATCAGGAGAGAAGATCAACGTAACTAAATTCCGAGAGTTCTGCTTTGATACTGCTAAGCTTTACGTGGAGTTATACCCATGGTATTATATGCCTTCTTCACTTCATAAAATTTTAATGCATGGGCCAGACATAGTTCAGAACATGTCAATTGTGCCCATTGGTTTTCTAGAGGCATCTGAGGCTAGAAATAAAGATTTTAGAAAATATAGAGAGGGGCATTCTCGAAAGCATAGCAGTATCTCATGCAATGAAGATATTATGCACAATCTTTTACTGTCTTCTGATCCACTTGTTACAAGTATCCGTCCAAAAGGAAATAAGTTTGTAAAAAAATCTTCTTTTAAGGAATTTTATGAGCTTACGGATTCTGAGAAAAGTGATATCGAATTTGTTAACATAAATGATTTAGCGGACATCGATTCTGAATTTGAATTAATTGATGATGATGATGATGACGAAGATAATTAAATGATGTTATTGTTTTAAAATGTGTAACTTAGTAAATTAGAGCTTACATCTTAATTATTTATTGTACTTTTAATGAAACTAGGTAATTTATTATCAACTTACTTAAAAGTCATACTCTCATCAGTTCTTGTGAATATTTTTGTTAATATATATTTCTGTATATATATAATATATTTATAGACCTCTTAATAAGTCTGTCTGCGGTTTAAAGTAAATACAAATGAGGAAAAAACGTTTTTTTTTTTAAATTTTCATTTCCTTTTATCCCAGAAAGTGCACATTTGGCGCACTATGTGTCTTAGTATTAAATATAGCTCTTAGTAATAGCATTACGATATTAGAGACCGCTACTTGAAACAAGCCCGGAATCAGGAGGGAGAGAGCTCGATACACTCATTTTCATAGTAAAATTTCACATTTTCTCAAATTACTCCCGAAATATTGGAGTTATGAAGAAATTCATCACCACAATTTATGAAGGCATTAAGTAATCGAATAAGATGGCATCATTAGTTTGGCATAATTTTACTCTTATTTTTCGGACATGTCTACGTCCAACCGCTCCCATACATTCGTTCCACTGTGCGGCGGCTAATGGCGAGAGGGCGCGAAATTTGCCTTTCCCTCAACCGATCCGCCTCCGGTCCGGAGGTGACGGCTGCCCATGCCCTCTCGCTCCGTACCATGGCCTGAACCAGGGCCTGACGCGAGAGATCTCTGCCACCGATCGCCTCCACGAGGACACGGTGGTGCTCTGCCCAAGCCGGGCAGACCTCCACCGTATGCTCCACCGTGTCCTCCAGGCGATCCACACAGTGGTGACACCCGGGCGTTTCCTCCCGTCTTATCCGATACAGGAACCTCCCGAAGCTGCCGTGTCCGGTGAGCACCTGCGTCAGGCGGAAGGTGAGGACGCCGTGGCGCCTCTCTAGCCACTCCTCAAAGAGGGGACTTATCGCCGCAACCGTGGCGTACCCAGCACTGGCTTGCGACAACCGTACTCTCCATGTCGCCAATCTCAAGAGGCTTGAGTGTAGTTTTACAGGCACCTCCCCTGGATGAAATACAGTAAGTTAGAAGTGACTGACAAAGTGCATAATAGATCTGTTTTAACAGTGGAGGATCAGCTACGTGCCGCAATTTTTTAAAAACATATATGTTTTCGTGTTCTTCCGCACAGGAGTCTTATATGTTCTTTGAAATCGAGTCTGCTATCGATTATAACGCCTAAATATCTGACCGTCATAACACGTTCAAGTAAGGGGCACGAGCAGATCGATGTGGATTGGCATTCATGTGATATAATTTCCTGCCTTTCACTAACTCCGTTTACATTTCTAATGCCAAAGCAGATATATTTGGTCTTGTCTACGTTTAAAGTCAGGATGTTACTCTGCAGCCACCTCCGAATCATATCAAAGCCAAGCTGTGCAGCACTGAAGACCTCTTCCCAAGAATCGGCTGTAAAACATAGGGCAGTGTCATCTGCGAAGGAGATTATTTCGCCTTGGGGAGTTAAAGACTTGAGAGTTGGTTTATATATACCAGCAAAAGGGTATTCCCCATGATACTGCCCTGCGGAACTCCATGCGTGATGCGGTCATCACTTTCGTTACCTTCGATTCTGACACATTGAGAACGCCCAGATAGATAGCTTTTAAAAAGCTTGAGCTGCGTGCCTCGTATTCCTAAATTCTCCAGTTTGTCCAATAAGTCTAATCGAATATAAAGCTTATTTAAAAATTGTTTTGGAAAACATGGACAAGGTGGAGAAAAAGGAATATCTATTCATATAATAGTATTATTCATACACACAGTACGTTATTAACTATTATTAATAATAAAATACCACTTCTTGTCTTTACTTTGAATTATACAAACTAACAAAACAAAACACACGTGCCCCGAGGTTTTAACACAAGCATGTAGGTCCGTATCATGATTCATGAACCGCCTATAACTACCAATTTCACTCGTGTCAATCACTTTCCTTTACTCTATTCACTTTATTTGTTAATCCAGACATCTTTTTTTTCGGGAGATAAAAGGAAATACTTATCCATTAAATAGACACACATTATGTACCTACCTACTAGTAAGTAAAATTATTGTATAGTCCTTTCAAAGTTTCAAGGTAATCTAAGAAAAGTTATCTCTGGATGCGTTATTGACGAATTCATGTAACCAAAAACAGCACAATATATCCTACTCGTCATATTAAATATGTACTTGAACTTATTTTTAAGGAAAAAATCGCGCGGTTATTGTTAAAAATACAACACACCGTCCGTTCGTCACTGCGGCACAGTCGCGACTGTCTGCATGCTGAGCGCATGTCGAGATCGAGGCGCGTAGACATAGCTCGCGCTTCGTCCGTTTGTATGAAGTTGAAATACTGTATAGATAATATTACCGTGCCGCAGTCGTGGCTAGTACCTCTTGGTCACTTAGCTGTTAGAATAACACGTTGAATTTACGGAATAGTTTCTTCTAGATTTTATTCTTATAAGTAAACGTTAGAGGCGTGGGTGTTCAAATTTGAATGTTCATACCACAACCGTCACAGTTATTTTATAACTACAGTTTATGCACTTGTCATGTTTAAGCACAGTAAATAACAATTGTTTCACATTTATTTGTTTGCATGTTCTTCGCACTTCAACAGTTTTTATAGATAAGTATTTAGACTAATTAGTTTCCATTTATTCATTTGACAGTTTCAATGTGACTGTATAAAATGCACTATTGTGGTGAGGTTTTTGGGCACTTTTCTTGAGTATAACGTTTATATAACACTTGCACTTGTTTATTAGTCTATTTTTTCCATATTTCGCTGTTTATTATAAGCGTATTGTTAAATAGTATTTTAGACAAATAAAATACGTGGAGCTGATGTAATGTGTGGCACCAGCGCCATCTTTAAATTTATGTTTAAATTTATATTCATTCTGTGGAATGCACAATGAATTAACAATTTAAGCGAATGTTTCAAAATTCGCTCTTAATAGATCAGTAGCAAGTGAGGGCGAGGAATTTAAAGTTTCAGTAGGTAGTTTACATTGGAATATTTGTAAAGAAAGTTGCAAATTCCTGAGCAACATCGATGTTATCGCTAACGAGACCGCGAGAAGTTTCCAGTGTGTAATCAGTAGTAGGTCTTTGATCCTGGTCTACTATCGCGGGCATGCACATCGGACCACCGACCGTAAGGACTATTCCTGCTTGCAGCACTCGGCCGCTTACCTACGCTCATCAACCAATAGCATCGCCGCATCAGATTTTTGCTGAACCCCTTGTTTTTGTAAATGAAATAAAGACCGAAAAAAAACTGGGTAAAGGGTGGTCAGACATATGTGATCATTGTAACAGAGCCTGAGAAATGTATTTAAACAAAAGATTTTTATTTTATTGGTCGACAGAGAAAGGGGTGGTAAGCAGATGTAGTCATTGAGCATAGGATCTTGTTTTGAAAGTGGTCCAATTTGAATGCCCGCGATAGTATTTTTTTTTCAAAATCTGTGTGTTCACAACCAAATACCTTAAAAAGTTAAAAACGGTGTCCTAAGACCGATTTCGTGTAGCTAGTGGGCTATAACTAAACATATACAAAACCCATGCATTTCTCTCCTCTTCTCTTTGTGCTATAACAGTACTGTCTACAACGGTTAAAGGACCTGCCCTTAGTGCCCCATCTCAAAAATCCACGCTGTATATGTCATGATGATTGACTGCTTAGCCCCATAAAAAAATAGCGTGATGATAATCATTTAAAAGGTTACATCTGTAACTATCTGAAATTTTCTAACCATTTGGCTCGTCTACAATTTGCTGTAAACTATAGAAGAATACAAACTTAATGCGATATTGCTCATCCCCATTGCAAGTAGCGTGATAATAAGTAGCCTACCGACTTACCAGATCTATAGTAAATATCTATGTAAAATTTGAACAGAATCTATCTGGCAGAATTTCCGTGATGTTGGAACATACATTCAGACAAACAGCAAAAAAATTAAAAAAAAAAACATATTTTCGGCATTAGAATCGATCCCCAGACCTCGTAGCAATAACTTTTTTTCATAAATATTCAATATACAATTTTGACTTAGCTACGATTTTATTACATGTATAGATAATAATAATAATAATAACCCTACCGCCTTATCTCTACGTTGACGTCGTGGTGAGGCTAGTGCGCTCTGAACTCTAGGTCTGTGCCAGTAGAGTTTACTTTGCCGGAACGGGTCTAGGGTAAGGAGCCAAACCAAGAGAGATACAGAAACCCGCAGGGCAGCATGTGGCGAGCTGTTAGGCAGTAGCGACCCCATGGACCCTATCCCCTGGGAGAAGTCTTGTTCCTCATCTCTAGCTTGCCTTTATTGGCCGGCTGGAGTGAACACTGACGAGGAACAGAGCTCTCACCTCATTCTTGCCTTTATTGGCTGGCTTGAGTGGAGATTTGCAAGAGCAAACGTGCCCGGAGGAAGGAAGTATTCCAGTAAGATGCTGGTAGGGATCTTGACCGTTCTCCCGGGATTGTCCTGATAGCCGTGGAATACCTCTCCACTCCTCAAGCACCAAGCACCTCAGGAAGTGTTGCCCCCTTGTCACTAAGTCACTATGTGCTAGCGGCCGTTTTCGGGGGCCCATTATTGAGTGTGCAAGTCACCCCCTGCCATTTTATCGGTGTATTTTATATAAAGCATTGGTAGGTAGGGGTCATAGCCTTTCTATAGCCTTAGGAAACCGATCCACTATAGCCTCCCAAACCCATAGCCCAATATGTTTTGTTCCCATGTTCTGCAATAGTCTTGCATCAACCGAGGGTTGTCCTTGGGTGCACCATCATAGAGCAAACAGGAATAATCGTCGGTTGGTTCCTCATTCCATTACAATTGTCCAAGGGGCCTCTGCGAGTTGGCCTCGGCCCCTTGTATGCCTTCCAAAGGTCCGGGACCCCATGGTTCCGAGATATGTAAAGAAAAATATAATAATAATAAAGCTGGCAACACCGAGTCAACAAAACGTCTCAGCAACAGGGCGCTGGTGGCAGCTCTGGATTCGAATTGTCAAATTATTTTGATGACTGCGAAGACCTCACTGATACTCATTCGATTCTGTACTGCGCGGCTGTAGCGGTATGTCGTGTAGCTCACGTAAAATTTGCTAAAGACTCTAGAGCTACACGACCGAAACCAACCGTACCGTGCAGAATTGAACACCGTAGTGGTGGGGCCAGAGCGCTCATCGGCAAACTAATCTGGTTCAGGGAGGGCAATACTCGCCCTATAGTGATGCGCTTTGTGAGGCGGGCGTTCACAGGGACTGATATCGGCCCTCAGGACTATATGTCCCGTGTTACAGAGCGCATCGACTTCCTGAAGCAGAAAGTGTACGCATGGGCGAACCGTATTCGTAGGTATAAGCGGCGAGTAGAGCGATACACTCAGAATCTTACCTTCCAGAGCGATGAAAGGTGGGTTTATAGGGGTTGGGAGCGACCGGACCAAGGTGTGACTGACACGCGCCTGCCGGATGATGATTTCATGTGTTCTTTCTGGCGCAGTATTTGATCGGTGCCTGTAAGTCACACCGAAGGTGATTGGGATCGAGAAGTCGAGCGAGCCTGCGATCCAATACCAGAAATGGGGGCTATTACCATCTGCCCCCAAGATGTAGCTCGTGCAGTCCGTCCGTTACCTAACTGGAAGTCCCCAGGGCCGAACGGGCTGCACAACTTCTGGCTCAAATGGTTTTTAAGGTCGCACGCTCGCTTGGCCAGACTGCTTTGGAGTCAGGTTCGCTACCCCAATTCCTAACGACAGGAGTTACCCACCTGCTCCATAAATCAGGTAGCACCGCGGAACCAAAAAATTATAGGCCGATCACGTGTTTACCGACGGTCTTTAAAGTTCTTACATCTATTTTGAGAGCTTAAATTAACAAACATATAGACACCAACTCCATCAAGTTTGCCTCTCAAAATGGATGTAGGAATGGGTCCCGCGGTACTAAGGAGCTACTCCTTATTGATATGGCCATTAGCCAACAGGTTCGTCATTCCCGAAAGGATCTGTCGACATGTTGGATAGATTATAAGAAGGCCTATGACTCGGTGCCACATACATGGCTCATGAGGGTGCTGGAGTTGTATAAAGTAGATGCGACTCTACGCACCTTCCTGATGTCGTATATGGGGCAATGGAGGACGGTCCTTAACTATCCAGGATGTCAAAATATCCAGAGGAATAGCGAGCCGATAAGGATAGAGCGAGGCATATTTCAGGGCGATAGTTTGAGTCCTCTTTGGTTCTGCTTAGCCTTGAATCCTTTAAGCACACTGCTGGAGGATTCAGGTCTAGGCTATCGGTTGAGGAGAGGTGGTCAGGTTATATCTCACCTCCTCTACATGGATGACCTAAAACTCTTTGCTTCCAATAATTTGCAACTGATGGAGCTACTGAAAGTAACTGAAACTTTCAGTAGCGCCATCAGGATAGAATTTGGGGTGGATAAATGTGCGGTCATGCATGTAAAGCGAGGGGAGATTGTGGAATCCGTGGGAACCCAACTCTCGGATTCCATAAACCTTAGAGCCCTCTCCGTATCCGAAACCTACAACTATTTGGGTATGTCAGAAGCGTTGGGCATCAATGTTAATAACATGAAGCAATCGCTGAAGGAGCGCTTTTTTGGCCGCCTGAAGAAAGTATTTAATAGCCTTCTATCAGGCGGAAACAAAGTGCGCGCCTTCAACGGTTGGGTCATGCCGGTTTTGATGTACTCTTTCGGCATACTCAAATGGACTCAGACCGAACTCGACGCCCTGGATAGGAGGGTCCGTACGCTGCTAACTGCATATTGAATGCATCATCCACGGTTATCGGTAATTAGACTGTATATCCCGCGAAAATGCGGAGGTCGAGGCTTTTTAAACGCTAAGACCCTCCACAATCGTGAGATATGCAGTCTCAGGGAATATTTCCTAAAAGTCGACGTGGGGATGCATCGAGATGTGGTCGCGGTGGACAAGGCCCTCACCCCACTCTCCTTGGCTAAAGAGAACTGGCGCAAGCTTGTAGTGCTTGTCACTAACGATCGCAGGGAGGTATGGCAGAGTAAGGAGCTTCACGGACGCTTTTTCCGAGCCCTACATGAGCCCGATGTAGATTTCCAAGCGTCCGTAGCCTGGCTACGTTTCGGTGACCTCTTTGGGAAAACCGAAGATTTTGTCTATGCAATTATGGACGAAGTTATCATGACGAAGAATTACCGGAGATTTATTGTGAAGGACGGCACGGTTGACGTGTGTCGAGCATGCCAACGTCCGGGAGAATCAATCCGACACATTATCTCCGGGTGTTCTCGTCAAGCTAACGAGGAGTACTTGCATAGACACAACCTTGTAGCCAGGATTATCCATCAGCAACTTGCTCTGAAATACAACCTTGTGGAATCGGAAGTGCCGTACTACAGGTATGTGCCCGACCCAGTTCTTGAAAATGGACGACCATCCATCTACTTTATCAGGACACAGTAGCTCACAAACATGCCTATTTTGTTGACTCGAACAAGAACCTTGCATGGGATCGTACAATGTACAGACCAAATACGGGATCAATAAACAACTATGCCATGAATATAACTTTCGAAGATATAGCCAAGCTTATAAGATAGGTAAATAATAATCGCGCCGCAAAGAAAGAATCCAAGCAAACTGACCTTAAACCGAATCAACGGGAAACGGAGCAGTTTTTTCTATTATAACTATCTAGGTCTATTACATCAAAATATTGCTGGCTTACTGAATAAGTGTAATGAGCTCACTATATGTCTTGAAGAGCTGTCTGACAAAAATATTGAAATCGATGTAATATGTTTAACAGAACAACTTATGTTATACAGCCATGAAAAACTCTTTTTTATTCATAATTTCACCTTGGCAGCATGCTATGCTAGGAAAAACAGACAAAAGAGGTGCTGAATGTTGCGGCATTGAGTTACTTGAGTGTAAAACTGTTATTTTCTGTATCTATAGAGTTCCAAAGTCTGATAAAATATCTGTATTTTACGAACAATTTGAAAAAATCTTACACATATTAAATAATAAAAATATAAGGATAAATGTAGTAATAGCAGGAGACTTTAACATTGACTCTCTTAAGCGTACTAGTACACTGAGGGAATTTGAATGTTTACTCTTAAACTTTAACTTAAAATTAGAAATAAACCAGCCAACGCGACTTATAAGCGGGTCATGCATTGATAACTTCGTACATAATCTGGGGAAGAAGTATGAATCTGAAGTGATTGACTTTGGACTACCAGAACATACAGCACAAATGCTAAAATTACCTATTAATAAAACCTGTGCAATAAAACAATAGCAAATAAAAAGACGTGACTATATCAAAGAAAATATGCAGAAATTTAAAGATTACATACAATGTATCTCATTCTCGGAAATATAATACTGATAATCCAAACACTGCCTACAATGCGTTTATAGATACATTATTAATGCTGTATAATTTATGTTTACCGTTCAAAAAAATAAATGATAATGATAATGATAAATGATATTTTTTTTTATTTTCTGTAAGTAGGTTTGTACAAACACTTTTAGACGTCAATCATATTTTTAAAATAATGCTAGTTGAGGTCGGCGTTTCCTATTTGACTACTCTGAGAAGAAAGGCCGAAACAAACTCAGAGGTCACAGTCTCCTTTAAAGTCCAGACATAATCTTGGTCAGATCATGTGAAGGCCATGTAGATTGGTGTCTGAAGTGGTCCTTTTGAGGAAAGAACCACACAGATTGAGTGGACCTGTCCAGTCAGTGCACGCATTTGTCAGTAATCGTGCAGCTCAACTCAAAACTTACGGAGCTCAACGATTCGACGAACAATACCAAAGAAAGAACATTTGGCTAGGCCGCATAAATTACTCAAACTGCCAGACCATGATTGCGAGATTGCGAGCTAAATGAGAAAAAAAAAACAACAACAATGACCCACATAGGCTTCACATTCACAAAAATTGAAAACAATATAATACTTTACAAGTAAATATTAAGTTCCAAACAGTATATTGAACTCCACAAAGTAAATATGTCAAAATGGTATATAAATAAAATAAAAGTTTCAGTATACAATAATTGGAGCAGCTTAATCCCAAGCCTTTTTGTTCTCAATATAATCTTTAACAATATAAAAGGCTTTCTGGCACAACTTACTTTTAATAAATGATTTGAATTTATTAAGGCTTAGATCTTGAACGTGGTTTGGAAGTTTATTATAAAAACGTATACATTGACATCTGAATGAGCCACCTATTTTCTTGAGCCTTGTTGTAGGTACAACAAATTTGTGTTTGTTCCTAGTATTTATATTATGAATATCACTGTATTTTTTAAACAATTTTATATTTTTATGGGCATATAAAAGATTTTCAAAAATATACTGAGAGGGCACAGTCATTACATTAATCTCCTTAAATTTCTCTCGGAGAGAGTGTCTCGGACTTAATTTATAAATTGACCGAACAGCTCTTTTCTGCAAAACAAAGATAGTCTGAATGTCAGCAGCATTTCCCCACAACAGAATACCGTACGACATTACACTATGAAAATAGCTAAAGTACACTAAACGGGCTGTCTCTATATTAGTTAAATTACGAATTTTTCTAACAGCGTATGCTGCGGAGCTTAGCTTTTTCGACAATTTATCTATATATGGACCCCACTGAAGCTTAGCATCCAAAGTTAAGCCCAAGAATACTGTGCTATCTTCAGGGTTCAATTCTTCGCCCTTTATCAACACATTAGTTTTCACCTGCCTAACGTGAGGTGGCGTAAACTTAATGCATTTGGTATTTTTTTCATTAAGAAGTAAATTATTAACATTGAACCAGTGAACTACTTTTGAGATCGCACTATTAACATCGTCAGTAACCAGCTGCTGACGTTTAAGTTTAAACAAAAGTGAAGTGTCATCCGCAAACAACACTATATCATGATTATCCTTTATGAGGTATGGCAAATCATGAATGTAAATAAGAAACAAGAAAGGACCAAGAATTGAGCTCTGTGGGACTCCCATTGTTACTATAGATCCGGGAGATTTTTTCCCATTAACGTCAACGCTCTGAATCCTATTACTCAAGTATTAAGTAAGAAGATGCAGAGCGGTGTTCCGGATCCCGTAGTGGCGGAGTTTCCTGATTAACGTTTCGTGAAGAACGCAATCGAATGCCTTGGACAAATCACAAAAGATGCCCAATGCATCGCGTTTATCTTCCCATGCATTATAAATATGTCCTAAAAGTTCCACACATCACATTCACACCACACATCAGTAGTCGAACGACCGCTTGTAAAACCGAACTGTTTATTGTGCAGTAATTTATGTTTATTAAAAAATCTTTGTAATTGGTCTAAAATTATTTTTTAAAAATTTTACTAAAGGTAGGTAGTACTGAAATAGGTCTATAATTGGTGGGGTCTGATGTACTACCTGATTTAAACAAAGGTATTATTTTACTATTTTTCATAAGGTCAGGAAACTCTCCACAGTCAATGCAATTATTAAAGATAAGAGATAAAGTAGGAGCTACAATGTCAATAATTGACTAAGCAAGTTCTACAGAATTACCCCACAGATCTGCAGTCTTTTTTACATTTAAACTGTGAAAGGTTTTAATTATATGTCTACAGGTAATATGTTCAAAATGAAATTCCGAATCGCAAACATTAACATTTTCCTTGAGCAAAGACTCAGCAACAGAATTTGATGAGTTTAGGGATTTAATAGTTGAAACGAGAATATCTGAAAAGAAATTTTCAAAGGCCGCGGCGACTTGCGAGTCGTATTTTATTATGTTGTCATTAATTGACAGGCTATAGTCAGTATTTCGGTTACTTAGACCTTCCCGTTTCACTATTAATAATATTCCAAGTAGTTTTGATTACATTACTACGAGTACTATTTTTAATCTTCGAACTCAAATGACGCGACTTGGCCATACAACAAAGTTTTTTTAAATAATTTTGAATAGTTTCTAACATATAAATGAAATTCAGCAGTGTTTATGTATGCCCTTTCATTGTACAGCTCGTAAAGCCGAGTAACTGTTAGATCTAAAGTAAAATCACAATGGGTATCGAGGAGAATAAAGATATGTCGCAAAAAAAGAGGAGATTAATGTGGAATTATAGATTACATAGTAACGCATTAAACAAATCAGTATTTAAAAATATGCAAATCTCTATAAAAATATAATTAAATTAACGCACCGAGCTCAAAACAATCATAATATTAAAACATCATGTAACAAATCTAAAGCTACATAGGCAATAATTAATAGATCTAAATTAATATACCAAGGGATACGATCACTTCCATAAACGTAGAAAATAAAACCATAATTTGTCTACAGGAGAGAACAAAAACCTTCAATAATTTCTTTGTAGACAAAATAAAACCTAAACCAGGTTCAGTGAAAAAAGTAACCACAAATATTGACAAAACAAGTCTGTCTATGTTTATGGCAGTCGTCGCAAAAAAAGAGGAGATTAATGTGGAATTATAGATTACATAGTAACCCATTAAACAAATCAGTATTTAAAAATATGCAAATCTCTATAAAAATATAATTAAATTAACGCAGCGAACTCAAAACAATCATAATATTAAAACATCATGTAACAAATCTAAAGCTACATAGGCAATATTGAATAGATCTAAAATTAATATACCAAGGGATACGATCACTTCCATAAAAGTAGAAAATAAAACCATAATTTGTCTACAGGAGAGAACAAAAACCTTCAATACTTTCTTTGTAGACAAAATAAAACCTAAACCAGGTTCAGTGAAAAAAGTAACCACAAATATTGACAAAACAAGTCTGTCTATGTTTATGGCACCAAGTAAACCAAGCGACATACTTCAAATCATAAGATCACTAAAGACCACTGAAAGTGTCGGGCGTGATGGCATCTCCACTAAGGTTATGAAGAATGTTGCTTGTTAGAAAGAAGAAAGAAAGAAAATACATTTTTTTGCGGTAAACATGACGCAAAGAAGGACCACAAATACAAAAAAGAAACAATTTGGGGGAGAATATGCGTCACATCCACGCAAAACGGCCAACCCTGAGCATAATGATGCGACCTTATGCGAGACAGAGCCTATGTTATATTTGTGAGCATCTAAGTCATATATGAGTCATATGTGAGTCACAGGAGTCTACCCGGAAAAGCTAAAAATTTCGATATTAAAACCAGTGTTTAAAAAAGGAGACAAACAAAGCATGAATTGTTACAGACCCATTACGCTTATACCTATACTTTTCAAAATCTTTGAAAAATACTTTTATCTACAAATATACAATTATTTGAAAAAGTTAAATATTCTTACATAACATAAACATACATTACATCACGCCTTGTATCCCCGAAAGGTTGGGCAGAGGTGTACCTGTAGAACACCCACATTTCGCCAGTTATGTTTAAGTCCCATCAACCGGGCACAAATCCAGACTCCGGGCTGCTACTGAGAAATTCTAGATAGAAACACCCAATAACACTTTGCCCGATCCAGGAATCGAACCCAGGCCCTCATGCCACTTGCGACCACTAGACCAACGAGGCAGTCTGTAGAGAACAAAAAGATTTCCGAAAAAACAGAACCATAAATTTGGCTATTATTTATTTTGTTAGGGAAGTTATGGCTAATGTAGACAAAAGGACACCGGTTTGTGCCATTTACTGTGACATGACACAGACATTTGACTATGTTGACCATGACACAGGATGTCATGGTCAACATAGTCAAACTTGCAAACTGGAAGCTTATGGCATTAGAGGAAATGTATTAAAACTCATAGAATATTACCTGAAAAACCGTAAACAATACACAGAAATTTCCAAAATAGACTTAACTACTAAAAAAGAAATATTATGCACATCAGACGAAATACTAGTAAAATATGGAGTCCCACAAGGGAGTGTACTGGGGCCTCTGTTATTCTTCATATACATTAATGACTTACCAAGAGTAACAAACTTCGCAATATCACTTTTTGCTGATGATAATACGGTCATAATACATTCTAGAGATAATGTGACATATGAAAGTGATATTAACAATAATATCACATCAATTATCAACTGGTTAAATGATAACAATTTGAAAATTAATCTTCATAAGACTAAAATTATGTTTTTTCAGCCAACGCGTAGCCGCACCAAAAATTTACGCCTACGAGTACTATCAAGAGACAGTACTAGATTAAGTAGACTTAACAAAATTTCTAGGGGTGACAATTGATAAAAATCTTAATTGGAAAGCACATACAGAAGTACTATATAAGAAAATTAGTTCTTCGGCTTACGCACTCTATAAACTAGCACCCATTATAAGTATAGATGCACTTCTTACAGTGTATCATGGTAGATTGGGTCGTTTTTTTTTTTTTTGAGCGTGGGAAATCATCACATAACTTCTCCCGCTCGGGAGCGGGGCGGAGCGGGAGGGTGTGTCAGACTCTTACTGACTAAAACCCACCCGTATTCCTTCCTGTTGCCTGTGTTGCGGGGCCTCGGTGACTCATAAGTACCTTCCCGCGACCCCGGCAGGCATCGGCACCAGTGGACCCCTACTATATGTGCTGACGACATCTCTTTGAGGCGCGCGTGGAATACAACGCGCCGTCGACCCGGGCCTGGTCCTTACCGGACGGTGAGCTACCCATTGCTCACCGTCCGCAAGCCCGCGCCTACGGTGGCCGGAAATCCGCCCGGGATTCCCGACGCCTTGGGCGTCTCCTGCGGCGGCTAGGGGTGAGAGGGCGCGAAACTTGCCTTTCCCTCAACCGTCCCGCCTCCTCCTTCGCGAGCATTACTGCTTCGCAGAAGGAGGTGACGGCTGCCCATGCCCTCTCGCTCCGTACCATGGCCTGAACCAGGGCCGGACGCGAGAGGTCTCTGCCGCCGATCGCCTCCACGAGGATCCACGGATCCTCCACGGCGGTGCTCTGCCCAAGCCGGGCAGACCTCCACCGTATGCCCCACCGTGTCCTCCGGGCGATCCACACAGTAGTGACACCCGGACGTTTCCTCCCGCCTTATCCGACACAGGAACCTTCCGAAGCTGCCGTGTCCGGTGAGGACCTGCGTCAGGCGGAAGGTGAGGACGCCGTGGCGCCTCTCCAGCCACTCCTCAAAGAGGGGACTTATCGCCGCAATCGTGGTGCATGTTTGGTCTAAAGATGACCGAAAGCTAAGCTGTAAACCATATTTCATTAAGCATAAAATATTAAGTCTTCCCTCATTGGTTATTTATGAAGCCGCTAATTTCGTTAAAAGTAATCCTGCGTTATTTAACAAACAATCAGACGTTAATATTCGTAGTCGTCGGGTTAAGGTCGAGTTTTGTACAGTAAGGTCAAGCACGGCTTTGATGCATAAAAGCATATTCTGACTGGCCCCAAAAAAATATAATAAGCTCCTAACACCCCTGAAACAGCTGTTGGGAGCTTATTATATATTTTACAACGAACAACCTAGTGGGCAGCTGCCCACTAGGTTGTTTAATTTGCGTTTTAAAAAAAAAATCTTATAGCCAAATGCTAGTACAGCTTGTCAGAGTTCCGAACTAAGGTAAATATAGGCACATTATTGTGACATTCCTCCTTGTCACTAATGGTAAATATAGGCACATTATTGCGACATTTCTCCTTATCACTAATGGTAAATATAGGCACATTATTGCGACATTTCTCCTTGTCACTAATGGTAAATAAACTGTTGTATGGTAGTTAGTTAAGCTGTTTCTAAACTGATGTATTAATAATGTAGTTAGGCATACGCATGGTAACAATAACTTTTGTATTTTTTGTATGCAAAACATGTAGCTCCTTTTTATTGTTTTTTTTAATTCCAACCACAATGCACATGTATTGTACTTACTCATGTTTTACAAAATAAAAATATGTTTATCTAAGTTTTCTATTTAATATATTGTACAGAAATGGGCCTAAGAATGTTTAAAATCTTTCTACAAAGACATGTTTTGAGGTTGCATTAGATGTGCATACTATATCATTCCGTCTCTTGTTAGAATTGTCAGCAGTGTGTGCACTTAGTATTAAAACAGCACACCATGCTTACCTGAGCTTGGTGTGCTGTTGTAATACTAAGTGCATAATGAAAATGTTGAACAGTCAGCACGTTGCAGGATCTACATAGCAGATCTGTGGGAAAGAAAATGCGATGGAAGTTTGCTACCTTTAAAATTGCTCTCTGAGCTCTTTAAAGAGGAAGTAGATTGGTGTTTGGTGCGCCACCCCATGAAATGATGCAGTATTGCATTAAAGATTGACATAGGGCCAAATAAACTTGTGTGATCAAATTTGAATCTGCAAAAGTTCGCTATTTTTAACCCCCGACGCAAAAACGACGGGGTGTTATAAGTTTGACTTGTCTTTCTGTCTGTCTGTGTACACCGAATGCATGGACCGATTTTGATTATGTTTTTTTGTTCGAACGGTGACTTAACCGAGAGTGTTCTTAGCTACGGTTCAAGAAAATCAGTTTAGTCGTTTGAAGATTATCAGCTCTTTTCTAGTTGATATTCAACTCGCTCACCAACTTACAGCGCAGATATCGTGTTTGGGCTCATTGTACTGGTCTCAATAAATAGGTTATAGCTAGATGGTGATCAGGGTCTGATGATGGAGAAGGAAAGATAAATGAGGGTAAACTAATAAGTACCTTCACTTTGGGAAAAATACCTAGGTGCGTAGATTTCGGCGAGATACGTATCGATGGCAGCGTATCTGACCTACTAGTAATATATAAAGTTTAAAAAGTAGGTAATAAAAGTTAAATTTTAAATTTTAAAAACCCCTGACACTAACAAACGGAGTCGGAACGTCTAGTCGGAGGACGGCTAAAGAAAACATCAAATAGACGAGGCTTATACCCAGCAATAATGAATGTATACTATTGTAGAAAGAATAGCCGCTGTTAACTCCCTATTTTCATTAGCCGTCCCCCGACTCGACGACGCTTGGCTCAAAATATTACCTAAATTTATATTAAACTGAAAGGGCCCAATACGTATTATTTTGATACTATTTAGATGTTTTTTTTAAAGAAAGAAAGAAAATAGATTTATTTGTCACAGAAACACGAGCACATAAAAGCTATGGTAATTCTTATAAATAATAAAACTAAACAGATTTACACAGAGAGACACAGAACATATATGTACATATAGTCGGCAACTGCATGCCGCGCGCCGTGACTGTGACAAGTAGGCTTCCACTCAGCATGATGCTGTGCTATGGGGGACCCACAGCAAAGCGTTGATTTTTAGTTGTCACTCGAAAACGACGTACGGAAACCAAGTCAGGTTATGAGATTTTAACATATTAGAAAAAAAAGGTAATAAAGTAAAAACAAAATAAAAGGTACTTAGAAAATAATATAACCATTATGACAATAACAACACAAACAATAAAATAACATAAACAAGTATTTAAGTAGGCATCATCACCATGCATAAACAATTCCTACCTACCCAATACATAGTGTTTTAGTGTCGGGGTTTTTTAAATTTTAAATATAACTTTTATATAATAACTCATGACTAGGCTTTAGTGTCTTCAAACACATCCCATTCGAAAACATTAGAAATCAAACATTAAGAAATGTTTTCATACAACATGACGTGTTGTTGAATGAACACATCTAAAAAAAAAAACAAATAAATCTTTTCTTTCTTTTTTTTCTTTATGTCTATGAAATGCTCCTAAATGTCGATGTTTAACTTTATTTTAGTTTTTTACATACTTCCTTGACCCAACCTTTTCATTATAACTTGACATCAAGTATCTACAATTTTAATTTCAACTTATTATTAGTGGCTTTTGTGGACAGGATATTAATTCAGATTTGTTACAGTTGTAATGACAATCATGTCTTTTGGTTTAAATAGGTTTTCATTTTTATTATTTTAATAATATTTTATACGTATCGATTATTTAATATTTTGTGAATATGAGAACGTTGTAGGCTATTAGGATGTAGATTAGTAGACCATGTATTTTTTGTATACCTGATACTTGTTGACAGGCCTACACTGTCCTGTCATACCTATTACGAGTAACACTGTAATTCGAAAACATTTTAAAAGCCAATTAGTTTTAAAAGAGTAGCTGTGGAGTTTCTTGCCGGCTCTTCTGCATAGGAAACGACCAATTAGAACCGTGCACCGTGAAATAAAATATTTTGATTTGATTTGATTTAAACAGCCTCACGTTGTAAAAATCGCAGGCAAAGCCCTGTATTCATTGAAAACAATTAGGAATGTATCTGTTCGTTGACAACATACGTTATGGAAGTATAAATGTTTGTAACGTACTTATATACGAACTCTAAAGAAACCTTCTTTGTGGTGTGCTATTATTATTAAAATCTGATAGATTTTTACTGTATTTTATTCAGTCATCAACGAGTCATGACTAGTAAAACGGCAAATACCCACAAGACTCGATAACATAAGTAGGTCGAGTGCTTTTCACAATATTTTATCGATGTGATGTCGTTTCTTCACTATTAATGGACATCTTAAGACAATAATATTATACAAAGACAAACACAATTTAACGTAGGAGTTATCATCAGATTGGCTCTGTCAGCATCATGCGGCCGCCCTCCCCCGCCCGCCCCGCCGCCCCCGCCGCCCTTGCCGGCCACACGGCGGCGGCTTATTGGAAATATAAATAATAGTGTGGCGAGCCTCGGAGCCTCTTTATTTGTGTGTACACGTGTGTGCTCTCAGGTACTCCTCCAAGTCGACACACAAATCGAATTGTATCCGCTTCGCCGACCTCTCCAGATTTATTGAAATCCTTCATATGAGTGCGCGGCGGGAGGCGACCCTCGCCAGCGCCACTAGAACACCTCACTTTATGCAAACGTGCATCATGAATATTGCATGAGGTGGAAACACGCTATTGGCATAACTGACGACATATTATCATACTTAGACACAAATAAATATTAAGAGACGTACGTAAGCGACGGAAATCGTTTACGGAACAACAATAAACATGTATGCTGAGTTATTTAAACAGCCAGTCAAAGCGATAACTGACACCGCAACACTTCGGTGGCGGCGACCAGGATATGTGCCGGAGTACACGTAGCTCTAAGTAGCACTGTGGTCGTGACGACGGGCGCCGCGCGGATTAATCCTTGCCACGAACAGTCGCTGAGGAGACGCGGCGGCGACGCGGGACGACGCCTAATCGCGCGTCATTTGTCGCGGCGAGGCCAGCCCGACCGCTGCGCGCCCTCGTAATAAACGTTAGTAATAACATTCCACAGTCGCCTGCGTGCCTTGTCTTGTGCACATTGTTGAATTACTGCCTTAATGTTAAACCATTCTCACGCCTTCACCCTCCGAAGATAACTTAAATTATTTAGTAGACACAATTGTTTTAGTAGTTAGTAGGTCTTACTCTCGAGATTACATGTCCAGTCTGTGTGTCTGTGTCTGCAGAAAACAGTCCTGGGTCAACAGACGCGATCGCTGCTCATTAGATTACAGTAATAGTTGGGTTTGTGAGTGGTCTCTCGCTCTGCTGACCACATTAGCCAAATAGTCACACATAAAGCTAACAGAGAATAAATTAACACAAACATCAAAGTCCCCACTTTCACATTTCTGAGGCAGCTCATGTATATGAGAGCGCTTCTACTAGACTCACTCTATGTACTAGGAACCGAAAATTATTGTATTACCTACTGACATCGTCTACTATTTGAAACCATTCAGATACCTACATAGCAATGAGCGTATCAGTTATGTAGGTTCTTAAGAAGCGTTATGAAAATGTTATTTAATAAATAGAATCGCCATAAAACAAAATGATTGGTTGCCTCAATCAATTTGTTTCCAATGATATGAAATATTGCCTCCATCAGAGTTTTATGACGCATTGAATGCACAAAACACTGAATATAAAATAAAGTTCACCTTCAACTCACTTGACACGCGATTCTAACTTTCAATGAGTTGCGAAGGAGCGAAGCTGTATGACGTGACGTGGGCGAGGGCGCAGGGCGAGAGACGCAGCACGACGCGGCACGACGCGGCACGACGCGACACGACGCGACATGACGCGACACGTACTAAATACACGGATCTTCTTATGGTTCGTGAAGCGGAGCACACTTCCGCTGACACGCCGCGCTGGCTCCGCAGCGCGCCGGTTTGCGATCTGTGACATTTCCACTCTATTTCAAATACAAATCTGACGTAATATAACTGTATGTTTACTCAACATTTCTAAGCTTCAGGTAAATATTTTATACCTTCAAGTTTGCCTGCGATGCCAACTACAGACTTCAGTGGGACGCAAACTTAGGTCTGCGGACTATCTACTCATCAGACTAAGTGCAGGCCGCGTGTGGTTGCTATTGTGCGACGGGTTGCACTCAGTCGCTAGGTGTACGACAGCCTTGTTAGAGCACACGCTCAAATCCATCTGGGGCTGCAGTCTCGACATAGATAGCGATCGAGAAGGTCAAAATTGCTTGACAAGCACGAACAAAAATCAAGTGAGTGTCAAGCAATTTTGACACCATTAGGAATTTCCGAATTCGGTCGTAAAGCGATCGCTATCTATGTCGAGACTGCAGCTCCGGATGCGAATAAAAGAGCAACACACATTAAATCCCGCCATCGAAAAATGGAAATGGAAAAGGTAAATATGTTATTGTAAAACAAATTGTTTTTGGTTCTCAGATTATTTCGGAAAGCGGGGAGCGGTGGAGCGGCAGAGCGGCGCGCGGCAGCCGGTGGGCCCGAGCGCCCGACATTGCGGCGCACCGCCACCACGGGCCGCCTCTTCCATGGTCACTAGTTTTGTCCAAACTTCCCTCGAACGGGCCGGAACGGACCCGAAATTCAATAAAAGTTCGAGTAAAACTTCTGCTACTTACTTGAGGGGTTACATCAAATATTAAAATACATTTCAAATGTTCGAAATTAGCTGAAAGTTGTAGAAACCCGATAAACTAAGTTTATTTGCTTGAAACCTTGCAAACGTAAAGTTATTGTAGGTTGTATGGTATTAACCTCATACTTCCACGGTTATTATTAGCAAAGAAACAAAAAAAAATAACCAGAACTACTCATTTATTAATTGTGAAGTTAATATTATTTCAGCGTCGGTATATTTCTTGCGAAAAATCCGTGATTTCGCAAAACAAACCTATCATAATAATAAGGAGACATCAATAGGTGACACGGACGGCGCTTGCGGAAGGTTTTCTATATTCCACTAAAAGGGAAATGTGTCAATCTGGCGCGTCGCGTCGCGGCGCATTAACATACCCGAACCGCGGCGCCGCGCCTGCGCCTCTGTGTCACCGTGCTTCTTTGTGTTTCTGTGTGCCCTAAGATCTTATGTTCCTACGGGACATTTATTGCGTCCAGCACCAATTCGATACTCAGAAAAAAATTTCATTTTTGCAGTGATATTTTGTACCTACTTCGCGGATAATGACTGCGCTTTATACTTCTGTATGCAAGCAGAGCTATTTAGTTCTCGTCGCTTCCCGAAGCTAAAGATACGTGCTCATGTTTATACGCGTATGTAAATAGGAACAGGTTACTATCTCATCTCATGTGAGCTCATGAGGCCGACACGCTCAACTAACCCCGAGCTTACTGAGTGAAAAATAACATCTAGACGCATCAGTATTTTTTCATCCATTCAATAGGAAAATAAATTATATAAGAAATAACTTCGCGATACGCCCTCCGAGGCTCCGACTCGACGGCTCGTAGGTACTGGGGTGTGTTTTTCCGCTACACTGTCAGACAACACGTTGTGTTAGAAAAAGCAGACCTATGTGTCTGTTTCTTCTCAGCACATGTTCGGACGCGAAGTCTCCGAAGTCAAGTATTACAAGACACCGAACTAATTTATATCCATCGCGTCCCGTGGGGCTCCGCGGCCCAGCTGCCATGATTAATGTTCCCGAGGCCATTCGTATCGCTTCATATCGGAGGCCTCGTGCGCGCAAGTTTTAGCAACTGGCGACATCCGACACAATCTAATTTATGCCGCCATGTCAATATTGGCGCTCAATCTAATAACTGAGGCGGGCGCTAACTTCTACAACTACGGCGTAACAGCTAATGAGTCGTCCAAATAAACTGTCCGCTCAGTGAAGGGTTCACCTACAGGTCTGAAGCTGCAGGTCCGCTGTGCCCGACAGGCGTAGTATTTTCCAGCCTCTTTCTTACCGCGTGACAATTTTAAAAACCGGCCACGTGCACGTCGGACCTCGCATAATGAAGGGTTCCGTAGTCGGGGGATGAACTTATCTCAAAAACAAACTTTACATTGTAGTTGAAAAACATGCTCTCCCATACATCGATATACGTCACAGACAATTCTCCAACTGCAAATTAATCTTGGTCGACTATTACTCGTTAACTTGTACCTATCGGATACGGATCCTTTAATCGAAAAATAGTGTTCACAGACCCGCAATATTTTTGAAGGGCCTATCCAACGATGCCCCACACCATGGGATAGACGAGAAAAAAGATCATTCCCACTTTACGTGAAGGAAAATATTTTTTTTAGGGTACCGACCCTAAAAAAAATATTTAAGAGTTTATTTTACCACTATGTCGGCGTGATTAATATGTATACACATCGTATGGATGCCAAATTACAGCTTTCTATTAATAAGCATCTCTGAGCTACAGCGGGGCCAGACATACAGACAGACGGACATGGCGAAACTATAAGAGTTCCTTGCAGAGTTGGGCAAAATTTATTCGAATGACGAATAACGAATGAATCAATTGCTATTTCGTTATTCACGAATAATAAATAATTTCTTTTATTCAAAGGAAAATTATTCGAATGACGAATAAATTATTTTATTCGTAAGTCGGTTGATGAATAAAAATAAAACAAGGAATAATGGCATTTAAATCAAATATTTATTTGCTTTCAATTATCATGTATTTACAGTTATGATTATTTCTTAATATTCGTTTTCATCACTACTCTTTCTTCAAACATGATGTCAGACAATCTGCTTGACTTTGGCAGGTTTATCATAGTGGCGTAAGAAAAAACGCTCTCGTATTGTAATGATCCCTTTCTTGTGCCGCTATTATTCATTAAATTCCGGAAATCAGGCAGGCAGTTCACAATATACGATTGGCACCAATTCGTCTTATCGCTTTATCTTTCATAAACAATAGGACAAAAAGTGAGCAGCCTTGGTAACACAGGTGTCATCCGTAGAGTCCAGTGTTACATATGAATTTTCATAAAATATTTAAAATAAAGAATAAAATCACGAATAATTTATTCGTAGGAAATTTATTTACGAATAAATTTTTCGTGAATGATTTATTCGCGAATAATTATAATGCGAATAAAATTTTATTCGAATAATTATCCAGATAACAAGTTATTCGAATAATGCCCAAATCTGGTTCCTTGTTTACTACTAAACCCAAAAATGAACTAAGTAAATAAACTTCTAGCTAGACGTTTATTTATTTATTTATTTATTTTGGGAAAACCAACAGTTACACACATTTCTTAATTTAGTATAATAAAACTTAAAAAGTATGTTTATATGTGTAGCTCACGACGTTTATTTATAATAACAACAAATACTGTTAAAACCATAGGAATATAAAAAACAGGTTAAAACCATTGCTTTGCATGTCCAGTAATTCCGCCACATACCACGAAGGCGTGGTATGTGGCACACCTGAACGTGAACATGTCCACACATGTGAAATCGCTAGTTTGTTACAAATGCCGCCAAAAGGAAAATCTATTGCTATTGCTATTTTTACAAGTTGAAGTCGGTGGTTGCGGCAGGGAAGCTTTTTGACTTGAATGTGAATATTTGGTTTATTCAAATCGTAGTAGAATAGAATAGTAGTAGGTAGAATTGTATGAACAGTTGGAACACAGTGAGAGCACTCACCAACTCGAATCACTGCTGCCATACAGTGCCGGATTAGCAAGAGCGGGCCCTATGCTATAAAAATAAATAACCTGATTTTATGTGATCTAATGTTACATTTCATATAAACTTCTTTTGCTCTAATAACATTTAGTACAACGTTAATTTCATATAACTTTCAATTTGTGTAATGCTCTTTTTATATGACGTTCATTTGACCAAATTTTCATATTTACTCATTTTCAGCCAAAATTCTGTAAGGAATAAGTAAATATCAGGAAACATCATACTGTTATATCCTCATCTAACCCAGATGATTCACCAACAATAGAGCGGACCTGGCGATCGGCGGCCGCTGCCGCGACACGCTCGCTTTGCTCGCTCGCCTTCGCGCGCTTAATGGTCACTGTTCTAAGCTTTTTTTTTGTTCCGGGGTGGAAAATCTTCATGGATGTCCTTCGCCCTGGGGCAGGCGGAAGGGCCTGCCCCAGGGCGTCTGTCAGACTCTTACTTACTAAAAACCACTCCGGTGTTCCCCTCCCACACCTGCACCGGGGATCATGGGATCTAGTGCGACTTCCGCGACCCCCGGCTGGTGCCGGCCCGCCATTGCGGGCCACTTCAAGCTCGCGGCGGGAATGAGGTGTAAAACTCTTCCCGCGACGTCCAATAGGGGCGCGCGTGGAACACTACGCGCCACCACCTCGGGTCCTGCTATGTGGGGGGCGACGGATGTCCCCGAGTCCGTCGCCCCTGGACCCATTTAGGGGAGCTAGAAGAGGGTGTCGTCCGCCCTCCGCCGACGCCCGGTGCGCCTGCTGCGGGCAGGGTGAAAGGAAAAGATCTCCCGCTCCCTTTCCGCAGCCTCCTTCTGCGACATGACTGTTTGTGAAAGCCTGTCCCGCCATTCCGCCACCAGGGCTGCGCGAACCTGCGACCGACGCAACTCTATATCTCGCTGCATCAGCCGCTCGCCTCGCGCCCTCCCTTCCTTGCGCCACTTATACAGTGATGCCTCGACTTTCGCCTCGAGGTCCCATGGCGGGGATCCGGCCAGTAGATCCGGGGATTCGTTAGAGATCGTGCGATATCCCCTAATGACTCTAACGGCCATCGCTCTCTGCGGCTTCCGCAAGACAGCGATGCTGCCGGCCATCAGGTCAGCCGCCCAGATCGGGGCTCCATTCAGGGCCATCGATCGCACGATCCCCACGTAGAGCCGCCTACAAGTGGCGCTTGGGCCCCCCAGATTGGGAAACAGCGTTGATAGCGCCCCAGCCGCGCCCAACAACTTGGGCGCCAGCCACCGAATGTGGGGGCCGAAGTCCTACCGGCTGTCGAGCACCAATCCCAGGTACTTCATGGTAGACTCGACAGCGATTCGAGCCCCCCGACTACGATGTGTGATCCAGGCGGAGACGCCCGTCGGGGGCCATGAAATGCTATGGCCTCCGACTTGTTGAGGGCCACCTCCAGGCCTAGGCACCGTATGCGGCTCACCACTTGCGAGACCGCAGCCATCGCCAGCAACGCTACCTCCCTAGTACGAGCTCCCCCGGGCCGTGACCAGCGTGTCGTCCGCATAACACATCAAGTCCACCCAGTCGTACCCGATATTCCACAGGAGTGGGCCCACGACCGAGCCCTGTGGAACACCGCACGACATGCAGCGCTGGTTTCCGCCATCACCTCCCATGTAGATGACACACCTCTCCGCCAAATAAGCCCCAAAGATGCGTCGGAGGTAGGGAGGTACTCGATGGTACCGCATTGCCTCCCGGAGACAACTCCAAGGCAGGGTGTTGAAGGTTTTGGAGATGTCCAAGGACACCGCCAACATCACCCCGCCCCGGGACACTGCTTCCTCTGCCAGGACTCTCACTCGCGATATTGCGTGGATTGTGGAGCGCCCGTGCCGAAAGCCGAAGTAGCTCTCAGCCAGGTCAGGCCCCTCTCTGCACAAGTGGTCGACGAGGCGGGCAGCGATTATCCACTCTAAAAGTTTCCCTACCTCGTCTAGCAGCACTATGGGCCTGTACGCGGACGTGAGTCCGCAGGGCGCCCCGCCTTCCTGAGCAGGACCAGCCGGCCAGATTTCCACGAAGTGGGAAACTGGCCCTGCTCAAGGCACTCTGTGTAGAGTCCTCTCAGTTGGGGCTCTGGCTCCTTCAGGGAGAGGGCTAACACGCGGCCGTAGATTCCGTCGGGGCCCGGAGCCACGTTCTTGGCCCGGAGCCGCATCACTGCCACCCCCGTCCTTGCCTGTGTCACCTCTGGGACGATGATAGCGTTCTCTTCCGTAGGCTCTGCGGCTGTGGGCAAAGCCATCAGCGGCGGAGTATGCTCCGCTCTTGCCGGGAAGAGGGCTGAGACTATCTCCTCCAGCACTTCGGGTTGGAGACTCTCCGTGAGCGGAGGTGCCGCGGCACGAAGTTTCCCTCAAACCGCTCGATGGGGGCGCCCCCACGGTTCCCGTCGAGAGTCTCCAACATCTCCTCCCTGGCTCGCATCCTCGCTTCACCGATGGCCAGCCACAGAGCCTCCTTCGCCGCGCGGTACACCTCATACAGCGCGGCTTCTTCGTCAGGGACCCGACGACGACTCCTCCGGTATCGGGTGTACTGGCGCCTGACCGCCACGCACGCAACACGTAATTGCACGATCTCGGCAGACCACCAGTACACCTGGCGCCTTGTTGAATGTGTGTGGACGCGGGGTATGCACGCGTCGCAGATTTGCGTCATCGCCCCGCGGAACCACAGCGCCTCCTCTTCGACGTCGACGGGTCCGTTCGTTTCCGACTCCCGGATCCAGGCCAGGACAATAGCGGCCTCCTCGAGAAGCTCCCTGTCGATACGCTTATGCGCTCAACGCGGACCGTCCGTTCGCGGGGCTGGTGGATTACAGCCGCTGGTGGTCTGGGTGGAGACGTCAAAACGGATGTATTCCGGATGTATTAACGGATGTATGCACTGTTCTAACCTAACCTAACCCACATGATTAAATTATTAACAGCGATAGTTGTTCGGCGCGTTTTTGCTAGCACGAAAATGGCAGGCGTATAAAATCTAATCAGTTTCTGAAAATATATGAATCAAAGTAGACGTTTTAAAATTACATTAAACATTACTACAGAATTTTAATATACAGGGTGGAATTTTGTAATGCCACCTAGAGGGAAAGCACTCTTAATACTGCAGATAGAAAGTTTTACTCAAAGGAAACATTCCTTTATTTTTGAATAGAAAGCAAACTGCATTCAAAGATTTTCGAAAATTCTCTTCTCCCACACCCGGGAATCGAACCGGCTAAACTCTGAAAAAATAATACCCTGTACTTTTATTGCATCGATCGTTAGGGTCAATTATAAGGATGAAATCTCTCTAACAAACATAAATTTAATGAAAGGAAAACCAGGAAATCTTAAATTAATTTAATTATTTACAAAAAATGGTAAACTAACTAATTAGTTGCTCGAAATGGGCTCCATTCTCTTGGATACACAAATTTATTCTTTTAACGAATTCATTTCTAGTAACGTTTAATAAAGTGTTGTGGTGAATATTATAAATCGTATTCTGAACTTCAACTCTCAACTCGTTGTCATTCGCATAATATTTCATGTAAATTTGATTTTTTACATATCACCACAAAAAAAAATCTAATGAGGTGAGATCTGGCGATCTCGCAGGCCATCTGATTGTGCCGTTTGTACCAATCCAGGTATTAAAATGGTTATTAATGTAGGCAGTAGTGATTCTGCTGTTATGTGCTGGAGCACCATCTTGCTGTAGAATTATTTGGTTTCGCTCTTCCTCGGGGAAACCATTTAACTCGTTTCTTAAGAGATCCAGTATTTCAATATACTTGACAGTGTTTAAATGACCTTCGTACTCGTGGACTAACACTACATTATTTCTCATAATTCCGCACCAAACGTTGAAAGAAAATCTTACTTGATTGTTAGTTTCATGAACACGAACAGGATTCACTCGAGACCAATAATGGTTATTGCGGCGATTGTACATGCCATTATTGCTGAAGTTGGTTTCGTCACCCGAAACCCTAATTTTTTGAGTAACATTGTATGGACAATGTTACTCAAAAAATTAGGGTTTCGGTCAATTTCTCCAAGCATGTTTTCACAAAATTGTAATAGTCTGTCACGATCCCCAATATGCAATTTTTGCACCAACCGACCTTCACGATAGCATTTATACTTATACTTTTTCAGCACTTTAAGTACGCGAGTGTGGGTTGTTCCTAATTCATCGGCAGCATCTCTACTTGAAGCCTTTGGAAATGATTCAAAGTATGTTAAAACATCTAGTTCAAAATCGAAATAGTTTTGCTGAATAGTTTGCCGTCTCTTCTTGAAACCACCCGTATTCTTTAAATTTTCTACCATTCTTTTCAATACGAACCGAGTTGGTGCCTGTCGGTCTTGATATCTCTGTCCATACCACCGCAGAGCTAGATTCACGTTTTTTGTTATTTAAAAAATAAGCTTCCATTAAATCAAACTGTTCTTGATAAGCCATTTTCACCGTGAGACAAAATTTGAAATGAGTTGTAAAAACAATCAAATGTGAATGACAACTATGACAATCTAATTTTTAAATTATAATCTAACATTCCATATTTAAATTACCTCATACACGCAGCTACGAGTATGTCGCAAAGGAGTCTGCATTACAAAAGATGGATGTTAGTTAAAGAGCTTTAACTTGACTCATTGAATTTGTAACTTCAGATTTCCTGGTTTTCCTTTCATTTAATTTATCATGTTTGTTAGAGAGATTTCATCCTTATAATTGACCCTAACGATCGATGCAATAAAAGTACAGGGTATAATTTTTTCAGATTTTAGCCAGTTCGATTCCCGGGTGTGGGAGAAGAGAATTTTCGAAAATCTTTGAATGCAGTTTGCTTTCTATTCAAAAATAAAGGAATGTTTCCTTTGAGTAAAATTTTCTATCTGCAGTATTAAGAGTACTTTCCCTCCAGGTGGCATTACAAAATTCCACCCTGTATACTAACTAAATACTATACTAACTGAATATTAGTTCAAATGTGCATTATAGAAAATGTTTATTAAACCACATAAAATTAGGTAAACTGAAATTATATCAATATTTCATTATATAATTTCATCGTTATACAAAAAAAAAAGTATATTAAATGAAATTAGGCCATGTGGTCATTAGAACGTTTGTTATTATATCAAATAGTACACACCCAAATGCAATATACCTCGTCTTAATAAGTTTCACTCAAAAAATTACGTTCAGGCGGAGGTGGGCGGGTTTGGATACGCGGGGTCCCCTTTTGCTCGGGGCCCGTTGCAATTGCCACTCTTACTACGTGCTTAATCCGGCACTGCTGCCAAGTAAGCTCGGCGCCTCAGCTTAGTACTGAGGAATTTTGACGTCATAACAATTAACTGCATGCAGATTCAATTAAAACCTGCTGTACTCAATTTACTGCACAACATATAAATTAATTGTAAATTTGATGATTAATCCACTAAAAGGCTTTAGACTAAAGGGTTCATTGCCAAGAGTTTACCGTGATACAGATTTTATAACTACGCCGCGTGCCGTGGTCTCGTAATAAGGGCAGAGCAATGTCGTAACAACCCTCGCAGCTCGTAACACCCGCAGAGCGTGGGTTAATGTTTCAACAGACCGTCGCGCGTCGTCGGGGCGTCACTTTGTGCTTCATACATTATGTTATCAATTTTTAAAACCGTTTGACGCTAAAACAGATTTCAAGTACGGTACTTTAAATCTGTTTGTCTGTTGAAGTCCTTTGTAATGTGAGCGTGAGCGTCTATGGTACCAAGCAAGCAACCTAGGTAGGTTGCTTGCTTGGTACCATGGACGCTCACGTAAGTAAATTAGGGCAGTAATATTATGAACTAGTTTAAAATAACAATAATAATAAATTATAATAATAAATTCTTTATTGCCATATACAGGTTACAGAAAAAATGCACTAAAATAGAATATGAAAGATAAAATTAGAATTAAAGAAATAATAAATTAGAATTAGGTACAGGCTTTTTAATCTTAAATTCGCGTAAGAATTAAATATTTATATAGTGATCGAATAGTATTTTCGGCGCTACACAGAAATGAGTTCAACCTCTTCGGGGAACCACCACATCAGACTCATTTGTATTTAATTAATTTAATGAAAAAAGAAGTGAAGCTATGATAAATGCTAGTAAGTACCTACCTGTGAGACACAAACATCGTTCCAACTCCTATCGAGAGCCGCCCGAGGGAGGCTCGGCTTGTTATCACTAAATCTACTCGGCCGGCCGAAAGACACGCTCCGAACTAATTTAATTTGATATTTATGTAACATACCTACTTCGATGTTACTGTTACAGCCAAAGTGATTCATTAGCGGTTATACATACATAATAGTTAGACATGATTAGCTGTCCGTGCAGCAAGCACAATGAAGAAAGACGAAATAGTCACTACGCTTGGCTGTCGCAGTAGCGGACCAGGGGCGCTGCCTACCCTCCGGTCACAGTCGCGCCACCACAGCCCACACATACGGTATACATACGCGTGGTGACTGAACAGTTCTGCATTTAGAGCAAGCTGCATCGTAGAGTTAATACTGTTCGTGAATCGTGTATGTACTACCATACACGATTCACGAATGCTAAGGTAAAGCTGAGAGCAGAACAGTTTCTGGTTCAAACACGAGGCGATGAGTTCGCTGAGCAGCATTTCAAGGAAATTGTGTATCTCGGTATTTGTCAAACAGATCTCAAATTCACGCTTCAGCTTACACAATTTTCGCATAAAGGCTCCTACATACTGGCGCGACTTGTCGCGCGACGCGACGCGACACAAAGACACCGCGTGTTGCGCTACAAGCGGTGCCTTTGTGTTGCGACGCGTCGCGCGACAAGTCGCGCCAGTATGTAGAAGCCTTAACACGGTGGAACTCGCTCATTCGTTATTTATGCATCTAAAATTGCATTTTCATTTCTCACGTTATGTTTTATCGCAAACATAGGTAACCTGTAAACATAGGTAGGGCGTACTATTATGCAAAACAGGAATCATTATTATGACCACTGGTTTCAATATTATATTTAGTCACAAAGGTGTGAATTGTAGACATTCTGCCCCGCACCTTAGTTGTAGACATTCTGACCCGCACCTCAATTGTAGACATTCTGACCCGGACCTTAATTGTAGACATTATGACCCGCACCTTAATTGTACACATTATGACCCGCACCTTAATTGTAGACATTCTGACCCGCACCTTCATTGTAGACATTATGACCCGCATCTTAATTGTAGACATTCTGACCTGCACCTTAATTGTAGACATTCTGACCTGCACCTTAATTGTAGACATTCTGACCCGCACCTTAATTGTTGACATTCTGACCCGCACCTTAATTGTAGACATTCTGATCCATACCTTAATTACAGACATTCTGACCCGCACTTTAATTGTAGACATTCTGACCCCTACCTTAATTGTAGACATTCTGCCCCGCACCTTAATTGTAGACATTCTGACCCGCACCTTAATTGTAAATATTCTGACCCGCACCTTAAGTGTAGACATTCTGACCCGCACCTTAATTGTAGACATTCTGATCCATACCTTAATTACAGACATTCTGATCCGCACTTTAATTGTAGACATTCTGACCCCTACCTTAATTGTAGACATTTTGCCCCGCACCTTAATTGTAGACATTATGACCCACACCTTAATTGTAGACATTCTGGCCCCCACATTAATTGTAGACATTCTGCCCCGCACCTTAATTGTAGACATTCTGACTCACACCTTAATTGTAAATATTCTGACCCGCACCTTAATTGTAGACATTCTGACGCCCACCTTAATTGTAGACATTCTGCCCCGCACCTTAATTGTAGACATTCTGATCCGCACCTTAATAACAGACATTCTGACCCGCACTTTAATTGTAGACATTCTGACGCCCACCTTAATTGTAGACATTCTGCCCCGCACCTTAATTGTAGACATTCTGATCCGCACCTTAATTGTAGACATTCTGACCTGCACCTTAATTGTAGACATTCTGACCCGCACCTTAATTGTAGACATTCTGATCCATACCTTAATTACAGACATTCTGACCCGCACTTTAATTGTAGACATTCTGATCCGCACCTTAATTGTAGACATTCTGACCTGCACCTTAATTGTAGACATTCTGACCCGCACCTTAATTGTAGACATTCTGATCCGCACCTTAATTTCAGACATTATGACCCGCACCTTAATTGTAGACATCTGACCCCCACCTTAATTGTAGACATTCTGCCCCGCACCTTAATTGTAGACATTCTGTCCCGCACCTTAATAATAATGTTTTATTTTCTCACCACAATATTACAAAATACATATTACATGGTATCAGAGTCAGACAAAATTTTAATATTGTGGGAGACTGGTGCCTAAACTAAGCTCTAGGCCTGTATTTCAGATCACCAGGTCTCCGCCCTTTTACAAAATTATACATTTTATTTTTTTTATGTACTTGTACACTGACAACCTAAAAGAAAACAACATTATAGAAAGATTGGTGGCTCGGATGTAAATTTTAAACTTTACATATTATAAACTAAACTTATTTTAAATAGGTTATTTGTGATGGAAGTGTGTGTGTGTGTGTGTGTGTGTGTGTGGAGTGGTGTTGGTCAGTGCGAGCGTTATATTTTTTATTATGTGACTTAAAGGTAACTTGAAGACTTGAGAAGGATGATGTAGATAGGTTTTTATTTTGTAGGGATATTGCTACAGCTGCGATATTACACCATAGAGGTAAGTAAGTTTTCAGTATCCTCATAGTTTAGTTGTTGTAGTAAGGCTGTAACTTTCTTTTTGCACATAGTTCTAGTGAGGTTAACTATGGGTGACATCCTGTTTATTTTATTATATAGAAAACCACCCAGGTGGCAAAAAAACCGCTTTGAGAATTGGGTAGTAGATAGGTGTTTAAGACGGCGGTCTACAGGGTTGTACCGTCTTTTTCGATGTGAGGCCGTGGGATGATAAGTAAGTAATGAGTGCTGTTTTAATATGATGTTAAGAATAAAAAGTTGACGCACTGTCAAAACTTTAGCCTCCTTGTATAGGAGCTCTGTGGGATAGCGGTAAGGGAGGAATGAGGACACTTTCAAGATAGCTCTCTGGGCTCTCTCCAGTTCAATAATTGTAGTTTTCGGAGCACCTCCCCAGACAGAGATACAGTAGGTTAACAGTGACTGAGCAAGGGCAAAGTACACGGATTTTTTTAACTTGTCATCAGCTACTCGTCTCAAGGTTTTGAAAATATATATCAACTTGCGTAACCTGGTTTTAAGTGTATCAATGTGTTGCTGGAATCTAAGGGTACAATCGATTGTAACTCCCAGATACTTAACGTGTGTAGTGGCGCAAAGGTGAGTGCAGGTACACATATTCTCTTCGTGTGGTTCTGGACAATTGTGTGTTATTATTGTGTAGGGCGCTGATGAGTTTGGGACGTTAACGTTTGCTTTAAGAGAGAAGGTCATATAATTGGTTTTCTCCGCGTTGAGTGTCAGAACATTACTGCGTAACCAATTTGACACCATATTAAAGCCCGATTGTGCGTATGAGAAAACTTCATCCCATGTATCAGCGCTAAAGAGGAGCGCCGTGTCATCTGCAAATGTAATTATCCTACCCTCGGGGAGTGTGAGCATACCCAGGTCATTAATATACATAAGGAACATAGTGGGACCCAACACGCTTCCTTGAGGGACGCCATATGAGACTGTTCGTTCATCACTAATGTGTTCATCGATCTTAACGCACTGGGTACGCTCACTCAAGTAGTCTTCAAAAAGTTCAAGTTGAATCCCTCTTATTCCCAAATTCTCCATTTTTTTCGAGAGAATGGGCACGAAAACCGTATCAAACGCCTTAGCAAGATCTAAAAATATGCCTAACACCTTTTTCCCCTTGTCCAGGTTGGTGACAACATAGTTTGTCAAATCGTGTACGGCGTCGGACGTTGATTTGCCAGACCGAAAGCCGTATTGTGTTTGAGATAGCAGCTTATGTTTTTCGAGGTAATCAACGAGCCTGTTGTTCATTATCCTCTCTAGAACTTTTGACAGGGCAGGTAAAACAGCTATGGGCCTATAATTGCCGACACGGCTTCTGTCCCCACTCTTGTAGATCGGGTGTACGATTGATCTTTTAAGGACTTTAGGGAATTTACCTTAGTTGTAGACATTCTGACCCGTGCCTTAATTGTAGACATTCTGACCCAAACCTTAATTGTAGACATTCTGACCCGCACCTTAATTCCGTAACACACTTTCAATCACAATCTGAATGATTTTGCGGGATACTGCTAATCCGTAGCTTCATATGTTCGAAAAATTTGTCTGCTCACTAACGTAACTAACGCAATGAATGTTGTTCAACTGTCAAAGTGAAAGACATTGCTATTTTATGTGTGTAACTCAATTACTCCGGAGTAGTTGCGTACCACACATTAGCAATGGCTGTAGCGCTGGCAATGCCTAAAATAAAAGAACGAAGCGAATAACTTATAGGCAACTTATCTTTCCGGAAATCAAATATGAAGCAACCTTCCAAGCCGGCCTACGGCCGCGGGCACTTGCTTATTATTTATGAATATACCTACGTAACAACGCATGTTCGGCGACAGTGTCGGCGCGGGGCCACAATCTCGGATCTCGACGAGACATGACAAACTGTCCGCGTGCCTCTATTGCCGGTTACAAATGGCGCACCAAAATAAGAAGACACACTATGTTTTTCTTTCATGCCCAACAGAGCATGAAAATAAAATAATGAATTCTTAAGCAGTCTTTCTATAAATAAGTAAAACCGAGCTTCCAAAAAATACTTAATTTAACGCAAACATGAAATATGTAAATTGCCACACAATATATCAAATCTTTCTCTCTCTCTCTTCCCCGGTTTTTGTACAGAGAGTAAAGATGTTGAACAAAAATTGTGAAAGCTACTCGTAACTTTTCACACGAACCACTACACTTGCCCCCAGACTCCGTCCAGTATATCTTAAAGAGGTAGGTACCTACAGTATTTTAGATTAAATCAACAAACGATTCATTTACCGAATAATTTCGATCGGGTATAATAAATACATATTAATTAGATACCTGGTTAGGGTGGAAAGTTTAAAATATTGTTGATACCAATTTTTACTCAAAGGAAACATTTCTCCCAAAAGTATATAACACTGCATTCAAACATCTTTGAAGTCTTTTGCCTGAACCAGGAAACGAACCTACTGGAATGCGAAGAAGTAACACCCGTAACATTTTAATTCACTAATGGATAGGGTAAATCATAAGGATAACATCTCTGGAAGGAAGATCACGAATTCTAACTAAATTATGAAAATACCAATGAATTTAAAAGTTACACTTATCGGGCAAAATGAGGTGGTAGGTACACTAGGTACCTATAGTAATAGGTACACCTCTGACTAACCCGTCAGGGATTACAGGCGTGACGTGTTGTTATGATGAATGTACAAGTAACTGTAAGATTGCGTGGAGATACATATTACAGGCGTGACGTGTTGTTATGATGAATGTACAAGTAACTGTAAGATTGTATGAAGATACATATTACAGGCGTGACGTGTTGTTATGATGAATGTACAAGTAACTGTAAGATTGTATGAAGATACATATTACAGGCGTGACGTGTTGTTATGATGAATGTACAAGTAACTGTAAGATTGTATGAAGATTCATATTACAGGCGCGACGTGTTGTTATGATGAATGTACAAGTAACTGTAAGATTGTATGAAGATACATATTACAGGCGTGACGTGTTGTTATGATGAATGTACAAGTAACTGTAAGATTGTATGAAGATACATATTACAGGCGCGACGTGTTGTTATGATGAATGTACAAATAACTGTAAGATTGCGTGGAGATACATATTACAGGCGTGACGTGTTGTTATGATGAATGTACAAGTAACTGTAAGATTGTATGAAGATACATATTACAGGCGCGACGTGTTGTTATGATGAATGTACAAATAACTGTAAGATTGCGTGGAGATACATATTACAGGCGTGACGTGTTGTTATGATGAATGTACAAGTAACTGTAAGATTGTATGAAGATACATATTACAGGCGCGACGTGTTGTTATGATGAATGTACAAGTAACTGTAAGATTGCGTGGAGATACATATTACAGGCGTGACGTGTTGTTATGATGAATGTACAAGTAACTGTAAGATTGTATGAAGATACATATTACAGGCGCGACGTGTTGTTATGATGAATGTACAAATAACTGTAAGATTGCGTGGAGATACATATTACAGGCGTGACGTGTTGTTATGATGAATGTACAAGTAACTGTAAGATTGTATGAAGAGACATATTACAGGCGTGACGTGTTGTTATGATGAATCTACAAGTAACTGTAAGATTGTATGAAGATACATATTACAGGCGTGACGTGTTGTTATGATGAATCTACAAGTAACTGTAAGATTGTATGAAGAGACATATTACAGGCGTGACGTGTTGTTATGATGAATGTACAAGTAACTGTAAGATTGTATGAAGATACATATTACAGGCGCGACGTGTTGTTATGATGAATGTACAAATAACTGTAAGATTGCGTGGAGATACATATTACAGGCGTGACGTGTTGTTATGATGAATGTACAAGTAACTGTAAGATTGTATGAAGAGACATATTACAGGCGTGACGTGTTGTTATGATGAATCTACAAGTAACTGTAAGATTGTATGAAGATACATATTACAGGCGTGACGTGTTGTTATGATGAATCTACAAGTAACTGTAAGATTGTATGAAGAGACATATTACAGGCGTGACGTGTTGTTATGATGAATGTACAAGTAACTGTAAGATTGTATGAAGAGACATATTACAGGCGTGACGTGTTGTTATGATGAATCTACAAGTAACTGTAAGATTGTATGAAGATACATATTACAGGCGTGACGTGTTGTTATGATGAATCTACAAGTAACTGTAAGATTGTATGAAGAGACATATTACAGGCGTGACGTGTTGTTATGATGAATGTACAAGTAACTGTAAGATTGTATGAAGAGACATATTACAGGCGTGACGTGTTGTTATGATGAATCTACAAGTAACTGTAAGATTGTATGAAGATACATATTACAGGCGTGACGTGTTGTTATGATGAATGTACAAGTAACTGTAAGATTGCGTGGAGATACATATTACAGGCGTGACGTGTTGTTATGATGAATCTACAAGTAACTGTAAGATTGTATGAAGATACATATTACAGGCGTGACGTGTTGTTATAATGAATGTACAAGTAACTGTAAGATTGTATGAAGATACATATTACAGGCGTGACGTGTTGTTATGATGAATGTACAAATAACTGTAAGATTGCGTGGAGATACATATTACAGGCGTGACGTGTTGTTATGATGAATGTACAAGTAACTGTAAGATTGTATGAAGAGACATATTACAGGCGTGACGTGTTGTTATGATGAATCTACAAGTAACTGTAAGATTGTATGAAGATACATATTACAGGCGTGACGTGTTGTTATGATGAATCTACAAGTAACTGTAAGATTGTATGAAGAGACATATTACAGGCGTGACGTGTTGTTATGATGAATGTACAAGTAACTGTAAGATTGTATGAAGAGACATATTACAGGCGTGACGTGTTGTTATGATGAATCTACAAGTAACTGTAAGATTGTATGAAGATACATATTACAGGCGTGACGTGTTGTTATGATGAATGTACAAGTAACTGTAAGATTGCGTGGAGATACATATTACAGGCGTGACGTGTTGTTATGATGAATCTACAAGTAACTGTAAGATTGTATGAAGATACATATTACAGGCGTGACGTGTTGTTATAATGAATGTACAAGTAACTGTAAGATTGTATGAAGATACATATTACAGGCGTGACGTGTTGTTATGATGAATGTACAAGTAACTGTAAGATTGTATGAAGATACATATTACAGGCGTGACGTGTTGTTATGATGAATCTACAAGTAACTGTAAGATTGTATGAAGATACATATTACAGGCGTGACGTGTTGTTATAATGAATGTACAAGTAACTGTAAGATTGCGTGGAGATACATATTACAGGCGTGACGTGTTGTTATGATGAATCTACAAGTAACTGTAAGATTGTATGAAGATACATATTACAGGCGTGACGTGTTGTTATGATGAATCTACAAGTAACTGTAAGATTGTATGAAGAGACATATTACAGGCGTGACGTGTTGTTATGATGAATGTACAAGTAACTGTAAGATTGTATGAAGAGACATATTACAGGCGTGACGTGTTGTTATGATGAATCTACAAGTAACTGTAAGATTGTATGAAGATACATATTACAGGCGTGACGTGTTGTTATGATGAATCTACAAGTAACTGTAAGATTGTATGAAGATACATATTACAGGCGTGACGTGTTGTTATGATGAATGTACAAGTAACTGTAAGATTGCGTGGAGATACATATTACAGGCGTGACGTGTTGTTATGATGAATCTACAAGTAACTGTAAGATTGTATGAAGATACATATTACAGGCGTGACGTGTTGTTATGATGAATCTACAAGTAACTGTAAGATTGTATGAAGATACATATTACAGGCGTGACGTGTTGTTATGATGAATCTACAAGTAACTGTAAGATTGTATGAAGATACATATTACAGGCGTGACGTGTTGTTATGATGAATCTACAAGTAACTGTAAGATTGTATGAAGATACATATTACAGGCGTGACGTGTTGTTATGATGAATGTACAAGTAACTGTAAGATTGCGTGGAGATACATATTACAGGCGTGACGTGTTGTTATGATGAATCTACAAGTAACTGTAAGATTGTATGAAGATACATATTACAGGCGTGACGTGTTGTTATGATGAATGTACAAGTAACTGTAAGATTGCGTGGAGATACATATTACAGGCGTGACGTGTTGTTATGATGAATCTACAAGTAACTGTAAGATTGTATGAAGAGACATATTACAGGCGTGACGTGTTGTTATGATGAATGTACAAGTAACTGTAAGATTGTATGAAGAGACATATTACAGGCGTGACGTGTTGTTATGATGAATCTACAAGTAACTGTAAGATTGTATGAAGATACATATTACAGGCGTGACGTGTTGTTATGATGAATCTACAAGTAACTGTAAGATTGTATGAAGATACATATTACAGGCGTGACGTGTTGTTATGATGAATGTACAAGTAACTGTAAGATTGCGTGGAGATACATATTACAGGCGTGACGTGTTGTTATGATGAATCTACAAGTAACTGTAAGATTGTATGAAGATACATATTACAGGCGTGACGTGTTGTTATGATGAATCTACAAGTAACTGTAAGATTGTATGAAGAGACATATTACAGGCGTGACGTGTTGTTATGATGAATGTACAAGTAACTGTAAGATTGCGTGGAGATACATATTACAGGCGTGACGTGTTGTTATGATGAATCTACAAGTAACTGTAAGATTGTATGAAGATACATATTACAGGCGTGACGTGTTGTTATGATGAATCTACAAGTAACTGTAAGATTGTATGAAGAGACATATTACAGGCGTGACGTGTTGTTATGATGAATGTACAAGTAACTGTAAGATTGTATGAAGAGACATATTACAGGCGTGACGTGTTGTTATGATGAATCTACAAGTAACTGTAAGATTGTATGAAGATACATATTACAGGCGTGACGTGTTGTTATGATGAATCTACAAATAACTGTAAGATTGTATGAAGAGACATATTACAGGCGTGACGTGTTGTTATGATGAATCTACAAGTAACTGTAAGATTGTATGAAGATACATATTACAGGCGTGACGTGTTGTTATGATGAATGTACAAGTAACTGTAAGATTGCGTGGAGATACATATTACAGGCGTGACGTGTTGTTATGATGAATCTACAAGTAACTGTAAGATTGTATGAAGATACATATTACAGGCGTGACGTGTTGTTATGATGAATCTACAAGTAACTGTAAGATTGTATGAAGAGACATATTACAGGCGCGACGTGTTGTTATGATGAATGTACAAGTAACTGTAAGATTGTATGAAGATACATATTACAGGCGTGACGTGTTGTTATGATGAATCTACAAGTAACTGTAAGATTGTATGAAGAGACATATTACAGGCGTGACGTGTTGTTATGATGAATGTACAAGTAACTGTAAGATTGTATGAAGATACATATTACAGGCGTGACGTGTTGTTATGATGAATGTACAAGTAACTGTAAGATTGTATGAAGATACATATTACAGGCGTGACGTGTTGTTATAATGAATGTACAAGTAACTGTAAGATTGTATGAAGATACATATTACAGGCGTGACGTGTTGTTATGATGAATCTACAAGTAACTGTAAGATTGTATGAAGAGACATATTACAGGCGTGACGTGTTGTTATGATGAATGTACAAGTAACTGTAAGATTGTATGAAGATACATATTACAGGCGTGACGTGTTGTTATGATGAATGTACAAGTAACTGTAAGATTGTATGAAGATACATATTACAGGCGTGACGTGTTGTTATAATGAATCTACAAGTAACTGTAAGATTGTATGAAGATACATATTACAGGCGTGACGTGTTGTTATGATGAATCTACAAGTAACTGTAAGATTGTATGAAGATACATATTACAGGCGTGACGTGTTGTTATGATGAATGTACAAGTAACTGTAAGATTGCGTGGAGATACATATTACAGGCGTGACGTGTTGTTATGATGAATCTACAAGTAACTGTAAGATTGTATGAAGATACATATTACAGGCGTGACGTGTTGTTATGATGAATCTACAAGTAACTGTAAGATTGTATGAAGAGACATATTACAGGCGCGACGTGTTGTTATGATGAATGTACAAGTAACTGTAAGATTGTATGAAGATACATATTACAGGCGCGACGTGTTGTTATGATGAATCTACAAGTAACTGTAAGATTGTATGAAGAGACATATTACAGGCGTGACGTGTTGTTATGATGAATGTACAAGTAACTGTAAGATTGTATGAAGATACATATTACAGGCGTGACGTGTTGTTATGATGAATGTACAAGTAACTGTAAGATTGTATGAAGATACATATTACAGGCGTGACGTGTTGTTATGATGAATGTACAAGTAACTGTAAGATTGCGTGGAGATACATATTACAGGCGTGACGTGTTGTTATGATGAATCTACAAGTAACTGTAAGATTGTATGAAGATACATATTACAGGCGTGACGTGTTGTTATGATGAATCTACAAGTAACTGTAAGATTGTATGAAGAGACATATTACAGGCGCGACGTGTTGTTATGATGAATGTACAAGTAACTGTAAGATTGTATGAAGATACATATTACAGGCGCGACGTGTTGTTATGATGAATCTACAAGTAACTGTAAGATTGTATGAAGATACATATTACAGGCGTGACGTGTTGTTATGATGAATGTACAAGTAACTGTAAGATTGTATGAAGAGACATATTACAGGCGTGACGTGTTGTTATGATGAATGTACAAGTAACTGTAAGATTGCGTGGAGATACATATTACAGGCGTGACGTGTTGTTATGATGAATCTACAAGTAACTGTAAGATTGTATGAAGATACATATTACAGGCGTGACGTGTTGTTATGATGAATCTACAAGTAACTGTAAGATTGTATGAAGAGACATATTACAGGCGCGACGTGTTGTTATGATGAATCTACAAGTAACTGTAAGATTGTATGAAGATACATATTACAGGCGTGACGTGTTGTTATGATGAATCTACAAGTAACTGTAAGATTGTATGAAGATACATATTACAGGCGTGACGTGTTGTTATGATGAATCTACAAGTAACTGTAAGATTGTATGAAGAGACATATTACAGGCGCGACGTGTTGTTATGATGAATGTACAAGTAACTGTAAGATTGTATGAAGATACATATTACAGGCGCGACGTGTTGTTATGATGAATGTACAAGTAACTGTAAGATTGTATGAAGATACATATTACAGGCGTGACGTGTTGTTATGATGAATCTACAAGTAACTGTAAGATTGTATGAAGATACATATTACAGGCGTGACGTGTTGTTATGATGAATGTACAAGTAACTGTAAGATTGCGTGGAGATACATATTACAGGCGTGACGTGTTGTTATGATGAATCTACAAGTAACTGTAAGATTGTATGAAGATACATATTACAGGCGTGACGTGTTGTTATGATGAATCTACAAGTAACTGTAAGATTGTATGAAGAGACATATTACAGGCGCGACGTGTTGTTATGATGAATCTACAAGTAACTGTAAGATTGTATGAAGATACATATTACAGGCGTGACGTGTTGTTATGATGAATCTACAAGTAACTGTAAGATTGTATGAAGATACATATTACAGGCGTGACGTGTTGTTATGATGAATCTACAAGTAACTGTAAGATTGTATGAAGAGACATATTACAGGCGCGACGTGTTGTTATGATGAATGTACAAGTAACTGTAAGATTGTATGAAGATACATATTACAGGCGTGACGTGTTGTTATGATGAATCTACAAGTAACTGTAAGATTGTATGAAGATACATATTACAGGCGTGACGTGTTGTTATGATGAATCTACAAGTAACTGTAAGATTGTATGAAGATACATATTACAGGCGTGACGTGTTGTTATGATGAATGTACAAGTAACTGTAAGATTGTATGAAGAGACATATTACAGGCGTGACGTGTTGTTATGATGAATCTACAAGTAACTGTAAGATTGCGTGGAGATACATATTACAGGCGTGACGTGTTGTTATGATGAATCTACAAGTAACTGTAAGATTGTATGAAGATACATATTACAGGCGTGACGTGTTGTTATGATGAATGTACAAGTAACTGTAAGATTGTATGAAGAGACATATTACAGGCGTGACGTGTTGTTATGATGAATCTACAAGTAACTGTAAGATTGTATGAAGATACATATTACAGGCGTGACGTGTTGTTATGATGAATCTACAAGTAACTGTAAGATTGTATGAAGATACATATTACAGGCGTGACGTGTTGTTATGATGAATGTACAAGTAACTGTAAGATTGCGTGGAGATACATATTACAGGCGTGACGTGTTGTTATGATGAATCTACAAGTAACTGTAAGATTGTATGAAGATACATATTACAGGCGTGACGTGTTGTTATGATGAATCTACAAGTAACTGTAAGATTGTATGAAGATACATATTACAGGCGTGACGTGTTGTTATGATGAATCTACAAGTAACTGTAAGATTGTATGAAGAGACATATTACAGGCGCGACGTGTTGTTATGATGAATCTACAAGTAACTGTAAGATTGTATGAAGATACATATTACAGGCGTGACGTGTTGTTATGATGAATCTACAAGTAACTGTAAGATTGTATGAAGATACATATTACAGGCGTGACGTGTTGTTATGATGAATCTACAAGTAACTGTAGGATTGTATGAAGAGACATATTACAGGCGCGACGTGTTGTTATGATGAATGTACAAGTAACTGTAAGATTGTATGAAGATACATATTACAGGCGTGACGTGTTGTTATGATGAATCTACAAGTAACTGTAAGATTGTATGAAGATACATATTACAGGCGTGACGTGTTGTTATGATGAATCTACAAGTAACTGTAAGATTGTATGAAGAGACATATTACAGGCGTGAAGTGTTGTTATGATGAATGTACAAGTAACTGTAAGATTGTATGAAGATACATATTACAGGCGTGACGTGTTGTTATGATGAATCTACAAGTAACTGTAAGATTGTATGAAGAGACATATTACAGGCGTGACGTGTTGTTATGATGAATCTACAAGTAACTGTAAGATTGTATGAAGAGACATATTACAGGCGTGACGTGTTGTTATGATGAATGTACAAGTAACTGTAAGATTGTATGAAGATACATATTACAGGCGTGACGTGTTGTTATGATGAATGTACAAGTAACTGTAAGATTGTATGAAGATACATATTACAGGCGTGACGTGTTGTTATGATGAATGTACAAGTAACTGTAAGATTGCGTGGAGATACATATTACAGGCGTGACGTGTTGTTATGATGAATCTACAAGTAACTGTAAGATTGTATGAAGATACATATTACAGGCGTGACGTGTTGTTATGATGAATCTACAAGTAACTGTAAGATTGTATGAAGAGACATATTACAGGCGCGACGTGTTGTTATGATGAATGTACAAGTAACTGTAAGATTGTATGAAGATACATATTACAGGCGCGACGTGTTGTTATGATGAATCTACAAGTAACTGTAAGATTGTATGAAGAGACATATTACAGGCGTGACGTGTTGTTATGATGAATGTACAAGTAACTGTAAGATTGTATGAAGATACATATTACAGGCGTGACGTGTTGTTATGATGAATCTACAAGTAACTGTAAGATTGTATGAAGATACATATTACAGGCGTGACGTGTTGTTATGATGAATGTACAAGTAACTGTAAGATTGTATGAAGAGACATATTACAGGCGTGACGTGTTGTTATGATGAATCTACAAGTAACTGTAAGATTGTATGAAGATACATATTACAGGCGTGACGTGTTGTTATGATGAATGTACAAGTAACTGTAAGATTGCGTGGAGATACATATTACAGGCGTGACGTGTTGTTATGATGAATCTACAAGTAACTGTAAGATTGTATGAAGATACATATTACAGGCGTGACGTGTTGTTATGATGAATCTACAAGTAACTGTAAGATTGTATGAAGAGACATATTACAGGCGCGACGTGTTGTTATGATGAATGTACAAGTAACTGTCAGATTGCGTGGAGATACATATTACAGGCGTGACGTGTTGTTATGATGAATCTACAAGTAACTGTAAGATTGTATGAAGATACATATTACAGGCGTGACGTGTTGTTATGATGAATGTACAAGTAACTGTAAGATTGTATGAAGATACATATTACAGGCGTGACGTGTTGTTATGATGAATCTACAAGTAACTGTAAGATTGTATGAAGATACATATTACAGGCGTGACGTGTTGTTATGATGAATGTACAAGTAACTGTCAGATTGCGTGGAGATACATATTACAGGCGTGCCGTGTTGTTATGATGAATCTACAAGTAACTGTAAGATTGTATGAAGATACATATTACAGGCGTGACGTGTTGTTATGATGAATCTACAAGTAACTGTAAGATTGTATGAAGAGACATATTACAGGCGCGACGTGTTGTTATGATGAATGTACAAGTAACTGTAAGATTGTATGAAGATACATATTACAGGCGCGACGTGTTGTTATGATGAATCTACAAGTAACTGTAAGATTGTATGAAGATACATATTACAGGCGCGACGTGTTGTTATGATGAATGTACAAGTAACTGTAAGATTGTATGAAGATACATATTACAGGCGTGACGTGTTGTTATGATGAATGTACAAGTAACTGTAAGATTGTATGAAGAGACATATTACAGGCGTGACGTGTTGTTATGATGAATCTACAAGTAACTGTAAGATTGTATGAAGATACATATTACAGGCGTGACGTGTTGTTATGATGAATGTACAAGTAACTGTAAGATTGCGTGGAGATACATATTACAGGCGTGACGTGTTGTTATGATGAATCTACAAGTAACTGTAAGATTGTATGAAGATACATATTACAGGCGTGACGTGTTGTTATGATGAATCTACAAGTAACTGTAAGATTGTATGAAGAGACATATTACAGGCGCGACGTGTTGTTATGATGAATGTACAAGTAACTGTAAGATTGTATGAAGATACATATTACAGGCGTGACGTGTTGTTATGATGAATCTACAAGTAACTGTAAGATTGTATGAAGAGACATATTACAGGCGCGACGTGTTGTTATGATGAATGTACAAGTAACTGTAAGATTGTATGAAGAGACATATTACAGGCGCGACGTGTTGTTATGATGAATGTACAAGTAACTGTAAGATTGTATGAAGATACATATTACAGGCGCGACGTGTTGTTATGATGAATCTACAAGTAACTGTAAGATTGTATGAAGAGACATATTACAGGCGTGACGTGTTGTTATGATGAATGTACAAGTAACTGTAAGATTGTATGAAGATACATATTACAGGCGTGACGTGTTGTTATGATGAATCTACAAGTAACTGTAAGATTGTATGAAGATACATATTACAGGCGTGACGTGTTGTTATGATGAATGTACAAGTAACTGTAAGATTGTATGAAGAGACATATTACAGGCGTGACGTGTTGTTATGATGAATCTACAAGTAACTGTAAGATTGCGTGGAGATACATATTACAGGCGTGACGTGTTGTTATGATGAATCTACAAGTAACTGTAAGATTGTATGAAGATACATATTACAGGCGTGACGTGTTGTTATGATGAATCTACAAGTAACTGTAAGATTGTATGAAGAGACATATTACAGGCGCGACGTGTTGTTATGATGAATGTACAAGTAACTGTAAGATTGTATGAAGATACATATTACAGGCGTGACGTGTTGTTATAATGAATGTACAAGTAACTGTAAGATTGTATGAAGATACATATTACAGGCGTGACGTGTTGTTATGATGAATCTACAAGTAACTGTAAGATTGTATGAAGAGACATATTACAGGCGTGAAGTGTTGTTATGATGAATGTACAAGTAACTGTAAGATTGTATGAAGATACATATTACAGGCGTGACGTGTTGTTATGATGAATGTACAAGTAACTGTAAGATTGTATGAAGAGACATATTACAGGCGTGACGTGTTGTTATGATGAATCTACAAGTAACTGTAAGATTGTATGAAGATACATATTACAGGCGTGACGTGTTGTTATGATGAATCTACAAGTAACTGTAAGATTGTATGAAGATACATATTACAGGCGTGACGTGTTGTTATGATGAATGTACAAGTAACTGTAAGATTGTATGAAGAGACATATTACAGGCGTGACGTGTTGTTATGATGAATGTACAAGTAACTGTAAGATTGTATGAAGAGACATATTACAGGCGTGACGTGTTGTTATGATGAATCTACAAGTAACTGTAAGATTGTATGAAGAGACATATTACAGGCGCGACGTGTTGTTATGATGAATGTACAAGTAACTGTAAGATTGTATGAAGATACATATTACAGGCGTGACGTGTTGTTATGATGAATCTACAAGTAACTGTAAGATTGTATGAAGAGACATATTACAGGCGCGACGTGTTGTTATGATGAATGTACAAGTAACTGTAAGATTGTATGAAGATACATATTACAGGCGCGACGTGTTGTTATGATGAATCTACAAGTAACTGTAAGATTGTATGAAGAGACATATTACAGGCGTGACGTGTTGTTATGATGAATGTACAAGTAACTGTAAGATTGTATGAAGATACATATTACAGGCGTGACGTGTTGTTATGATGAATCTACAAGTAACTGTAAGATTGTATGAAGATACATATTACAGGCGTGACGTGTTGTTATGATGAATGTACAAGTAACTGTAAGATTGTATGAAGAGACATATTACAGGCGTGACGTGTTGTTATGATGAATCTACAAGTAACTGTAAGATTGCGTGGAGATACATATTACAGGCGTGACGTGTTGTTATGATGAATCTACAAGTAACTGTAAGATTGTATGAAGATACATATTACAGGCGTGACGTGTTGTTATGATGAATCTACAAGTAACTGTAAGATTGTATGAAGAGACATATTACAGGCGCGACGTGTTGTTATGATGAATGTACAAGTAACTGTAAGATTGTATGAAGATACATATTACAGGCGCGACGTGTTGTTATAATGAATGTACAAGTAACTGTAAGATTGTATGAAGATACATATTACAGGCGTGACGTGTTGTTATGATGAATCTACAAGTAACTGTAAGATTGTATGAAGAGACATATTACAGGCGTGAAGTGTTGTTATGATGAATGTACAAGTAACTGTAAGATTGTATGAAGATACATATTACAGGCGTGACGTGTTGTTATGATGAATCTACAAGTAACTGTAAGATTGTATGAAGATACATATTACAGGCGTGACGTGTTGTTATGATGAATGTACAAGTAACTGTAAGATTGTATGAAGATACATATTACAGGCGTGACGTGTTGTTATGATGAATCTACAAGTAACTGTAAGATTGTATGAAGAGACATATTACAGGCGCGACGTGTTGTTATGATGAATGTACAAGTAACTGTAAGATTGTATGAAGATACATATTACAGGCGCGACGTGTTGTTATGATGAATCTACAAGTAACTGTAAGATTGTATGAAGAGACATATTACAGGCGTGACGTGTTGTTATGATGAATCTACAAGTAACTGTAAGATTGTATGAAGATACATATTACAGGCGTGACGTGTTGTTATGATGAATCTACAAGTAACTGTAAGATTGTATGAAGATACATATTACAGGCGTGACGTGTTGTTATGATGAATGTACAAGTAACTGTAAGATTGTATGAAGAGACATATTACAGGCGTGACGTGTTGTTATGATGAATGTACAAGTAACTGTAAGATTGTATGAAGAGACATATTACAGGCGTGACGTGTTGTTATGATGAATCCACAAGTAACTGTAAGATTGTATGAAGATACATATTACAGGCGTGACGTGTTGTTATGATGAATCTACAAGTAACTGTAAGATTGTATGAAGAGACATATTACAGGCGCGACGTGTTGTTATGATGAATGTACAAGTAACTGTAAGATTGTATGAAGATACATATTACAGGCGCGACGTGTTGTTATGATGAATCTACAAGTAACTGTAAGATTGTATGAAGAGACATATTACAGGCGCGACGTGTTGTTATGATGAATCTACAAGTAACTGTAAGATTGTATGAAGATACATATTACAGGCGTGACGTGTTGTTATGATGAATCTACAAGTAACTGTAAGATTGTATGAAGAGACATATTACAGGCGCGACGTGTTGTTATGATGAATGTACAAGTAACTGTAAGATTGTATGAAGATACATATTACAGGCGCGACGTGTTGTTATGATGAATCTACAAGTAACTGTAAGATTGTATGAAGAGACATATTACAGGCGTGACGTGTTGTTATGATGAATCTACAAGTAACTGTAAGATTGTATGAAGATACATATTACAGGCGTGACGTGTTGTTATGATGAATCTACAAGTAACTGTAAGATTGTATGAAGATACATATTACAGGCGTGACGTGTTGTTATGATGAATGTACAAGTAACTGTAAGATTGCGTGGAGATACATATTACAGGCGTGACGTGTTGTTATGATGAATCTACAAGTAACTGTAAGATTGTATGAAGATACATATTACAGGCGTGACGTGTTGTTATGATGAATCTACAAGTAACTGTAAGATTGTATGAAGATACATATTACAGGCGCGACGTGTTGTTATGATGAATCTACAAGTAACTGTAAGATTGTATGAAGAGACATATTACAGGCGTGAAGTGTTGTTATGATGAATGTACAAGTAACTGTAAGATTGTATGAAGAGACATATTACAGGCGTGACGTGTTGTTATGATGAATGTACAAGTAACTGTAAGATTGTATGAAGATACATATTACAGGCGTGACGTGTTGTTATGATGAATCTACAAGTAACTGTAAGATTGTATGAAGAGACATATTACAGGCGCGACGTGTTGTTATGATGAATCTACAAGTAACTGTAAGATTGTATGAAGATACATATTACAGGCGTGACGTGTTGTTATGATGAATCTACAAGTAACTGTAAGATTGTATGAAGAGACATATTACAGGCGCGACGTGTTGTTATGATGAATCTACAAGTAACTGTAAGATTGTATGAAGATACATATTACAGGCGTGACGTGTTGTTATGATGAATGTACAAGTAACTGTAAGATTGCGTGGAGATACATATTACAGGCGTGACGTGTTGTTATGATGAATGTACAAGTAACTGTAAGATTGTATGAAGAGACATATTACAGGCGTGACGTGTTGTTATGATGAATCTACAAGTAACTGTAAGATTGTATGAAGATACATATTACAGGCGTGACGTGTTGTTATGATGAATCTACAAGTAACTGTAAGATTGTATGAAGAGACATATTACAGGCGCGACGTGTTGTTATGATGAATCTACAAGTAACTGTAAGATTGTATGAAGATACATATTACAGGCGCGACGTGTTGTTATGATGAATCTACAAGTAACTGTAAGATTGTATGAAGAGACATATTACAGGCGTGAAGTGTTGTTATGATGAATGTACAAGTAACTGTAAGATTGTATGAAGAGACATATTACAGGCGTGACGTGTTGTTATGATGAATGTACAAGTAACTGTAAGATTGTATGAAGATACATATTACAGGCGTGACGTGTTGTTATGATGAATCTACAAGTAACTGTAAGATTGTATGAAGATACATATTACAGGCGTGACGTGTTGTTATGATGAATGTACAAGTAACTGTAAGATTGCGTGGAGATACATATTACAGGCGTGACGTGTTGTTATGATGAATCTACAAGTAACTGTAAGATTGTATGAAGATACATATTACAGGCGTGACGTGTTGTTATGATGAATCTACAAGTAACTGTAAGATTGTATGAAGATACATATTACAGGCGCGACGTGTTGTTATGATGAATCTACAAGTAACTGTAAGATTGTATGAAGAGACATATTACAGGCGTGAAGTGTTGTTATGATGAATGTACAAGTAACTGTAAGATTGTATGAAGAGACATATTACAGGCGTGACGTGTTGTTATGATGAATGTACAAGTAACTGTAAGATTGTATGAAGATACATATTACAGGCGTGACGTGTTGTTATGATGAATCTACAAGTAACTGTAAGATTGTATGAAGAGACATATTACAGGCGCGACGTGTTGTTATGATGAATCTACAAGTAACTGTAAGATTGTATGAAGATACATATTACAGGCGTGACGTGTTGTTATGATGAATCTACAAGTAACTGTAAGATTGTATGAAGAGACATATTACAGGCGCGACGTGTTGTTATGATGAATCTACAAGTAACTGTAAGATTGTATGAAGATACATATTACAGGCGTGACGTGTTGTTATGATGAATGTACAAGTAACTGTAAGATTGTATGAAGAGACATATTACAGGCGTGACGTGTTGTTATGATGAATCTACAAGTAACTGTAAGATTGTATGAAGATACATATTACAGGCGTGACGTGTTGTTATGATGAATGTACAAGTAACTGTAAGATTGCGTGGAGATACATATTACAGGCGTGACGTGTTGTTATGATGAATCTACAAGTAACTGTAAGATTGTATGAAGAGACATATTACAGGCGCGACGTGTTGTTATGATGAATCTACAAGTAACTGTAAGATTGTATGAAGATACATATTACAGGCGTGACGTGTTGTTATGATGAATCTACAAGTAACTGTAAGATTGTATGAAGAGACATATTACAGGCGTGAAGTGTTGTTATGATGAATGTACAAGTAACTGTAAGATTGCGTGGAGATACATATTACAGGCGTGACGTGTTGTTATGATGAATGTACAAGTAACTGTAAGATTGTATGAAGATACATATTACAGGCGTGACGTGTTGTTATGATGAATGTACAAGTAACTGTAAGATTGTATGAAGATACATATTACAGGCGTGACGTGTTGTTATGATGAATGTACAAGTAACTGTAAGATTGTATGAAGATACATATTACAGGCGTGACGTGTTGTTATGATGAATGTACAAGTAACTGTAAGATTGTATGAAGATACATATTACAGGCGCGACGTGTTGTTATGATGAATGTACAAGTAACTGTAAGATTGTATGAAGATACATATTACAGGCGTGACGTGTTGTTATGATGAATGTACAAGTAACTGTAAGATTGTATGAAGATACATATTACAGGCGCGACGTGTTGTTATGATGAATGTACAAGTAACTGTAAGATTGCGTGGAGATACATATTACAGGCGTGACGTGTTGTTATGATGAATGTACAAGTAACTGTAAGATTGTATGAAGAGACATATTACAGGCGTGACGTGTTGTTATGATGAATCTACAAGTAACTGTAAGATTGTATGAAGATACATATTACAGGCGTGACGTGTTGTTATGATGAATCTACAAGTAACTGTAAGATTGTATGAAGAGACATATTACAGGCGTGACGTGTTGTTATGATGAATGTACAAGTAACTGTAAGATTGTATGAAGAGACATATTACAGGCGTGACGTGTTGTTATGATGAATCTACAAGTAACTGTAAGATTGTATGAAGATACATATTACAGGCGTGACGTGTTGTTATGATGAATCTACAAGTAACTGTAAGATTGTATGAAGAGACATATTACAGGCGTGACGTGTTGTTATGATGAATGTACAAGTAACTGTAAGATTGTATGAAGAGACATATTACAGGCGTGACGTGTTGTTATGATGAATCTACAAGTAACTGTAAGATTGTATGAAGATACATATTACAGGCGTGACGTGTTGTTATGATGAATGTACAAGTAACTGTAAGATTGCGTGGAGATACATATTACAGGCGTGACGTGTTGTTATGATGAATCTACAAGTAACTGTAAGATTGTATGAAGATACATATTACAGGCGTGACGTGTTGTTATAATGAATGTACAAGTAACTGTAAGATTGTATGAAGATACATATTACAGGCGTGACGTGTTGTTATGATGAATGTACAAATAACTGTAAGATTGCGTGGAGATACATATTACAGGCGTGACGTGTTGTTATGATGAATGTACAAGTAACTGTAAGATTGTATGAAGAGACATATTACAGGCGTGACGTGTTGTTATGATGAATCTACAAGTAACTGTAAGATTGTATGAAGATACATATTACAGGCGTGACGTGTTGTTATGATGAATCTACAAGTAACTGTAAGATTGTATGAAGAGACATATTACAGGCGTGACGTGTTGTTATGATGAATCTACAAGTAACTGTAAGATTGTATGAAGATACATATTACAGGCGTGACGTGTTGTTATGATGAATGTACAAGTAACTGTAAGATTGCGTGGAGATACATATTACAGGCGTGACGTGTTGTTATAATGAATGTACAAGTAACTGTAAGATTGTATGAAGATACATATTACAGGCGTGACGTGTTGTTATAATGAATGTACAAGTAACTGTAAGATTGTATGAAGATACATATTACAGGCGTGACGTGTTGTTATGATGAATGTACAAGTAACTGTAAGATTGTATGAAGATACATATTACAGGCGTGACGTGTTGTTATGATGAATCTACAAGTAACTGTAAGATTGTATGAAGATACATATTACAGGCGTGACGTGTTGTTATAATGAATGTACAAGTAACTGTAAGATTGCGTGGAGATACATATTACAGGCGTGACGTGTTGTTATGATGAATCTACAAGTAACTGTAAGATTGTATGAAGATACATATTACAGGCGTGACGTGTTGTTATGATGAATCTACAAGTAACTGTAAGATTGTATGAAGAGACATATTACAGGCGTGACGTGTTGTTATGATGAATGTACAAGTAACTGTAAGATTGTATGAAGAGACATATTACAGGCGTGACGTGTTGTTATGATGAATCTACAAGTAACTGTAAGATTGTATGAAGATACATATTACAGGCGTGACGTGTTGTTATGATGAATCTACAAGTAACTGTAAGATTGTATGAAGATACATATTACAGGCGTGACGTGTTGTTATGATGAATGTACAAGTAACTGTAAGATTGCGTGGAGATACATATTACAGGCGTGACGTGTTGTTATGATGAATCTACAAGTAACTGTAAGATTGTATGAAGATACATATTACAGGCGTGACGTGTTGTTATGATGAATCTACAAGTAACTGTAAGATTGTATGAAGATACATATTACAGGCGTGACGTGTTGTTATGATGAATCTACAAGTAACTGTAAGATTGTATGAAGATACATATTACAGGCGTGACGTGTTGTTATGATGAATCTACAAGTAACTGTAAGATTGTATGAAGATACATATTACAGGCGTGACGTGTTGTTATGATGAATGTACAAGTAACTGTAAGATTGCGTGGAGATACATATTACAGGCGTGACGTGTTGTTATGATGAATCTACAAGTAACTGTAAGATTGTATGAAGATACATATTACAGGCGTGACGTGTTGTTATGATGAATGTACAAGTAACTGTAAGATTGCGTGGAGATACATATTACAGGCGTGACGTGTTGTTATGATGAATCTACAAGTAACTGTAAGATTGTATGAAGAGACATATTACAGGCGTGACGTGTTGTTATGATGAATGTACAAGTAACTGTAAGATTGTATGAAGAGACATATTACAGGCGTGACGTGTTGTTATGATGAATCTACAAGTAACTGTAAGATTGTATGAAGATACATATTACAGGCGTGACGTGTTGTTATGATGAATCTACAAGTAACTGTAAGATTGTATGAAGATACATATTACAGGCGTGACGTGTTGTTATGATGAATGTACAAGTAACTGTAAGATTGCGTGGAGATACATATTACAGGCGTGACGTGTTGTTATGATGAATCTACAAGTAACTGTAAGATTGTATGAAGATACATATTACAGGCGTGACGTGTTGTTATGATGAATCTACAAGTAACTGTAAGATTGTATGAAGAGACATATTACAGGCGTGACGTGTTGTTATGATGAATGTACAAGTAACTGTAAGATTGCGTGGAGATACATATTACAGGCGTGACGTGTTGTTATGATGAATCTACAAGTAACTGTAAGATTGTATGAAGATACATATTACAGGCGTGACGTGTTGTTATGATGAATCTACAAGTAACTGTAAGATTGTATGAAGAGACATATTACAGGCGTGACGTGTTGTTATGATGAATGTACAAGTAACTGTAAGATTGTATGAAGATACATATTACAGGCGCGACGTGTTGTTATGATGAATCTACAAGTAACTGTAAGATTGTATGAAGAGACATATTACAGGCGTGACGTGTTGTTATGATGAATGTACAAGTAACTGTAAGATTGTATGAAGAGACATATTACAGGCGTGACGTGTTGTTATGATGAATCTACAAGTAACTGTAAGATTGTATGAAGATACATATTACAGGCGTGACGTGTTGTTATGATGAATCTACAAATAACTGTAAGATTGTATGAAGAGACATATTACAGGCGTGACGTGTTGTTATGATGAATCTACAAGTAACTGTAAGATTGTATGAAGATACATATTACAGGCGTGACGTGTTGTTATGATGAATGTACAAGTAACTGTAAGATTGCGTGGAGATACATATTACAGGCGTGACGTGTTGTTATGATGAATCTACAAGTAACTGTAAGATTGTATGAAGATACATATTACAGGCGTGACGTGTTGTTATGATGAATCTACAAGTAACTGTAAGATTGTATGAAGAGACATATTACAGGCGCGACGTGTTGTTATGATGAATGTACAAGTAACTGTAAGATTGTATGAAGATACATATTACAGGCGTGACGTGTTGTTATGATGAATCTACAAGTAACTGTAAGATTGTATGAAGAGACATATTACAGGCGTGACGTGTTGTTATGATGAATGTACAAGTAACTGTAAGATTGTATGAAGAGACATATTACAGGCGTGACGTGTTGTTATGATGAATGTACAAGTAACTGTAAGATTGTATGAAGATACATATTACAGGCGTGACGTGTTGTTATGATGAATCTACAAGTAACTGTAAGATTGTATGAAGATACATATTACAGGCGTGACGTGTTGTTATGATGAATCTACAAGTAACTGTAAGATTGTATGAAGATACATATTACAGGCGTGACGTGTTGTTATGATGAATGTACAAGTAACTGTAAGATTGCGTGGAGATACATATTACAGGCGTGACGTGTTGTTATGATGAATCTACAAGTAACTGTAAGATTGTATGAAGATACATATTACAGGCGTGACGTGTTGTTATGATGAATGTACAAGTAACTGTAAGATTGTATGAAGAGACATATTACAGGCGCGACGTGTTGTTATGATGAATGTACAAGTAACTGTAAGATTGTATGAAGATACATATTACAGGCGCGACGTGTTGTTATGATGAATCTACAAGTAACTGTAAGATTGTATGAAGAGACATATTACAGGCGTGACGTGTTGTTATGATGAATGTACAAGTAACTGTAAGATTGTATGAAGATACATATTACAGGCGTGACGTGTTGTTATGATGAATCTACAAGTAACTGTAAGATTGTATGAAGAGACATATTACAGGCGTGACGTGTTGTTATGATGAATGTACAAGTAACTGTAAGATTGTATGAAGATACATATTACAGGCGTGACGTGTTGTTATAATGAATGTACAAGTAACTGTAAGATTGTATGAAGATACATATTACAGGCGTGACGTGTTGTTATGATGAATCTACAAGTAACTGTAAGATTGTATGAAGAGACATATTACAGGCGCGACGTGTTGTTATGATGAATGTACAAGTAACTGTAAGATTGTATGAAGATACATATTACAGGCGTGACGTGTTGTTATGATGAATCTACAAGTAACTGTAAGATTGTATGAAGAGACATATTACAGGCGTGACGTGTTGTTATGATGAATGTACAAGTAACTGTAAGATTGTATGAAGAGACATATTACAGGCGTGACGTGTTGTTATGATGAATGTACAAGTAACTGTAAGATTGTATGAAGATACATATTACAGGCGTGACGTGTTGTTATAATGAATCTACAAGTAACTGTAAGATTGTATGAAGATACATATTACAGGCGTGACGTGTTGTTATGATGAATCTACAAGTAACTGTAAGATTGTATGAAGATACATATTACAGGCGTGACGTGTTGTTATGATGAATGTACAAGTAACTGTAAGATTGCGTGGAGATACATATTACAGGCGTGACGTGTTGTTATGATGAATCTACAAGTAACTGTAAGATTGTATGAAGATACATATTACAGGCGTGACGTGTTGTTATGATGAATCTACAAGTAACTGTAAGATTGTATGAAGAGACATATTACAGGCGCGACGTGTTGTTATGATGAATCTACAAGTAACTGTAAGATTGTATGAAGATACATATTACAGGCGTGACGTGTTGTTATGATGAATCTACAAGTAACTGTAAGATTGTATGAAGAGACATATTACAGGCGTGACGTGTTGTTATGATGAATGTACAAGTAACTGTAAGATTGTATGAAGATACATATTACAGGCGTGACGTGTTGTTATAATGAATCTACAAGTAACTGTAAGATTGTATGAAGATACATATTACAGGCGTGACGTGTTGTTATGATGAATCTACAAGTAACTGTAAGATTGTATGAAGATACATATTACAGGCGTGACGTGTTGTTATGATGAATGTACAAGTAACTGTAAGATTGTGTGGAGATACATATTACAGGCGTGACGTGTTGTTATGATGAATCTACAAGTAACTGTAAGATTGTATGAAGATACATATTACAGGCGTGACGTGTTGTTATGATGAATCTACAAGTAACTGTAAGATTGTATGAAGAGACATATTACAGGCGCGACGTGTTGTTATGATGAATGTACAAGTAACTGTAAGATTGTATGAAGATACATATTACAGGCGTGACGTGTTGTTATGATGAATCTACAAGTAACTGTAAGATTGTATGAAGAGACATATTACAGGCGCGACGTGTTGTTATGATGAATGTACAAGTAACTGTAAGATTGTATGAAGATACATATTACAGGCGTGACGTGTTGTTATGATGAATCTACAAGTAACTGTAAGATTGTATGAAGAGACATATTACAGGCGTGACGTGTTGTTATGATGAATGTACAAGTAACTGTAAGATTGTATGAAGAGACATATTACAGGCGTGACGTGTTGTTATGATGAATGTACAAGTAACTGTAAGATTGTATGAAGATACATATTACAGGCGTGACGTGTTGTTATAATGAATCTACAAGTAACTGTAAGATTGTATGAAGATACATATTACAGGCGTGACGTGTTGTTATGATGAATCTACAAGTAACTGTAAGATTGTATGAAGATACATATTACAGGCGTGACGTGTTGTTATGATGAATGTACAAGTAACTGTAAGATTGCGTGGAGATACATATTACAGGCGTGACGTGTTGTTATGATGAATGTACAAGTAACTGTAAGATTGTATGAAGATACATATTACAGGCGTGACGTGTTGTTATGATGAATCTACAAGTAACTGTAAGATTGTATGAAGAGACATATTACAGGCGCGACGTGTTGTTATGATGAATGTACAAGTAACTGTAAGATTGTATGAAGATACATATTACAGGCGCGACGTGTTGTTATGATGAATCTACAAGTAACTGTAAGATTGTATGAAGAGACATATTACAGGCGTGACGTGTTGTTATGATGAATGTACAAGTAACTGTAAGATTGTATGAAGATACATATTACAGGCGTGACGTGTTGTTATGATGAATCTACAAGTAACTGTAAGATTGTATGAAGAGACATATTACAGGCGTGACGTGTTGTTATGATGAATGTACAAGTAACTGTAAGATTGTATGAAGATACATATTACAGGCGTGACGTGTTGTTATAATGAATGTACAAGTAACTGTAAGATTGTATGAAGATACATATTACAGGCGTGACGTGTTGTTATGATGAATCTACAAGTAACTGTAAGATTGTATGAAGAGACATATTACAGGCGTGACGTGTTGTTATGATGAATGTACAAGTAACTGTAAGATTGTATGAAGATACATATTACAGGCGTGACGTGTTGTTATGATGAATGTACAAGTAACTGTAAGATTGTATGAAGATACATATTACAGGCGTGACGTGTTGTTATAATGAATCTACAAGTAACTGTAAGATTGTATGAAGATACATATTACAGGCGTGACGTGTTGTTATGATGAATCTACAAGTAACTGTAAGATTGTATGAAGATACATATTACAGGCGTGACGTGTTGTTATGATGAATGTACAAGTAACTGTAAGATTGCGTGGAGATACATATTACAGGCGTGACGTGTTGTTATGATGAATCTACAAGTAACTGTAAGATTGTATGAAGATACATATTACAGGCGTGACGTGTTGTTATGATGAATCTACAAGTAACTGTAAGATTGTATGAAGAGACATATTACAGGCGCGACGTGTTGTTATGATGAATGTACAAGTAACTGTAAGATTGTATGAAGATACATATTACAGGCGCGACGTGTTGTTATGATGAATCTACAAGTAACTGTAAGATTGTATGAAGAGACATATTACAGGCGTGACGTGTTGTTATGATGAATGTACAAGTAACTGTAAGATTGTATGAAGATACATATTACAGGCGTGACGTGTTGTTATGATGAATGTACAAGTAACTGTAAGATTGTATGAAGATACATATTACAGGCGTGACGTGTTGTTATGATGAATGTACAAGTAACTGTAAGATTGCGTGGAGATACATATTACAGGCGTGACGTGTTGTTATGATGAATCTACAAGTAACTGTAAGATTGTATGAAGATACATATTACAGGCGTGACGTGTTGTTATGATGAATCTACAAGTAACTGTAAGATTGTATGAAGAGACATATTACAGGCGCGACGTGTTGTTATGATGAATGTACAAGTAACTGTAAGATTGTATGAAGATACATATTACAGGCGCGACGTGTTGTTATGATGAATCTACAAGTAACTGTAAGATTGTATGAAGAGACATATTACAGGCGTGACGTGTTGTTATGATGAATGTACAAGTAACTGTAAGATTGTATGAAGATACATATTACAGGCGTGACGTGTTGTTATAATGAATCTACAAGTAACTGTAAGATTGTATGAAGATACATATTACAGGCGTGACGTGTTGTTATGATGAATCTACAAGTAACTGTAAGATTGTATGAAGAGACATATTACAGGCGTGAAGTGTTGTTATGATGAATGTACAAGTAACTGTAAGATTGTATGAAGAGACATATTACAGGCGTGACGTGTTGTTATGATGAATCTACAAGTAACTGTAAGATTGTATGAAGAGACATATTACAGGCGTGAAGTGTTGTTATGATGAATGTACAAGTAACTGTAAGATTGTATGAAGAGACATATTACAGGCGTGACGTGTTGTTATGATGAATCTACAAGTAACTGTAAGATTGTATGAAGAGACATATTACAGGCGTGAAGTGTTGTTATGATGAATGTACAAGTAACTGTAAGATTGTATGAAGATACATATTACAGGCGTGACGTGTTGTTATGATGAATGTACAAGTAACTGTAAGATTGTATGAAGAGACATATTACAGGCGTGACGTGTTGTTATGATGAATGTACAAGTAACTGTAAGATTGCGTGGAGATACATATTACAGGCGTGACGTGTTGTTATGATGAATCTACAAGTAACTGTAAGATTGTATGAAGATACATATTACAGGCGTGACGTGTTGTTATGATGAATCTACAAGTAACTGTAAGATTGTATGAAGAGACATATTACAGGCGCGACGTGTTGTTATGATGAATCTACAAGTAACTGTAAGATTGTATGAAGATACATATTACAGGCGTGACGTGTTGTTATGATGAATCTACAAGTAACTGTAAGATTGTATGAAGATACATATTACAGGCGTGACGTGTTGTTATGATGAATCTACAAGTAACTGTAAGATTGTATGAAGAGACATATTACAGGCGCGACGTGTTGTTATGATGAATGTACAAGTAACTGTAAGATTGTATGAAGATACATATTACAGGCGCGACGTGTTGTTATGATGAATGTACAAGTAACTGTAAGATTGTATGAAGATACATATTACAGGCGTGACGTGTTGTTATGATGAATCTACAAGTAACTGTAAGATTGTATGAAGATACATATTACAGGCGTGACGTGTTGTTATGATGAATGTACAAGTAACTGTAAGATTGCGTGGAGATACATATTACAGGCGTGACGTGTTGTTATGATGAATCTACAAGTAACTGTAAGATTGTATGAAGATACATATTACAGGCGTGACGTGTTGTTATGATGAATCTACAAGTAACTGTAAGATTGTATGAAGAGACATATTACAGGCGCGACGTGTTGTTATGATGAATCTACAAGTAACTGTAAGATTGTATGAAGATACATATTACAGGCGTGACGTGTTGTTATGATGAATCTACAAGTAACTGTAAGATTGTATGAAGATACATATTACAGGCGTGACGTGTTGTTATGATGAATCTACAAGTAACTGTAAGATTGTATGAAGATACATATTACAGGCGTGACGTGTTGTTATGATGAATGTACAAGTAACTGTAAGATTGCGTGGAGATACATATTACAGGCGTGACGTGTTGTTATGATGAATCTACAAGTAACTGTAAGATTGTATGAAGATACATATTACAGGCGTGACGTGTTGTTATGATGAATCTACAAGTAACTGTAAGATTGTATGAAGAGACATATTACAGGCGTGACGTGTTGTTATGATGAATCTACAAGTAACTGTAAGATTGTATGAAGATACATATTACAGGCGTGACGTGTTGTTATGATGAATGTACAAGTAACTGTAAGATTGTATGAAGATACATATTACAGGCGTGACGTGTTGTTATGATGAATCTACAAGTAACTGTAAGATTGTATGAAGAGACATATTACAGGCGTGACGTGTTGTTATGATGAATGTACAAGTAACTGTAAGATTGTATGAAGATACATATTACAGGCGTGACGTGTTGTTATGATGAATGTACAAGTAACTGTAAGATTGTATGAAGAGACATATTACAGGCGTGACGTGTTGTTATGATGAATCTACAAGTAACTGTAAGATTGCGTGGAGATACATATTACAGGCGTGACGTGTTGTTATGATGAATCTACAAGTAACTGTAAGATTGTATGAAGATACATATTACAGGCGTGACGTGTTGTTATGATGAATGTACAAGTAACTGTAAGATTGTATGAAGAGACATATTACAGGCGTGACGTGTTGTTATGATGAATCTACAAGTAACTGTAAGATTGTATGAAGATACATATTACAGGCGTGACGTGTTGTTATGATGAATCTACAAGTAACTGTAAGATTGTATGAAGATACATATTACAGGCGTGACGTGTTGTTATGATGAATGTACAAGTAACTGTAAGATTGCGTGGAGATACATATTACAGGCGTGACGTGTTGTTATGATGAATCTACAAGTAACTGTAAGATTGTATGAAGATACATATTACAGGCGTGACGTGTTGTTATGATGAATCTACAAGTAACTGTAAGATTGTATGAAGATACATATTACAGGCGTGACGTGTTGTTATGATGAATGTACAAGTAACTGTAAGATTGCGTGGAGATACATATTACAGGCGTGACGTGTTGTTATGATGAATCTACAAGTAACTGTAAGATTGTATGAAGATACATATTACAGGCGTGACGTGTTGTTATGATGAATCTACAAGTAACTGTAAGATTGTATGAAGAGACATATTACAGGCGCGACGTGTTGTTATGATGAATCTACAAGTAACTGTAAGATTGTATGAAGATACATATTACAGGCGTGACGTGTTGTTATGATGAATCTACAAGTAACTGTAAGATTGTATGAAGATACATATTACAGGCGTGACGTGTTGTTATGATGAATCTACAAGTAACTGTAAGATTGTATGAAGATACATATTACAGGCGTGACGTGTTGTTATGATGAATGTACAAGTAACTGTCAGATTGCGTGGAGATACATATTACAGGCGTGCCGTGTTGTTATGATGAATCTACAAGTAACTGTAAGATTGTATGAAGATACATATTACAGGCGTGACGTGTTGTTATGATGAATGTACAAGTAACTGTAAGATTGCGTGGAGATACATATTACAGGCGTGACGTGTTGTTATGATGAATCTACAAGTAACTGTAAGATTGTATGAAGATACATATTACAGGCGTGACGTGTTGTTATGATGAATCTACAAGTAACTGTAAGATTGTATGAAGAGACATATTACAGGCGCGACGTGTTGTTATGATGAATGTACAAGTAACTGTAAGATTGTATGAAGATACATATTACAGGCGCGACGTGTTGTTATGATGAATCTACAAGTAACTGTAAGATTGTATGAAGATACATATTACAGGCGCGACGTGTTGTTATGATGAATGTACAAGTAACTGTAAGATTGTATGAAGATACATATTACAGGCGTGACGTGTTGTTATAATGAATCTACAAGTAACTGTAAGATTGTATGAAGATACATATTACAGGCGTGACGTGTTGTTATGATGAATCTACAAGTAACTGTAAGATTGTATGAAGAGACATATTACAGGCGCGACGTGTTGTTATGATGAATCTACAAGTAACTGTAAGATTGTATGAAGATACATATTACAGGCGTGACGTGTTGTTATGATGAATGTACAAGTAACTGTAAGATTGCGTGGAGATACATATTACAGGCGTGACGTGTTGTTATGATGAATCTACAAGTAACTGTAAGATTGTATGAAGAGACATATTACAGGCGCGACGTGTTGTTATGATGAATCTACAAGTAACTGTAAGATTGTATGAAGATACATATTACAGGCGTGACGTGTTGTTATGATGAATCTACAAGTAACTGTAAGATTGTATGAAGATACATATTACAGGCGTGACGTGTTGTTATGATGAATCTACAAGTAACTGTAAGATTGTATGAAGAGACATATTACAGGCGCGACGTGTTGTTATGATGAATGTACAAGTAACTGTAAGATTGTATGAAGATACATATTACAGGCGCGACGTGTTGTTATGATGAATCTACAAGTAACTGTAAGATTGTATGAAGAGACATATTACAGGCGTGACGTGTTGTTATGATGAATGTACAAGTAACTGTAAGATTGTATGAAGATACATATTACAGGCGTGACGTGTTGTTATGATGAATCTACAAGTAACTGTAAGATTGTATGAAGATACATATTACAGGCGTGACGTGTTGTTATGATGAATGTACAAGTAACTGTAAGATTGTATGAAGAGACATATTACAGGCGTGACGTGTTGTTATGATGAATCTACAAGTAACTGTAAGATTGTATGAAGATACATATTACAGGCGTGACGTGTTGTTATGATGAATGTACAAGTAACTGTAAGATTGCGTGGAGATACATATTACAGGCGTGACGTGTTGTTATGATGAATCTACAAGTAACTGTAAGATTGTATGAAGATACATATTACAGGCGTGACGTGTTGTTATGATGAATCTACAAGTAACTGTAAGATTGTATGAAGAGACATATTACAGGCGCGACGTGTTGTTATGATGAATGTACAAGTAACTGTAAGATTGTATGAAGATACATATTACAGGCGTGACGTGTTGTTATGATGAATCTACAAGTAACTGTAAGATTGTATGAAGAGACATATTACAGGCGCGACGTGTTGTTATGATGAATGTACAAGTAACTGTAAGATTGTATGAAGATACATATTACAGGCGCGACGTGTTGTTATGATGAATCTACAAGTAACTGTAAGATTGTATGAAGAGACATATTACAGGCGTGACGTGTTGTTATGATGAATCTACAAGTAACTGTAAGATTGTATGAAGATACATATTACAGGCGTGACGTGTTGTTATGATGAATGTACAAGTAACTGTAAGATTGTATGAAGAGACATATTACAGGCGTGACGTGTTGTTATGATGAATCTACAA